>CM064434.1:5098190-5724232 GCA_032690845.1 Eleusine coracana subsp. coracana | reverse complement strand
CGGAAAATCAGAAGTGTCAGAGGATGACCATGGCAGTGCCTCCCAGCCTCGTCAGCCAGATTGGGCGGTGGTATTGGATGCAGCTACTAAAAGGAGATCGCAAGTTCTTGCCCCTGAGAATCTGGAGAACATGTGGGCAATAGGAAGAAATTATCAAAAGAAAATTGTGAAAGCAGAACATTCATCAAAATTGAAAGCTTCTGGAGGTTTGGATAGTCCAAATGCAGTTGCAGCGGGAAAAGAGCTTTCCTCTAACTTCAATGAGAGAATCACATCTGTTGATGATAAGTACATGGTCAATTTGATGCAAAGTACAAATAGAAATGCTCAATCTACTTTTGTCACTGGCAGTCATCCACTTGTTTTGCATAACACAAATGAAGTGAAAGCAAAAGAGGGGAATCGAGTTAATTTCAACAGTAAGGAGAAACCACTTGAAACCAGCAATATCACAAAGGCTCAGCTAAAGCGGTCTAATAGTACTCCTGATATTGAGAAAAAATACTTTGCCAAAAGCAATCAAACTGTGGCTACCAGTGAAAGCCTAAATGCAAGGAAAAATCCGGATGCAACAAAAAGTGCTGGTCCTGCCTCACATGTTGAGGTAGTATTGCATGTTCCGAAGATAAGATGCCGGGTAATTTGTTTTCTGATACTATCACTTACTCATCCTAGTATGGTTTTCTAACTCATGGTCATCAAATTACTGGTTTATACTGAATATTTTGATCAATCCATCAGAGTTACATTGCCAATTTTCACTAATTACTCTAATTTATGATTTCTGTTTACCTATTTATAATTATTACACTATACCTGTAGGAAAATCTTGCGAGAATCATATATGTAGACATGTTTGAACATGTGAATCTGCATAAAGGAAATATTGAAAAGTATGATATGATCATATGTTTCATATGAGAAGAAAGATTAAGCTTAATTTGCAAAAATGTGTATAATGGTGTGCTCCCTTTTGCACAATACAGAAATTACAAAAATTTACAATGAATCTACGTTATTACATCTGTAAAACTGCTGAACTTTCTTCATGTGCATCAGCATACAATCTCATATAGGGAAGCAAATGAACTGGGTTCATTTCTGCTTTTTCTAGTAGGAGCTTCTCTTATGAGATAAGTTTCAGAAGTTTATAACAATCACTGGCCAAATTGATTACTGACATTGTTAGTTTGCATGTTGGTGGTTTTCTTGGAGATACTAGTTAAAATCTTAGTGGGCATGGGGTTTGCATTGTGTTTGCTGTGTGGTTAGCCTTTCTGTCCTTTTAGAAATCAGTTGGTGGCTGTACCCCTGATAGTACTCCTCATATACATTGGTGTGTTTAACCATCTATATATGATTCCTAGCTAGGGCATTAGTCTTCCTTTTTTCCTATTCAATGTTTAATGTAGGCATGCAACATTCTATGCTTCCTCTGGTTTTAGTACTCTTTCCAATCAGAATTAGCATGTTCAGTCTTTGTGTTAAGTTGTTTGTGGTCATTCGCTAAGACAAAATAATATGGCACTAAATAACTACATGATTCATTTTGTGGAACTCATTTTAAAGCTGATATGTGACACCTAGCCCAAATGTCAGTGGGACGTCAAAGGCGTATGGTGAGTGCTGAACATAGGGTGTTAGTTATTGTCATGGAAAAATGGTATTTTGTGGTGGTTTGGCACTTTGGCTAATAATTAAATTCTGGAATATATTCCATTCCTACACATTCAGTATGCATCTGCTTATGTGATGCAATATCTTTCTCATTGTCTGCAGTGGTTTGTTCTGGTTGACTGCAGGTTGTTGGTGCTTATTTTGAGAAACTTGGTTCAAAATCCTTTGCAGTTTATTCAATTGCTGTGACTGATGCAGATAACAAGACCTGGTTTGTGAAAAGAAGGCATGGTTTTACTTTTCATATCTATAAACTTGTTGCAGCTCAGAGAGAGTAAGGTGTATTATGCTAACCTAATATCTCTTTTTGTAGATATCGGAATTTTGAACGTCTTCATCGACAACTGAAGGAGATACCAAATTATTCATTGCATCTGCCTCCAAAGAGTTTTCTGTCATCTAGTGTTGATGATTACCTCGTGCACCAACGTTGCATTCTCCTGGACAAATATCTTCAAGTATGTTTTGGTTTTCTTGCCTCCCCCCTGCCATTTATTTCAAATGGTGTTCACCCATCATTTTGTGTTCAATAGGATCTCTTGTCTATTGCTAATATTGCGGAGCAGCATGAAGTTTGGGATTTTCTGAGTGCATCTTCAAAGGTACGTACTTTATGCTTACCAAATTGTTACAAGTCTTGTCAGTATGCTTTTGTTTTTTGCTCCCTCTGGATTTTAATTGTTGACGCAGTTGACTTTTTTAATTATGTTTGACCATTCTTCTTATTCAAAATATTTGTTCAAATATACAAAATTTATGGTAGGTTTCAACTCTCTTTAGTGATAAAATAAATTGTAACAAAATATCTGATAAATTTTAAATTTTATGAATAAGACGAATGGTCAAATATAACTAAAAAAGTAAACTTCATCAACAATTTAAATTCGGAGGGAGTAGTACGTTATTGAGGTTCTCAGAACTTCATTTATTTTCCATTTTGTAGAACTACTCTGCTGGAAAGTCTACATCAGTTATGAAAACCTTGGCTGGTATGCATATTCCTTCTTTTTATTTCTTGAAGATTGTGTACTTGAATATGTTCTTTCTTTGAATTTATTATTTGGTTATGTATCAACAGTTAACGTTGATGATGCAATGGATGACATTGTTCGACAATTTAGAGGAGTTTCAGATGGCTTAAAACGGGCTGTTGGCACATCACCTTCTGGTGCAACTTCACAATTGGTAGATAATAGGATGTCTATTTCTTGGAACCAGGACGAAACATGTAACAGCAATTTGCATCATAGGAACTTGGAAAGTACTCATAGCCTTTCTGATGGTGATAGTAACTACGAAGATCTCACCTCATCTGTAAATAGTGGATGCCACTCAGACAATGAGGTTAACGACAGAGGTGCTTCAAATGATACTAAGAACATCGAAGCATACTCCGGTTCAGATATACAAGTCAGTGAGCAAATAGAAAAACCCGTGAGAGCACATTCTGATTCAAACATGTCATCTCTGAATACATATGAGGACCCAACAGGAATTCCTCCTGAGGTACAATATGCCTTTCTACTGCATAATTCATTTTCAGATGACAGGGAACTTCTATTTCAATTTTTTTTGTGTTTCTTCCTAAACTATATCTTCTATTTGGTAGTGGATGCCGACAAATGTTAGCGTGCCTTTATTGAACTTGGTTGACAAGGTATTTCAACTAAAGCGTCGGGGTTGGATAAGGTCAGTTCCTTTTTCATCAACTTTATCTAACGTGTTCCTTCTTGATTTGCTAACTACTTCCAAACCACTCTACATGGCAACAAATAAAGTAAACAAAACACTGCAATACATGTAGGAACTTGGAACCCAAAGGCATTTGGACCTGATTGCAATGGTGAATAGACATCATGGTGTTGGTTTGCGTGATAATTGAATATGGGTGGCATGTCACTTCAAATATGCCATTTTTGTTTATTATGCTCATTCCTTTTGCCCTTAGATCGTAACTTGAACAGACCACTTCTATTTTCCATCACCTATGATTGGCTACAGTTAACCATTTTTACATATGTGTTTTTTCATCTTTCAATTATAGAATATAAGGATTTACTTGATACATTGTGAACCTGCAGGAGACAAGTTCTCTGGATATCAAAACAAATTTTACAGTTGGTCATGGAAGATGCAATCGATGAATGGATTATAAGACAAATCAATTGGCTCCGAAGAGATGATGTCATAGTCCAAGGAATCCGTTGGATTCAAGATGTAAGGAGGCACACTATCTTTTTTGTCCCTTGCTGCATAGTTCTCAAGTTTCTTTGTAATTTTACTTTGAAATTTGCTATGGTGTGTCACATTGATAGCCTTGTCCTAACAAACTCACTTTTGGCTGATACTTACGATTAGTAACCATATGATTTTTATATGCTAAGAATCTAGTACAAGATGCTATTACTGTGGTCAAGGCCCAAGTTTGATCCCAATATTGGTTATTTTTGACAGACCCTTTGGCCTAATGGTACTTTCTTCACCAAGTTGGATGGATATAAAGGGCATGAAGGCGCCAGCAGTCAATTTGACAATAAACCATCAGGGACTGCAAACCAGGCTGGCAACAAAAAGAATGGTGCAAGTTCTTTCGAGCTTCAGCTTGAGGCATCTAGAAATGCAAGTGAAGTTAAGAAACTTCTTTTAGGTTAGTTTGTTGACCTCTTTGGGCTCATTGTTTTTGACAATGAGTTTGTCCTGACAATGTTAGGACAAATAGTTCTTTAGATGTGCATGTGCAAATTTTATATGGTTTCATAGGAACAAGAGATTGCGCAAATTCTAGATGTGTGTGTAGCAGTACTACTGAATACCTGATGCAGTGGTCATATCTTTCTTGCCTTCTGAAATGGGATAAGTTTGTATAAAAAAGAATATGGCATTAATACTTTGTTGTATGTTCTTCCAGACTGCTAACTCTGCTTTCTGTTCACTTTGGGCATTTTGCTGATGAGTTATTTCAGTTAATTTATATATAGAGGCATGGCTTCTGTACTATGTCATCCAGCTAATATGATTTGCTCTTACCAAAGAAACGCTAATATGATTGCATTGCTCTTTCAGGTGGAACTCCATCTACCTTAGTCAGCATAATTGGGTACAAGCAGTACCGACGCAGCGCAAAGGACATATACTACTTTCTCCAGGTAAGTAAAATTCCAAACTTTCATATCTTAAGAGCATTGAGAGACGTCTTTCTGATTTTTATGATACTTTTTGTGTGCTGCAGTCCAACGTCTGTGTTAAACAGCTTGCATATGCAATGCTAGAACAAGCGCTTGTGACAGTCTTCCCAGAACTTCGTCAGCTGATAGACGACATACATGAGAAGGGTCGTAAGGAGCAAGCCTCCTTCACGTACCAACTGTGACCCAAGAGGTGAACATTTTTGAGTCTGCTTCCTTCTCTCCGCTGAGATCCTGATGCGCAAATGTTTGGCAAGTGGATTTGTACGGAACAAAGTTGGATTGAGAAGACACTTGTGCTTACCAAAGCTTATATCAACAAACAATAGATTGTACAGATGTATATCAGAAGTTGTGTAAATTAGCCCCCTGATGTAAACCAGAACAGATTATAATGAGCTCTGGTAGGCGTTATGTATCACGTCATTCTTTAATTCTTTTTCCCCTAAATTTTAGGTTACCATCTTGCTGTCTTAGGCTGAGGCTAGTATAGAACTCAAGTGTACAGATGTACCGTATACGTCGCCTTGTGCATTGTTTTGCATAGGAAATCAGATCATGCTGTATGAGATACACGACCAGGAACCTTTTCCTCTGGGCAAGCTTTTGAGATGCAGAAGTAATTGACGGTTCATTTCAAAAAGTTCTTGTTAAATAAAATGTTTAATTCTATCTATGAGCTCAAGTGGCATACTAAACGCTATGCAGACAAGACTGTTTGACTCTTGTGCACTGCATTGTACAGTATTGTCAAGTTTTTTTTAGTGTGTGGAATTGCAAGACTCTGGGCATAAAATCAACGTTGAAATCTGTTGCACTCTCGTAATAAATGTCTTGACCTCTCTTAAGTGCCTGGTAGCTTACTAGTACCAGTATTTTCCACGCTGTCTATTAAAAGGTGAGGTCTCTCTACTCCCCTAAGCTAAGCTACACCAGCACAAATGTCATCGTCAGTGTCAAGTTGAGGCCAACTTGGAGGTCCCTAATGGACTCGCGTGCTTCAAATAAAATGTTGGGGCATGGGCGTCCATACGGACAAGTCCATAATGAAACCGAATGGTGACTGACAAGCTGGTCCGGTAGTTTGTAGCAGTGGGTGATATATGGAGTCGACATCCATAAAATCCTATGAGCCAGCAGCCCATCACGCGCAAAAACGATTCCAATCCATAAGGAATAAAAAATAAAATTTTATCTAGTTCATGTGGACAGATGGTGAAAAGCTCAAACGAGAAATAGATCACCACAAGGAGTTTAAGACAGAGATGTATGTATTGTATCAAGGTTAATATAACCGGGGTTAACCGGCCGGTTAACCTGGTTAACCGACAAACCGGTCCGGACCGGTTATCCCAGCCGGCCGGTTAACCCTCGGTTTGGATTTAAATTTTTTGCAAATTTAAAAAATTTTGAATCCAATATTTTGTAAAAAAAACTAGAAGAATAATAAGAAGTTATGGTGAAAAAATGAAATCAAAATCACGAGTGTTGATAGATGAAAAAATTATATAAGAAAAATAAATGAAAAAAATAGAAAGTCAAAACTTATTCGCTCACGGAGGCCACATCCGTGCCTTGTCCTCCCTCCTCTTTACGTATTTCTCCCTCCCTGACCTATCTCTACTGCCTTGTCATCGATCTGTGCACCGTTGGACGTCGCGGAGCCGCTGTTTGTCCGTCGTTCAGCCGGACGGGTGGAGGCGGTCGGCTAGCCGGCCGGCCAGCCTGGTTAGCCTGTCTGGGAAGTTGGTTAACCGGCAGGGAGGTACGGTTAACCTCCAACGGCGTCTGATTAGCCACACACAGAGGTAAGGTTTTTTTTATATCATTTTTTAGGTAATTTAGATAGAAAATTAGGTAAGTATGTAGTTAATTTAGGTAGCCATGTATAGTTTAGACTTTAAAACATAGATAATTTAGAAAGGAAAGAAATATACTAAACATCTAGTATATTATGATTTATTGTAATGTTGAAGTAAGAAATTATATATGTCATTTGTTATTGTAGGGAGACATGACAGATTGTAACCAAAGTGATGGGTGTGAGTGCAATTATTTAAATGCTATGTATTCGATAATTATATTTGTGGAAACCTAATGTATAATTACTTGTAGAAAATTATATGTGGGATAACTATATTTCGATGTTTTGTATAGCATAATATAGTTATGTTATGTTATATGAGCTCAATGTATTGTGTATTGGTGCCTAATATTATGCTTGATATTTAAAAAATATCATACCTAATTTTTTTCTATTATTTGATTATTTTTCTATTTTTCTTCATCAATCGGGTTAGGCACTACTATCACCGGTTAACCAGACTAACTGACCGATTAACCAGTATAACCAGTTGGTTAACTGGCCGACGACCGCACGTCACCCAAATCAAATTTTGCCCGGCTAACCGACCGGTTACACCAGTTAACCGGTGAACCGGACCCGGCCGGTTTTTTCAACCTTGATTATATCAGCTATGTGATAAAATGTTTGATGATCTCCATGTTCTGATAAGGTCAAGTCCCACTGTTTCTAGTCTCTTAGTGTCATCAATTCTTGGTAGTTGTCGTGTCAATCTCTCACCCACTGTTTCAAGCCTAAGGGATTTGATAAATATTGTTTTTGTCACTGCAGCCACAACCTACAGGGGAAGAGCTCTGTTTCGGGCTTTCGGTGGTCTAAAGTCACTTGATCGATCGATGAAGATGCATACTATAAACTCTTGACTGGAGATAACGTTTGTACAGAAGAGACAACTAACTAAAATCAAGTAGTCTCCAGAATGAAAAACGATGGCTTTCTTTCTGAAAAATAAAAGTTGGATGAAAACTTTGGCTCTAGCATTCCATGGATCAACTTCTAACTGGCCCGTCGTGTCGAACAATCAGAATCATTATTTCCAGTACCCCTACGTCCTCGTATCTCCAGGGTTAGAATAAGCTACCCCCACAAGCCTATGATCGCAGCGAGATTCCATTCCCATCCCAGAAAATCGACATGACGCGACGTGTCCTTCTCCGACTCCATGAAAATGTAAACACGCAAGACAGAAGCAGAGAGATGGAAAAAGAAGAGAAAAGCTTCAAGCATATTGATGTGACCCCATGCGACGAGACCGACTTTTCTTTGAGATCAGAGGAACTTAATTAACCGTGATAGTAAACGTAACGTTGCCAATTAACCGTGCACTTCCAAGTTGCTTTCACCTTCATAGTTACTCTCAAGTGCGATGCTAACCTCAAGTCATGACACAACATGTGGCGTCATTGATTAGTCTGCTTTTTTTTCGCGGAAGACGGTAGAAGAGTTTAAATTACAAGACGCGACCAAGGCCCCGGAATCAGGAATTTACCAATTCCGGCGAAAGACACAATAATCTAGTGCTAAGCAGCGATAGTGACATCAGTGCGCTAGTGATAGTGACATCAGTGCGCTGTTTTACCTTCTAATGTGTTGTGATGTGTTATGCAGATTGCAGAGCGAAACATATATACTGATAACCTTACCTCTGTACTTCTCCAGCTTGGCCCCTTTTTTCTATCGGAAGGTTGGCCAAATTTTGACATGAGGAAGAGGAAAGTTGGGACTTTTTTTTTCTGAAACAAGATGAGCAGGGCTCCTATTGGTTGTGATATATATTAATATATAGAAAAATACAGATTACAATTAAGCAATAAAAAAGAGAGAGTTTACAGGAGAGCTGACTAAATTGAGTGTTCTAGGGTTAATATATATTTTGTTTTTCTTTATGGATAACCATCGCAAATTCTTCGTCGAACTTGATTATGCATCTTGCAATAATAGGTGTTGCCTCATTCTCAAAGATAAGCATATCTCTCGCAGTCCATATTGTCCACTCCAGCTCATGATGATTATTATTTCCATATAGAATGTCGTATGCATAGTACTTGGAGAACCATCAAAGGGAGCACGTCCACACACGAGGAAAATAATATGCATGTCGTAGATTGAATAAAGATTGGACCAAACAGTACTTGGAGACCAGAAAAATAAAAGATCTACAGTGATGGATTATGTATGCTACGACAGATGTCCTAGTACTACTGTATTACAGTAATCATGCACGTCCCCATTGGCCAGTTGTTCGTCGATAGGCGCTTCAAGATTCAGATATATGCTGTCATGTCGACAAAACAGGCCGATTACAGGATCAACGATAGTGCACAGTCGCTGTGAATGTCCTTTATTTCTTTTTTTTAGAACTTTATTTCTTATTTATCTCTTTGGCCTTATCAAATAATACAGATCTCGTTTGGGAACAAAGACATGTCGTGTTGCTCTCAGTAGTGAGCAACCTCGCACTGCGATGTCACGTACAAAACCACTGATTTTCATATCCATCTCCATTGAATTTTATTGAACAGTACGAGAGGCCATTAGTTTTGGAGTTGAATATATGTAACAATATTGTAAGAATAACTCGAATATGCATTTTATGCTTTTTCAGAAATGGTGCTATATAGTATAGTTTTACTTACCAATGGAAATCAACAACAACATTTTGTGATATTAAAACGTCTGCTCATAAAGAAAGCCAGCTACCAAGCTCCATGCAGAAGATAACCTAATAGCCTTAAGTTTTAAACGTACCTTAATCAACATGCTATGCTATCTATTCTTGCATATAGCTATATAGGGGGCAAGGCTTTTAGGACGTAGTACATGCATTGCCCTACAATGTCACTGAAATCTGCACATGGTCAACACCAGTTTTGGTCCAATCAGATAACCTTAACCCGGAGCTAGTAGAAGTCCCTGTCCGGTTTCTATTTGGACCCAGACTTCGGACCAGTTAACTCCAAGGATGTACACATGCAGAATGATACTGCTTGCCGGTGTCCTCCAAAAGTCTTGACTGAAGGACAACATCAAGGGTCAGCATTGGATCACCTTCACCTAACATGCATATGAATGTATTGGTAATTACATACCCACCTGTGTTTTCAAATGACTATTCCTTTTACGGTTGAACATCCAGACTATTTGATTGTTATAGCTTACTCATAGTTTTCTCAAATGCATGTACATCATGTCCATGAATTGCAGTTTGCAGGTGTCATGCATGAACTAGCTTTAGAAGAAAAAAAAATGTATTCTGGCCGTGAGTTGCTTTTCTATGTAGTATAATCAAGTTCTGGCGCAGCAAAGATCAACATCGAGAAGGCAAGGAGGAACTCTATGAGTCGCTGCTGGGGACATGAAAGACCTGCATCATCTCTGACATCTTTCTATCACCAACAGCTTTCCAGAGGCGCACGAGTGCAGCAGGTAGAAAATCTCTCGTCACATCAAGATATACACTATTATTTCACTTTTGATTGATCTCGGAATCCAGCTAAGCAAACAGGGATATCTGCTGATTAGACACTCTCGATCGTCGATCATATCTCTCAAAGCTACTAACTGCTGCTAGGTGCGCCAAACAATTAATCTGGCCGTGCATGCACGCACTTTGAACTCCACAAAGGCTTGGCTTGTTGATCCCCCCCCCCCCCCCCCCCCAAAAAAAAAAAAGGCTTGGCTTGTCAAGTCGGGTGAGGATAGGCCGGCGTCAAATGCCATCAACAGGTGCGGGATGTGTGGGGTCTAGGATTAGCTAGAAAGGAAGGATCACGTCGCCAACCACCAGAACCTGTCTCTGCCTACCTCATTGATCTTTCCTCATCCTGCTTGCTCTGTAAGACCAAGCGGCCCCAAATTTAGCTCGGCATGAAACCCAGACCTTTAGTAACTGTACAACTGCCTTCGACTATGATGCATAGCGAATCCGGCTCACGTAGAGCAAAATAAATTATAGCAATGGACTTGATTGTGACGGCATACAATGAGCTACGCAGCAATTCAACAAGCAACTTCTGAAACGGGAAGCTCGTCACTTGAAAAATGTCCACAAAGTGCCCGTAAAGCAGGCCCTTGCTTTCTCCTTCGGATCGAGAGCTAACTAATCGAAAAGACACGGAGCGCGACGTGCAAGAAAGAGATCCAGTAGTATAGTGAACAAACGAAGCATAGAGCGGCGTGCCTTGATTTTTAAAGACTGATCAAATCATTGGACCTTTGCACACTGTAACTGTGTGGATCGAGGCGATAATACTGTTCATCATCTAGTGTTAGTGGTGTTGTATGTATCTTCAGCTGTGTTGCATCACAGTATATCTTAGTTAAAGTGATTGCACTATAAGCAATAATTGTACAACGCTCTACAACTTTTTCTAGACACGAATGCTAATATATCTTAGTTTCATTATTTTTAAGAAATTTTTTTAATAAAATGGTTCACTGATGCTAGTTACTAGACTAGAATCAAATATATGAGAAAATTGTGGATATAGGAAACACATGTTCTAAATTATTGCCCTACATTACCTGCAAAAAAAAAAGAACTCCAGTCATATCCATTTTTGCTAGTAGGTCCCTTCACCTAATCGAAAACCTAAATCACCTAGAAAGTGTTATTTCTTAAAAAAAAAAATGTGTAGCACCCTCAAAATTATCTTTCTAGATAAATGAACGGTAGGTACGGAAAAATAACTTGAAGTAGCCCTGTAACTTCAGTATGCTACATTTCAAAAAAAAAAAACTCCAGTATGCTGAAACACGTACTTACACTTGTAAAAGACTGGATTCTAACAAGAAAGAACGATGTCCCTTGAAGTAATGCAACTAAGAAAAACCATATGAAACTGGGGTTGAGAAAGATCATAAAAACGTATAGCCGCCCCTATAGATTGGGAGGCTCTACCTCACACAAGGTGTGATGATTTTTAAGTAGCAAACACATGAATTCTCCCTCAAACCCCCTGATTTTCAGTTTTGAAACAGCACGGTGCTCGGAAGTCGGAACAAGGAGCGCAGGTTTAGCAGGAGCACGCGGGCCCGACAATGGCGGACCAAGCCCACGCCTCGCGCCTCCCTCACCTGCCGACACGCCACCGCACGCGCGCGGCCACACGCCGCTCGCGGATCCCATGCGCCGCACGAGATCCCGCAGGAGAGAAAAGATGGCAATGGCGCGCGAGACAAGCTCCACGCGGACGGTTCCCCCGTGGGCCCCGCACATATTCCTTACCGGTGGGCCAGGCCGCGAAACCCGCCAAGGAGGAAAGTGGCGGCAGGGCCCACGCCCGACAGCGACGTCGCGCCTGAGCTGCCGAGCAGCGGTTGGCCTGGGCCTTGACCTTTTCCGCGTCGGCATAGGCCCACCGACGGCGACGGGCCGGGGCCGGGCCTCTCTCCGCACCGGATCCTCCGGGATCCCGTGCGGCCGCGCGGAACAGCGCGCACGGTTCGGCCAGCCTCGCTCGAGGGCGCGAGGGGTCGACACGTGTCGACCGACGGGTCGTGTGAACGTCGTAAATGGGTGGGGAGCGGTGGGCCCGGCGCGGGTGCGCGGCTCCGTCAGGGTGGTTGGCACGTGGGGAAGGCCGCACCCGGAGCGAGCCGGTTGGTGCCTGTTGCTATGACGTGTGGGCCCAGATGACGCGCGGGTTCTATTGTCAGTGAGAATCGTCGCTCAGAATAAGGTGCGGGTCGGTATGCATCGACGTGTCAGCGTTACGACCCCATGCGGCCGTGGCGACCGTGCACGCCGTTGAGATCATGGCAGATTTTTTTCGGTGCAATCACTTTTAATTGCGTCGCGCGTCTCTTAATTGGTACAGCAGCTGGTCAGTATACAGGTATATTTACCTCGTCTTTATAACGTAGTCTTAATATATAGTTTTATCTCACAATTTTCAAAGTATCATATCATATTTAGAATTTTAGTTTAGATAAAATAATCATTCTCATTGTAGAGTTTTATCTTACGATTTCATAGATAAACTATAGTATTAAATTTACCCATCAGAATTGATCAAAACATGTTAGGATAAAATTTTATGTTCTCAATAGTAGTTTTAATTGAGTTTCATGTATATAAAATAGTGTCAAATGAGTTTTCATCCTGATAAAACTCATTTTCTATCTTTCATCTTAATTACTTTGTCATGTCATCTATTTTGCTGATGTGACAGCTCATTCAATATAAATAAATACTATCATTGAGACTAGACTAAGCATAAATATTTCCACTCTCCGAGGATAAAAATCTCATTCAAGTTTTTAGGTTAGTCATTACTCTATGTGTCGTATCATGTCATGTTTGGCTGCAACCAAGTTAGGCAAACATTTGACACATGTTTTCCTTGTCAAAAATATTGTCAACAACAATCACACCCCACTTGAAGGGAAGAAATGTGAATTCATCCACTAGAAGATACTCCTATATTGATATTGTATTATTCTTGTTCTGTATTCATGGTTTATTTTAGTAAGAATTTGGACAAAAATAATTGGTCTAGTGTTACTGTATATAATTCGTGACAACCACACCAACAAACTGGTGAAGACGCCTAGAAGTCATTGGAGAATACATCTACTAGCGCAAGATAGCGAGGTGATAAAAAGTAGGCGTGGAAAGATATGAAAAAGGACGATATGTGAGGGACTTCACTATAGTGGAAGTGGAAAAGGAAAAGAGATCAGGGTTATGTGGCTGAAACTCCAGACAAATAAATATCAACAAATGAGACATGTGAGTTGCGTATATGAGAGGGTTTTCGAAAAGAATATGCACCAAGCAAAGCCATAATGCGAGCACCCAATTTCCTCAAGCTATCGTGTAGAGGGGCCCCCCATTTTGATTCCTTCCATTCTTGACTTGTTGTAATTTGAAACTTTGACAACATATAATGTTAATAGCATGTTACAAGGCAATAAAAATATGGGATATTGTAATGCGAGGTCACAAAAAAAATGCACGATGAATGTGATGAAAATTTTGGAGGTAGAAATGATACTAGCTAGCTAGAGTCGATGTAATCTGTATTTTGTATATATTTAAATACATGGTACGTGTTTATATATCAAGAATTTTGAGAACTGACCAATATGTAAAATTACTTTTGAAATAAACTTTCCATCTGTTAATAAAAAACATGTTTAGGTCGATGCAGCCTTTGCCAATATATATATATATATATATATATATATATATATATATATATATATACTAACTTCGAATGTCACTTACATCATTCTCATGCATGATCATATACACCCTTGTCACCTCCATGGCTTTTTGTACTCCGGCCGGCTGTACCTTTTGAGAAAATTTCAACATCAATCTACTACAATGAGGAGCCCAATGAAATCAACGAACATATGGGATATGGATTGTGGATGCATGTGCTAGCTGTTACCATCAAAGTTCATTTATATTTATTCAAGTGCAAACTAGGACGCGATGGTGCAGAAAAATAATGACAATTATGTAACATTCTCATAGCTAGATGCACAAGTCTTGTAATGAGATTATGGATAGGGTAGTTAATTATTAGTATGTATACATGTCAACATGTCGTTTTTTTTGGAAGTTACATGTCAACATGTCAAACTGATAGACCATGACTAACTTCGTAGGTTATGTCATGCATAAGAGGGTGATGGTGATGATCGTCAACACTGACAATAACAACATTTTCTTTCTTTTAGGTACATGTAGAAATCATATGTTCACAGCTTGAACATTATTTTCTGACAATAAAAAATCTTTGTCAGTTGTTTATGTGTATGTTTCATATATATATATATATATATATATATATTGGCATCCAAAATTGATTTAAATGTTGTATTAATTATTTATGCGCTAGCACAATGTAGCTATAGCTCCTTTCATGGTGAGAAAAAAAACATTCTTACATTATATGTCAAAATATCTCTTACCCAGCATCACTGGAACTCACATATATATTATTGGTTTGGAACCATAGTAGTAAGCAATCAAACTGAGAAATAATGGAAAACCGAATCCTAAAAAGTTTTCATGATGTGCCAGCTGAAAATATATACCATCTTCTGGAATAACAATCAATTCATCACGATGCGAGCAACTGGTTTGGATATTCTTGAGCTTTCAATCGCTTTACTTCCAAAGCCATGCGAAGCAACACTGAAATAAAGCAAGTGAAAAAAGAAACATCAACTATATTTAATTATTGGTCACCGATGCAAAGACAAGACTGCCATGCATGCATGCTAGTTTCACTTAGCAGGGGATTAAGATGTGAGTGAAATAGACCAGTAGTGCATAAACAAATGCCCTAACCAAAAAAAAACACAACGAAGGCACATCATACATGCCCTTGGAGAGTGAGAGGAGCAAAAGGGAAAGGAAAATAACATGAGAGAACCAAAGCTTACACACATGTACAAGTGTAGAATAGTACAAGTAGTGTATTAAAATCCTGACCTAGACAGCAGCTTCCAAAAAGCAAAAGAAGAGGGGAAAAAAGAAGTGACATGGCTAGGTCTAGACGTGGACATTTCCTAGTTCTTCTGACACACTTTGTGTCAGGGCAGTGTCTCTCACCATATCTATCTCAATTCATGTGCCCTATGGCCTACGACGTACACACGCCCTTTGTGCCAATAGTACGCGAGAGAGATATCCCTATCTCCAGCACCCTTTTCCGGCCAGTCCTTCTCTGATCTGCCGAGTGCACGCTCTCAGAGAAAGATCCCTTGAAGCAGTAGTGCAACTATGATGGAGGAGAAAAGCAGGCCAAATCACATGAATCTTGATGATTTGATTATTTCTTCTACGGTCTGACCAAAATTTTCCTTGAAATGATTATCTGGATCAGGGCATTTTAGCTCTTTTTTGTTTTGAAAACATGCTCCGGGCTTTTCTAATTCACAAAACAGGAATCTGATATGTTCTAAGTATTTAAATCTCATAATAAATTGTAGAATTACCCCACTGTATTTTGCCGATAAAACCAGACATGTTTGTGAATGTTGATACGACCTTTTCTAACAATACATAAAGCCCTCCATAAATATTATGGGATGCAATTACTCACGAGTCCTTTTGTGATTGTCTTGTTTGCTCAAACTTGTCACCCAAGGCCAAAACTGTACAGATGGGGCTACACACCTAAAATGCTTGCTGAGAGAGAAAAAAAATCTTCTAGGTAGCTAGAAATCTAGAGAGAAAATAAAAGAGGGAGTGGGGGAAAAGGTGTGTTTGGGGGGTTGTGAGAGGATAATGGAAGTGGGAGGTGGGTATCCTCCCTCCTCCACTGCCTTGCTCCTTTCATTTTCTCTCTCTTAAAGACTTAACTAATTGGCTGGTCTCCCTCTCTCTCTCTCCCTCTCCCCTTTTTCCGTTTCAGCTGGAGATGAGAGAGAACAAGGAAAGATATATAGGCCGGTGTCTTCTGTAGAGAGCAAAAGGGAAAGGAACTTGCAGGTACTGAACACTGACATGAGTGATCTCATGCTCTTGATACCTTGGTACTCTTACATCACTCTTCTTCCTGCTCCTCTTCCCTTTCCTCCTGCCTCTTTTCAGCTGCTGGGATCTTCTTCAACCTTCTCTCTCTAGCTCGCTTATCAGTCAGAGAGTCGAGAGTCGAGAGAGAGAGAGAGAGAGAGAGAGAGAGAGACGGCCATATTTCTTATGCGCAAGGGACAGCACGTGCAAGAGCTCATGAGCTGCTTCAATTCTTGAGGTAACATAGAGAAACAGATAGACAGAGAGAGGTGCATGGCGAGCAATCTGATTAGCGTGATGTGTGTGTGCGCTAGCTTAGCTTGTGTTGACATCTGTGCACCGTTTCTTTGTTAAATCACCTGATGAAGATGGATGGCTGCCTTTTTCTTAATTATTTATACTTGTTGTGATACTGATGCCTATTCCACATCTCTCTCACCATCCTCTCTCTTCCCTCTAGAGCTTAGATATAGCCAGTGCCCTTCCTGCATCAGTGTGTTTGTTCTTACTCTTCTCTTCCATGCATGTAAATACTTACATGCACCCTGCACCTCTCTCCTCTTCTAAAACTCTCTTTCATGGATCCTGTTTTACCCCTCAGTTCACTGCATCTTCCTCAAATCATTGCTCTGGTATTTTTTTTTTTGTTTTCTTTAAGTTACTTTTTTCCTTTCTTGTTTATATCTTGATCTCTTTGGCTCTTCTTCTATTGACAGGTAATAAAGCAGCAAGCTTGTGATCTTGCACTCATCAAGCCGTTGTTGGAGGAGGAGAATTTCATCAGTGCGCTTACACAACACATACCCAACAAGGTTTTGCCGCCGATCCATAGGTGTCGTCGGCGATCACGATGGCAGCCTACTACCACGGCGGCGCCGGCACGGAAATCCAGGCCAGCACCGACGGCCTGCAGACGCTGTACCTCATGAACCCGAGCTACGCCGGCTACTCCGACGCCGGCACGGGCGGCGCCAACATGATGCTCCTCAACTCGGCGGTGAGCAGCATGACGCCGGCGTCGTTCGGCCACCACCAGCAGTCCCCGCCGCCGGCGGGGGCCCAGCAGCACTTCGTCGGCATCCCTCTCCAGTCGCAGCCGTCAGGCTACAACCTGTGGGCCCCGGCCACGACCGGCGACGACATGTCGTCACCGCAGCAGCAGGCGACGACCCCCGGCGGCGCGGCGGGTGTCAGCGCCGTCCTCAGCCTGTCGTCCCGCGAGGCGGCGCCGCCGGTGACTGTGGCCGCGGTCGCCGCTGGCGACGAGGGGAAGTACCAGATGGGGACGACGTCGCAGGGGCAGGTGGTGATGAACTCCAAGTACCTCAAGGCGGCGCAGGAGCTGCTGGACGAGGTGGTGAGCGTCAGCAAGGGCGTGGAGGAGGCCAAGGCCGCGGCGGCGAAGGCGGTGAAGAAGAAGGAGGAGTCGGAGGGCGTGTCCGGCGGCGGCACGGAGGATGGCGGTGCGGTCAAGAGCGGCGGCGGCGCGCCGGAGATGTCGACGGCGGAGCGGCAGGAGCTGCAGATGAAGAAGAGCAAGCTCATCAACATGCTCGACGAGGTCAGTAACATAATTCAGCTTCCTTCTACTGATATACTTATATCGCTTCGTTCAAACTAAACCGAGATTAATTTATTACCAATGAGTTTTATTTGATACTTTCCCTGAATTATTTTCTCGCTTGAATCAGAAAATATCTCTCCCGAAAGAACACCGACTGCCTTTTGATTATTGATGTTATGGGTTCTTGATTTTCCAGCTGATAAATTTGTTCTGCCCGTGAAAATTGAATCTTGCCTCTCTCTCAATCAGGCAGGGAGAGATATTTGCCCATGTTTCCGCTGTTTCCTTGCCTCTACAGTTTTGGACACTGTTATTTCAAGGCTACGGGCCAATTGCTTTTTCGCTGATCTTTGTTCTGTTCTTTCTTTTTCCGAAAGATGAGTGACACAAGTTGTTGGAACAGTGTACAGCTTTAATCTGCTGGATATTCCAAAACTTTTCCCCACTTCAACAAATCCTTCCATTCCATCTCTTATCAAACATCATTTCTCTATCACCTAGCTATATAGCACCCTACCAATTATTGTCCCCCCTGTTAACTATTACTAAGATATAAAGTGTTTTAAGCGAATTCCTAGTGCTTATGGTAAGATTCCTGAACACTTGATCACCACTTTAAATTTATTTACCTTTTTCTTCTTTTACTTTTTCGTATTTCACCCAGAGTGTAGGAAGCAATAAAAGTGGTATTATAAAGCAAAATAATCAGTCCTGGTGTCAAAATGAAAACCATAGCGAATAAAGTGCAATAATGGAAGTTGTTTATCAGAATATATGAAACTTACAAGTGGCGATGAAAACTGCACTATGTATCATCTTCTATGCCGCGCCACTGTAGATCAAAATCACCAAGTGGGAGCTTTTAATTAAACTCGTATAGCTTTCAGATAAGACCATACTCCACGCATTTACAAAAGTCTTAAACCAGCGCCATTCTCTCTTGGCTGTCCTTTGTCTGTGGCAGTACAAACAAGCTTCAATTCGCTGCCTGATCAAACGCATGTCTCTTTTTGTCTGCAATAGCTTAGCAACATGAGAGAGTACACTGTACTATATGAGCTGCCAGTACAAAAGCTAGATATGATATTCATTCTCTCTCTCTCTCTCTCTCTCTCCGTTTCCCATCTCTATCACCATCTTTTCTTTTTTTTAAAATATATATATATATTCAGGAGAGAGGCAGGCGTGGTGGTTGCCGTACGTTGTGATTGCACCGATCAGCCTGCATTTGATGCGGTTTGTTAACGAACTGTTTGTTGGATGGATTGGATCATCATCATCACTAATAATACCATAATCAACCACCTAATCAGCTGTTCCTAACAATAATATTTTTTGATAATTACTTCCCTCCTAACAAATTAACAATTATTGCGCGGTCAATAATGATTAACACAGTTAGTTGTCTGTCGGGTCGTCGTCGTCGTCGGCGTTGGTGGGTGTTGCAGGTGGAGCAGCGGTACCGGCAGTACCACGGTCAGATGCAGGCGGTGTCGTCGTCGTTCGAGGCGGCGGCGGGCGCCGGCTCCGCGCGGACTTACACGGCGCTTGCGCTGCGCACCATCTCGCGCCAGTTCCGCTGCCTCCGCGACGCGATCGCGGCGCAGGTGCGCGCGGCGAGCCGGGCCCTCGGCGAGGACGCCGACGCCGCCGCCGCCGGAGGAGGGCGCAGCGTGGGGTCCAGGCTCCGGTACATCGACCACCAGCTCCGGCAGCAGCGCGCGCTGCAGCAGCTCGGGATGATGCAGGGCGGCGCGTGGCGGCCGCAGCGGGGACTACCCGAGCGGAGCGTCTCCATCCTCCGCGCATGGCTCTTCGAGCACTTCCTCCACCCGTAAGTATATTACTTTACTACTTGTTGTGCCTTTCGATCTTCATGCATTGGCAATAATGTATGTAGACCAATATAATGGTAGTTGATCATGATCATGAGCTCTCTCGAGGTAACTCTTTAGTTTGGTCATACGAAAGATGGACACGTAGCTAGTAGGGTCTGCAAGTTGTTCTACTATCCATTTCTAGCGCTTTATTTGGCTCTTTGCTTTTCTTCATCATGTCCATGGCTCCATGCATGCAAAGAGCATGCTGCGGTGTTTGGCGTTTGCATGTATACGCCAGCAGCGACCCGCCTTTTAACTTTGCGCGCCCAAACCGGTGTATACTAACCCCATGTCGTGTCGACCACTGATTGGATCGTCCCTGTGTATGTATGTTGTCACGAGCAGGTACCCCAAGGATTCGGACAAGATCATGCTCGCCAAGCAGACGGGCCTCACCAGGAGCCAGGTGAGTAGTTGTGTTTTTTGTTGCATGCATGATGATTTGACTGTCACGATGGCGCTGTAAAAATTGTTACAAATGGTGGCGTAAAATTTTGACTTTTTTTTCCTCTGACGATCTATATAGGTTTCCAACTGGTTCATCAACGCGCGGGTGCGGCTGTGGAAGCCGATGGTGGAGGAGATGTACCTGGAGGAGACTAAAGACCGTGAAGCCGCCGCCGCCGGCAACGAGGAAGGCAATAAGTCTGCTGGTGGCGCCGGCAACAACGTGGAAGACAATAATGGCGGCGTCATGACGCCGAGGGCGAACGGAGCTCATCCAGACATCAAAGTCCATGCTGGTTCGTCCTCCATGCTCGAGCTCGCCGGGGACCACCACCAGCACGCGCCGCGCGACGGCCGGTTCTACGGCGACGAGGACGACGACGAGGACGGGGATGACGTCATGCAGCGCAGGATCAAGAAGGCCCGGGGGGACGAGCCGCCGGCGCCGGCGACGACGACGTTCCACCACCACCAGGTCCAGGTGCACGACATGGCCGCGCTGCACGCGCAGGCCGCCGCCGCCGCGCGGCATCAGCAGCAGCAGCAGCACGAGGAGGTGAGCCACCGGGAGCTGCTCATGAAGTTCATGGAGAGTGGCGGCAACGGGAGGGACCACCACCACCAGCAGCACCAAGACGGCGGCGGCGGGTACTCGCTGTTCGCGCAGGCGGCGCCGCCGTACGGGCACCAGTTCGGCTCGGCGGACCCCGCCTACGCCTTCGCCGCCGGGAACGGCGGCGTGTCCCTCACGCTCGGTCTGCCGCACGGCGCCGCCGGAACTGGCGGTGACCAGACGGCGTCGTTCCTCATGGGCAGCAGCGCCGGCGCCGGCGGCGACAGCGCTAGCCACGGCGGCGGCTACGACATGGCGAACATGCAGACCACCAAGTCCTTCGCCGCGCAGCTCATGCGGGACTTCGTGGCCTAGTATAGCACATAAACCATCCCATTTAATCCATGCAAATCGATCGATTAATCCATTTAGGGCTTGTATAGGAATAAAGGGTCCAGGGCTAAACATGCTCGGTTATATGAGCAGTTAGGCTTGGCCCCTAGGTTTTGGGAATGTAAAGATGGGGATCATGGGGCAATGCACATAGGTACAGTATAGTATAGGATAGTTAACTATACTCTAGTATTTACCCAAACATTGTACAACATCCTATATTTAGACCATAGGTATTGGGTGGGGGTATAAATATTGGAAAAAGGGGTATATGGAATTGGAACCTGCAAGTATATGGAAATTAGTTACATAGTAATTTAGTACTATATATTGCTTGTAGTTACTGTAAATCTCTGTAATAATGCAGTCTCTGATTGTAAGAGAACTTGTCTCTGCTGCTTTACAAACTGGAAAAGAAAACAGGGAGTGTCTTCTGCAAACAAGGTTCAAGTTGTGCAGGAGGAAATGGAGTCATTTCTTTTCAGTTCTGTAGTCTTTGTAGTCAGTATTTGTCATAACGGGACAGTTCAAGGAAGCAGATCAACCTCTGAATGTCGTTAGGCAACAAAGAGCAACACAGTAATGTGTGATATGGTCGGTAGAACAGAGGCTCTGCACAGGATCACTACTTTGCACTAGTTTTTTCTACTCGGTTCACAAGTTGCAGGTCTTCAGGTTCAGATGAGAGCAGAGCCTTTTTTTTTTCTGTTGCAAAGCAACTAACCCAAGAATTTCCATTCTGAACACCAGTACAAAAAAATTCACTAGTATACCAGAAAACAACGCTAAGAAACAAACTAAGATTGTACAAATAAAACAGCCTAATTGTTCGTGTCGTCATCTTCTACGCTTCTGATGTCGAGGCCTTAATGATCGACCATGCCCAGATTAGGATGTCACAGGAAAGCAGGTGGTGCACTGGCATATTGGGAATGCTAGTCATGGCAGAAGTGACTCAACCCCTGCTCTTAGCACTTCAAGATAATCGAGGGTTTTGTTCTTTGTTCTATTCCTCACTGGATGCGACCTGTTGCTGGGATGACAGGTTGGTGCACCAAACCAAGTGGCATGTTTACGTTGTTGGCATTTTCTGCTGCTCCGTTGCCATCACAATTTGGTTCCAATAAGCGCACAAGTGATAGAAAGATTTCCATTCTGGTTACGTCCCGGTTCGCCTGCACGGACAGTGTCAAGTGGTGTCAGCCAGGAAATTAACAAAACAGCAGGGAAGTAAATCACAGAAGTAGTAGTCAATTTATAGGTCCATCTATGACATGACCTTTTTGTATTACTTTTGATTTTGCAGTAACATAGTGCCTTATTCTCACATCTAGCTATATTACCTCAACAGTAAACCGTGCCCAGATTTTACTTTTCCGCACTTCCATTACACCCCTCAAGATGGTCAATCCAAGTCCTTTGATAAAATCAGCTATCTCCAAGAAGATGCCTCTATCCTCGCAGAGCATCTGCAGAGTCACCCATATCAGTACATTCGTATTACGAGACATGTTTTTTGGGGAACCACCAGATCACACAAGGAAGCTATTGGTATGAGAGTCATCACCTCCACAAGCATCTGACGAGGTCGGTCCAGATTCTCAACAATGATTGGACATGTCATAGACTGAGAACCAACTTCAAAAGCCCAGGTTGCCCCACCTTCAAAGTAATCTTTCCAAAGGGGGCCATTCTCACCACCAAGTATCTGCCAGGATAAGACACTTGTGTAAGGACAATTTTGAATTAGTTATGAAAATTTAAGTTAAATTTGCATATGCACCTCAAATAGGTAGTCAGTAACACAGATTTCCTAGTCATAACCCCAAGAGTATGACACAAGCATGTGCTTACCTTCGATTCAGTAGAATGTTTTAGCTTGTCCGCATGCTTTGTCACACTTTGCAAGAAAAGCATGTGCTTAACTGTCTTCTCCAACAAAGCATCAATGCTACACTGTTGATGCAGAACATTAGATGACAAACATTACCCTGGTGTTGCTACTCTGAAGTTCAATATGCAAAGCAACATCGTGATAGTTCAAATTATCAATATCTACGAGAGGATACCTTTGCCCCATTCGGTACAAGCTCGCGAAGCTCCTTGATGCGGTCCTGTATCAGCTGTCGGTCCTTCGGCCGTGGCTTAGCACTCTCTCCTGGTCGAGATCTTTTTCGGTTTGTCTTGCTTGTTGTATCAAGACCCTTGCTGTTAGAAGCTGATGCACTTTCGCATTTCATGTTCTGGCCACTCTCAATCCAAAGCCGTATCTGAGATTTGTGTGCTCCATTATTTTGGGAAAGACAACCATCATCAGGCTTATCAAAGAAACATGGTTGTTTAATAATCTGTGTTGCTAACTCATGCTTGATCAGCACAGAAGGAACACCAGAGGACTCATATTGTTTCAACTCTTGTTTCTCAAGATGTGAAGTACTAGGAATCTCCGTCAATGACGTCTTGCAAGAAGCACTATCATCAGGACTCTGCTTGCCACCTGGATTGACATTTGAAATGACAGCATCCAATAATTGGTCGGTATCAGTTAGCGAGAAGTTCTCAGAATAAGGAAATTCGTTGTCTAGGGAACTGTATAGAGGAGATCTATCAAAATATATCGATGATTCGGGTACATCTCTATCTGAACTCTGGGACTTTGGACCACTCCAGGAGACCAAATCAGCACCCACATTATGGGAGAATTGTTGAAATTCAGCACCAAAGATATCAAACAAGTCATTATCAGAAGTAGGATCCACAAGCAAAGAGGAAAGTCTCTCGTTGGACATGTCTGGGAGCCTGCATGCATCCACATTTTTCATTCTTTGTGTGGTCACGTTAGCAGGACCATTCATCATTTGTTCCTGATGAATATGGTCAGAACTATCCAATTGATTCTCTTGACTGAGGACTCTGTTCAAGCTATTAGAAACCTGACCATCTGATGCAGAAGATGGACCTGGAGGAGTTTGAAATATCCCTCTTTCCGTGCTATCCATTTTCATGGAGAATTCAGATGACTGGGGAACCTTGCATGCAACTAGAGATTGTTTCTGCAGCAGTACCCCTGATGTGGAATGGCAACTTTGGTCTTGTACATGACTCGATGAGCTGGTAGCCCTGCCTACTCTGCCACCTCCAGGGAGGAAATCAAAGTTTTCAGGATCATGTCCCTCATTGGACATTTCATATCTTCCATGAGCTATATTTATGTTTGCATTTTCATCTGCAGAAGAGTCCCGACACGCAAGAGATTTCAACAGGATGTTTCTTGCCAAATCTGCTGATGAATCTGCATTGTTGCTGAATCCAAAAGAACCAGTATTGTTCAACAACAGTGACTGTTTTTTGACTGATATCAAGCTTGGCCAGACCAAACCTGAGCTCATATCAGCACTCTGTGTATTACCTCTGAATCGGCTCTCGCAATAAGATGCTTGTTGTTCAAACCTAACATCAGGCTTGGCACAAAAAGTATGCTCCCTAACAGGCCGACCACTCCGTTGTGCAACCTTAAGCAAAGATGGATTTAATAATACATTGGATGATGCGCTGTTTGACACAGTTGCAGTATCAGGACAAGTGCGATGTTCAGAAGCCACTGGGAACCGGCTGCTGATTTTTGAGCACCGGTCATCAGGTTGGACATGAAAGGCACCATGTGACGATCGTTGCTGGCTATGCTGACTTGAAGCATTTTTAATTGAAGCAGATGCTATGCCCGAACGATTATTTAGCTGGGAACACAATTTCTTTGCATACATCACAAAGTTTGTGTTTTCCATAACCTGCCAAAACAATTAATAGAAGTTTGAGAAATGCGGAAAGGTATTAAAAACCAAAGATAATAGCCAAAGTAAAGCAAAAGTCTGTCAAGCCTTTTCTTTTATTTCTCTTCTGCACACAATAATCCCTCAGTCTGAAGACAACAAATGATATATAGTGCATGCAGGAAAAAAAAAATAGTACATGCCAAGATTTCTAGACATTGCAGCATGAGATAGGACACTGCAGATATAGGTATATGCCATATTCTGGAACCATATCCCATAGATAAAGTGCATCCATTGATTTGCAGGGGAAACTCATATTTGCAGTGCCTCATTCCAAATACCATGTTTTGCATTTTGCATACCAAATGGTAAATATTTTTATTTGTATAATTGCATGAAATCTATTGTCAATAGACCATTTTTCTTTTCACTTTCCATTATCATGGATGGCAGGAGCATCTTTTTCCAGTAACCTAGAGTAAATTTTACTCTTTATACAGCGATCTCAATGCAAAATATTGTACCACAATAAAGAAAAAGCTTCCAAAGTAGTAATTCCTCATGACTACTAGCAAAACATAATGAATCACAAAGATTTCTCTACTCCTCTAGCATATATTTACAGCTTTGATGCCATACCAGACCAGTGGAGCCCAACTGCAGCACACCCCGCGGTAGCACAGGAATAATGGCAATAGTCTGCATAAAAAGAAGCATCAAATGAGCTCCAGAAGCAGAACCACCAACACCAAACAGAGCACAATTCACAATGCTCAGTTCTACACACCTGAATACCAGCTTCGAACTGATAATTCATCTCAGCAGCAACCTATGAATGTGAAAACATAGCATGAGGTCTCCAAAACAACGTTAAGAAAAGCAAAACCCAATTGCATAGGAGATATCTATCTACTCCCTCTAGTTTTATGCTAGTACATATACTGTATAACGGTTCTTAGTTCACACTACTTTGTAATCAACTTGTATGAATCATCTACTGAAAGGCAGAGCATATTGAATATTCCTCTATTGGTATTTTTGTTTTCTCATAAACACAGGCTCATCATGTGTGTTCACCTTCAGTTACAACTTGCATTTCTTGTGACCACTTATATTTTGCAGGATGAGCAGACCACTAAGCGACAAAAGTTTCAAGCAGAAGGCCGCCCCACAAGGCTTTAAATGAGGTGCCAGCAAAATGGAACCAGACAAAACTGAAATTGGGTTCGCATTTATATCACGCCAGAATTCAGAAGAATGCACTACAGTACTGCAAGTACCTCGGATGGGAGCCCGTGACCATTGGCAGTACCATGAACGATCCATTGATGATTGCCAGTGAAAGCAGCACGGCCCACGGTCCTGACGGAACAAAAGCACGGCAGCCACGGACTCAGAGGAGCAACCAAGAACAATTTATCTAAAGAGGAATTTATTTGTTGAAAAGTACTGTATCCAACAAGAACTTTTTTGGAGGAACCAGAAACATTGCTGCGTGTGAACAAATGTAAGAACAAAAAATAACTACTACTACTACAGTAGTAATGTATGAACCCAAAAGTTGCATACCCTTCTCCAACGACATGAACCTGTGACGCCATAACTTTCTTAACGAGCGAGCACATGGTGCCATCAGCAGCAGAGCACCGGACATCAGTGGGCAGAGCTTCAGAAGTCTCAGATCCGGCAGGGCATGACGTGTGGCCGCAGTAGCCATCCTCCCACACCAAATGCCTGCACGCAAATTTCCACAGGAAGAAAAATTAGAGAGTGCAAATAAAATAGAGATTCACAACGAAAGCAAAGAGGCCTAAGTTTAGGACATCGAGTTTAAGTTCGTCTAATGCCCACTATGTTTCTTTGCTACTGTCGCAGCAGCAACCTTTAGGATCTAATCCTGAATTTTCAATCAATGTTAATGGAAAATGGTTCTAATAATCTATTTCTTTGTTTTTAGAGTTCAACAATACAACTTGCAAAACTAACAGCGAAAGATGGACTTCAAACCGACAAAAGATATGGTGAAAAAATATGTAACATTTCAGAGAAACTACTACAGAAGGCTAAGGCTTCGATTGAGCAGGCAGCAGGGGAAGGAGCTTAATTCCAGAAACCGCACCGAAAGAAATACCGACAAAGGAAACCGCACATAAAGATCGAACATTTTGAAGAGAAGTGATAATAAGTTTAGATTTCACGAGAATGAGGAGGAGCTCAATTAAGCACAAGAACAAATACAAACAGCTGAGGAACCGGCGGCTTACACTGGGTCGGCGGCGCCGATGGCCTTCCAGAAGACGGCGTAGGACCACCCAATCTCCTCGCACAGCCGCCGCAGCGCATCCCCAACCGCCATCTCCCTTCACCCTTTTCCTCCCCCAAAAGGCCAAAACCCTAGCTCCGCCTCCGACTCAGAGAACGATCACCGGCGCTGGCTCGCTCGCTCTAGGCGCCGCGGCAGCTGGCGCGCCCAGCCTGCTTCGTGCGGAGACCGCCACCCCTCCTCGCCGCCGCCGCCGGAGCATCTATGACTCCCCTCGCCGCCGGCGCACGGGCAGCCATCAGAGGGCGGGACCAGCCGTCAGATTCTTCAGCGGCGGCTAGGATTACTCGCTTCCTATCAAGTACAATACGACGGCCGCCTGTCTGTCACAAGCGGCGGCGGTGGCCACGGCCGCGGCGTGCGGCGGCGTCGCCGCGTGTCCTCCTCCTGGATTCAGCCTTGCTGTTGTCGCCGGCTGCGGGTGTTCTGGCTAGCTCAGCCGTGCTGCGGCTGCTCTCCACTCTTTCTGGTCTCAGCAGCCTCTCGTCCGCCTCAGCTTTGTTGCGTTCTCACTGTGATAGTGGTGGTGGTGTCACTGTTGTGTGTGTGTCGCTCGCTTTCTTCCTCCTCGTTGCTTTGTTTACTTCCCCTTTTTTTCCTTCTGCCTTCGCGGCTCCCGAGACAGCCATCATTCCCTCCACAAAGGGCAAAATGGGAATTGCATTGACTGCTTTTTAATCTAGCAAATCCATGTTTTGATTGTAGGTTCATGCTTTCCAGATGAGCTCCCTATATATTCACCCTGCCACCATAACCAAAATAATTGTACCTTTTCAAAATTAATTTGTACAACTAGTTCCACTAAAATATTGCTGAAAATTACCGTGTTGCATTCATAAAAGAGCTGGTCCTTTTGGGTTTTAAATTGAACGAGACACGCCGTTAGTGCAAATTTGCCCAAACCAATCAACAAATAGTAAAGATTGTAGTGTGCAACTTTACAGTTACCACACAAAAATTGCCTCAACCAACATCAATAAATTAAATAAAACCCAGAATGAGTATCTAACTAGTAGTAGCATGTATCACCTTTGCGGTGACCATACGATGTACTATCAAACATTTGTACCCATGTTCTTGTTCCACTCATCTTTAGAGTTGCCACATGCTGGTTACACATTAGTTAGCGTCACTTTATGCCATCTTTTTGTCTTACATTAACTGAAAGCATCTACATCACGCGCTAGTTGCTCTTATCCCTGCATTAGACAAGAATATCTACTGTAATCAACATCATACCGTAATTCCTTGTTTAATTCGTACACATTTATAAATCCATGGTGCTAATTAATGTTAATTTCTTTTTCCACTTGTTACAAAAATCGACCAAGCTTTATACCAGTCCAACTACAAAAGTTGTTTCAAGCAAGACAATGTGGATAGCATAAAGAAACATGGAGCAATGGGAATGTCTCATGGCACCAGGACACACAGAACAAATATAAAAGAACTTGAGTATTTTTCTTGCTTTATGAGAATATACTCATAGATTACACATATATGACATACCCTCGGTATTGTAGAGAATTTACAATGATGACGATTTGGACCTTGGAAAGGTGGGCTTGGATTGCAAATTATGTGGTCGTTTATACTTTTGAGGCGGTGGTGGGGTACTAGTTTAAATTTGTAAAAAAATATAACCCTCCTGCGGTATAGTAGGATAGTTTTTTTTTTAAGAAGCGAGGTAAAGCAAAGGCTAAGCCATTAAGATGGCAGTGCCTGTCTTTTCTCGATTAAAACCTTTTCGAGCAAAGTTGTCTTGTTTGATTAACATTTAAACTAATAAGCCTCTCTCATAAAGAGAATCCGTGGCTCCAAAGTTGTCTATATTTTCATTGTGCAGGTACTGAACAGTTTTGTGTGAATTTCTTGCATTCCAGACAAACATGACCTATCGTGAATTATATTGGTCGTCGTAGTTCTTATATGCAATTTCCCACTAACAAGTTTTGACAGATTTAAAAAGAAAAATAGCATTTTTTTACATAGGGCTTATTCCTGCTAGCTTTCGGAGATGCATATTATTTTTTCAGAAAAATGGAAGAGACAAACCACTTTTGCGTATCCGCATAGTGTTAGGGTGCGTTTGATATAACTCTAAATTCATCTTGAATTAAAAACATTTTAAATTCTCTCTTGCAACGTTTCTCTAGTGAATCACTCTAATTTTCTGAAAACGTTTAACAAAAATCCTGAATTCGGATTCTTGAAGAAAAATGAACTAAGTGATTCATAAATCAGGTGAAACACCATTTTAGGTGATTCAGGTTGGTAGTGTAAAAAACTTGAAACGTTTCAAGTAATTCACTCCTGAAACGTTTCACCTTTTTGCTGTTGGAAGTGATTCAGGTGATTCAGCCTTGAATCTGAAACGTTTCACTCAGCCAAACCGACCCTTAGTATGCATATGTGCATCAGACCATGCATGCTTCCAATAAGAGAAAATTGCAAATACTCACTTGCATCTTAGGGATGTTTTCATATACCCACCCGTAAGTACATTTATTTCAGTCTAACACCTATAAGTTATACTTAGTTTTTATATACCTCCTTGGTAACTTTGATTAGATAATATGGCTCGTGTTTGACATTCAACATTGATTCAAATATTTCACCTTAGCGTAATTATCATTTGGATGAATATAGCATTATCAAATTTTGTCTAGTTATAAACAAAAATATGAAAATTTAGTCAGGATACTGTTAGATATTATGATCAATTTTGAGAAAAAAAATCTTAAAAATAATGATAATTATATGATTCAAACAATATTATAAGTAACTTTGTAAGGATAGACTATTTTGAGTTATATCAGATATTTATTAAGAATTACAATGCTAAGTCAATATTGTCAGGAAGGTATATGAAAATAATATACAACTTGCAAGTGTTAGACTGAAACAAAAGTATTTGTAGGTGGGTATATAAAAACGCCCCTAACATATAAGTGAGTATTTGTAATTTTCCCTTCCAATAATCTTACTTCCGTGCGATAGCAATGACACTCCTTTGTCTTGTAACTTTTTCAAGATAAGCTCTTTGTCGTTAGATTTTGTTGTATTAAGATAGTGTTTTGGTCTTGGTCATTGAAAGATCTTGGTCTTTGCACCACTGAGATTTGGGCTGTTAAAAGGAAACGGTGCATTCAGATCGCAAAAGAAGTGTAAAAATGTGACAACATAATCTTCAGGATTTCTCTCTATCCTTAAACTAATGAAAGTATACCTTTCAAGTGTGATGTTCTGAGGTTGATCTGATAGCAATTAACAAGAATGATTGGTTCTTGAATCTTGACCACCAGTCCAACAAATGTGAAAGAGGGACCGGAAACGTCATTATCCTAGCATCTATCCAATTTTGTTTGCTTAGCTGTTCTGTCACAAGACTATGAAGCTTCAGCACAAAAAGGAAATTACCGACTCTTTTGAATGCTTTTATATAACTAAAAACTAATAATGGTCGCTGCTAGCTTGGAAAGTCGTGAAACAGAAACATGAACCGATATAAAAAAAAATATCTATGCTTCAACTGATCTAGAAAAATCTGTTCGTGAACGTGAGCCAATTCATTTTTTACTAATAGTTGATGATCTAATCAGATCCAAGATACGTGAAAGCCTCAACAATAACAAGAACCGGATCACTCGTGTAGGCTGCACTACACTTCTCTGTTTGGTGTGGAAATAATACTTCTAGAAGTTCAATCTCATGTTGTTATTTATAGGGACAAAGTAAACTATCTTGATTCATTTAACCACGTTGTTGTTGTAAAGCATATATTGATTACGCAGAAATCCAATCGGTAGTGCTCTATGTAGAACATAAACTGTCCATCCAAACTCTAGTTTTTGACGACATACGTTCAATGCAACTCCCCCGAAAATGATGGAGATAGTTGCACTCACCACAATATACGATGTAGCTAGCTAGAAAAAAAAGGAAAAAAAAATGATATCATCATGCAAATGGGTCACTGTTAACTGCAATAAAAATCTCCGCGAAACTGAAAACGACATGAACTGCAAGTGCCAAAGCTTCCACAAACGTCATCTATTCTCTGGACCGGTCCGGGTAGTGTAGCATTGTTCGCCTAGTGGCTCTGAATCAAAAGTGGTCGAATGAAAAACATACAGTATATAGTAAGCAGTAGCATATAAAACACATACAGAAAGAGCATATGAACAACGAGATGGTTTATATGCCCCGGTGCCCTACGCAAGAGGGGATTTGGAGATGGAAAGTGCCAAACATGCGTGGGTGTTGGTTGAATTGGCAGTGCACCAACCCACTAGCAGACACGATCTGCATGAGAATCTTGACCTTGGCCGCTTGCAAATAATGCAGACGCGAACCCTAGGCAGAGGGGCAAAGCAACCAACTCGTTTCCTTGTTTTTTTTTATTCCATGGCTGCCCCCACCAAAATCCGATGGTGATGCTGGTGGCCTCGGCAAAGCGGCACACAGACGGATCAGCCAGCGGTGATACCAGTGAGGCTGGGACCCTTCGATCTTTAGCCCACCTCACTCTCTTCTTTTTTTGCTTGGACATCGTTCTCTCTTTTTCGTAACAGGATCTGATCTGGACACAGTGGCAGCGAGTGAGGACGCTGTGTTCTTTCAGTTCGATATATGGTGCCATTGTGGCATTGTATCGTGGACACACGTACGCTTCATCAAGATCACTAGATCAGTTTGCCGTTTTGGCGGATGTCCTCTTATTTATCTGGTTTCAGGAGTTTTTAGCGCTCCATTTTGCATCGGTACAAAAAGATGTTGTCTTTACCTCGATGAGAGTTAAGAATGGTGTGATGCTATAAGGATAGTTTTTTATATATAGACTGGTAACGCAGTACTACGTACGTGAAAAAAATATTTATAAAGCTTATTCGAGAAAGTGCACCTCGTTTAAGCTTCCAATGGTGAGTCTCCAAGCTCGTTCTTCTCAGGCTAGCTATAGGCACCCCTTTCCTTTTAGAGGCTCAAGGAAACCTTTACCTTTTTTTTTTCTTTTACCACAATGCTTTGAGCGTTCCCCAACGAACAATGCAAAGCCATGCATTATAGTTGGATCTTCAACTGCACATTTCGCATTCCGAGCACGAGGACTCGCGTTGGCTCTCATCGGATTCGCCTTTGCTTGGGCTGTTCCTCTTTGAGATGGTGCGCAAGCAGTTTTGCGGAGGATCCATGTGGCTTCGAGATGCGTGCGGTCCGCCGATGCGTTCTTTCCTTCATCTCCCTGTTTGTTTGGTTAATATTCGCTCGCCTCAGATTAAAGAATGCCCTAATAATCATGGGCGACAAGAAAGGCAGTGACACAAGGCCGGGCAGCAGCGGCAGCACAGCAGCAGGGTATGGACGAAGAGGACCATAGCAGCAGCAGCTACGATTCCGCTCGGAGTAGTAGTAGTAGGGCAGAGAAGCAAGAATTACAGAGACAGCATGAATCTTGACACAGTGAAAAACACTCACAAAGAGGCGTCAAACCAAAGCAATGACGACCGGAGCGATCGCAGCAGCAGCTGCTCTCCCCTCCCTCTGCCGGTCGTCGCGGTAAAAAGGGTGCACAGTAGTAGTAATCTTCTTTTGAGCCCGTGAGCCGTGAGTGTGTAAAAAAAAAAGCCAAGCCCAGCGCAGCAGAATGCAGCTGCTACTGAACGCCGAGCGCAGGAGTGAGTGAAAGAAGATAGCCACAACGTCCCGTCACATCCACAGCAGCCCCATCTCGGCCGGTGGAGCCACTCATTGCTGCTGCTGCTGCTGGCCTAGCTAGGCCTCTACTAGGGGCTATAGATGACTCGGTCATGACCTGGTGTCGTCGGTCTTCGTCACCACTGCAATGAAAAATCTACGCTTCGTGCTCCCCTCTGCTCCGGCTACTACATGATCATCAGGGTCTAGTAGATCTATAGACGGGAGGGAAAATGGTCAGACAAATGTGCGGTCGTTTCGAGCCGAGGATCCCTGCAAATCCGGCTCGTCTCTCCACAAATGGAGCAAATGGAAGAGGAAGGAGAGAGACTATTGTTGCTCCATTCTTATACATTAGAAAGAAACAAAGAACATCACCTTTTTTAGGAGACAATTGTGTTTTTATCTTCTAATTGTGATTTTATCCTATTTTTTCAATTTTATAATTTTACCCTCACTTTTTTTAAGATGAAGTGCGATTTTACTCCTACTGGGGTAAAAAGGGAGCACAATATTTTTTATTGTGATTTTATCTCATGTAAGGGCAAACGAAGACTTTATTTAAGAAAAATAAGAACAAAATCACAAAGTTAGAAAAATAGGAGTAAAATCATAATTTGAATTGAGAGTGGAGTTAAGAACACAATTGCCTTTTTTTAGTGTGCGTTTTTTTGTTGATGATCAGGGATTGAAATCCTAGACTGTAGTAGGATTTTTTTTCTGACAAAACCGGACTGAGATTCCTTCCTTCCCAGTTAGAATCCTGAATTGTTACAATAAATAGGATCGGGATTCACTATAATCCCGGTCTTTCGATAAAACTGGCTCGAACCAGAATTACCGGAAACGTGAAAACCGGCCAGAAAATCTGAGCAAACCAAACCAGATCAATTTGTGGACAAGTTCTGTTTGAACAGCGCAAGTTGCACATGGTCCTGGTTGCTCAGTCGGGGCAGGCAATGGCATCGTCATCACCGCTGTAAAACAGGCAATAGCAGTGGCTTGACAGGCCCGTCGGGTGGCAGGAGAGGCCCACGTAGCGCCTGCCCCCGTACGAAAGAGAGAACGACATGCCCGCAGCGGCAGGGCAGCGAGGCCCACTCCCAACACGTGCCAAGCAACAGCTGCTGCACGGACTGACCCCTCATCAGCTAGTAGTACTACTGCGTAGTTGTACCAGGCACAGACATTCCAATCCCCTCCTCCTCCACACAGCCATGCCTCGTCATCCATGATGACATCGCCGCTCCTACTAGTACAGTAGTAACCACTAGGGATTAGGAAAGGGCCGGCTTAGAACAAAAGGAGGCAGAAGTAGTAGAGGCAGTACTGTGTATTTCATGAGCGTAAAAGGACCGGAGAAGAAACAGTGCCATACGCGCACGCCAGAGGCGATGCATCGCACGCGAGGTTGAATTCTCTTTTGGTTTCGGCGAACACAAGGGAATGGCTGCAAGTGCTGCTGCTGTTCATCTCCAACAGCACCCAACAGCAACAACAATCCACTGCTTTGGTTTGGGTGTAGTGTGGCGGCAGCTGCCGGACAGGTAAACGAGACCAGAAGAGTAAGAGCAAACGCGCAACGCACGCGTACGTGTTAGGTGATTGCCGCAGCTACAAAAGTCAGCTCTAAAAACGCTTTGCTTAACATGAGAAATGATCTGTCAGAAGGGGCCAAGCAGCTTTCGACAGAAAAAAAAAACAGAGGGCTTACTCTTCTTTCATCTAATTTCACTACAAGTGCAGTAGCGTGGTCTGTAGTAATGGACAAGGCGTGCCTTCGGCACAAGAAGCAAAACAGAAGAATGGAAAACGCTACTGTTACAGCCTGCAGGGCTATTAGACCTATGTACTACTAGTAACCAAAAAACAGTAGTACGTGGCTTTCTTTACCAGCCGTATATGGGGTTCTGTACCTGTGGAGGCGGTAGGCGGAGGTCCGAGCTATGCTGCTTGTCGTAGGTCCGGGTCCCGGGGATGGCACCGGTCGACAGCCTGAAGAGCTCGTTGCCCGTGAGGACATAGTGGGCGAAGGCCAGGCCGCCGTCCACCACGTCGGACATGTTGGGCAGCGAGATTGATTTCCTCATCCTTCTGTCCACGTTTACACCACGATCCGGCGCAGCGCCGTCATTGCTGTTGCTTGTTGTGGGGGTGGCGTTCAGGACCTTGTCCAGCTCCGAGTGCTCCATGAACCGCTGGGTCGCGGCCTCCCATGAGAGGTTGTACCGTTGCTCTGGGGTGAGAGGCTGCGGGTCACGGGTCATGGCTTCCTTCACTTTGGCGACGAAGTCCTCAGATGTCTTGTATGTTAGGCAGTTTGGGAACGACCGGAAGAAGTCGTTGGATGGGTGGTCTGCACAGACGACGAACTTGCCCATGGCTAGCGCCTCGGCGGTGGCGGTGCAAAGGACATCACTGATACTTGGGTTTATGAAAACCTTGTATCTGAAAACAGAACATCATGCATATTTGGATTAATGACACCATGCTGATACATTACATCTATTGGAGGAGGTTTGTGGAGGAAGGCGGTTTAGTAGAGTAGTTTTGGTTATTACCCGTGAAGAGAATCATCAGCATGGTCCCGGCCTTTGTGAAAGTTAAGGTTCAGATTCAGCTTCTTGGCCGCTGACTGCACTTCATTTGAATCTTCACCATTTCCATAGATGTCCAACTTGAAGCCTTCCAAATCACTCTTGTGTTTAGCGAACAAATCTATCAATTCTCTGTAACCCTTGGCCCAAACCATCTTCCCAAGAAAATATGCTCCTTTTGAGAAGGATTGCTGTCCAGACTCCCTCTGAGCCGCTATTCTCTCTCCAACTTCCAGGAACTTGGGGTTAACGCCATGCACATTGCAGATCATTGACTTGGGCAGATCTTGAGTGGCGCCTGACAGTCGCAAAACCTACACAACAGTAACATCATAAGGCCACATACACAATCTGTCATGTAATGCATCTAACGACCAACACTCAGATGCTAGTCTTCATGTCAACCACACACAATCTGGTTCTAAAAAAAATACATATACGATGGTCCTGCTAAAGCATTAGTAAACATCAGGGTCAAATGATAAAACTACCTTATTGCAGTAAGCTCTGGCAACCATGTTGTTGATATGCTTAACGAAAAAGGCCTGAATAGCACCATTCTTCTCTCTCTTGATGTATTCCAAATAATTTGTGTGTACAACACCAACAACATGATTGAATTTATCTGTCCACCTCTTGCCATGATGGTACCAGTTGAGGTGCTCAGGCTCTTCCAATATTGCAATGTCAGCTTCCTTTGATGGTATAAATTGCGATGTGTCCCCTGCAGGAATTATACTTCTTCTTTCTTTCTGAAACTGCAGTACATATAAATCGAGATCAGACAAGTTATGCACACATTGTTGAAATATTGTGCCGAAAAAGCGAAACCTTTACCTTTCCAGGGTAAAATGATATTTTAAAGTCTGTCTTGAAACCAACTCTTTCCTCCAGCCAATTCCTCATGTAAGTTTCTTGCTCTTCTGGAGAATTAAAAGTCATGCTGTTGGGATAAACAAGTTCTTGATCTGACTTGCAAAGCCAGGGCACTACCAAGGTTACACTTTGCTTAGAAGATTTAGACAAGTATGCAGCACGAAACAAAGGATTCACAGCCGTTCCAGTCATCCAGGGAAGGCTGGCAGTAGTGACTATGGCAACATGTCTCTTGTCAGTTATGTCACACTTTGGCCCATCATTCCAGAATCCACCTTCATAATTGTGTCCTGTACTTTGTATTACACTTGCTATTCTTAGGTCGAGTTCATCCCCGACACTGTCATTTCTGAATGAAGACGGTTCACTTGTTGACAGAAAACTATATGCAGGGTGGTCCTTGTGTTTACTACATAGAGACTCCACCAACTTGTCACACACATCTACACCACATGAGTGGGAGAAATCAGCTCAAAACAGGCTAAACATTTTTCAACTAAAAAAATAAATAAAATCAAGCATCCTACCTCTTTTTATACCAAGTTGGTCAAACAATGGTCCAGATTGCTTTAGAAAATAAGCAATAAGTTCTCCTAAATCTAAAGGTGGAACTTCCTGCAAAAAAGAGCAAGAAAGATTTCAGAAGTGTAAATGCAGACAAAAACAATGTAATGTTGAATCAATACTAATTAAATTTTGTTTTAATGCCACAAGCAAAAGAAATTTAATTGTACCAGTGTTGACAACATTACACAGAATGACCATATTAAATCTTTTAGATAAAAGGAAACATTCTACCAATTTGATAATCATATATTACATATAAAAGAAGATACAGTCACTATCACAGAGGAATCTTGTTGCAAGGAGCAGGTCCTTAGACACAACACAATAAAATAGCACTAGTATATGCCCAAAAGGATATTGCTGTGGCAACTTAGGGCAATAGGATGTGAATCAAGATGAGTACATGACTAACCTCAGATCCTTCAGGCGCAAAGGTCATCGATTTCTGCAGTACGAAATGCAATGGTACATTAATTCAGTCTGCTCCTGTATCATTTCAATCAGTAGAAGTTGACTAGAGCACTATGCATATGCAACATGCATATACCACATTCCCACAACAAGCTTAATTACAATCTACGCGCTGCAAATAAGAATAACTATATGATTTTTGTATGCCGGATATATTGACTGCTGGTTTTAGTTAACATCAAGGTCAAACCCATTGTGTACAAATTAAAACAGAAGAAAATCTAAAACTGTCCGACTACTGTAGCGACCCCCTTCTTAAGCTTTTCAGGCTCCAATTTCATAAGACTACAAGCTACCATAGTTTAATAGTTTATTAGTACAAGAAGCAATTCAAATTCCATAAAGATCTGATTAATCGGCGTGGCACGAGGCCACATGATTAAAATGTTTGACTTGACCAATTTTTTTTTCCCAAACATGTGATCTGACCAATCTGGTCCTAGAATTTCCTAAGACTCTAATTTTGATCAGATGCATAACTATCTGGCAGCATCTAGTCCACCTTCTTGAGATTTTAAACTTCAGTTTCAATCATTTAATTTTCGGCAGAATTATGAATCAAGAGAACCACTTTCACAAAGACACTAAAAACATGATTCAAACCACATAGCTTTTGATCAGATTAATCAGAGTGGCCACATGATTAAAATGTTTGATAGCTACGCTTGACCAATTTTTTTTTTCCCAAACATGTGACCTGACCAATCTGGTCCTAGAATTTCCTAAGACTAAGGCTCTAATTTTGAACAGATGCATAACTATTTGGCAGCATCTGGTCCACCTTCATGAGATTTTAAACTTCAGTTTCAATCATTTAGTTTTAGGCAGAATTATGAATCACGAGAACTACTTTCACAAAGACACTAAAAACATGATTTGAACCACATAGCTTTTGTTTTCCCCACCAGGCATACAGTTCCAGTTCAGAGCCAAGTGAATTGCAGAATCCCTCTAAATTTTGAATTCAACAACGTCCAAAATAAAAATTGAACCAAATTATCCACACCATCAGTTCGTGGTTTCAATTAGTAAGTGTTACTAAAAGTCCTAGCAATGCTACTATCCAAATTTCAGAACCTTACCAAGCTAAGCTTGACCTTCTGGAGCATGTCGCTGGCGGACTGCCCCTGCCTGGTCCGCTCGAGCTCCTTGAGCCTTTCCTTGACCTTCCGCACGGGCTCCCACTCCTCGGCCTCCTCCTCCCACCTCCACCTGGCCGCCCCCCTCGGGCCCTTCCACCCCTCGACCTCGAACGCCTTCCTGATGGCCGACAGGTCCAGCCGCGTCTGCCCGGAGGATGCCGAGGAGGTGTACGCCCGGCGGAGCCGCGCGAAGAGCTCGGGTTCCTCCACCGGCGCGTTGAGGAACGTCTCGAGCTCCTCCGCCCGCGCCCGGATGAGCCGCAGGTCCTCCCGGATGCTGCGGGAGAGGAAGGACAGCGCGCCCTCCCCCGGCGCAGCCCCGCCGCCGGCACCACTGCTGCTGCCTGGCGCCGCGGCGGCGGGGCGGGTGTCGACGCCGAAACGGGCCATGGCTCGCCGGGGAAGCCGCGGTGGGTTGGGCTAGGGTTTGCCGGCGGCAAGTGGCGGTGGTGGAGGTGGAGCCCTAGAGGAGGCGGTGGTGGCGGTGAAGTGGTGGGGGCTGGAGCAACGGATGGGGCACGCGGCTGTGGGGAGGAGGAAGAAGCAGGCAGTGGTGGAGGAGATTTCGCGGCCCCACGCGACGGCTGAGATGGCAGCTCGGGGCTGGTGAGGTGGACCAGATCCAAAAGTGCCAGGAGCCAACGGGACTCGGCGCACCACGACGAGAAATCAGCGGGCCAGATGAAGAGGCGCGGAGGAACGGACGGTGACTGATGCTTCCACCTGGCTCAACTTTTGACCCCAGAAAAATTAAGACATGGGTTTCATGTGAATTCAAAGAGTGGTTATATTAAGAACCACACAGTACCCAGATGGAATACTAGTACTAGATTATCAAATGCAAGATTCCTTTTACATTTCTTTATAAGAGAGCTCATGTTGCGAAATATTCTCGGAATGATCACATGGGTTTGGTAGGGCTTTATTGATTCTCTCAGAAATCATTAAGCACGAGCAGGATTACTCACACTGATCACTACTCACCAGTTCAATCTTTGAGTTCCTCTATTGACTTGCACACCCAAAATAAAAGCTGGACGAATTTTGCACGCCTTTCCCACCAAGGAAACTTGGGTTCAGCAAGAAAAACGCTGAATGACTGGTAGCATAGAAAACGACGCAAGTGCGCATTTCTGGACGTCTATGCTCAGATTAGCGTAGAACCAAGAGTGAAAGCAACGCTAACCCGAGTCCTGCACGGCAGCAGAGTTGGAACCATGCGGTCTTGCACTCCGGCTCCACTAAACATGTCCGAAAGCAACGGATGCTCTTGGTCGCCAGCCGCCGAGCGAACGCCACCGAGACACGGGGATCCGAATCCAGTACATTCGTGGAACCTGTACCGGGGGCCTGTAAAAATGCACGGCGACGAGTTTTCTTCTGCAAATGCTGCTGCTGTTGCCGTCGAGTTCGCCTTTGGTTGCTGCCAACATCTGACTCTAGGTGCCTCTCTCCGTGGACTACATCTGTCCCCGCGATCGGCATCGGTGGAGGCAGGAATGCCTGGTGCAGGAAATAGTTACTCTGCTGGCCGCATAATAATCGGGCTATCAAACGCATCGAAAATTCCAGCTCCATGAGTTGCTTTCGTTGCTGAGACAGATTAAGATCCTGATGCCTTTTGTGTTTATCCGGATCTTTCCCGACAGGTTTGTTCCAGGCTGCAAAAGATTGTCTCTGGTGAGGCGGTGAGCATCTTTATCAGAATCTCTGAAAATTCCTATGACCCTATTTTGAACTGTTCTCTTGCAGCCATACTTGAGTCATCTGAAGAGCCGCAATTAGATGGCAGGATTCATGTCAACTCAACATGTGTCAGACAGTTCGGAGTTTGAACAGATATGATACTACTCCAGCCAAATGTGCCGTATCAGTATCCATGCTAACAGAATCTCCAGGCTGCAAGCCTGCAAGTAAGGTTTCTTCAGTCAGCATTTCTCTTTCAGAACCTCTGTAATCCTAGGGATAACTTTGTTGATCTTATAACAGCCATATCCAAAGATATGCAAAGCATCAGAAGACCAATAATCAGATGCCAGTCTTCATGTGAACTCAAGAAGTACACGGAATTGATAAATTTTGATGGTAAGATTCTTACTCCAGGCATATGTCCAGTAGAAAATACCAAGCACTGCTAGTAGAGCGTCTAGAACAAGAGATGCTACCGAGTGTGTCTCCCACCACAAAAAAGATGTCTAAACTCAGCAGCTTCCAGACCTAAATTCCTCACAGGGTTCACCACAAGTTTTCAGACATCTGGAACAGAGGACTTGTCAGTTTCCTGATGCTTCCGTGTTTACCCAGTTTTTTCTCCAACAGGTTTGTTCCAGGCTGCAGTTGATTGTACCCAGTAACCATCTCTATCAGAAGCTCTGAAAATTCCTAGGTCTGTTTTTGTAGTATTATCATGCAGCCATGATTGAGTTATCTGAAGAGCACCTATCAGATGGCAGGATTCATGTCAATTCAACATGTATCTTGCAATGGATAAATTGTTACTCAGGCAATTATTCCGTAAGGCTGTATCAGTATCCCAGGTAACTTACTCCAGGCTGCAAGTCTGGAATCAAGGTTTCTTCAGTCAGCATATCTGTATCAGAATCTCTGAAATTCCTAGGGACAACATTTTATCCGAAATCATGGAGGGTATTAGAAGACCAACAATCAGATGCCAGTCTTCATGTCATCTCAAGAAGTACATGGATCGGACTAATTGTGATGGTGATGAGATTCCAACTCCAGGAGTGCCTAAAAAAACAAGTACTGAAACACACTCCATTCCAAGATGTTAGCGAGTGTGTCTTCGGCCACAGAAAGACGTCTAAATCAGGGGCGGACCTCATGTTATTCAAAGGCATTTAGCTGAATGCCCAAAATTCTATCAAAACTATAAATTATATACATGTGTAGTTGCCACATATGCATATATGTAAAGCAATTTGGATGAAAATCTAGCCACTTTGTGTCCAAAAACCAAGAAAACAAAGCCCGAAATGCATAACTCATCTTATTTTTTGAAAAAAGGTTCTCAACTATGGAATTTGTCAATGAAATTCTTTTGCTACCTCCTTGTTGAATGCCCTTCTCACAAACACTGGGTCCGCCACTGGTCTAAATTCAGCAGCTTCTAGACCTGAATTCCTCACAGGCTTCACCACAAGTTTTCGGACATCTGGAACAAAGGGTTTTGTCGGTTTCATGGAGTCTCATCAGATCCTTTTCCTTTGGCTGGAAATCTAACTCATGTTTAAGAACTACACCATAAAATTGACTACTGCTGCTCTCTGTGCCTCAGGAAGAGCTCACGAAAGAATGGGCAGAACTCCTAGAAGCCATTACTCAGATTCTGGGCATGTGGATCTGATAGAAGGCTCACGTGTCAGAACTAGAACACACTAGGGCTCATGTGTTTCATGCAGTAGTACAAGACCTCGCATCCTTGCGACCAAAAATAGTCAAAGTTAGTTTCTCACTGCCCTTCTACAAAATTTAAGGCCTCAGCTGGTCAGCAGTCCTTGCCTACAGCTTTCCTGTAAGTCCACGGTGAGAGATCAACGCACAAAGATCCAACCGGGTGAGCAGTCAGGACTCAGGAGCGAATTTCACGCGATTCCATACTGGCGCATGAGCATAGCCACCCTTTCGGCGACGTCGACGCGCCCATGAACTCGGCACGCGGCGAGCAATGCCGCGCAGATTACTCTGTCCGGGCGCGCCTCCATCCCGGCCACCAACCTCTCCGCCTCGTCCACCTCCCCTGCCCGCCCCAGCATCTCCACCATGCACGTGTAGTGCTGCAGCGCGGGTCTTCTGACCCTCGCGAACACCCGCCTCCCCTCATCCACCATCCCCGCCCGCGCGCACGCGGCGAGCAGCACCGTCACCGCCTGCCCGTCCATCTCGGCGTCCTCGTGGCCGGCGAAAAGGTCCAGCGCCTCCCGGCACCGCCCGTGCGCCGAGAACGCGCTCGCCAGCGCGGTGCGAGCGGAGAGCGTGCGCTCCGTAGGGGGCAATCCGTCGAACACGTCGCGGGCGGACGGGAGGTCCCCGCACGCGGAGTAGGCGTGGATGAGGGACGGCGCGAGGAGGACCCCGCGACGGAGAGTGGCCGCGTGGAGGGAGGATACCAGCGGGAGGGACGGCATCGTGGCCGCGCGCCGGAGCAGCGCCGCGCAGCGCCGCCGCATCGCGGCGTCCCGTCCTGGGAGGGATGGGCGCGGGCGAAGGCGAACCAAACTGGGAGATCTCTCTGGTAGTCTGGTTCACTGGTTGGTTGCCATGGCGAGCGGGGTGGGCTGAAATAAATATTTTCAGATGGGTCCATGGGCCGTAGTCCAGTTGCAGGCCCATTTGTTTACGTGCAAGCCGTCTCATCATGGCGAAAACGACTCTGCTGCCGCCGCGTACCCTAGCCTAGTTCGTCGTCTCTGCCGGATCGACGATGAGCCACCGGCGGCGGTTCCTGAACATGGTGATCGCGAACGACGTCAGCGGCATGTACTCCATGCGCCGCGTCGACCTCCACGCGAGCAGCAACATCTTGTTCTAACTACCCAACCGCCGCCGAAGCGGCGACGGCGGCGGCGGCGGCGGCGCAAAAGGATCCGAGGAAGAAGAAGAAGAAGAAGATGGTGAGGCGGATACAGGCGCGGGGAAACGCCCCGCTCTTTCTCCGCCGGTGTACGGAGTGGGTCCCACTGTCGGAGAGGAAGATGGTGTACATGGACCATCGTCGTCACTCGCGCGGCGCCGCCGCCGTCCTGTACAACTCGGAGGATCGCAGCCTGGACGCCTTGCCCGACATCCGATCGTCCCAAGCCAGCAGGCTCGTCCCCATCTTCTTCTACGGCACCGGCAACGGCGACGAAGGAGTTATGAAACTGTATACGTCATGGACAGGTCTCCGAAGCCACCCGGAGACGACGACGACGATGATGTGAATAATAAATTTCAGTTCTACTTCCAGGCATTGGTCCGCCGCCAGCAGGAAAAGGATGACGACGACAGCAATAATAATCACTGGCGCCGCGACGCGCTCCCGCCGCCGCCGTATGTCCACGACGCCGCCGCGAAAGCACATTCATCTTCACGGGAGGCGCTACACGTGGAGCAACTGAGAGACACCAACCCACGTTGGAAAAGCTAGACCGAATCCTGGTAACGGTTGACTGGGAGACTCAGTTCCCCAATTGTTTCCTGCAGCCCCTAGCCTCGGACATGTCCGACCACTGTCCATTGCTGCTGGCCTCCAATGCAGCACCAGGTGGAAAGAGACGATTTCACTTCGAGAAGTTTTGGATCAAAATTCCGGGTTACCTGCAGGCAGCGGAGCGAGGCTGGCGGTGCCCCCAAACTGTCACTCATCCCCTCACTAAACTGAACATGCTACTTCGCAATGTGGCGAAGGAACTGCAGAGCTGGAGTCAGCGGAACGTGGGGCTCATCAAGCTACAAATTCTCGTAGCTCGGGAGGTAATCCTTCACCTGGACAAAGCGCAAGAGAGCAGAGGCCTGTCAGCTGATGAATTCGAACTAAGAAAAGACCTCAAGAGGAGAAGTTTGGGCCTCGCCTCGCTGGAGCGTACCATCGCTCGAATGCGCTCCAGAATTACTTGTCTTAGCGATGGGGACGCAAACACTAAATTCTTTCAACTACACTCTAGTTATAGAAAGAAAAAGAATTGTATTACCCACCTGCAAACAGACCAAGGGGTGGTAAGCTCGCAGGAGGAGAAGGCCGAAGCATTTTTCAACCATTTTCAGCATATAATGGGGATGGAAGAGGAAAGACAGCACTCAATCAACCTCAACACCATTGGCATGCAAGTGGCTGATCTGCAACATCTGGAGCAACCATTTTCGGAAGAGGAGATCTGGGACACGATAAAAGGCTTACCGATCGATAAAGCCCCGGGACCCGACGGTTTCACCGCGGAGTTCTACAGATCAGCATGGACAATCATCAAGGCTGACGTCTTGGCAGCGGTGAATGCCTTTGGTCGAGCCGACCGTCGAGGAATTCATGGTCTCAACAATTCCCTTATCACGCTATTGCCCAAAAAGGAGGAAGCAAAAACTCTAGGCGACTACAGACCCATTTGTCTAATACACAGCTTTGCTAAGATCATGGCGAAGGCCATGGCCAGACGTCTGGCTCCAGAACTTGACAACCTTGTGGATGTAAACCAGAGTGCTTTTATCAAAAAGCGCTCTATTCATGACAATTTCAAGGTCGTACAAACTGCAGCCAAGCTCTTCAAACAACAAAAACTGCCCAAGCTGCTGCTGAAACTGGACATAGCTAAAGCTTTTGACACTGTCTCTTGGCCCTTCCTACTGCATGTGCTTGAGCACGCGGGATTCGGGCCGCGTTGGCGCAACTGGGTATCCCTACTTCTTTCCACGGCATCGACTAGAGTGCTAGTCAATGGCGAACCGGGTAAACCCATCGAGCTCGCCCGAGGTTTAAGGCAAGGAGATCCGCTATCTCTGATGTTATTCCTTCTTGTAATGGATGTGCTTCACAGAATGCTGAATCACGCGGCAGCTCAAGGCATGCTGCAGCCGCCAGGTCATAGAGCAATCCTTCACCACTGCTCTCTTTACGCCAATGATGCGGTTCTGTTCATCTCTCCCACAGAGCAGGACCTCGTCACGACCATGGCAGTACTGAATGTCTTCGGGTCAGCATCAGGCTTGCGCACAAATCTGCAAAAATGCACCGTGGTTCCAATCTGTTGCTCTGAGCAACATGTCTCACGGGTTGGTGAGCTAATTCCTTGTGAGGTGGCTGATTTTCCAATCACCTACCTGGGCATGCCGCTGTCCAATGGAGAACTACGCCATGCACACCTACAGCCGGTGGTTGACAAAGTGGTAGGGAGGTTACCATCCTGGAAAGCAGGTCTGATGAACAAAGCTGGCCGACTGGCACTAGTCAAGTCAACCCTCTCTGCAATCCCGATCTACCCCTTGATTTCCATCAAGCTACCGGTCTGGGTCTTCCAGGACATCGACAAGGTACGCCGAGGCTTCTTATGGGCTGGCGACAAGAAAGCAACGGGGGGTCAGTGTGCTATGGCATGGCAATGCATCACCCGGCCCCTCGAACTTGGTGGGTTGGGGATCGTTGATCTTCAAACTGCTGGTTATGCCCTACGATTGCGGTGGCTTTGGCTCCAACGCACTGATGATTCGAGACCATGGGCCAGAATGCCAGTGGAGTGTGAAAAAGAAGTAAGGGACATGTTTGATGCTTCTATTGAAGTGGTCGTTGGAGATGGAGCGAAGACATATTTCTGGACTGACAGATGGATGAACGGAACATCGATCCAGCTACTCGCCCCAGACTTATTTCAAGCAGTTAGTAGAAGGACTCAACGGTCGCGCACTGTGCAACAGGCATTGGCAGATAAGCAGTGGATAAGGGACATAACAGGGCCTTTGACTGTCACCGTCATCTATCAATATTTTTAGGTCTGGATATTGTTGAGGCAGGCAATCCTTAGTCCAGGTGTTGCGGACCGCATCGATTGGCGTTGGACGGCGTCCAAGCAGTACTCGGCCAAGTCGGCATACAACATGTTTTTCTACGGAGGAACAAAAATGCACGGAGCTAAACTCTTGTGGAAGTCCTGGGCTCCACCAAAAGTAAAGCTCTTCCTTTTCCTAGCCGTTAACAAGCGTACTTGGACAGCAGAGCGCCGAAAGAGACATGGATTGCAGGATCATGATGATTGCAATCTATGTCGTCAAGCGGCAGAACGTATCGACCATCTTCTGCTTCACTGTCCGGTGGCAAGAGAGATATGGTGGCATGTTCTTTCCTTTATGGGACTCTCACAATGGTTCCAAATGGTCGAACTTGGCATAATGGACACTTGGATGCACCTCCGAGCTGGGCTTGACAAGGAGCCAAAGAAAGGGTTGGACTCCATGTTCTTGCTCACATCCTGACATATATGGAAAGAGCGCAACCAACGTGTGTTCAACAATGAGGTCACTGCTCTGACCATGGTGGGAAACAAGATCATAGAAGAAGCGAAGCTATGGAAGGCGGCGGGAGCAAAGAATATCGGCTGTTTCTTAGCGCGAGAGTAGTGCTACAATCCCGTAGATCAGGGTAGGCTTCATGTAACAGGGCGCTAACGTTTAATGATTGTAAGTCTACCCGGCATGTGCGTCTTGGAGGAGGTGGCAGCAGCTCCGACGACATGTTGTTGTGCGTGTCCATGGAAGGCATCGGAACGTTCAGCTTCGACACGGCAAGGCGCACGTGGCGGAAGGCTGGCGACTGGGCCCTGCCGTTCTCGGGCAAGATCGAGCACGTCCTGGAGCTTGGCGTGTTGATCGGTTTCTGGGGGAGCGATGATGAGCGCGGCCACCGTCGTCTCTGCGCCTGTAGCGACGACCTGCTGCTGGGCCCCACCAGCCACCGGCCGATGCTGTGATCCTGGATAGATCTCAAGCCGCTGTGCGCCGAGTGGGTCAAGCTCAAGGCGCCCCAGCTCATCAGCCTTGTCTCCGGCATGTTCTGCGTCGCCGAGTTCTTCAAGACCACCACCACCGTCAAGAAAGGTACCGACGAGTGGTTCACTCTGTTGACCGGCATTGAGGTGATGGGCCGCCGTGGGCACGGTGGTGACTGCCAAAGCGACGATGGAGGGATCCGGGTGATCAAGCACAAAAGCAAGTGCTAGGTGTTGACCAACAGCAACAATCCGTCAGCTACAGTCGAGTTCGTGCTCTAAGTAAATCGACTTTTGCAGATCTTTAGTCGTTGTTTTATATTGATGGGTCAGTGTGTGCTCTTTATTACTACGATCCGCAATTCGAAACAGGTGAGTAAATTGCTCGTTGATGATCCACCACTCAGAAAAACTACTTTTTATGTAGTACGCAAAATATTATCTTATTACTACTCTTATCTACTCATGTTTTTTTAGTCTCATAGTATACACTACGAGAAACACGGTATATGCCGTGTACCGCTTTTTATGCCGTGTGTAATATATCACACACATGGCACAAAGCCAACGGTGCCGTGTGTCAAATGTATTACTTACAACACATACATAGGTGGGACACGACACAAAAGTCTCTGTAGTATGCCACCAGACAATACTCAACACAAAAAGGGTTGTGCCATGTGCCATACTAGTGACACATGACACAGAAGCTTGCCATCTAAAACTCTGAACGGTGTCAGCTCTGTGCTGTGTGTCTGTCAGTGGCACACGGTACATCCCTTTTTGTGTCGGGTGTCATCTTGTGGATGGGGACACATGACACAAAGGAGGCACGGGACTTAATCGATTGTCCGTCGCCCGTCTCTCTTTCGTCAGTCCTCATATCGAGATGGATCCCATCTCGCTGCCCACGCCTCTGACCCTCACCGCCAACCGCACCCACCGCCCTGGGCCACCCCCACCGCCCTGCGCCCGCTGCCCCCACCGCCCTGCATCCCATCACGCCCGTCCCTGGCTGGCTCCGCCTCCGCCCGGCCCTGTGGCGTCCACCTCTGCTTCTCCCCGCTGCTAACGCCCGCGCGCCCCCGGCCCCGCTCCTTGCCGGCGGCTCACTCGACATCCGCACGGACCTGGCCGGCCCCGCTAGTGCCTGGTGGTGCCCGCCTACCACCGGTGTGGCCTGCCTCCCTCCCGGTGCGGCCTGTCTCCCTCCTAACCCCACCCGAAGGACCTCCCTGACACCGACCGTTGCAAGTCGTCGACCTACTAGGTGAACCATATGTGACTGTGGATGTCGGCCATCACGTCGTTGATGCGGATGTCGGCCATCACGCCCTTGATGTGGATGCTAGCCATCGTGCCGTTCATGTGGATGTCGGCCATCATGCCGTTGCTTTGTTTCAGGTTTTGGAAACCTCACCGTGTAGGGGAGGTTATGCTGGAATTTTGAATTGATGTTGTTACTTTTCGTTCCTTGCAGAAGGGGCGTCCGGGGAGACGAGATAGGGAGAGGCTACGTGTTCCACCGTTATCGACTCATCACTTCGCACGACCGCAAGGTTAGACATAAATACCCCTTTTTCCTTCATTTATGTTTTCGTTCATGTTTGTAGGTCGCGTAACCTAGTTAGTCATCTCCCGTTCAAAAGAGATATAGTTGGAGATTTGCAGATCTTTGCATATATTTGGCCGTATTTGTTTTGAAATTGTTCACATTTTTTGGACAGCCCGAGGATGCGTAGATGGGGTTATTTTCCATGGTCTACTCTAGTCAGAGATAGAGTATCAGCAACATCTCCCCGTTGTTCTCCGGACACACAATCTCCCTTACGGGACATGTATTTGGAGAACAACGGGGAGGTGCTACCGAAATTCTGTCTCGGACAGGAGTGGACCTTGGAAACTAACCTTGTCTACACATCCTCGGGTGAGATTAGGACCTATCCTTACCTATTAGACAGTGTAAGCATCGTGTTGTTGCAAGAATGATTTGTTGCTCACTTGGTGTCCTTGCGATAGATGTGGAAACACACATCGACAAGATAAGTTAACGATGGTGTCTCATCTTGCCAAGAATGGATTTACTCCAAACCATACCAGGTGGACCTTACATGGAGAAGTCGATCGTACGAGGCATGAGGTCATGAGACAACGCATTGCTGATTGTGATTCTGATGTCGGAGTAGGAGACATGTTAGATGACTATCGTCAAGCACATTTCAAGAAAGAAGAAGACGCACCTAGGGAGGAGGAGGAGGAGCCAAAGCCAACCGTGAAGGTGTATTACGAGATGTTGGAGGCGACACAACAACACCTTCACAGGCATACCAAAGTTTCTAAATTGGATGCCATCGCACGCTTAATGGGCGTGAAGTCTCAGTTTAGCATGCAAGCCGCCTTCGATGCTATTTTTATAGTCATCGGAAGCCTCCTTCCGGAAGGTCACATTCTACCAAAGAACATGTATGAGTCACAGAAAGTACTCCGTGCACTGAAGATGCCATATGAGCAGATACATGCTTGTCCAAAATGATGCATCTTGTTTAGGAAAGAACATGCAGAAGCAAAGTACTGTCCAAAGTGTAAATCCTCTAGATACTTTGAGGTAGACTCTGCTGATGGTCAGAAGAGGTAGAGTAAAGTAGCCATGAAAATCCTACACTACCCTCCATTCATACCGAGGCTTCAGCGTCTTTACATGACCGAGGAGTCCGCGAAACAGATGACATGGCACAAAGACGGAGTTCGATACCATCCTATGAAGTTTGTACATCCAGCCGATGCTGAATCCTGGAAACATTTTGATGGCATTCATCGTGACAAAGCACCAGACGCTCATAATGTATGTGTGGCACTGGCAACAGATGGGTTCCAACCTTATGGAATGGGGTCTGCACCCTATTCTTGCTGGCCTGTGTTTGTAATACCCCTCAACCCCCCCCCCCCCCCCCGACATCATCATGCAATGACAGAACATATTCTTGTCATTGATAATTCCTGGTGGAAACCCGAAAGAGAAAATGAGCGTGTACATGGAGCCTCTTTTTGATGATTTGGCCCGTGCTTGGGATGAAGGAGTACGGACATACGATCGAGCTACAAAGACAAACTCAACATGCATGTCTCGTATGGATACTCTATGCATGACCTCTTGGCGTACGAGACATTCTCTGGCTGGTGTATTCATGGGACGTTCCCTTGTCCAGTGTGTAAGGGAACTCTGAAGTTTGGTTATTTGAATAAGGGTCATAAGTGGTATTCGTTCGACAAACATCAACAGTTCCTCTCTCTTGACCATCCCTTCAGAAGAGACAAAAAGAATTTTATGAAGGGTGTCACAGTTAAGGACCCTACGCCGCAGCTCATGACCGGTGCCCAAGTTCGTGCCCAGGTATCGACCCTCAAGGTGGATAAAGTAAAATGTTGTTTTGTGGGATATGGTGAGATCATGCATGGAATCAACAACCGGTCTTGTGGAGGCTCTCCTATATGCAGGAGATCATTCTTCCCATAACATTGACCCAGTGCACACTGAAGCTAATATTGGCACGATACTCTACGCAACAATCATGGACATTCTTGGTAAGACAAGAGATAACATTAAGTCAATAATAGATCAAGAAAATCTATGCAATAGACCAATGTTAAACATGTTGCCTCCTGGAGGCGGCAGAAAGACATGGAAAAAGCCTAAAGTCGATTTCATCCTGTCGAGGCAACAAAGGAGGGAAGTACTACAATGGTTCCAAACGTTAAAGTTCCCTCATGGGTATGCAGCAAATATCAGTAGGGGAGTGAACATAAGTACTATGAAAATTAACGGGCTCAAGAGTCATGACTACCACATATGGCTTGAGCGGCTTCTTCCGGTGATGGTTCGATGATATGTCCCAGATCATGTGTGGCGTGTGCTGGCAGAGTTGAGCTATTCCTTCCGCCAGCTTTGTGCTAAGGAGGTATCAAAGAAAGTGGTTGCAGACATGAAAAAAATGGCACCTGTGTTGCTCTGTAAATTGGTGAAGATCTTTCCACCCGACTTCTTCACATCGATGCAACATATGATACTTCACCTTCCATATGAGGTGCGAATGGGTGGACCCATACAAAACCATTGGTGCTATCCAATTGAGAGATGTCTAAAGGTTCTATGAACAAAATGTAAATATAAATGCAAAATTGAAGCATCCATTGCATAGGCATCCACTCTCGAGGAGGTTTCAAACTTCACAACAAAGTACTACGTTGATAATCTTCCTAGCGTGCATAAGCCAGTCTCTTGTTACAATGAGGGTGTAAATGATTCGAGCGTTACCATGTTTCAAGGGCAGCTTGAAAGTGCAATTGGTTCAAGACCCAAGAACTTGACACATAAAGAGTGGTGCTCAATTATGTTCTATGTGTTGACCAACCTTTCTGAAGTCGAGCCGTACATTGCGTAAGTTCTCATCCACCCCCCCCTATTCTCATCAAACTATTTTTCTTTTGCATCCAATAATCTTATTCCTTATTCATACATGCAATTTGTTCATAAATTTTGGCATCAATCGAGGGAACCTACAGCGAGCGAAGCCGAGACCCTACTAAGCAGGGTCCAGGAGATGGAATGCCTGATTTATTTCTTGGTTCAAATTGAAGGTACTGTCCAATTTACATTTGTACTTTATTTGAAATGACATGTTACTCATAATTAATGAATTATCATGCTCTACCTTATAGGGACAAAGCGATGCGTCCATGTGTTCCGAGTTTAGACAAGTTGCCGATGGCTTTGCCTATAAGGTTTAGTAATTTGACAGTTATGACATCAATGGATTTCGATTTCACACAACAAGGTATGAGCAAAGTCGTCCTAATAGAAAAAGCACAAATAGTGGAGTTTTTATGTCGGGTACCAATGGTATTGACCACTATGGAAGAATTAAAGAGATATATCAACTGTCGTCTCATGGTTGCAAACCTCTAAATCCCATCATTTTCAAATGTTGTTGGTTTGATCCAAAAGTAGTGAGAAAGTACCTTAAACTTGGCTTAGTAGAAATTCAATAGTCATATGTCTTAGCAGGAGACGACGTCTATATTGTGGCTCAACAGACCACACAAGTTTATTATGTCCGGTATCCGTGCCAAAAAGAGGATCTAAAACCTTGGCATGTTGTGTTCAAGGTAGGGCCAAAAGGTATACTACGTGTCCCAAACAATGCCAATTACAACAAAGAATCAAACATAAATGACGAAGGTGAGTTCTTTCAAGAGGATGGGCTAGATGGAAGGTTTGAGATAGATTTAACCGATACATTTGAGGGAATGGAAGTAGACAATGAAACGGCTAATGATGAGGATGCTGAAGATGATGTTCATGATTTGTAGGACATAAAACTACTTGAAAAAAAAAATCAAATGAGGACAATGAAACTCCTCCCGTAGATGACAGGCATGATGACATCGATATGCTTGATAGTGATGAAGAGAATTATATATGATTTAGCTAATCTCGATAAGGATGATTATTTCTAATACATGTAAGATCTTTTACTAATTACTTTACTATGTATAATACTCAGCTATGTATAATTATTTTTAGTTTTTTGTATCTCTTTCAAGGTATACTGATTGGTTTACAATTTTCCTTTTGCAAGTGATGGGCCTGACTGGTACGTTCAAGAGGGGGATGAGAGCTCCTGCTCCCCTTGTTGACATGAAAATCACCACACGTAACCTGGGAGATCTGCTTAACTCTAGTGCAGGCTTAATATAAGAAACCGGGGCGTGCCAGTCGACTTTCCCTGCAAATCGACAAAGAAATGAACAGTTAGATGACACGGGTCATCAGCCTAGGACACGCCGATGAAGAAAGCTGATAGTCACTATTCGTGAAATCAGCCGAGGTTATTATATAAATAAAGAAGATAAAAGAAATTAAATTAATCAGTTGATTGTATCGGCTTATCGACAACATTTAATTCAATAAATAATCTACAAAAATAGATGCCGATAAAAGATTGAGTTGACCGGCCAGAGTCGATAACAAACAGTACTCACGAAACGACTGGCCAAGTCGATGAAAAAGTGCGAGAGTCGATAGAGCTGAGTCCATAGATCTACAGTAAAATGTGCATAAACTCGCTCTGTCGATGACGTCAGAATGATAGTTTAGTTAGATGGTATTGCAAATATGCCTCAAAATCATAATTCTATCTTATTTAAATAAGGGGGCAAACAACTATCAAAATAAATGATATAATCATTTAAGCACCAGAAAGTTGATTGAACCATGATAACCTATCGGCTAAATATCTCGATAGAACCCTATCGACTCTACCTATAAACTGATCGAGTCTAACCCTATCTGCCCAGTAAGAGATCGAAACCGATGCAGCCTTACTATTTCAAATAGATCGAAGTTAATCGAGACAGTATTTAAACATGGTAGATAAAAGTAGATTTAACCAATTTATAGATAAAATCAATAAAGTGAGTCGAATAATAGACCTAAATAATACCTATAAAATCTACCAAGATTACAATAGATCGGCTTCAATCAAGACAGTATTGCAATCAGAGTCAATAGAATGAGCATTAAACAGATTTAATTACCGGATAACTAGTAATTCTAACGATAACAACTAGAATATCAAATTAATGAGAAAGTACTAGTTGAGATTGATAGAATTCCGGTGCCAACAAAATTCTGATCAATGGGACCGGTCAAATTCTGGTGCCAACACATGCCCCCTGAGTCCAGGGTACAAAATGCTTCGTGCACCAGATTTTATCTCCTCGTCTACCGCGCATATTTATTGGTGAGCCACGTACCATCAGACTTCGTCTTATGATAAACCTCCCAACCACTCAAGCTTTTCTTAATTGCAACCCACCGTCTTCTTGCCCCGCCTCAATTGCTGGTCCTCTTTTTGACCATTCTCCTTCTTATCTTTTCTCCTCGAACCCCTCACTTCTTATTCTCCTTAATTAATACAGAGCGGCGTCTGGGTTCCTCAAAGGTCATGTGCATATCCTATAAATAGCCCGTTCGACCAGTTCCTTTCATCTCGATGCCTTCGGCCATGGGTCTTCTCCTGAGGGCTCTGATAAAAAAACACATCACCTATCTCCAAATCTGCTAAGTTCCTTATGGTGAGTACTTTTCGCCTCTTCAATCCCTAGAGTGATCCTTTCAATCCAAAATTCACAGTCGCCTTTGCGCCAGAAATCAACTTACTAGTTGCCTTAGGGCGACCCAATCATGAAGAATGGAATCGGCGAGGCTGCCCTCTCTCCCCCTTGTCCATCAGGTAATGTCTGATGACACTGCCATTCTACCGGGGAAGAAGAGGAAGCTGTTGAACCACCTTTTTTTTGCTTAATCATGCGCTCTTTTTCTTGTACTTGGGATAGTAATAGTCACATCTTTATCCCTTTGCTGTAATAGGAGAATAGGTCTCTTCTGAAATAGATTACCTGCGAGTAATCAGTTTACCTGCACCTTGTACTGATGACCACTTGTAACTTTTCCTATCATCATTGAATGAATATATATTATCTATACTTTATACTCGGTGATGATGTATGCTAAGGGTGATATCTGAATATCAGCCATCTTAAGTCGATGGATCACCATCGTCTCTTATTACTCAAGCGTGATACTTATAAATATCGGCTATCAACGATGAAATTATGAATCAACCCAAACACTCGGATGATATTGTTTCAAATATTTTCCATTAATCACTCTCTCAAACTCCTCTCCATCCAACCCTTGTAGGAAATATGCATTGCCAGGTGCACATCGACTCACTTTGAATGGACCTTCCCAAGTTGGTGACCATTTTCCAAAACGACTATCTCTAGAGCCGATAGGCATGATTAATTTCTAGACAAGGTCACCTTCCAAAAAAAATTTTGGCGCCACCTTTTTATTATAAAATCTAGCCACCCAGGTCTTATTTTCTTGAATCTTTTTCAGAGCCATCATCCGATGTTGTATGATTTCTTCTAATTCATCCAACATGCCTGTAGTCATCGGCTGATAACTGATCTTGCATCTCTACCCTTCTAGTGTTGGAGATATGCCCAAGAGACAATACGGATTTGATCCGTATGTGAGCGTCATACGGATATTGATCCGTGTGAGGAATTAGTCCACTAATGGGCCAACTAGTCGAGGCCCATTAGAAGGGTCTATTTAAGTGGAGGAGGGGCTTAGGGCGCAGGTGATTCCACCAGTCCTTAACCCTAGCCGCCGTGCTCCTCTTACTCGCCCACAAAACCCTAACCGTGTTGCCGGTGCTAGCACGCCGCGCACGATACTCCAACCCCGTACGTGTGAATACCGCGAGGAGGCGCTGCTGCTGCTGCGGTGCCGACGGCTGGACTAGAAGGAGACGATTGACATGATCGACTACTTCCTCTACATCGACGCGCGACTACGTTGGATCGAGCTGCTCCAACATTCGCTTCCGCTCCGCCTGCGCGTCTAGTGGTAACGATCCATGATCCTCTCTTGCAAGGTTTCCTGGTTGAATGGTAGAAATTTTATATGCTATCGTAGCTTACCGTTCCCCTACAGTGGCATCAGAGCCGACCTTGTGTAGTTTGTGATCTAGATCTTGTGCATATAGTTGATATGTTGATGTACTAGATGAGATCTATTACATGTTTTGTGTTCGGATTGATTAGATCAATGATGATAGGGAGGTTCATAAGGTAATGGGCGGATAGCAATACATGCATCATTGATTTATTTGTGTTCCTTCTCCGTGCGCGCGCGACTTGTCCCTACCGGCTGGAATCACCATCGGGACTAACTGCGTGCGCCAGTAGAGGAGCCAATAGTATCATAATCATGTACCGCAGTCTACTCATGAAAACCTAATGGAAAACAAAGCCATTGTGAATGACTCAAAATCGGGCAAATATGATTTTCCCGATAGGATTTCCATTGTGATTTTATAGATACGATCTGTGAAATCCTGTGAGGTTTCAGGGCGCTGCCTAGATTGTTACAACCCTTTTTGGCCACATGTTAGCATTCGCTTCTCGCCTAACTTGTTTTTGCAGAGAATGTTGTGAATAGTATGGCCCAAAAGATGCATGTGATGTATATATGTGATTTGCATGGCCTGCGTGCCATGATTAATTACAGCTGGGTTGAGGCTGTCATATTATTGTATAACGGCCTGCGTGTCGATCTGTGATGCTTGATATTCTCATGTAATTTATTACTAGCTATTAGTTGTAGTAGCTAAGTGTTAGTTCATGGAGGCCTCAAGCATGATGGTTGAAGGGACGGGAGACATGGCGATGACAATGGAGATGGAGATCACCAATTGAAAGGGGCCATACTATTTCACAGTCAATATGATTGCCTGTGATGATGTTCCTATCATCCTATTCTTTCATATGTTATTTATATTAGATATGATTAACATGCTAGAATAGGTTCCCTCAAGAAAAATTAAATTATATGCCCTTCCAATAGCTGCACCTATTAAAATTATGATCGTTGTATGGTAGGTCTGCCAAAGTAGAGTACCTCAACTATCTTAATTATTAGGATAAATGTCGGACATTTATATGCATAGTATTGGTTTAATTAACAAAGCTATCAAAACGGTTTTGGGCTTTGGGGCATGGTGTTGGCGCCGGGGCATGTGATGCCACCCAACAAACAAGAGTCACATAAGGATGTGATTAGCAAAGTGTTGCTTACCTATGTCACTAGATTTCTAGCGGTGATGCCAAAGCTCACTAGGATCTAAGTTGAATATGGATCTTGAACCACTATATGTCGTTTTGAGGGAAAACGATTCCAAGCATATAGTGGAATAATGAACTTTTGTTAAAACGTTTATAAGAGTTATATATTTACATAGTGCTTATATTTGCATATTTTCTGTTGTAGATCATGGCACCAACCGCTAGTAACACTTTTAATTTGCGCTCAATTCTTGAAAAGGAAAAGCTTAGTGGAACAAACTTTATTGATTGGTATCGCAACTTGAGAATTGTTCTCAAGCAAGAGAAAAAGGAATATGTTCTAGAGCTTCCCTATCCTGATGATCTGCCAGAAAATGCTACTGCCACTCAGAAAAGGGAGTATGAGAAACATACCAATGATGCAGTTGATGTTAGCTGTCTCATGCTTGCCACTATGTCCTCTGAGCTCCAGAAGCAATATGAGAACGCGGATGCCCACAATATGATTGAGGGACTTCGTGGCATGTTTGAGAACCAAGCAAGGTCTGAGAGGTACAACATCTCAAAGTCTTTGTTTGCGTGCAGGCTAGCTGAAAACGGTTCTGTCAATCCTCATGTGATCAAGATGATTGGTTACATTGAGAATCTGGAGAAACTTGGTGCTGCTCTACATCCTGATTTGGGCACAGATGTGATTCTCCAGTCGCTTCCTGCAAGCTATGAGCCTTTCATTTTGAACTTTCAAATGGATAGCTTAGAGAAGACATTGGCTGAGTTGCATGGGATGCTTAAGACAGCTGAGGCAAGCATCAAAAAATCTGGTCCAAGTCAAGTTAACTTGGTTCAAAAGGATAGCAAGAAACGAAAGCGCAAGACTAAGGCTAAGGCTACAGATCAGATCTCTAGCACTAAGCCTAAGCCTGCAGCAGCTCCTAAGCCTAAACCGGCGGGTAGTGATCCTTGTTTTCACTGCAAGAAACCCGGTCATTGGAAGAGGAATTGTAAGCTTTATCTGGAAGAGCTGAAGAAGAAGGGTGGAGACACTTCTAATTCAGGTATCAATGTTATTGAAATTAATAATGTTGCTACATGTCCTTATGATTCATGGGTATTTGATACCGGATCGATGATTCATACTTGCAAATCGTTGCAGGGGCTTAAAGAAGCAAGGAAATGTGCAAAAGGCGAGGTGGATGCTCGCGTCGGCAATGGTGCAAAGGTTGCTGCGTTGGCCGTCGGAACTTATCCACTTTCATTACCATCAGGATTAGTTTTGGAGTTAAATAATTGTTATTATATTCCCGCCTTAGGAAAAAACATTATTTCTTTAAAATGTTTGGAGGAAGATGATGGTTATGAGGTCATAATAAGGAACAAGTGTTGTTCCATTTATTTGAATAATATTCTCTATGGTAATTGCCCATTGGTGAATGGATTATATTACTTAGATCTTGAGAATAAGCCTATTTATAACATTGATGCGAAAAGGCTCAAGCCTAATGATTTGAATCCCACGTATACTTGGCATTGTCGTTTAGGTCATATAAATGAGAAGCGCATAAAGAAACTCCATACAGATGGTCTTCTAAGTTCTTTTGATTTTGAATCAATTGATACATGTGAATCTTGTTTACTTGGCAAAATGACTAAGTCGCCTTTCACAGGAAATAGTGAAAGGGCGAGTGAACTATTGGGACTTGTACATACGGATGTATGTGGACCAATTAGTTGCACGGCCAGAGGTGGTTTTCAGTACTTCATAACTTTTACCGACGACTTTAGTAGATATGGTTATATCTACTTAATGAGGCATAAGTCTGAATCCTTTGAAAAGTTCAAAGAATTTCAAAATGAAGTACAAAATCAATTGGGCAAGACTATTAAACGCCTACGATCTGATCGTTGTGGTGAATATTTGAGCCATGAATTTGGTGAACATCTAAAGCAATGTGGAATTGTTCCACAATGGACTCCGCCAGGAACGCCCCAATGGAATGGAGTATCCGAACGGAAGAACCGAACCTTGTTAGACATGGTTAGGTCTATGATGAGCCAAAGTGATCTTCCATTGTCCTTCTGGGGATACGCTCTAGAAACTGCCGCTTTCACACTTAATAGGGTTCCATCTAAATCCGTGGAAAGGACACCATATGAGATATGGACTGGGAAGCGTCCCGGGTTGTCTTTTCTTAAGATTTGGGGATGTGAGGCTTATGTAAAACGTATGACGTCTGATAAGCTTTCTTCCAAGTCTGATAAATGCTTCTTTGTAGGATACCCTAGGGAAACCAAAGGTTATTATTTCTACAACCGGGAAGAGGGCAAAGTGTTTGTCGCTCGTAATGGTGTTTTTCTAGAGAAAGAGTTTCTCTCCAAAAGGGTAAGTGGGAGAACGGTGCAACTTGAAGAAGTTCAAGAAGCTCCAGAAAATGTTTCTTCTTCCGCTATACCACAATTGGATGAACAAATTGTTGTTGAACCAATTGTTGAAACACCAGCCCCGCGTAGGTCAGAAAGGGCACGTCGCGCTCCTGAAAAGTTCACGCTCCTAACCACGGGGCAGCGAGACATATTATTGTTAGACAATGATGAGCCTAAGACTTACAGTGAAGCAATGATGGGACCGGACTCTGAGAAATGGCTTGGAGCCATGAGATCCGAATTAGAATCCATGAGAGAGAATCAAGTTTGGAACTTGATAGATCCGCCTGATGGTGTAAAAACCATTGAGTGTAAATGGGTTTTTAAGAAAAAGATAGACATGGATGGAAATGTTCACATCTATAAGGCATGATTGGTGGCGAAAGGTTTTAAGCAAATTCAAGGGGTTGATTATGATGAGACCTTCTCGCCCGTCGCTATGCTAAAGTCTATACGGATCCTTCTAGCAATTGCCGCATTTTATGATTATGAGATATGGCAAATGGATGTCAAAACAGCTTTCCTTAATGGAAACCTAAGTGAGGATGTGTACATGACACAGCCTGAAGGTTTTGTCGATCCACAAAATGCTAGGAAGATATGCAAGCTTCAAAAGTCCATTTATGGACTAAAGCAAGCATCTCGGAGTTGGAATCTTCGCTTTGATGAGGTAGTCAAAGGGTTTGGCTTCATTAAAAACGAAGAAGAGCCTTGTGTTTACAAAAGGGCTAGTGGGAGCGCGCTTGTCTTTCTGGTCCTTTATGTGGATGACATATTGCTGATCGGTAATGATATTCCAATGCTTGAAGCTGTTAAGACTTCTTTGAGAAAGAGTTTCTCAATGAAGGACTTAGGAGAGGCAGCTTACATTTTGGGCATTAAGATCTATAGAGATAGATCAAAGAGGCTAATTGGATTAAGCCAAGACACGTACATTGACAAGGTATTGAAACGGTTCAATATGCAGGATTCCAAGAAAGGTTTCTTGCCCATGTCACATGGGGTTTCTCTTAGCAAGACTCAGTGTCCCTCGACACCAGATGAGCAAGAGAAAATGAGAGCGATTCCATATGCTTCGGCTGTTGGGTCCATCATGTATGCCATGATAAGTACTCGCCCAGATGTAGCCTACGCTCTTAGTGCTGTGAGCAGATACCAGTCAAATCCAGGAGAAGCTCATTGGGGAGCTAATAAGAATATCCTAAAGTACTTGAGAAGGACTATGGGTATGTTCCTAGTCTATGGAGGTGAGGAAGAGCTCGTTGTAAATGGTTACACTGATGCTAGCTTCCAAACCGACAAAGACGATTCGAGATCGCAATCTGGATATGTGTTTTGCCTCAGTGGAGGCGCGGTGAGCTGGAAGAGTTCCAAGCAAGATACAGTTGCTGACTCAACAACGGAGGCTGAGTACCTTGCCGCTTCAGAAGCTGCAAAGGAAGCTGTTTGGATCAGAAAATTTGTTTCTGAGTTGGGTGTGGTTCCTAGTGCATCCAGTCCAATGGACCTCTATTGTGATAATAGTGGTGCCATTGCGCAAGCCAAGGAGCCTAGAGCGCATCAAAAGAACAAACACGTACTACGGCGTTATCATCTTATTCGGGACATCGTCGCTCGAGGTGATGTAAAGATATGCAAGGTGCACACGGACTCAAACATCGCTGATCCGTTGACAAAACCTCTCTCTCAGCCCAAGCATGAGGCACATATGAGATCCATGGGTATTAGATATCTGCATGATTAATGTATGAGAGATTGTGTAATGTCTATGTTTATGTGTGATTGAATAAAGTGTTATTCTGTTCTATGGATAATAATTATTGCATTGATTGACAAGTGCGTGACTTGTTTATGAAACTCATTGTTCTTTTATAATATTATCCTAAATGATCCCTAGTTCCTTATCATTGTGTTGGACAATAATGATTCATGGACTAGCACATGTATTGGTTGATGATCGTGTTTCACAGATCATTGATATGGAGATATCAAATCAATAATGTGAACACATGTTGGAGAACATAGTGTTGGACTGACCCACTAATAGACTTTGCTGAGATGTTATTATTGTGTCATCAATTGTTGTCTTGTATGATGTACCTTTGGGATCCTTAGACCTGAGATTGTCATTGATTCCCAGAATGTATAATAGCATATTTAGGGATTACCAAACGCTATTCCGTAACTGGGTAGTTATAAAGGTAATTTTCGGGTATGCTATGAAACATGTCGTGGGGTGTGAGCGGTCAAGATGGAATTTGCCCCTCCTAATAACAGGAGAGATATCTCTGGGCCCCTCGAGTTAGATGGATTTAGAAGTGCATGGCCATGCCAATGTGATTAAAAGTTAATCATAATGACTAAAAGTTAGTCATGATAAATCCACTAGACGTTCGAGTGAATGGTCGAGCTATTATAGGGATGACACGTATGTTGCCTTAAGCTTGACTAATATCATGAGGCAAAGGGATCGCTGACTGCGTATGTCAAAGGTTCAGCTGATATGATCTTTATGTGTACACGAGAATCAGTATGTGCTGCTAGGTGCCGCTATTGATTTATGATTTGAAAAATGGTTTTCACATCATTGTCGTGTACATGTGAACCTAACGGGTCACACACTTAACGGGTTGGAACGTCGCTTGCCTATGTGATTGTCTCTAGTGCAAGTGGGAGATTGTTGGAGATATGCCCAAGAGACAATACGGATTTGATCCGTATGTGAGCGTCATACGGATATTGATCCGTGTGAGGAATTAGTCCACTAATGGGCCAACTAGTCGAGGCCCATTAGAAGGGTCTATTTAAGTGGAGGAGGGGCTTAGGGCGCAGGTGATTCCACCAGTCCTTAACCCTAGCCGCCGTGCTCCTCTTACTCGCCCACAAAACCCTAACCGTGTTGCCGGTGCTAGCACGCCGCGCACGATACTCCAACCCCGTACGTGTGAATACCGCGAGGAGGCGCTGCTGCTGCTGCGGTGCCGACGGCTGGACTAGAAGGAGACGATTGACGTGATCGACTACTTCCTCTACATCGACGCGCGACTACGTTGGATCGAGCTGCTCCAACATTCGCTTCCGCTCTGCCTGCGCGTCTAGTGGTAACGATCCATGATCCTCTCTTGCAAGGTTTCCTGGTTGAACGGTAGAAATTTTATATGCTATCGTAGCTTACCCGTTCCCCTACATCTAGACCCCAGATTCGTCTTTCATGGTAAAACTGCCTCATGCCTATAAACCAACTGATAAGGTGGTACCTTAATTGACACATGACAAGCCATCGTGTATGCCCATAAAGACTCAGCCAATGTCATATGCCACTTTGAAGGACTAAGAAGGCGACCAGAGGGAGGGGGGGGGGGTGAATGGGAACCAATCCAAATTCTCCAAGAGAACTTAGCCTATATCCCAAAAAACAACCCAAGCCAACCTCCAAACCGATCACCAAGACTACACACATCAACTTGTGGTGTACTAGCCCTAGGAGTGATCAACCATAGCAAAGAAACACAGAGGAAACAACAAGAAACAGCAAGGACTCGAACAAGTCAAGAGACTCACCAAAAATAGGACCATACTAGACCATTACCGGTAGTGCCGATCAGGGCCATCGGCTGTTCATCTATCTTCCTCTTGATCAACTTAATCAAACTCTTGTTGGATGCTTCTGCTTGACCATTGGCTTGAGCGTAAGATGACGATGAATTCAAAAGCCTGATTCCCATACTATCAGCAAAGCTTTGAAACTCTTCTGAAGTGAACACTAAACCTTGGTCAGTGGTAATAGTCTGTGGTACACCAAATCGATATATAATATGTTCTTTCATGAAGTTGATCACATCACCAGTAGTAACATTCTTCATAGGTATGGCTTCGATCCACTTCGTAAAGTAATTTGTAGCTGCCAGAATATATTTATGACCCTTGCTTGAAGCATGATAAATTTGACCAATCATATCCATACCCCAACCTCTAAAAGGCCACGGCTTAATAATTGGATTCATAACTGATGCTGGTGCTCTCTATATCGCTCTAGAACTTCTGACAATCCTGACATCCTTTATAATATCTGAAGCAATCTTCCAGCATAGTCGGCCAATAATACCCAATCCTTTTTAACAACCATCTCATCTTATGAGCCAATTGATGTGTACCATATATTCCTTCATGAACTTCACACATAACGACCTTGGCCTCTTCTTGATTCAAACATCTTAATAGTACATCATCAATCATCCGATAATAAAGTTTTTCTTCTAATAAAACATACCTCAAAGCCATGTACCAAATCTTTCGAGGCAGTCGTTGGGTTGGATCTTTAAGGTATTGAATAATCCCAAATCTCCAATCTTCTTCATCGACATCAGCTACATCAATAATAACTTCACTATCGCTCAATTGATAACCCGATGCCTTTTGTGCCAGATCATTCGCCTCCATATTCTGTTCTCTTGGGACATGCTTGAATCTCACTGTTTTAAAGTGTTGCAATATACTTTGACACTCGACATGAAATAATCTTAACACATCATTCTTGCATTCAAATTCTCTTGCAAGCTGCCCGAGCACCAACAATGAATCTCCTATGATTTCGACACAATCAACTCCAACTTCTGTCATCATCTGCAACCCCTTAAGCACAACTCTATATTCAGTCTGTTTATTAGTCGACTCTTCAACAACGAATGCAAACTCAAATCTTGCCCCTCGAGGCGATATGATCATGAGCCCAATACCACAACCGCTCTTGCAAGCAGATCCATCAAAGAATAATAACCACGATACAAGCTTCACCATTGACACATCGGACCCACAGTGCTCAACAACCAAATCAGCCAGTACCTGTCCCTTAACAGCTTTAGCAGATTCATAAGTAAGATCATATTCGGCTAGAGCAAGCATCCATTTGCCAATTCTCCCTTTTAGAATAGGAGCCGATAGCATATATTTGATGACATCAGCTTTGCAAACCACCACACATTCGGTCGGTAACAAATAATGCCTCAACTTCACACATGAGAAATATAAACATAACCATAACTTCTCAATCTCTGTGAATCTGGTTTCAACATCAATCAATTTTTGACTTAAATAAAACACCACCCTTTCTTTGCCATCTTGTTCTTGGATTAAAGTTGATCCAATTGATTTCTTGTTCGTTGCAAGATAAAGCTTGAAAGGCAATCCTTCTCTTGGTGGCATCAACACCGGTGGGGAAACCAAATACTGTTTAATATCATCTAAAGCTTTCTGATGTTCTTCTTCCCACACAAACCTTTGATTCACTTTCAACTTCAACAACAGGGTAAATACATCGAGCTTCCCAGATAGATTTGAAATAAACCTCCTAATGAAATTCACTTTGCTGATAAAAGATTGAAGCTCTGTCTTGTTAACCGGCGACTCAATGTCATTAATAGCCTCCATGCTCTTCGGCCCAACTTCAATCCCCCTTTCATGCACAATGAAACCCAAAAACTGACCAGCCGATACACCAAAAGCACATTTCTTCAGATTCATGTTCAAAACATACTTCCTGGTTCTCTCAAGTACTTCTCGTAAATTGGCTATGTGATCTTCTACTCTTTTAGATTTAACTACTACATCATCAATATAAATTTCCACCAACCTGTTGATCAAATCATGGAATATATAGTTCATGACCCTCTGATATGTTGCTCCAGCATTTTTCAACCCAAAAGTCATGAACACCCATTTGTACAACCCAATTGCACTAGGACATCTGAAAGTAGTCTTCGGTATATCTTCTTCCGCTATGAAAATCTGATTGTAACCAGCATTACCATCCATAAAGCTAACAATTTTGTGTCCTGCGGCTGCATCAAACAGAAGATCTGCTATCGGCATTGGATAATCATCTTTTGAAGTAGCTTTATTCAATAGGCAAAAGTCGATACAAACTCTCAATTTGCCACACTTCTTGAAAACAGGCACAATAATTGAAACCCACTCTGGATATCGGCAAGGCCCAATGAATTTAGCATCATATAATTTAGTAATCTCAGCCTTGACATCATCATATATCTTTGGATCAATTCTTCTTGGGGGCTGCTTGTAAGGTCGATATCCAGGCTTAATGGACATCTGATGTTCAACTATAGATCGGCTCAGACCGAACATCTTAGAATAATCCCAAGCAAAGCAATCCTGATACTCTTTTAATAATTATATTAATTCAACTTTAAACTCTTCATCTAACTTTTTGCTGATAAATGTCGGCCTTGGTTTGTCACCATCTCCTATGTCAACTTCCTGTAACTCATCGACTGACATGAATTCTTTTCCCAACTTCCCATCTTCCGTAAATTCGATTGGGATGCCTGCAAATTCCATTGGGGTGCCTGTCAGAGAAACAATTTAAAATTTGATTGGTCCACTACTTCAAGACCCTATGTAGTAATCTTGATATAATCCCCATCCCAGATCTTGCCAGACAAACACTTCATATCATCCGCATGCCATGGAATTAAATTGGCCGATGCGACATTAACGGTTTCATCGATCGGGATCACCTCTACTTGATCACCATTCCATTGGGCCAGAGATTGGTGCATCATAGAAGGAACACAATAATTAGCATGTATCCAATCACGTCCCAACAGAAGGCTGTAGGTTCCCTTTCCATCAATCACAAAGAAAGTAACCAGCAAGGTATTGCTGCCGACCATGAGTTCCACATTTAAAACTCCTTTAGCTGTCGTAGTACGACCACTATAATCCCTTAGAATCATATTTGTATTAATCAAATCTTCTTCAGTTTTCCCAACTTCCTGACATTAGTGATCGGCATGATATTCACTGCATCACCTCCATCGACCATCATCTTTCCCATAGGCATCCCATTAACAAAACCTCTACAAAGCCTTCAAGTGCCGATGTTTAGACTCATCTGGTTTATCAAACACTGCTTGCTGGATATCAAATACAAGTTGTGGTTCACTTTCTCTATCAACAAACAACTCTTCTTCTGCAGCCATGAATTTTTGAGGCAGTATCATCACCATGTTCACAGACGTACTTGGCGTCTGCTCTTGTGACTTCACCTTTAGCCTCCATACTTTCTTTGGTGGCTGATCGTCTTCATCATAGTATTGGTCAACTCTTATCTACCTGCAACGCATTCTCTGTATCCTGTGTTTCTGACTCCTAGAGAAAATACCAGACGAGCACCACTGATCAGCCTGCTCTTGACCCTCCTACATCTCCTCATCGACTTCCTTATCAAATTTGGCCTCGTCACCTATTTTCTTGGTTCTGAGTCGATCAAACGCAGAATCCCTTTGTTGTCGATTGGCTGATCCCACCATCGACTCTCTAAAGTCATTCACACAATGTTGGTGCCGATGACCTGCTGTAGCCTCTCTATACATCTGTCTTGCATACTTACTACATCCAGGGCAGTTGTCGATTGATGGCAGTTTCATATTGTGATCCCAGCAATACTGAAAGAACGGGCACTCCCAATGTGGATCAAACTGTGACTCCTCTACTTCACTGTCTCTCTTTTTCTGGTATCTTTTGATAAATGCCTCCACATTGTCGATACCAGCCATGTTAACATTTGTAGGGAAAGGATCCCCATCAATCTTCATAGTACCTTTAGTGAATTTGATCTTCCCCTGCACAATTGCCATCTGAATCTGTCTCCTGAACACTTTGCAATCATTAGTATTATGAGAGAGAGAGAGAGAGTTATGCCTTTTGCAGTACCTCATCTTCTTCAAATCTTCAGCAGGAGGTATTATATGATTAGATGGCAACTGAATGTGCTTTTCTTGTAATAACATATTGAATATCTTGTCAGCTTTGGTGATGTCAAAATCATATTTCTCTTCAGGTTCATTCTGCTTCACCCACGGGCATGACAATGTGTTCTTATTTCTAGTCCATTCAGCCATATCGACTTTGGTAGTTTCTTCATCAGATTCAGACTCATAATTATTATAATTAATCTGAATCGGCCTTGAACATGCCCCTCAAGTCAGATTCTCTTGTATGGACACCTTCTACACTAACTGAGACAAGCTTTCAAATTTAGCGGAGGGAAACTTTTCTCTTAGAGGGGCAACCAAGCCATTGAATGCTATTTCTGTCATCTGATTATCAGTCAACTGCAGGCTGAAACACTTACTGTGCACATCTCTAAATCTCTGCACGTAATCATGCACAGACTCCCTAGCTTTCTGCCTCACAGCAATCAAATCTGACAACCTTAGCTCTCTAGTTTCGGCAAAGAAGTACTTGTGGAATTTTTGTTCAAGATTGGCCCAGGTAATAATTGAATTTATGGGCAATGATGCGAACCAAGAAAATGCCAATCCGGACAAGGACAACAGAAACAACCTGATCTTTAATGCTTCAGTTTTACCAACTTCTCCACATGCACTGAAAATCGGCTAATATGCTCAACTGTAGTAGCATTATCCTGTCCAGTGAACTTAGTGAATTCTGGAGGTCTGTATCGGCTCGGCATAGGAATCAAATCATAGCTTGGAGGATACGGAGGTTGATAGATATACGTCTGCTACTTAGGCTTCAATCCAAACTGTTCCCTCATCACTTCAACAGTCTTTGAAGCCTAGTCATTAGTCAACACATTGACATTTGGGGTTGTCAATGCAGGACCAGATGCTGGTATAGGTCAGCCGAAATTAACAACTGTATGATGGCCTCCTAATTCTCCTGGTAGTGCATACGATGATGGCATTCGAAACATACTCATCTCGACATTAGGGGTAGTACTATTTGTCACATTCGGCTCTGTAACATCTTGTCTATAATGTTGTTGTTGTGTCTGTGGAGTGGTCTTCTATAATATGCAAGGCGTCCCAGCATCAGCATCTTTTGAAGGTGGAGTACTTTCTGAAGGCCTTTGACTCGAACTCGCGCATGAGTTGTAGGCCGAGGAACATTCTCGGTCGCCTAGAAATACATTGGCCCACGTATTGGATCATCAATTATGCAACCCTTCATAGTCTGAACAATCAAAGCCCTCAAAATATTAACCAATATAGGCGACTGGTTAATTAATGCATGATGTACTACCGTGGGGATCATGTTGCTCAGAGCCTCTTCATCAAAAGCTTCTATTGATTTATTGGCAAGTGATTCTCTTCACCTTCAACCAGGACAGCAACAGGCAACTTTCCTTTCTGGATGACACCTTTCCTTGTTTTGCCAAAAGTTCCCAATAGAAGCTTTTTAAACTCAGGAAGTCTTTGATCAATCTGTGCCTTCACTTCATCACTCAGGTCATCTCTGACAACAGGTAGCACATGTTCATTCCTCAGATCAGCATTGACGTTGTTCTTTGGTTGTGTGCCTTCAGGGGCTTTTGGCATTCCAAGTTCAGGCATGATGTCGAATTTGAAGTTCTTTGTCCCACCGGGCGTGCCAAAAAGCGTGTTGACACAAAAAATCAGCACGCGTGACCTGGGAGATCTGCTTAACTCTAATGCAGGCTCAATATGAGAATCCGGGGCGTGCCAATCGATTTTCCCTGCAAATTGACAAAGAAACGAACAGTTAGATGACACGGGTCACCGACCTAGGACAGGCCTATCAAGAAAGTTGATAGTCACTATTCATGAAATCAGCCGAGGTTATTACATGAATCAAGAAGATAAAAGAAATTAAATTAATCTGTTGATTGTATTGGCTTATAGGCAACATTTAATTCAGTAAATAGTCTAAAATCATAGATGCCGATAAAAGATTGAGTCGACCGGCCAGAGTCGATAACAGATAGTACTCACGAAACGACTGGGCAAGTCAATGAAAAAGTGCCAGAGTCGATAGAATTGAGTCGATAGATCTACAGTAAAATGCGCATAAACACTCTACCGATGGCGTCAGAATGATAGATTTAATTAGCTGGTATTGAAAATATGCCTCAAAATCATAAATCAATCTTATTTAAACAAGGGGGCAAACAACCATCAAAATGAATGATATAATTAATTAAGCATCAGAAAGTCGATTGAACCATGATAACCTATCGGCTAAACGTCCTGATAGAACCCTATTGACTCTATCTATAAACTGATCGAGTCTAACCCTATCTGTCCAATAAAAGATCAAAACCGAAGCAGCCTTATCGATTCGAATAGATCAAACTTAATCGAGACAATATTCAAACACGGTAGATAAAACTAGATTTAACCAATTTATAGATAAAATCAATAAAGTGACTCAAATAATAGACCTAAATAATATCTATGAAATCTACCAAGATTACAATAGATCGGCTTCAACCAAGACAATATTGTAATTAGAGTCGATAGAACAAGTATTAAACAGATCTAATTACCGAATAACTAGTAATTCTAACAATAGCAACTAGAATATTAAATTAATGAGAAAGTACTAGTTGAGATTGATAGAATTACTGAGGGTGACTAATCCAAATCTCACACCGAGATCGGAGCCGATGCAGCCCGTGTGAGACAAGGGTTTCATCGAAAAGGTTGGTGATGCGCCGAATTGTATTGAACGAAGGTATTGTTTTTTCGTAAAGATCCTATTACATATTTATACCCTCATGCAAGACATTTTGACCCAACTCAGTCAGGACTCCTAAACAAACCGACTAGATTTTAAAATAAAATCTAAGCTAAAAAATAGAAACAAATAAAATAACCCTATCAGGCCCACTTTACTTCCTTCGGTCGTTGAATCTCATTAACTTCTACCGATTTCAAGTTCTCGCCTCTGATCAATGGGACCGGTCAAATTTTAGTGCCAACACCCCCTCCCGTGCAGGAGTCTGAGGACTCCCGAGGAGGAGGAGCAGCAGCAGGAGTCTGAGGACTCCAAGGTGGAGCAGGAGCAGCAGGAGGAGGGGCACTTGGAGGGGGAGGAGGAGGACGAGGTTAAGGTGTGGTTGAGAGGTCCCGCACAGCTCCCACAACGACCGATTCCGTAGAGAAACGACCGGTGCTTCGGCCATTGAGGCCTAGGTAAGTAGTAATTTCATACGTTTTCATTTCTAATTATGTTTTCCATCAATTTTAACACAGAGTAATAAATTATCTTTATCACTTGCGTAGAGGTTGGAAGATAGTTACTCCTGGTGAGTACATCCGCAAGCCCAGCGGCATCCTGGGTCTTCTTGTTCACCTACACTATCCGGGAGTGATTCAGATCAGCACCGAGGGCGTGGTGGCCACCACATGGGAACACTACATCCATGCGTCAGATCGGCTGGATTTGGACTCTAGGGCCTTCAACAACATGGCACATCGGGTGTTGGAGGAGTTCTTTGTAAGTCTTCGTCGTACTTGATTTGTCAATACACTATATTCGTTAATAATTATTGAAATATTAACATGACACGTCTCATGTGGTAGCAGGACTTCTACAGGGTTGAGGAGGGACAGGAGGACTGTCAATACACTATATTCGTTAATAATTATTGAAATACTAACATGATACGTCTCATGTGGTAGCAGGACTTCTACAGGGTTGAGGAGGGACAGGAGGACTTGGCGAGGAGCATAGCTTATAAGCAATGTCCTAAAATTGTGAAGGACATGCTTTACGAGGCATGTCTTTCGGCAGTGATCATCTATAATGCCACCTTGAACAAGAGGAAGGTCACCAAAACAGAAGCCAGAAACATGGTGCTCACTAAGGAGCAATACAAAATGGTAAATATAAAATTGTCTTTAATTATGATAATAACTATACTTTGTTTGAAATTATTATATGTTCTTATCTTTACTTATGATGGTGTGTAGGTGCCTCCGTGGTGGTGTACAGATAAGCAAGTCTGGAGTGCTGTGGTGGTCTCCCAGTGGTGCACTCCCGATTGGGAGGAGAGGCACCATGTTGCGCGGGAGCGGCGCAGATGATGTAAGGTCCATCACACCATCAGTGCAGCCATACACTCAGCGAGTACTTCTCTTCATGGGTATGCGGATTCATTTTTTCCTATTTCATTCATTACTCAATTGGTTTATGTATATTACATGTGATACTAATGATCTTCCTGTGTTTTCTTTGTTTTGTAGTCGGAGGCACATGGTGGCCAGCAGTTGGGGACCTTGAAGGCATGTGCTTTGGCCCATAAGGGCAAGGCAACGTCCACCGTCAACTACAGCTCGGACGATCCTTCGGAGTCATTCAACAATGTGGCTATCCACAGCCGCATCAGTGACTACACCGAGATAGCAAGGCAGGAACATGGGACATAGTGGGATCTAAACACCAAGGACATCGATGACGAGCTAGTGATGAGGCTTGGAGGTGGAAAGAAGCACAGGTGGTACTACATTAGCCACAACATAATCAACACGGCTACTACTCCCACTCTCTCCCAGATTCGAGCGAGAAGCACGAGCTCGAGCCCGGCTATCCGCACTCGGCCGACCACTACAATGTCCCAGCTATAGGCACTCCAGGTTAACTTAGTGGCATTTGTCGTTTATTTCTTTTTACACATGTTTGATGTGCAATGTAACATTTGGCTGAAATTTTGTAGGCCCAGCTGGATGAAGAAAAACGCCTGCGGGAGGAGGATCGACTGAGGACCAAGGAGAACCAATGTCGGATGGAGCTGAGGATGGAGGAGGATCGACGAACGGCCTAGGAGAACCAACATCGGATGCTCCAGTGGATGGCGTCGCAGATGGGCACAACACCTCCAACAAACTTGTTCCCACCGTCTCCGGCGTCTACTCCTCCTGCTTATACTCTGGTGAGTGATAATATGAATCACTTCTTATTTATTCATTTTTTGCTTCAAATCCTTAGTGCTACTAGTGCTAATAGCATTCTATTATTCTTGCTTCAAGTAGTAGTGACAATAGCTTCATTTAGTGATAATAGGATTCACTTCTCACTTATTCATTTAGTAGTGATAATAACTTTCAACACTCATTTCTTCATTTGTTAGTGATAATAACATTAACACTCATGCCTTCAAGCCTAGCAATGATCGCCTTGGGGGGGCCACTAAGCTAGTTTAATGTTTGTGATGGAGTTTGTGACAATACTTTATTTATTTGCATGTTTCTAATAGATTTTTGTGATGGATGATAATTTGTGTTGTGTATCATATTTATGATGGATCATAATGTTGTGATATTTGAATGTTTAATATGATGAATATTGTGATATATATTGTATGTGTATTTTGGATGATCCGGAAATACGAATATTTAATAATTTATGGTTGTATTTAGCCTCTGTGTTGTGCCATGTGCAGAAACCATCGCACACGGAACATAATTAATTTGTGTCGTGTGCTAGGGCATCAGGCACATGACACAAATTCAATATGTGTCGTGTGCTAGGGAGCCAGGCACATGGCACAGAGGGAGTTCGGCCGTCAGACCTAACGGCCCGGTAGCCTTTTCGCCATCAATCATTTCGACCCACGACACAGCTTGTGCCTTGGGCCTGACATTTGACCCACAACACAAACTATTTGCCATCTGTGAGGTGCCGTTGGTTTTGTGTCGTGTGCCTGTGGTACACGACACATAGTGATTTTCCCGTAGTGATAGTTAATACTTTCGCCATCTCTAGTTTTTTTTAAAAAATAATTATTATTCTTACTCTCTAATAATACATAGTCTCTTTCTAATACATGCATGTACCCCTCTCTCTCTCTCTCTCTCTCCCTTTCTCATTTTGGATGTACCCAGCTTTTCCATCTATCTTTAATTCTCGTAACTAGAGCTAAAACATGAATTATATTGTCTTTTACAATACAAGAAGTATTTAGTATGTATTTGGTAGAACTTATGCATCAACTTATTGAGTAGTTTATGTTATCATAACTCAAACAATTTGGAAACATAAGCACTTATTGTAATAAGCAGTCATAAGCCAAAATTTCTTTTATACTATAAGCCAAAAGTAACAAAAAAACTTACTTTTCTAGCTTATGGATCATCTCTCTCTGAATAAGCTGCACAATAAGCTATTTTATTAAATGGATTGACTACTTATACTATAATAAATCAGATAAGTTGAATAAACATTTTTAACAAATAAATAAGAGCATAAATAGTTTTTGGCATAAGGAAAAGTCCTACTAAACACACCTTTCTCAGCTGTACTTGGCAGCACATGCGCCTTTTTATTCTCCTGCTATTCTGATACTTGAAATATACATTTCGGAGATCATGAAACTAGGTAAATATAGCACTAATTAACTTACCAAGCGCTTTCCCTGTATGATCATCTCCTCCATTGCCTGGACACGGAAAGCATATGATTTGGAACGTAATTCCTTGTAGGTTGCGCGCTGCCACCGATGAGATGTTAGCCATGAGAACATGAACGCTGTTCCTTCCCACTCGGCCTGTATCATGGCGAGTTCCTTCTCTAGGTCCAACACTTTAGAGCTTGGGGCGCTGCGCCCGTCTTCCGAGGCTTTGATCTGCTCCCATGGCCTCTGAAGCTTAACACGGTTGAGGCGTTTTTCTCCTGCAATGACTCCTCCGTTTCTTGCTTGTACAGCCACTACCGAAACATGTTCCATCAGTCGTAACCGAATGAGCTCTGCCGCGACGTCAGGGCAGACTTCATTCCACTCCGGTGGGGTTGTCAATACCATGGGCCGATAGACGCCTAGTACAAAGTCATCTGGCCGTACGATCGTAGCCTCCTTATTGCTTAACTCGGGTTTTCTGTAACTCCCGCTGACGGTCAAAAGCGGACATTGCTCGCCCTCGGGAACTGTCAGGTACAGGATGATGTTCTTTTGCTCACCGGCGTACATATCTTGGAGATGTATAGCACCAGACCGTTTGTCAAAGCCGACGTTCTTCGTGTAGTTGCCACACTCGATGGACGATATAGTGACGCCATCGAAAGTCTGCAGGTTGACCTGTACTTCCATGGCGGTGACTGACATGAGACCGCCAAGGGACTGTGCAATTGCAGTCACGATGCGCCTTTTGTCATATTGGAAGGCATAAGAGTAGAGGCCCATGGTCATGTCGGCGATGTAACACAAGGCATTGGAGTCCTGGTAGGCACCAATGCCAAACACTTCCGTCTGGAATTCAGGACTGATGTTTTTCTGTCTCATGATTGATTTGTCTCCACCATCGGAGAGGAAGAATATGCGTCCCACACGGTTTCTTCTTTCTTCTGGTTCACGCTCACGCAGGATCTATAAACGCACATGCATATTGCATTATGATGAGTTAATTATTTTGGGGAAAGCGCAAATGTGGACCTGCAAGCTGTGAAGTGTAAATTTGAATACTTAAAATTTGAACCAAATATGTTACCCGAGCTGCCTTCTTCATTGCCACGTTGATAATGGTCGAGCCTCTTTTACTAAGCTTCAGCGCCTGGACCTCTTGCCTGGCTCTCTCACGATTCTCGTTGGACATGATGCTGAGCTCCATGCATCCCCACTTCACGTCATCATTGCACGGCACGATCGACAGACGGTCGTACGGTCCGAGGTTGTCGATGACGAACATAATGGCATTGCGCGTCAATTGGATCCAGCCAATGAAGGTTATACTATTGTGGAGCACGACTACAAGGTCCAATCCTGCCCGCGAGCTTTCTGTTCTTGGCAGAGGCGCTGTCACTCGCACCAGTACAGCGAAATTTTGGGCCGTCATGGTCGACGGAATTGACTTGATTCTGGCCATTGTTTCCAGCTTCACCTTGTCGTTGGAATCACCATTGCCAGTAGATTTGGGCTGCAATGCATGGGAGAGTAATTAACATCATATCCCACTTCACATTAAAAATAAGCTGTTGCTCAAGATCATGAAAGTGTTGTCAGTATGTTCATCAATCAAGTTGATCCAACAATTGCTGAAAAGGAAGTGAGTTTTAGAAACCAAATTTTGTTATCTTGAGAGCAAAGGCCAGCCCTTGTTTTTTTTTTTGGTTAGCAAAACATTATAGCGTGGCTTGTTTCTCTTTGTTTTGCTTTGGTTATTTTTTCTATCTGTACACTGTCAAAAAAAGAATTTGTAAAACGGCTCGCATGACTAACCCATGGTTTTTATAGATTAATACCCTAGGGTAATTGTGTTTTTACCTCTACATTCGATTCCAATATATATTGTGATATTGCTCACTATTTAGGGCTTGTGATTTTATCTTTGTTTATTGAAATTAAAGACAAATTTTACCCTTACTTTATTATGGCTATTAATGATGTTAACACCATGTAAAAGAAGGAAACATATCATTGTTATACCCCCTTCCTTTAGTATATGTTTGTGATTTTATTCCGGTTTTAGGGCCCTGTTTGGATCACTCCGGTTTTTAAGAAAACTGGTTTCTAGAAACTGAAGGGCCTCCAAATAGGCTAGCTTTTATGTCAGTTTTTTTGTCAGTTTCTAAGAAACCCATAATCTAGCTCAACCCAGCTAATGTCAGTTTTTGCCTCATTCCAATACAATTAACAACCCAAAAACTAGTTTATAGATTATAAAAATTGGGATCCAAACATCCTCGCCTAATTTTTATTTGAAAATCAGTTTCTATAAACTAAAAGTAAAAACTAGTTTTTAAGAAACTATGGTGGATCCAAACAAGGCCTAAGTTATCATATATGAGGGACGAACCCATAAGTTACCACTTTCTATAGGACAAATTTCAAGTTGAAATATAGAACACTTTGAATTTTTGCTGTTGGTAGAGTTAAACTAACTACAATTAAACACAAATTCATTCAAAACTAACACTATGTATCCAGACATTTGATCGAACACCTCCCTATGATGTTAGGACAAGGAGATAGCTAGTAACAAATATGAAAAGGTGCATGCATACAATATGAGGATATATATGTGCCATCAGTACTTACATTTGTCGCTGATGAAGTAAAAAGGTTAGTTATCACAAAACCATATTTACGTTCAGTTTCAGCAAGTCTCTCAATTATGTTCTGTGTATCTGGTCTCTTGTCAGGGTTAAAGTTAGTGCACTCTATCGCTATCTCAGCACATTCCCGCACAGGTTCCAACCGCGTGTCTCCCAGCGATGTTTCGAACCTAGTGCTCCAGCATCCAAGTACCTAATTAGAAATGCCAATCATGAGCTAGATTTTATAGAAGAAATGGACAACTGAAGTATGCAGTGCATGTAAACAACAAATAATAACAACTAGTAGAAATATTTGAGTTGCATCCACATTTGATATATACTAAGTGCTAAAATTTGTGTAACTATTGTCAGCTTCATGCAGATTTCTGTTTCGCTTTTCCCCTTTGTTTATGCTGCTACGCCTTGTAAGAGTTGGAGTGTCATGGTGCTTGGACGACTTTACTACTCTGCAATAATTCTTATTTGCACTGCTCGATCTAGTTCCTAGCTTGATTGCATACCCTCCACGTTCAAGACGATGTACATAAGTTTAATTAACTATTGGTCTTCAATGACGTGTAAATAAAAAAACTTCATTCATGCATTAGTTACTTTGAGCTAATTCCTTACGTGCCATTAAAAGTTAGGGTGCATTTGGTAGGATTTATAGAACTCTTTATGTCATAATAAGCTGCAGGTCCAGCCAAACGCGTTAAACTTAAAAGTGCTTACTGACTTAAATAGCTATAAGTAATTTTTATTTTTATACTAGCATAAACAGTTTTGTCCAAGCATCAAATATTAGCTTTTTGCAGCTTACTCTCCAGATAAGGCATTTTAATAAGCACTTTTGCTAAATGACTTGACTGCTTATGCTACATAAGTCAGAATAAGAATTTTTGATATTTAATTGAGAGCACAAGCAGTATGTTGCACAAGCATAATCCTTGCCAACCACATCTTTATACTTTTTTCTCTTATGAGTCATCCACAGTTACAACTTCCCATCTCCGCCATTAATTTAAACTTCTAATCCTCTATGTGTCATTTCTCTGTTATGTTGATGTTATAGATGACTGTTATGTGGTGGTGAAAAAGATTAATTTGTCCTCAAGATCAGTTCTAGCAAATTATGGATAGTTCCTTGCCTTATCTCCCATTGCTTTTAAAGTGATGATGATGCATATATTCTAAATTCTTTCAAGATGGACTCATATATATGACCAAGTTGAAATAGCTGGATATTATGATTTCTAATAGCCAAACACATATATATGAAAACAAAATGGATGAATCTCGCATATTTACATACATGTGTTTTGTTTATCGCCTATGTAGTATATTTATATACACATGTTTGATACTATTAATTCACATAGTGGTACATAGAAGATGAAAAATTTAACAAGACGGTAGGGAAGGCAAGCTATAATTTTGGATGGCTCATAAGAGAAATGTATAAGTTTTGATAGTACGCAATGAATTTGCTGTTGTTATGTGGAGGATCCATATTCCATGTCATGAGATATATAGCTATTAAACTTACCTATAATAAATTCAATCATAAATTGACTATCAAATTTACATTGTATTGTAGGATTATAGTTTAACATTATGTGGCCTATTGAACTTTTAATACCGAGCATTTATCATGGATCAAACTGTTCTTACATTCTCAATCTGAGGATATCCCTTGTGTCCTGTCAATATCTCTATCATAATAATACCAAGACTGTATATGTCTGACTTAAATGTGATAAGTCCACCGTAGGATTCTGGCGCCATATATCCCCTGAATGAAAAAAATTGTGATATGAGCAACTTAAAAGCAAAATGAATGTAGTCTATTTCGTACTGCACAAAAGAAATGCTTTCAAGGTACTTATCGAGCTTACTGTGATCCAAACACATTTGAAGTCATTGCCCGGGTTTGCTTCTCTGCAAAGCACTTTGACAGACCAAAATCAGCAATTTTAGGCACCATATAATGATCCAGCAGTATGTTTGCAGGTTTGAGATCTAAATGAACAATTTTCTGCTGGTGAAGATAATGCAAACCCTCACAAATTCCTTTAATTATTTGATAGCGTGTCATCCATCCAAGTCCTTCAGCTGCATCTGCAAAGTGGGGAGAAGATTAAATTATTATATTTTATCTTTTCTTTTGTTTGTATGTCAGTGAACTGTAAACAAGGATTTTAATTTTTCCTACAAATAAGATGGAAACAAAATTACCACTGATATACTTCTCAAGACTGCCTAGTGGTAGAAACTCAAAGCAGAGAAACCTATGTCGTTCCTCTGCCATGACATTCTTTCCTTGGAGCTTCCATACTTTCCCTTGTGTGTCAGAACAATATCCCATAAATCTTACTATATTTTTATGCCTAACCCTCATCAGACTATCAATCTCTTGATGGAATTTTGTCTCATGTAGGTCTAATGTTTGGGTCAACTTCTTCACAGCGACTGTACCATTTTGAAGTAGGCCCTGCACTCACAACATTGTCTTGTGAGCGTGAACATGAGTTCATCAGATCACTTGTGAGCGAGATTGACAGTAGGTCAGAGTACTTGTACCTTGTAAACAACAGCAAAACCACCACTGCCAATTTGCAGGTCGTCAGAGAAATTATTGGTGATGGATTCTAGTAGTGGTAGCCTCAGATTTGTGGGCTCTGCCGTTTTATCAATCAGCATGCGCTCCAAGGGATTGCATACACTGGCTTCTGGGTCCATTTATAGTAAGGCTATAACTGTACCATAAAACAAGAAGTGAAACTTAAGTATGAGGTTGATGAGTGCTAAGTTTATTAGGAAAGGTAAAATTACAAGAGTATGGTCTGGACGCACATGCTTCAGAGGACGCTTTTGATAGCTGTCAAGAGCAGTCTTTGGCTCTGTGCTGACACTGTGGAGTAATGTTTCAACTTCAACCTAAAAAATAAGCGAATATGGTAATTGTGACATAAATATAGAATTACAACATTGATTCTTTTTATTTTTAGTTTTATTTTTTCCTGTCTGTCCAATGTTCAATAATATTAGAGAATAAGATGATTTGATAATATGAAGAGAGACAGAGTAAGATCAAACTTGATGTTAGAGGAGTTCATTAAGCAAGACTTGGAGGACTAAAATATCTTCAAGGAGCTAGGAATACATAAGAGTGTGTAGAAACAAGCAGTCTTGGTGTCAGAACTTCGACTTTTGATTTTCACTCTTTTACCTCATTTTGGTTTGGTTGCCTTTGCCCTTTGCCTATCTCATTTCTTCTTTCCCATCCTTTTTTAGTTTGTTTGTTTGCCGTTATGTTTTGATTCTTTGGGGTTTTATTTGTAGCCTATCTAGACCTTTTTGGGATTAATGTTTTTGTTGTTGTTGTTGTTTTTATTGTATTGATGATGTTGTTGTCCAATGTTTCACAAAACTAGGTTTATGGCAAAGGAAAATTTTATTTTTTTGAAGAAGGAGAGGCAAAGGAAAATGAGAACATTGCCAAGGTCATTTCTATTACGTGATCTGGAGTCAATATTATTGATGCAACATATTTCAGTTTGTGATTCAAGAAACCCGAGTCACCCTGTAGTCCTGCCACAGCATTAAGTCAGTTTCAAAGAAGTTCCTTAATTTCAGTAATCATGTCCTGGTCGCCAGCTGCAGCCTGCTTGGTCCTTCGCTACGTGCAGAGGAGAACAACAAGAACAAGTCACGACGAAAGAAGCACTAAAAGAAATTACTGTTCAAGCCAAAAGAACAGGGGCAGTTCGGTCAATTCACGTGCCTAAAAATTGAAAATGAAAATAAATGAAAATGAAAAAACAGTACATAGTGTTATTTAACTGTGTCTCCATGTTCAAAGTGTTATATTAGCAAGGCCCATATTTTGAGTTCTATTTAAAACGAAATCACATGTTAAGAGTGCTATTATAGCAAAAAGTTTGAGAGCAAGTCCTAGAGTCCACGCCTAAATTTGAACTTGATAAATGAAATGAGGTTACATGATCAAGACATCAACCTCCATTTTGCACCAACCTTACGTGGTTACCAAAATATAAAGATGAAAAATGGTATATGTAATTAACATTATTCACACGTTTGAACTTTAGGGTGCCATAGACAACAGAACAAATAGGGTGATTTAATACACACAAAAAAGGCACCAGCTGGTAAGTGTTGTCAGGAACCTAACACGGATCTGATAATTTGTCAGTGATGAATCTCTCTAATGTAGCATTACTCTTCCTTGAGAGAACTCAATGGATAGACAGACTAGCAAAATCGAGCACTAACCTGGAACAAGAGAGAGACCTGAGCTCGGCAGGCTGTTAGCTGCTGCAGCTCCTTCCAATGACGGACCCCTTCGTCATTGACGCAGTGAACACTTGAGGATTAAGGAGTTCCAAATGCCCAGGCCTGGACATGGGGTATATACGTACGGACAGGAGGTCTTTTCTAAAAAATGCGGAGGTGTATGTACAGACCGAAGCCACTTGTTGAGGCGCAGATCTCAACTCTTAAAAACCATGTTATTTTACACCGTTCTCCAAACAAGAGGTTGTCTTTTTAGCCGACTCTTTGACTGCTCCGAGAAATGGCATGGGCATTTGACAGTACTGATGAAATGATTCGATGCATACTATATTTCACATGGTGGTCCGTCTCACTTTTTTGTTTTTTTTGGAATAATTGTACCGTTGCCCCTGTTGTGGAACCTAAACATCTTATGGTCTCCTCAAATCGCATTGCCTTTGAAATTGAATACTAAGGACGTGTTCAACCTGCTTTTACTTTTGAAAAAGTTAAAAACCAACTAAAGAGCTGGACTGTGAACACTGACTGTGAGCAAAATCAGCTATGAACTACTCCATCCGTTCATATTTAAATGTTATTTTAGAGTTGAGCACGGAAAATAAGGAGAAGTAAAAAGATGGGTACACTAAAAACGAGAAGGAGAGAGATAGAGATAGAGATGTAGTAGGAAAAGAGAAATTGTATTGATAAGAGAGAAAAATGAATTGGGAATAAAAATGATATATAATTATAGAAAAGTTGAAAATCTTAGAATGACACGTAAATATAAACAGAGGAAGTAGTTTATTTGTCACAGTAGCTCGGACCCTGCTTCTACCGGCTGTGAAATGCAAAGTTAACTTGAAATTACCCGCACCGCCACCGGTTATGCATACCGATTCGTTTTCTTTTAACTCGTTCTTTCTCGCTTTCGGTCCTCAACGCACGCATCTGCCAGGCGCCGCTGCGGAGGAACTGTCGCCCAAGCATGTTCATGGATTCTTTCCGAGGTCGCCTCCCCTTTCCCCTCCTGCACGCTGACTTGCCGAGTCCACCGGTCCTTCCATGACCTTGTCATGAGCAACCTTGCCATGACTTCAAAATCCAATGATGTGAGTTGTTAATCCAGGATGGAAAGGGATCGAATGGACGCGTAAGGAAGTTCGCAAGCCTTATCTGCGTGGAATCAAGTTCTTGCTCAGTGGATTGGGAAACTTGCACGAGGAGACGAAGCTCCGTCCCTGCAGCAGGATATGGGGAAAACTTGATCGATCTTTTCTCTCACGATGGGAAAAAAGGATTGAACACCATAGGGAGGAAGAGAGAACTCACACACAGCTTCTAGTGGTGGCAACTCGGGCAGGGAAAGCACCATCAGTGGCGAGCGTGCACGACCACCCCAAGAGTATTTTTGCAAAAAGGCCCTCATAGAAAAAATAAAATAAATCTGGTATTTTTGTGTCTTTCCAGTTTTATATAAAACCCCTTTGCAATTTCAAGAATTTTTAAGATTTTAAAAATTTATACATTTATGTTATCGGTGGATGCAAAATTTTCACACGAATAACACATTATTACAGGTTACAACTCTCAACAGCTTTTCACAGTTGTTTCAACCAAACGGTTTTTAACTTTCTCACAATTGATATTTCACAGCAGTTTTTTTCAAAGCTCACAGCTCACAACAGCATTTTTAACAACCACAATCAAATCAAACACACCCTAAGTTTGTGTCCGCCCTTGTTTACTCCTTTGGTTAAGTACTGACCATGTTTGTGAATTAAAAAAAAGAAAAAAACTGTTGGATAAATGAACTGTGGGCTTGGAAAGAAGAGCCAGACGCTCAATTGGCATGAAAGCGTCGTCCGATGTCCGGGTTGACTTTTTTTTAATAATAGAAATAAGTACCGATTCTTACTTGACGTCAAGCTACAAATATAGTAAAAAATGCATCATGTCCTAAATTACAACACTAGAAAGACTGCACAGCATTTCCGCGCTCTTCTATTTTTGTTGGTATTTATGGTATGACCCTGTTAAAAAACCATTAAACAATTATTACGTTCCCACGTACACAGTACAAGACTTGCATATTATTGTCGTTTGAGAATTCAATCGAGATATTATGTCTTTATACTTCATGAATTATTGACTGTATATCAAGAGCATCGCTTGCATATAATCCATGAAAAATTGCATCCATGAACAATAGATTGCAAATGTATGATGTATAAATAATTCTGACTCTCTGATGTAAGTTGTAAACATTTTATATGGATAAGCAAATATGGAAATTACAGGAATATATTAGTATATTGCAAAAGCTCCATCTGTGTTGACAGGAACAATTTTCCAATACAGCAAAAGGAAATAAGAAATTAAATTGTTTAGCACGAACAAATGTGTCACAAGTGACTCTTGACATAACATTATGGACACATACATTTGTCACGATGTATCAGTCATGGTGTCTCTGCTTACTGATGTTAATTTGTAAAAGATAGAAGCACCCATATGAATATACAAGGCTAAAATGAGTAGCGAGAGGTAATATCTGACTAAACTTGGAAGTATAATCTGAAGTAGAATCATATAGATTGTACAAACACGGCTCATTTTCTGCAGAATATGTACAGATGTGTATTGCCCCATTAAGTAGTATCACCATTTCACCACAGGTTGACATGTGTTGGTTTCAATATACAGTCATATCTACTTTTATTTACTGAATTCTATCTTTTGTCAATTCAAAGGGGAACTGCTTCCAGAAATCTTGAGAAGATAAGAACATCAGTTTCTCACTTACAATGTGAAAACTGAAAAGATAACAGTATGATGGTAAGTTCACTACGTACAACTCAATACTGACTGAAAGCTTGTCGTTGCAATGTTGGCTTTCACTATGTATGGATTAGCTGTTGGTCATTTTCTTGTTTGCCACATAGTTGTTGCTTAGTTGATGGTTTGGTGTGCATCGGAGAAACTTGCTTCTCCTTTACCATTGTATGGCCAAGGTGATTAAACTTCTAGATGGGACTAACATGATGTGAATTTTATTATTAAGAGAAAAAAATAGTTTGTGTTTTTTTCAATTTAATTTCATTTATGCCATATTAATCAGTTTCAATGAAAAAGAAACCTGTAAACATCAAACTAAATGGCATCAAGTATAGACACATGAAACATTATTGTTCATTTAAGAAATACACAATGGCATTGAAAATTTGTACGGAGATGAATACACTTGCTCTTTTGTGAATATCTCTTATCAAGGATACTGTCACGATTTAGCTAATGAAGTACGTCACACCACATGTGATTTATGGCTGTAATATAAGGTATTGGGCAAGCATGCAGAACGATGCACAACCAATTTCTGCTATCGGTGGTGAAAGACATATGCATACTATAGGAAATTCATATACACAAGTTGATTAAAAACGGAATTTGCCTGACTAATCATGGAAGTAGACTAAGTAATGTTCTAATCTGATGTTGGGAAGGAAAAGAAAAACTTAGAACAATTCAATAGAATGGCTTATGTGCGGCATGTGAAGGTACGATTGTGCTGAACACTCACCTCTTCGATGAAGACAAATCCTGTAATTCAGGCTGTAGAGTCTGGTGACTGGGAATACGAAGAAGCAATGGAACTTGTGGTCTTGCCTGCCCGGTAACATCTGATGCAACATCTCCGGTCCCGGTCCTCCAATGCTTGCCAAGGATGCGTTCGGCACTCGGCAGCGTGCCCGCCTCACCGGGGAATAGGACGGAGCCTGCTCAGTCTGGGTTCCAAGATACGTGCTTGTCGTTTCTACATGAAGCTACTAAGATTTGGGGCGATATCTGCCGCCGGCGTCGTGGACGAACATGTGCCTGCATTGTGGATGGATGGGTACGCTGGTGACCACATCACTGCTTTCAAAAATAGCTGTGCAAGCATCTTAAACGGCGAGGTCGAGGTTAAACGGCACGCTGGAGAAGCAAGAGGAGGTGGGGGAGAGGGCGGGAGGCATGAGGTGGATGACGACCATGGCGAGAGAGCCGAACAGATTGAGCGAGAAGTCGGGGAGTCGAAAGAGGGACGAGAGAATTCGCGAGCATTTGGGTTACCAGGTGTTTGGGCGTAGACCCGAACCGATCCATATCCAACAGTCCTTATCGTGAATTCGGTTGATCGGACGGCGGAAACCTTAACGGTTGACGTGGGTTAACGGATTTTAAGAGAATGCACGCATTTTAATATAGATAGATAGGGTACCAAATATATGTGTAGGGTGGAGAAAAAGTTTGAGAGAGGAAGGAGGATTTTTTTTATATTATTGTCGTGTGCCAAGAGAAGGCACCTGACAAACATGCCTATTTGCCGTGTGCCAAGAGATGGCACATGGCAAACATGTACATATGTCTTGTGCCACGCTGCAAACACACGATAAATATGAACATTTGTCGTGTGCCAGCTCGTAGACACACGGCCAAAGGTGTTTACCGTGTACCAATAGCAAGACACATGTGAAACCTTAACAGTGAGAGAGGTAAAGGGTGGCACATAACCTAACGGCAGGTGTTAGTCGTGGGCTGCTGGGGTAGACACACGGTAAATATAGGGTTTACCGTGTGTCACTCCCTTGACACACGGTAAAAGTAGTGTTTGTTGTGTGTTTTTTATTGTACACACAACAACAGGTACTTTGCCTTGTGCCCGACGTATTGCTTATGGCAAAGTATCGGACACATAATAAAGTATGGTTTTTTGGTAGTATAATCCATTATTACAACTTATGCAGCATTTCTGTCTGCTTAAAAATAAAATTACATCGACCCACAAACAGTTTGGATGACAAGATATTAGAGGTAAATCATATTACTAAATCTCCATTCATACTCAATAAAAATTTACATTGTCACAGTCTTCAACTTTTAACTTGCAACTTTTATTTTCTCCTTATCTTTTTCATGCCTCTCCACAAGCACGGCTTGTGGTGGACGTACAAACACAACGTATGAAGGACAGGGGCGGCCCTATATTATAGTAAGGGTATTCAAGTGAATACCCATTATTTTAACAAAACATTATATACATAGTATATATCATGTGTTTGTATTAAAAATAAATAAAAAATAGCATTAAAATAGAGGCCTTCACTGGTTCATCCCCAAAAAATCAACTAACTCACCTCCATCTCCCATCCTGATGACACAAAGGGCTAAAGAATTTGCACTTTAAGATATTAAAAAATATTTTTTATTTTTAAATTGTTTGAATACCCATATCCAAAATCTTAGACCCGCCACTGGTGAAGGATGATGAGAGTGGTGACAGATGGGCAGTGATGCATTGCAACGGCACTGGACCGACAACATGCGGTTGGGCCTCAAGCTCGGACATGATGTGATAAGGGCACAATGGTCATTTATTTGGCTAAACTCACAGGCTTCACAACGTGCTGTGTAAAATCCAGGGGCATGTCTATTGTCTATCAAATTGAAAAACCAAACAGGGGCACAGGAGGAGTAGGTGTGGATGAGGGACGACGTGAGGACGGCGACGCGGCGGACATAGGGAGGTCACGGGCAGGAGGGACGTGTAACCTCACAACGATCTCTAGGTACAATCACAACATAGTCTATTCACTCTTAAGTGTTAAATTGTTGGTTTAATCCATCATCTCCTCCCTTTTTCGTTTATTTTACTCAATCTTGGTCACTCATTTGTGCACAGATCGGCCAGATGGGCTGGCAAGCCTAAAGGCTGGTCCGGTATGATTATGTAATTCTGTGTTGTGCCGTGGGCAGATACCTAGACACGAGGGCTGGTGCAGCACAACCTAAAATCTCAAAATTAAATGATCCAGTCCATTTCGTGTTTGGACTATGCCGTGCCAGACGACCAGTTTGTAGGGCTTGGACAACAAGCCTTCTCAACGTGAAATGCATGAATGACTGTCTCGACGCACCTCGTTTGCCTATTCGAGTATTCAAGATGAGCTATCGACAATGGTTCCTAAATAAAGATGACAACAGGCACCCGTTACCCACATGCCCACGGGCAAATACTCAAATAGTTGCGGATTCGGGGGATGATTTGTGCCTACGGGCACGGGCAGCATGTGAAACCCAACGGGCAAAAGTTTAATGAGCAAGAGAAAGTACTACCCGTACTCGCATGCCCGCATTATTGGAGATATACCCAAGAGACATTATGGATTTGATCCGTATGTGAGGGCCATACGGATATTGATCTGTGAGAGATTAGTTCACTAATGAGCCAACTTGTCGAGGCCCATTAGAAGGGTCTATATAAGTGGAGGCGAGACAAGGGGTGCATGTGACCACCAGTCTAGAACCCAGCCGCCACGCTCCTCTCTCTTGCCCACAAACCCTAGCTGTGTTGCCGGTGCTAGCACGTCGTGCACAGTGCTCCAACCCTGTAGGTGTGGATACCGCGAGGAGACGCTGCTGTTGCTGCGGTGCCGGACGGCTGGACTAGGAGACAATTATGATCGACTACTTCCTCTACATCGACGCGCGACTACATTGGACGAGCTACTCCAATATTCGCTTCTGCTCCGACTGCGCGTCTAGTGGTAACGATCCATAATCCCCTCTTGCAAGGTTTTCTGGTTGAACGGTAGAAATTTTATATGCTATCGTAGCCTACACGTTCCCCTTCAGTGGCATCAGAGCCGACCTTGTATAGTTTATGATCTGGATCTTGTACATATAGTTGATATACGGATGTATTAGATGAGATCTATTACATGCTTTTGTGTACGGGTTGATCAGATCAATAGTGATAGTGAGGTTCACAAGGTAATGGGCGGATAGCGATACATGTATCATTAATTCATTTGTGTTCTTTCTCCATGCGCGCGCGACTTGTCCCTACCGGCTGGAATCACCATCAAGACTAACTGCGTGCGCCAGTAGAAGAGCCAATAGTATCATGATCATATACCGCAGTCTACTCATGAAAACCTAATGGAAACTGAGGTATTATGAATGACTCGAAATCAGGCAAATATGATTTTCCTGATAGGATTTCCATTGCGATTTCATAGATATGATCTATGAAATCCTGTGAGGTTTCAGGGTGCTGCATGATGGTTGAAGGGACGGGAGACATGGCGATGGCAATGGAGATGGAGTTCACAAATTGAAAGGGGCTATGCTATTTCACAGTTAATATGATTACCTGTGATGATGTTCCTGTCATCCTATTCTTTCATCTGTTATTTATATTGGACCGTCATATGGACATTTGCTTCTCGCCTAGATTGTTACACCCCTTTTTAGCCACATGTTAGCATTCGCTTCTCGCCTAACTTGTTTTTGCAGAGAATGTTATAAATGGTATGTCCCAAAAGATGCATGTGATGTATGTATGTTATTTGCATGACATGCGTGTCATGATTAATTACAACTGGGTTGAGGCTGTCATATTATTATATAACGGCCTGCGTATCGACCTGTGATGTTTGATATTCTCATGTAATTTATTACTAGCTATTAGTTATAGTAGCTAAGTGTTAGTTCATGGAGGCCTCAAGCATGATGGTTGAAGGGACGGGAGACATGGCGATGACAATGGAGATGGAGATCACCAATTGAAAGGGGCCATGCTATTTCATAGTTAATATGATTGCCTGTGATGATGTTCATGTCATCCTATTCTTTCATGTGTTATTTGTATTGGATATGATTAACATGCTAGAATATGTTCCCTCAAGAAAAATTAAATTATATGCCCTTCCAATAGCTGCACCTATTAAAATTATGATCGTTGCATGGTAGGTCTGCCAAAGTAGAATACCTCAACTATTTTAATTATAAGGGTAAATGTCGGACATTTATATACATAGTATTGGTTTAATTAACAAATCTATCAAAACGGTTTTGGGCTTTGGGGCATCGTGTTGGCGCCGGGGCATGTGATGCCACTCAACAAACAAGAGTCACATTGGGATATGATTAGCAAATTGTTGCTTACCTATGTCACTAGATTTCTAGCAGTGATGCCAAAGCTCATTAGGATCTAAGTTGAATATGGTGAACCACTATATGTTATTTTGAGAGAAAACGGTTCCAAGCATATAGTGGAATTATAAACTTTTGTTAAAATGTTTAATAAGAGTTTTACATTTACATAGTGCTTATATTCGCATATTTTCTATTGTAGATCATGACACCAACCGCTAGTAACACTTTCAATTTACGCTCGATTCTTGAAAAAGAAAAGCTTAGTGGAACAAACTTTATTGATTGGTATCGCAACTTGAGAATTTGAAAGTGCATCTATGCCCCTAGTGGGTTTTGGTGGTTGTATGACAACGTGATTAAAGAACTAATCCTCTTTGTGAGTATATGAGCAGGTGGTACATGAAGAATATACGTTGCATGAATACAAATGATCATCTTCGGTAATGTACAATTGTGCAAAGAAAATGGGCTTATGTGATGAAAAAGAGAAGTGTCAAACAAATAGGTCCATATAAAGCAAGACTATGACAAGCCAAGACTTGAAATGAATATGAGACATAAAAACTATTGATATGAGATGGTCTCAACAAATTGGTGTTGTCAAGTAAAGGGAAGTGATCAAGTGCCATTCTTCTATGGTAGTTATCTTGGAAGCAACTTGATCACGTCTACATTGCAAAGAAGAATTTCAAATGAAGGTATAACGATAATACAAAGTGATGTGTGACTCAAGATAGCAATATGGTGAAGGATTGGCATGGCTTGGCCACGATGGATCATGCACGGGAGAAGGGCAAGATGAAGTCTTGGCGCTGAGGGACCCAAGACATGGTGAAGGGAAGGTGGAGCGCAATCGTGATGGACCAATCAAGCTATATGTGGTCATGCATTTCCTAGTATTATTCATTATTGGAATATGAAGATATAATATGACTTGTGAACAAGAAGGTAGAAACGGACATGATAAATGAAGAGTTTCAAAGTCACAAGCTCTAGGTGACGACGCTCAGCAAAAACACATGTGGCAGCCCATATGAAGCTAAAAGAGAAGAAGTGGCAAAATTCATTATCATGCAAGCTCAAGAAGAAGAATTGTCTTTTTATTTAATCTTGAGTTTAGGCATGCCGCTCTATCAAGAGGGATGCTACATGATTTGCATTTAATGTCTCAATGCTCAAAGAAAAACTCAAGTGAGATGAGAGAAACACAACACCTACACTCACACTAACTCTCACTATAACAGGAAAAACCGGTGTAACCGGTTTACCAAACCAAATGGACCGGTTTTGGTTCAAACCTCTAACGGCTAGTTCAGGAAAACCGGTGGGACCGGTTTGAGAAACCGGTGGGACCGGTTTTGACTAGTTCAGTATAACGGCTAGTTTTGGGGGGACAAGTATAAATACTTCCTTCCCTCCTCCTTTGGAGGCTGATGATTGTGTGCACGAAGAAAATACATCCAAAGCCTTGTAGAGCTCTCCCCAACACCTCTTTGTGAGGTTTGAGTGATTTGTGAGAAATCCTAAGCATTGGGTTGAGAGGGATTGAGATTGAGAGCACAAAAGCAAAAATCCTACACTTGAGCATTTGAGCATTGCGTTGCAAATCCGTGAAGCACTTGTTACTCTTGGAGGTGAATCCTCCTAGTCGGCTAGGCGTCACCCTAGAGCTCCCAAGTTTGTGGTGAGCCTTGGGAAAGTTTGTGAAGGTCCGCTTCGCCTCCGCAAGGAAAGAAGCAAAGATAGTGGATCGAGGAAAGCGGTTGAAAGAGACCCGGCTTGGAGTGCCTTGTGAGCAGCTCAAGCTTCCTCAACGGAGACGTAGGGTTCACGGGGTGAATCTGAACTTCGGCAAACAAATCTCCGTGTGCTTCACTTGGTTTGCTTTCATAAAGTTCTTGCTTTATTTGTTCTTGATCCATAGGTTGTATAAGTAGTGGTGCTTGTCTTTCCTTGTGATTATTTGTGCTAGTTCTTGCATGCTCTCTAGGATTCATTAATCTTACTAGAACTAAGTGGGACATTGTAATTTACTGTTTTATTCTCTCTGCCCCGAGGAATCCGGTGGGACCGGTTTTTGGTCATTGCTATATTGTGTAGGTTCTTTGTGAATCAAATAGAGGTAGTTCCTGTGTTTGCTTTTATAGCTTGCTTGTCTCTTGAGCTTGGTTGTTTTTCTTATTTAACTATTTGATCCAAGCTCTCTGACAAAACCGGTGTAATCGGTTTGCTAAACCGGTGCAACCGGTTTTAACAGCTTTAATTCCGCTGTGAGTTTTTGTTAATTTTTTAGAAACGCCTATTCACCCCCCCTCTAGGCGACATCAAGGGACTTTCAGAATTGTTCTCAAGCAAGAGAAAAAGGAATATGTTCTAGAGCTTTCCTATCCTGATGATCTGCCAGATAATGCTACTGCCGCTCAGAAAAGGGAGTATGAGAAGCGTACCAATGATGCCATTGATGTTAGCTGTCTCATGCTTGCCACTATGTCCTCTGAGCTTCAGAAGCAATATAAGAACATGGATGCTCACAATATGATTGAGGGACTCCGTGGCATGTTTGAGAACCAAGCAAGGTCTGAGAGGTACAACATCTCAAAGTCCTTGTTTGCGTGCAGGCTGAAAACGGTTCTGTCAGTCCTCATGTGATCAAGATGATTGGTTACATTGAGAATCTGGAGAAACTTGATGCTGCTCTGCACCCTGATTTGGCCATAGATCCACGTTTTCAACTCGTCCGATTAATCGCGATTAATCATGATTAATCGTCCTTATCACTCAGGCACAGTCGATCAGGGTGGGTGACTCGATTAGGGTGATCAATTTCATGATCGTCCGGCTAATTGTTGATTAATCATGACTAATCATGAAAACTGATCGCGGATGATCAGTTATAGCTGTCGATGGCACGTTGGGCCAAGTTATTTCAGCCCAGGTATGGCTTAGTTGGGCCAAGTTATTTCAGCCCAGGTATGGCTTAGTTGGGCCAAGTTATTTTGGCCCAGGTTTCAACCCATGTTGCTACACGTCCTTATGATTTATGGGTATTTAATACCGGATCAATGATTCATACATGCAAATCGTTGCAGGGGCTTAAAGAAGCAAGGAATTGTGCAAAGGGCGAGGTGGATGCTTGCATCGGCAATGGTGCAAAGGTTGTTGCGTTGGCTGTCAGAACTTATCCACTTTCATTACCATCAGGATTAGTTTTGGAGTTAAATAATTGTTGTTACATTCCTGCCTTAGGCAAAAACATTATTTCTTCAAAGTGTTTAGAGGAACATGATGGTTATGAGGTCATAATAAGGAACAAGTGTTGTTCCATTTATTTAAATGATATTCTCTATGGTAATTGCCCATTGGTAAATGGATTGTATTACTTAGATCTTGAGAATAAGCCTATTTATAACATTGATGCGAAAAGGCTCAAGCCTAATGATTTGAATCCCACATATACTTGGCATTGTCGTTTAGGTCATATAAATGAGAAGCGCATAAAGAAGCTCCATACAGATGGTCTTCTAAGTTCTTTTGGTTTTGAATCAATTGATACATGTGAGTCTTGTTTACTTGGCAAAATGTTTAAGTCGCCTTTCACAGGAAATAGTGAGAGGGCGAGTGAACTATTTATGACTTGTACATACGGATGTATGTGGACCAATGAGTTGCACGATCAGAGGTGGGTTTCAGTACTTCATACCTTTACGGACGACTTTAGTAGATATGGTTACATCTACTTAATGAGGCATAAGTCTGAATCCTTTGAAAAGTTTAAAGAATTTCAAAATGAAGTAAAAAATCAATTGGGCAAGACTATTAAACTCCTATGATCTGATCGTGGTGGTGAATATTTGAGCCATGAATTTGGTGAACATCTAAAGTAATGTGGAATTGTTCCACAATAGACTCCGTCAAGAACACCCCAATGGAATGGAGTATCCGAACAGAGGAACCGAACCTTGTTAGACATGGTTAGGTCTATGATGAGCCAAAGTGATCTTCCATCGTCCTTCTGGGGATATGCTCTAGAAACTGCCGCTTTCACACTTAATACGGTTCCATCTAAATCCGTGGAAAGGACGCCATATGAGATATGGACTGGGAAGCGTCCCGAGTTGTCTTTTCTTAAGATTTGGGAATGTGAGGCTTATGTAAAACGTATGACGTCTGATAAGCTTTCTTCCAAGTCTGATAAATGCTTCTTTGTAGGATACCCTAGGGAAACCAAAGGTTATTATTTTTACAACCAGGAAGAGGGCAAAGTGTTTATCACTCGTAATGGTGTTTTTCTAGAGAAAGGGTTTCTCTCCAAATGGGTAAGTGGGAGAACGGTGCAACTTGAAGAAGTTCAAGAAGCTCCAGAAAATGTTTCTTCTTCCGCTATACCATAATTAGATGAACAAATTGTTGTTGAATCAATTGTTGAAATACCAGCCCCGCGTAGGTCAGAAAGGGCACGTCGCGCTCCTGAAAAGTTCATGCTCCTAACCACGGGGCAGCGCGACATATTATTGTTAGACAATGATGAGCCTAAGACTTACAGTGAAGCAATGATAGGATCGGACTCTGAGAAATGGCTTGGATCCATGAGATCCGAATTAGAATCCATAATAGAAAATCAAGTTTGGAAGTTGATAGATCCGCCTGATGGTGTAAAAACCATTGAGGCTGCATTTGGATTGAAGGGAAATCAAAGGAATTTTAGAGGAATGGGTTCCTTTGGAAAGGAAAGTCATGTGTGCGTTTGGTACAAAGGAAATGAGCTTTTGTTTCCGGAGGAAAGAGAGCAGACCGAGCGCATTTCATAGGAAACAAAAACTCCAGTCCGATCAAAGGAACGCTCACTTCGCTCGCGCTCTCCCTCCCATCAGTTCTTCTCCCTTTCCCGCCATTGCTGAAGAACCCTAGCAAAATTGGCGCGAATCCACGAAAGATGCCGAACCAACAGCAGAGAAGGTCCTCTGCTCCACGAAATCCCAATCCTCCTCTCCCCGTTACCCCTCCCCCTCACCCTTCCTATTTTCCTCATCCATCAACGCTGGATCTTGGTGGGCAATCTGGAGGAGACGAAGAGATTACTCAAGACACAGGTATAAGATTCAAAATCTAGATTTTTCTTTTATTAGATGCAAGTTTTTAAGCCCCTTGGACCTTCCATACACTTGAATCTTGGAGTCAAGATCTGTATTGATGTGTTTATGTTTTCCAGTCAAGATTCGTGTGTGTAAAGATAAATAGGTGTACTTGCTGATTTACGTTATCCTACCATCATTTATCTAGTTGGTCACATTCCTCTATACGCACATGAACATATCTTGTTTGATATAGCTACAACTTTCTCATGTTTTTCATTGGCTTAGAGATAAACTAAAGTTGTCTTTGTGAACTCATTTAGGCACCATGAAGAATAATGGTAGAGCTAACTGGAATCACCAGAGGAAGGTTTATCTTATCGGACTATTAAAAGAGTACAATGTGCCCAGATATCGAACAAACAATGCATGGAGCAAGGAGGCATGGAAGAGCATCACAACTGAATTCAATCTAAAATTTTCAACCACATTCACCGTTTGCCAAGTAAAACAAAACGAGCAAGATATGAAAAAGGAATATCGAGCTGTCAAAGATTTGTCCGGAGAAAGTGGCTTTGGCTGGGATTCTGATAGAAAGATGGTAACAGCAACGGATAGAGTTTGGGAATCATTGGAGGCACGAAGAAACAAAGAGTCCCTTCTTCGATGGCGAGATAAATCATTTCCATACTATGACGACTTATTTGCTCTATATGATGGTGAGATTCAATTTGTAAACCTTTTTTTTTGTTGCTTAGCTACACAAGTTTCTGTACTTGTATGTTTAATTGGTTCACAAAATGTATGCAGGGCGTTATGCTGAAGGAAGAAGTTGTCATGGAATGGATCATTATGCCAATAAGGCAAAGCAAGTGACTGATGTTGGAGCATCATATTCACCATCCTTGGAGGTCCCTAATTTGCATCTGCACTCATCTTCTCCATTTGCACCATCCTTGAATATTGAACACGAAGAAAGTGGCAACAGGGACAACACTGATTGGTTTGGTACTGAGGGATTTAAGCAATTCCCTACTCAAGATAATTACTCTATATTTCCTGACTCAAGCAATTCCGAAGGAGCACAAGCATTACATTCCTCCAGTCAAGAACTACATGCCCCTGAACAACAAACAGAATGTGTATGCATGAATTCTCACCCATCTACTTCAACTCCTCAGGTGCCTGATAATAAATGACCTAAAAGGCAGAAAACCAGCAGCACCACTTCAACGGAAGATTTCCATGAGAGGTACCTAAGGCTCAAAAAGGAAGAGATTGATCGGTTTGTAGCTGTTGAGGAGAAGAAACTGGAGGATCCCTACAGCATCAAGAACTGTGTTACTACACTTGAGGGGATGGCTGATCTATTACAAATAGAAGATATGATCAAAGCAGCAGACATTTTCAAAGATAATCCAAGAAACAGGGAAGTTTTTCTCTCATTCACCAGTGTTGCAATACGATTGGAATGGTTGCGCAAACAACTTTAGCTTTTGTGAGACACGACATGTTTATTTTGAGTAGTTTACCTAAGACCTAGCATGCCTTTTGGACAGCCCGTGCACTGCAGTTAGTAATGGTAGTCTTTTGTATAGAGTTCTAATACTCTAGTGCTAATGGCAGGACTTATGTATGGGTTGGATAGTTATAGCATACCAATTACACTGCGGTGTTGATAGTAGTCTTTTGTATAAAGTACTAATACTCTAGTGCTCATAGTAGCAGGGTACAAACCAACTCATTAGAGTTGGCCCAGTTACATTAAACATATGAACCTTTCTATGGTTGGCTTGTTCGTCTAGCAATGTAAGCTTCCCACATCCTTGTAGCTATGGCATCTCGCATTTCATTTCCTGCCTGACGCAAGTTGTTTAGTGTTGCCACATCATTATTATATTGTTGATCTCCATCTTGTACGACAACCATGTTTTCTTGATTGATATTTGTGGTAACATAATCTTCTAATGACATGTCTCCATTATGTAGTCGTATGAAGTTGTGAGTTACACAACAAGCAACAGAAATGTCCACTTGTGTGTTGATGTCATTCAATGAAGCTGCTTTCAGTATGGGATACCTATTTTTTAATACTCCAATAATTCTCTCTATATGATTCCGTAGTTGAGCATGTCGAAGGTTGAATAATTCCTTATGATTCTGTGGCTTTTGTCTAGCCCTTCCTTGTTCTTGTAAATGGTATCTTGTTCCTCGGTATGGAGCAAGAAATTCTGGTGTGTTAGCGTAGCCTGCATCTACAAGATAAAATTTACCAGCAGGCACACTAAACCCATGGTTAAGTGCATCATACAGGACTCTTGCATCAGAAGCTGATCCTTCCCAACCGGCATGCACATGCACAAACTTGAGATCAAAATCACATGCCACCATCACATTTTGTGAGAGACTTTGTTTTCTATTTCTATATGGTTCTTGCTGTCCAAGAGGAATAGCCATTGGAATGTGAGTTCCATCAATAGCACCAATACAGTTCTGCATGTATTATTGCTATGGTTTAATAAAAAATGAACCATATAATAGAATAGTTATGTCATGATACAATTATAGAAATGGGTTACCTGAAAGTATGGAAAAAATTTAGGTTGTCTTAAAATGCGATGTGAGTGTAGAGAAGGCGGGCGTATATAGTTGCATGTGAGTCTTGTAACTGCATTGAGCACTGCTCCAAAGTGCCGGCTGATTGTTTCTCCACTGTGTTGAAATATATCTTGCAATGTTCGATTGCTTGCATTCTTTGATACTGCATAAAGAAATATACCCAATTGCTCTTCTACGGAGACATACCTTGAATCAACAAGACCATTTTCACGCAGCCTTTGAGCTAGAGCTAGGAAATTCTCTTTTTTCCATATGAAACCTCCTTTTGCATACCAGCTCGTGCCCTATTAAAGCTTCATGGATAAATGTGGCCCCATTTCTCTCAGATGTGTGTATCGGTTGTCTCTATGTTGCTTGAGAAGAACTACCTTCTTGTAATGTACGGAGAATGAGAAAAACAAACTCATCCTCATTTTTTGATCTACAATGGTAATTTGGATCCATAGAAAGGAAGAATGTTGTTTATGCACTACAGGATGGATAAGAAAATGGGCAGGAAAGATTCTGTTAGTGGTGAAAGCACGAATGTGATGTGTGCCTTGTTTCTTCACGAGTGACTTATATAGCAATAAGAAGGCAAAGATTGCATTGCAAGAGTTACAACGGCTATATATGTGTCTGCAAGTGAGCAAAGCTGCATGTGTGTAATGGTTAAGTGCAAGTGTGCAACGACAAAGTGCAACTGTGCAACGGTCACTTGTTCGTATTGAATATTGTGCACATTCAAAAAATTCCTGCAATCCAAACATCAAATTTCACCATTCCTTTGTTTTTGTTTCCTGCGGTTTTCTCACTTTCTTTATTCCTGTGTTTTTCTCATTCCTGTGTTTTTTCCTATTCCTGTGTTTTTCATTCCTCTATTCCAAACACAGCCTGAGTGTAAATGGGTTTTTAAGAAAAGGATAGACATGGATGGAAATGTTCAGATCTATAAGGCACGATTGGTGGCGAAAGATTTTAAGCAAATTCAAGGAGTTGATTATGATAAGACCATCTCGCTCGTCGCTATGCTAAAGTCTATACAGATCCTTCTAGCAATTGTCGTATTTTATAATTATGAGATATGGCAAATGGATGTCAAAACGGCTTTCCTTAATGGAAACCTAAGTGAGGATGTGTACATGACACAGCCTGAAGGTTTTGTCAATCCACAAAATGCTAGGAAGATATGCAAGCTTCAAAAGTCCATTTATGAACTAAAGCAAGCATCTTGGAGTTGGAATCTTCGCTTTGAAGAGGTAGTCAAAGGGTTTGGCTTCATTAAAAACAAAGAAGAGCCTTGTGTTTACAAAAAGGCTAGTGGGAGCGCGCTTGTCTTCCTGGTCCTTTATGTGGATGACATATTGCTGGTCGGTAATGATATTTTAATGCTTGAAGTTGTTAAGACTTCTTTGGGAAAGAGTTTCTCTATGAAGGACTTAGGAGAGGTAGCTTACGTTTTGGGCATTAAGATCTATAGAGATAGATCAAAAAGGCTAATTAGGTTATGCCAAGACACGTACATCAACAAGGTGTTAAAATGGTTCAATATGCAAGATTCCAAGAAAGGTTTCTTGCCCATGTCGCATGGTATTACTCTTAGCAAGACTCAATGTCCTTCGACACCTAATGAGATTGAGAAGATGAGAGCGATCTCGTATGCTTTGACTATCGGATCCATCATGTATGCCATGATATGTACGCGTCCAGATGTATTTTTTGCTATAAGCGCTGCAAGCAGATTCCAACCAAACCCAGGAAAAGCTCACTAGGTGGCTAGTAAGAATATCCTAAAGTACTTGAGAAGAACTATGGGTATGTTCCTAGTCTATGGAGGTGAGGAAGAGCTCGTTGTAAATGGTTACACTGATGCTAGATTCTAAACCGACAAAGACGATTCGAGATCGCAATCTGGATATGTGTTTTGCCTCAATAGAGGCGTTGTGAGCTGGAAGAGTTCCAAGCAAGATACGGTTGCTGGCTCAACAACGGAGGCCGAGTACCTTGCCGCTTCAGAAGCTGCAAAGGAAGCTGTTTGGATCAAAAAATTTGTTTCTGAGTTGGGTATGGTTCCTAGTGCGTCCAGTCCAATGGATCTCTATTGTGACAATAGTGGTGCTATTGCGCAAGCCGAGGAGCCTAGAGTGCATCAAAAGAACAAACACGTACTACGGCGTTATGACCTCATCCGAGACATCGTCGCTCGAGGTGATGTAAAGATATGCAAGGTGCACACGAATTCAAACATCGATGATCCGTTGATAAAGCCTCTCTCTCAGCCCAAGCATAAGGCACATATGAGATCCATGGGTATTAGATATCTGCATGATTAATGTATGAGAGATTGTGTAATGTCTATGTTTATGTGTGATTGAATAAAGTATTATTCTATTCCATGGATAATAATTATTGCATTGATTAACAAGTACGTGACTTGTTTGTGAAACTCATTGTTTTTATAATATTATCCTAAATGATCCCTAGTTCCTAATCATTATGTGGGACAATAATGATTCATGGACTAGCACATGTATTGGTTGATGATCATGTTTCACAGATCATTGATATGGAAATATCAAATCAATAATATGGACACATGTTGGAGAACATGATGTTGGATTGACCCACTAAAAAACTGTGCTAAGATGTTATATTTGTGTCATCGGTCGTTATCTTGAATGATATACCTTTGGGATCCTTAGACCTGAGATCGTCATTGATTTTCAGAATGCGTAGTAACACACTTAGGGGTTACCAAACGCTACTCCGTAATTGGGTAGTCATAAAGGTAGCTTTCGAGTATATTATGAAACATGTCATGGGGTGTGAGCGGTCAAGATGGAATTTTCCCCTCCTAATAATAGGAGAGATATCTCTAGGCCCCTCAAGTTAGATGTATTTGGAAGTGCATGGTCATGCCGATGTGATTAGAAGTTAATCACGATGACTAAGAGTTAGTCATGATAAATCCACTAGACGTTCGAGTGAATGGTCGAGCTATTACAGGGATGGCACATATCTCGCCTTGAGCTTGATTGATATCGTGAGGCAAAAGGATCGCTGAATACGTATGTCAAAGGTTCAGCCGATATGATCTTTATGTGTATCCGAGAATCAGTATGTGCTGCTAGGTGCCGCTATTGATTTATGATTTAAAAAAGGGTTTTCACATCATTGTCATGTACATGTGAACCTAACGGATCACACACTTAACGGGTTGGAATATTGCTTGCCTATGTGATTGTCTCTAGTGCAAGTGGGAGATTGTTGGAGATATGCCCAAGAGACATTATGGATTTGATCCGTATGTGAGGGCCATACGGATATTGATCTGTGAGGAATTAGTCCACTAATGTGCCAACTTGTCGAGGCCCATTAAAAGGATCTATATAAGTGGAGGCGGGGCAAGGGGTGCACGTGACCACCAGTCTAGAACCCTAGCCGCCGCGCTCCTCTCTCTCGCCCACAAACCCTAGCCGTGTTGCCGGTGCCACGCCGCGCATAGTGCTCCAACCCCGTACGTGTGGATACCGTGAGGAGGCGCAGTTGTTGCTGCGGTGCCGGATGGCTGGACTAGGAGGAGACGATTGTGATTGACTACTTCCTCTACATCGACGCGTGACTACGGTGGACGAGCTGCTCCAACCTTCGCTTCTGCTCCGCCTGCGCGTCTAGTGGTAATGGTCCATGATCCCCTCTTGTAAGGTTTCCTGGTTGAACGGTAGAAATTTTATATGCTATCGTAGCCTACACGTTCCCCTTCACGCATAGCCTATAAATTTCAACTCGGAGCCGTGAACTAGGGCTTTGCTTTCTTTTCCCCCTTCCCATCCTACCCTAGCCGCCATGTGTCCCTTGCTCCTTGTGCATTGCCGCGCGCCCCTCTGCTCCTAGTGTGCTGCCACACTGCTCTGCTGCTCGCACCCCTCTGCTCCTCGTGCGCTGCCACACGCCCCACTGCTCGCACCCCTCTGCTCCTCGTGCGCTGCCACGCACCCCTCCGCTCCCCGTGCGCCGCCACACGCTCCTCCGCTCCTTGTGCCCCTGCTTCCATGATGTCCACAGCCTCATGGCCATGCTCGCGGGTAACGAGCACGGGTGACGTTCCTTGCCCGCAATGGATATCGGACACGGACAGAGGATTTGGCTTTGTGGGCATGGGCATGTGTCACTGCTATCCACGGGTATTTTTTCCGTTGCCATATCTATGTCCCGTCGACCTCCATGCACATGACAACATCTTGTTCTATCCGACATCGGAGGCTGCAAAAAAGGATCTGAAGAAGATGAAGCAGATTCCAGTTCATGGGAGCACCATACTCTTTTCCGTGATGGAAATAACAATAGTTTAATGATGATAAATCTAATTTCAATAGGCACAAACACTAAATAGACTACACATAATCTAGACATGCATATTATCAAGAAAACTCCTATCTCAATTATGTATACTAGTAGATTATAAGATATAAACAAGAAACAAATGCTAATCATAGTGACTAGCAACAACCTAGGAGCAAAGCCTCGATAACTCAATCTAATCATCGGAAAATGTTAAAGGGCGACTTCCAGGAAAGCACTCCGGCGATAGTCGTTGTAGAGTTTGATTCATCGATGAAGAAGATGATGAAGATGTAGACGACCAGTCGATGAAGGGGTTGCAGATCACCAGAACTCATGACTGCGCTTCTAAAAACCTAATACCTCACCTATCCCGTGCAGGGATATGAATACGTGCCAGAGCTCAGCGTCCTGGTCGGATTCTGGGGAACGAACAAGCACGGCCATGGTCTCTGGGCATCCAACAACCTGATCTCCTCTACGATGGTGGACACTGGCTGTCGCCAGCTGATGCTTCGATCCTGGATAGACCTCGAGCCGCCGTACAGGGAGTGGATCATGGTGAAGGCAAGTTTTGTCTCGCCGAGTTCTTCAAGACCATCACTACTATATAGGTTGCCGGTGGTTCGCTGTGTTGTTGAGGTGGTGGAGCGTGGGCACAGCAGCGACGGCGATGAGCTGCCTGGAGGAGACGGCCGAGTAGAAGGACGGATCAGGGTGATCAAGCACAAGAGAAAGCGCTATGTGTCGACCAACAACAACAACCGTTCTGAATAGATGTTTTTCTTTTTGCAAAGTCTGTTCTAAATAAATCTGTCTGCAAACCAATAATTTCTGGATATGGTGGATCGATCAGTTTTTCTCTTCAATAAATAACAAACGGAGTTGTTACTAATTAAATATGATCCTTTTTCCCCCAAATTCCATACGAAAGAAGAATGAAAGGAAAATGTGACATAGCAGTTTTCTTTTTTGTGTTGTGTATAGTAGGTTAAAATGGCCCATTAGACCTGTGTCATGGATATACTATACCAGCGCCGCCTCATCGTGGTTCTTCTCTGGCTGCGCGCGCACCCTCCTCCTTCCTTGCCTACACCCTATCGCGATCCAAGGACGATGAGCCTCCAGCGACACCTCCTGAATCTGGTGATGTGGAACAGCCCCACGGGGGATCCGGGTCTCACTACGGGAAATCAGCGCTTTGCCGAGTGCCCGAAACACTCGGCGAAGATCAGAAAACACTCGGTAAAGGCTTTGTCGAGTGCCAATACTCGACAAAGAGTACTCGACCAAAAAGATATCGGCAAAGTGCTCTTTGCCGAGTGCTTAATTCTAGCACTCGGCAAAGGCTTTACCGAGTGTTCGAAAAAAAGCACTCGGCAAAGCCTTTCCCGAGTGCTAGAATCAAGCACTTAGTAAAGTATTTCATCTTTGCTGAGTGCCGAATGCCTTATCAATTGCACTCGGTAAAGGCTTTTTTCATAATAAAAAAGAGATAGTTTTAGCTTAATTTAGTGATAGACATTGACAGAATACTATTAGATTAATTCAAATAAATAACTAAATATTCAACATGTTGTATGTATTCCACATTTACTAAATCAATAGTCATTGCAGAAAAAAAAAACAGTTTTGTCTAGATATAAGCTAACATGATATGTTTGCTTCTAGATTGACGATTATGACTGGACAAGGGCAAGCACAAAAAACAGAAAAGAAGTGCAGGCACAACTATGACTGGACAAGGGCAAGCACAAATCAATGTGCTATAACAGCAGTATGTTAATTTCAAAGTAACTAGGCAAAATTTTAGGAAAATCCATTCTATATTCATACAAACAAAACTACAGCCATGAAATTGAAGAAGTGAGTTCTAATTACCTGAACACCAAGCCATTCTGGCATGTCCCTTACAAGAAACCAAAGAGCAACACAATTGAAATTCATGAGTCATCATAATATTAACTAGTAATGAACACAAACGAAATTCTTGATTAAAAAAAAGGGACCAAGTATACCATATTTACCTTAGATAGCAATTGTGCTTATCTGATTTTAGGCAAAATTTTACCATCAGAAGCTATTATAACTGAAACTTAACGTCCCAGTAATTTCAGGTATTGTGCTACTCCCTCCATCCCAAAATATAAGCATTTTAAGGGTGGAGAGAGAATATCAATATTCATTACATCTACTATGTATCTAGACTATAGTGTGTCCAGATTCATTAGAGATGGTATGAATCTAGATCAAATATTCAAATGCTTATATTTTGAGATAGAGGGAGTATTATAAAAATCTGCAAGCATAGAAGAGAAAAAAAAGGTTTCCATATCAAGTAATCTATCAACTTGGTAGATAAGAGCAGAATTGCAAAGTTAAGGTTTCTACTTCCAACCAACCAAAAAAAAAAGAGAATCCCAGAAGTGAAATATTTGTGCATAAGACATTGCACATAAGATGGTTTATTTTACCTAGATACCAATCCTTTGCTTCAGCACTTGGGAGTCGGGAGGGAAAAAAGAAGATTAAACAAACCTGCCTTGAATGCATATTCAAATTTATCATTCTAGTCACTTGTTTCTAATTGCATCACGGGCACAAACTAATTCAGGGACAACAGCATATTGTGCATTCAGCCTTGATCTAGTCTTGACAGTTATTTTACATCCATTTTTTTCAGCTGCCGTTAGAAACGTAGACATGCCAAAAACTAATATAACAAAACAGCAGGAAGATTGAAAGCCGGCTAGTCTGAAATCCCTACTTGAACTACTTCAATAAAGACTAAGGAGGTGTTTGGTTCGACTGTTTGTAACGTATTTCCATTCTTCTGTAAATCAATTACGTTAAAATATGTTTAGTTGGACCCACTCTGTAATCAGGTATGCAGTAATCAGGTCCGGACCTATTCAGTCCCGAAACACCTCTTCGACCACTGGAATCAAATCATTTACGGCCGTAATCGTCTCATTGTCTCCCTCCCGATCTCGCTGTCTCCCCCAAGCGAGCGCCGCCACCGACTCCGCCTCCGCTTCCACAGCCCCTGAACGAGTGTTGCTGCCTCATCGTCGGGTATCGCTGGTGAGAGTCCCCTCCTCCCCCTCCTCTCATGAATAAGGAAGACGAGCAGTAGATATTGACTCCCTTTGTCCAGCGCCTTCCTTCCTTGATGCCTGAGCGAGCGCCGCTGTGAAATCGCCGGTACCAGCTGCTGGGTCATCGTCCTCTCCCTTCCTTCCTCCCTCCCTCTCTCTCTCTCTCTCTCTCTCTCTCTCTCTCTCTCTCTCTCTCTCTAATCCCCTTCTTTCTTAATCAGATTTGTTCAAAACCTTGTGCAGGATCTTGAAAAGGGAAGAGAGAAAAATGAAGGACGTGAGGAACAAGGAGGAATAGCAGTAGGTCTTGCCTCCGCCTGTCCAGCGCCTCACTTTTTCAACGCCTGAGCGGGCGAACGCCGTTACATCGTTGCTGGTATGCTCGTTAATCCTGGCACTCTCCCTCTCCATCCTCTCTTTCCCTCTCTCTGAAATCTATCCTCTATTATTTGATTTGTTCAAATCGGTGCTGCGGATCTAACAATATTGTTATGAATCAGGAATTGCCTTCCGCATGTTGTGTTTAATCCACTTTAGAATCCTTGCATGCAGCTCGTGAGTGAATTTAGAAGCGATGGATCATGCATTGTATGTGTCTAAAGGGATTTCTTTTCCGTTGTGAACTTTTGAACAATAATAATTTATTTGGCTTGTCTACTAAAATTAATTAACTAAATTTAGTCTGTAATCTTTGAGTAGTTTAATTAGTAATCATTCAAATGTCATGTTCGTGCTTAGTAAATTATGTAGTATGGCCATCATGTGTGTTTGAAGGGACTTCTTCTTTCTTTGTTTTCGCTGATTGATTAACTAGTGGTGCCCTGCACTCTTAGCCTCACTGGCAGGATCTCCGCGCCGTATGTCGGCGCCAGCGGTCCCAGCCTGACCGAGAACGCGGTCACGAATGCCATCACTGACGCGATGCACAACACCGTGCTCATGGTCGTCATCGGGATGACGAAGAGCGTGACGCCCAGCATGGCCAGCGACGTGACGATGCCCGACATGCTGGCGAGGAGCAGCGGGCGACGGCCGAGCCAGTCGGAGGAGGAGCAGAGGCGATGCGGTGGACGAGCAACTCCATGTTTTGCCACTGAGTACTCCATGCAGTGGACGAGTGAATTTAGGAGATGGATCATGCACTGAATGAATCTGAAGGGATTTCTTCTTCTTTGTGAACTTTAACAATAATAATTATATTGACTAGTGATGCTTCTAAGTACTGTCTTGCAAACTGAAGATTATGGAATCATCTCTAGAACAAGGTCCTGCTTGTGAACTTTTCAACAGTACTAATTATTTGGCTTGTCTACTGAAATGAATTAACTTAATTTAGTCTGTCACCTTTAAGCAGTTTAATTAGTAGTCATTCAACTGACATGCTGGTGCTTAATAAATTATGCAAGTAGCATGGACGTCATGTGTGTTTGAAGGGACTTCTTCTTTCTTTTGCTGGTTGATTAACTAGTGATGCTCTTAGGTAGTAGTCATACAAGGCCTTGTGGAGTTCATAAATCTGCTGAACAGTGGTGTACAAATATTATTATTGCAGTAGACAGTCCAATTGATAATGTGTTTCTAACAATATTATTATTGTTATGAACTTTTCAGAGAGCTCAACAAGTGTGTCTGGCAGGGGGAAGAACAAGCGGGAGTGGGTTGCGGCTGAAGATGATGAGCTGATCAAAGCATTGCATTAGGTTTCTCTATATCCTAAGTGGAGGAGTGATGGCAGCTTCAAGAATGGATGAATTGGCAACCGTTGAACTCTTTTAATTCCTAACTATGTTGTTTTTTATAGATAAATACAAGAGGAAGTAAAGAGAAGAGAGATTAAGCGGATGAAGCAAATGAATGGGCTGGGAAAGAGAGAGAGATGTTGAACCACCAAAATACCTTGCTTTGTATTGTTAGCAAGGAGTCAGTTTTGGGTTGGAGTAGAAGAATACTTTGTATTGTTAGCAATGGGTGGAGATTTGAGTAGATGAATGCCTGCTAATTTCTGACCTTCAGTTGTCTGGATGAATACCTGCTTGACTGTGTTATCCATGTCCAAACTTACATGTCATAGTGTTGTTTTGCTTGCTTGCACCATTGAGAATGAGACATTTGTTGGTATGGCTTGATCTGAGAATTTTCATAATATTTGTTGAAATTTATGAGACTAGTTCTAGATTGTCAGAGCTTTATATATTATCCCTAATTTTATGCAGACATAATATTTTATTTTGGTTTGGATCATCATATTTAAAAGAAAAATACAATCGGTACAGTTAAACTACCATATCATGTGTTATGCAATAATTTTCTCATACCGGAGCAACAAACCAAACACTGTAATGTATTCTAATTGTGTTACATCGGCCAACCAAGCAAAACACGTAAACAACTATTCCACCGCAGAAAACCCTGTATCTGCTTTCCGTTACTGTTTATGTTTCCGGACAGCATATAAGTTCCATATCTCTACTTAACTAAATGACAGATACTGAATTGGCCTAGCATGAGTGAACGATACAGTTTCCATGTGAATGGAGAATGGTATCGATACCCATCGAGGACCACAGCCACAAGGCCGTCTGGGATGCACGTGAGGAGGACAAAGGCGAAGTCATCGGGGAGGCGCGCGCGGGGAGGCCCGATGCTCCCCCTGCTCTGCAGATCTGCGGTTGATGACAGGGGCTCGGGATCACGGACATCGAGGATCCCATCGAGGACCACGGCATGATGCACGTGAGGAGGCCGGAGGTCGCCCCGCTTGGGTTTGCTGTGGTCGCGCGGGGATGCCGGAGGTCGTGGCCATTGGGGAGGGGGCGCAGGGAGGCTAGAGGTGAGGTCGTCGGGGAGGCTGGAGGTCGCGGCCGTCGAGGAGGGGCGCGGGGAAGCCAAAGGTGAGGTTGTCAGGGGAGGCCGTCCGCCGCAAGATGGGGAGAAGGGGGAGGGAATGATGTTAGGGTTAGATCCTCGTGCGGTCGTGCCTGAGCAAGCAAGGGCGGGGGCGGGCCGTGGATGAGGGAGGTGGGTGGCGAGGAGGTAGGGAGGTCGGCGGTAGAGGTCAGGACGAGGGCAAGGGCGGCGGGCGGGCCGGGGTAGCGACCGGGAGTGAACACGGCGAGCGGCGACCGGGAGGAAAGAATGTTTGGCCCCCAAATTCACGCGCTCCACACTTTTCCCCCAAATTCCCCCCAGATTTCTTTGCTGAGTGTCTGGCTCGACACTCGGCAAAGAGCACCTTATGCTGAGTGTCTTATAACAACACTCGGCAAATAATTTTTCAATCGACTTTAAAAAAATTATAAAATTCAAATAAATTCAAGAAAATAACCAAAATTTCACAAGACATGATTTATATGACCATATATCTGCACAAAATATTTTGGAGTCAATGTCAATTCAAATATTAATTTGACTCAAATTCCTAACAATTCATAGTGAGGTATAAGTTTCGGTTTCGATCATTGATCCGTTTCTAAGCATCATACATGATAAAATGTGCAAAACATTCTCTATTTTTTTCCACAATGTCCACATATGATACCATGACATCCTGAAAATTATGATAATTTTATAACTTTGCTATCTTTTTAAATAAATAAAATACAATTCGATTGCACGTTCCTACTAATATTTCATGTATAAAATTCAAGAAATTTCCTTCCGTTTCTGGGATACAACCTCAATTTGGACTAACTAACATGAATATCAAATCTCACATATGTTTATTCGATCACTCAAAACACTTTTAGTTTAAATTTGATTTGTCCCAAAAAATACACATAATGAAATAAAATAAGTAAAAAATGCAAAAAGATTAGAAAATTAACCAAATTTTCACATTACTCAAAATATATTGTCTGTGTGCTCAAGAAAAAATTAGCAACAAAAAATAATAACAAAAAAAATTATTTTGCCGAGTGTCCCCATAAAACACTCGGCAAAATAGGGACTTTGCCGAGTGTCACAGCGGGACACTCGGCAAAAGTAAAGTTTGTCGAGTGCCTAATGTTTGCCGAGTGTTTTTTAGTTGGCACTCGGCAAAGAGCGCTCTTTGTCGAGTGCCAGATATAAAACACTCAGCAAATATTTCGACACTTGGCAAAAAATGGATTTTCCCGTAGTGTCCTCTCAATTGAATGATTCAATTCGAGGTGCTGAAGCAATCGCTACAGTAATTTGTGAGAGGATACATAGCATTAAAACTATAGCAAAATCATTGTTTATGAGTTCTTAAGGGTGTGTTAGGTACAACTTATGTTTCAGCTTATTGAACAGTTTATGGTGTGATAAGCAATAGACTGTACCAAACACCCTGAACCTATAAGCACTTATTGACATAAGCAATCATAAGCACTTTAGTATTTTATACTAGAGAGACAAAGCAAACAAAACCTTGCTTTTCCAGCTTATAGACCACGTATCCCATGATAAGCATAAGCATAAGCATTTTTGCCAAACGGTTGGATTGCTTATACTTCAATAAGCTACATAAGCTGAATAAACACTTTTGACATATAAGTATAAGCATAAACAGTTTGAAGTATAACCAAAAGCTCTATCAAACACACCCTAAGTGCAGTACGCGTGCTGGCTTTAGTGTGAATTTTCACTGTTCACCATGTATTGTAGCTTTCAGATCTTATCCGTTATTTTCAGATCGGACGGTTGTGAACCAAGCAAATTCATGCTACAGTAGTTTCTCTAAATTAAAGCCTTGAATTCAGAGTACCCCGATCCCCGCACGGGCGTGTACACGTTGCACCACATCAACCTCCACTCGCCCAAGAACGATCTGTTCCTGTTAGGTTCGGCGGCACCGGCGTCGCAGTATAGTTGGTCGCATTACCCGGACTTGAAGAAGATGGAGCGCATACGGGTGGGGAAGCCAAGGCAGAGGTTCCAGCCGGCTCGGAAAGGCAACAACGTATTTTACTCTTGTTTTGGCCGGAGGTTGGACTGCGTCGCGCTATCCGAAAGCAAGACCGTGTTCCTAGATCTCCAGTCGAACGGCACCTTCCTCTATGACGACGAGTCGACGACGACCGCTACGTCGTCACCCTGCCCAACCTTCACGAGACCAAGTCGTTCTCCATCTGTCTCTCCTCCACGGCCGGCGGCGGCCCCAGTGACAAAGAAGAAAAATACGACCGCGTCTTCGTCATGAGGTATCTTTACCCGGAGGAGAAGTACCAAGTCCAGACCCTGCTCCACCTCAAGGAGGACCCCAACATCTATTCATGCTACGAAAGCAATACCTGGCACTACGATGATCTTCCGTCACCGCCCTACGTCAGCAACGCCGGCTACAGAGAAACCGAGATCGGTTCCTACATCCTACGGGCTCATCCATGGCGTGGTCTACGTGTCCACGAAAGGCATCGGGGCCTACTGCTTCGACCCGGCGACCCGCACATGGAGCAAGGCCGGCGACTGGGCTCTGCCGTTCTCCGGCAAGGTCGAGCACGTCCCTGAGCTGGGCCTTTTGTTTGGCTTCGGTGTCCCGAAATGGGAAGACGATCACCGCCTATGCGCCTGCCCTCTGCCATGGACAGCCTCCTCTGCCATGATGGGGGGAAGTCATCACCACCCGCCGACGACGCTGTGCGACACGGTGGGAGAACGTGAGCTCCAGTAAATAAATGATTGGCGAATGGAGGACTACTCGTCCCAGCTCACCAGCCTCGGCTCGGGCAAGTTTTGCCTTGTCCGGGTCTTCAGGACCATGAAGGAAGCCTGCTGCCACCACTACTGGAAACCCGCATTTTGCCATGTGCCGCAAGCTGTGCCATGAGCCAAAGATCGGACACACGGCAAAACTGCCCTCTGCCGTGTGTCAACCGACCAGCACACGGCGCACAATTGACACACGACAAAACTACCTTTTGCCGTGTGCCAGAAGGATGACACATGGTAAAAGGCCCCTTTGCCGTGTGCCACACAGGTGACACACGGCAACCATTCCACCCTTAGCTAAGCCACCGAAGCCGCTGCCCCACTGTTACTGTTTGCCGCGTGCCACCATCCAACACACGGTAAAGAGGTCTCTTTACCGTGTGCTACGCATAGTTGGACACACGACAAACATATTCAAAAATTCATCCATCCTTCCTCAAATTTTTTCTTGTACTTCACAAACAATTACTATTACCCTATGTTTCAATTTGAGTAATTTTTTGCTCTGTTTATTATATTTAATAAATAATTTTATTTACATGATTTATTTTGTGTGAATGAAATTTGCACTACAAGTACATGAAATAATAGGATATAGTGAGTCAATAAATGATATTCCTTATATTCATACTAGATTGAGACCTTACACAGTAGTTCACATAAAATTTTTAAAATCGTATGCACGAAACATTAACATGAATGTTGTATTAAATAGTATTTAAATTATATAAAATTGAAATGAAGTATAAAGTTCATCGGATTTTTCCATTTATCCTTTTATCAGAAACCAAGCATGTGATAAATAGTTGAGCTTGTTTTTAATATTTTATCACGTATAATGCTTGTAGACGGAATGTTGCGAGAAAGTTCTATAGACATGAGAGAGAGGACGTGGTCAAGTTCATAGATGCAATAACCTTCGAAATAGAATTTGAATTCAGTATTTTTTCTACATACAATAGAATGCACAAAATGCTTGATCTTAATTTTTGGTACTTTCTCGGATTTGTATGGTAATTTTTTTGAATTAACTGTAACTATATGTAATTCTAATTTGTACAAAATGAAATGTTCGTAAAAGTATATGAAATAATAGAATTTTGTGTGTGTGAACTTTTTATTCAATTAAATAAGGACATATTTGTGCTTAAATAAACAAAAAAAATAGTATATAAGTAATAATAATAAGGTAGAAAATATATTCTGAAAACAATTTTGCCGTGTGCCTCGCAGTTCAGTACACGGCAAAGAGTTTTTTATTTTTTTTAAAATAATTCCAACACTGGTAATAGTCGTGTAAAAAAAATTGATTTGTTTTTCATAAAAAAAACATCTCTCCGTGTGCCCTGGATCTTGGCACACGGCAAAGATGTCTTGTTTGCCGTGTGCCCCAGATCTTGGCACACGGCAAACACGAGGGGACTTAGCCGTTTTCGAAGTCGTCTCTCTCTCACTCAACACTCTCACTTCCATCGCAACACTCCGCCGGAGCCCCCCCCCCCCCCCCCCCCCGCCCCCTGCCGGATCCGCCACGCCCCGTCGCAAGCCTGCACCCGGCCTGCCTGGCGCGACCCCGCCCCGCCGCAAGCCTGCACCCGGCCGGCGCTCGCCCCGACGCGACCCCGTCCCCGGCCAGAGGTTGCCCTGCCCCGCCGTGAGCCTGCCCCCGGCTGGCGCTCGCCCCGGCGCGACCCCACCCGGCCGCGCCCGTCACCGCTCCTCCTCTCTGGCTGGCCGGCGGTCGAGGTCGCCTTGCCTCATCCCGGCCCTTCCCCAGCACCGTCTGCCCCCGAGCCTGACCACAACACCGTCTCCCTCGTGTTCGGGTAAGGCTCCGCTCCGACCCTCGCGTTAATAAGCACACATCAGATAAGCACAATTTAAATGCATGATCTCTATGTCCTCCTGTTAGAGACTAGGAGAAAAGTTACGATGCCTACATTTTTACTTTACTTGATTGGAAAATGCATCTATAAGTACGGATGAATACATACACTTTGCTCTTTCTGATTCTTACCTTGTATCGATGATAGTGGTCGAGAGCTAAATCTCCGTTACTTCTGTCCATAATCTTTCCTGATCTATGGAGAACCAGCATGATCAGTAATCAATTGTCAAGGAGCATTTGTAATTGTAAAAAAAAACATGTTTTTGCTGCTCGATAGAGCAGGTGTGTTGTGATTAATTGTCAAGGAGCATTTGGATTTAGAATTTGGTTCTTGTTGGAATTTTTTTTAATTTAACACTAATAGGTGTTTTTGATATTTTGCAGAGACAGGCTCGGATCTTGGCTTGTCACTTCGCAACGTCGCAAGGTGAGACATACAAGACTCCTCTTTTCATATCATGTTTGTAGGTCACGTAACCTTAGGTGTCTCCCATTCGAAAGAGATACGGTTAAAAATATGCAGATATTTGCATATGTACAACCGTATCTATTTCGAATTATCCACATTTTTTGGACAGCCCATGGATGTGTAGTTGGGGTTAGATTCCATGTTCCACGCTATCCGAGACTGAGTTTCAGCATCACCTCCGTGTTGTTCTCCGAATACACAATCTATAGTTGGGGTTAGATTCCATGCTCCATTCTATAAAAAAATGTGATTAATTTGTTCTTCTTTTGCAGTCCCAGTCGCATGAAGATGCGGAGTGCCCCGAGTTTATTGGATGGGCTATGTCCCACGAGGCCAAGTCTTCTCAGGCCACCTACGACCCGAATGACCCGCCCTCAGCGTACAGCAATCCCTCCGTGTACTCTCGTATCACTGCGTACACCGAGGTGGGAAAGCAGCTCCATGGCCCAGATTGGGATCCGACAGCCCACCCTCTTGATGCCGAGGTGATCATGAGGGCGGGGGGAGGAAAGAAGCATGGCCGGTTGATCATTGGCGACAGCATTGTGGACACGACGAACACTCTCACCCTCTCCCAGATTCGAGCTAGGGACACGTCGAGTAGTGGCCCGACCATACGCCCACGTCAAACAGTGGCACAGATGCAAGTGCAACAACTTGAGGTTATTTCTCTCTCATACATCAAGCATTCAATAACTAAACACGTATTTGATTTGCATTGTAACATTGGGATGAAAATTGCGTTGTAGGCTCAGCTGGCCGAAGAGAGAAGGCAGCGGCAGGAGGAGGCGACGAGGCAGCGGGTGGATGTGGCCAACCTGTATGCTTACATTCAAAGCATGCATGCTCACTTGGGAGGAGCACTACCACCGCCTTCGATTTTGTCACATCCAGCTCCAGCAACTCCTCAGGAAATCTACTACATAACCTTGTTCATTCATTTCAAGTATTAGAGATTTAGAAACTTACAATGATTTAGAGACTTAGACATTCATTTATAAACTTGTTGTCTTACAATCATTTCATATTATATTCACTGAGAGGCATTAACTTTCTATAGAATCAATCGGCGGCATCAAATACGTCAAACGTGTCGGCGGGCATGTCACCGACATTCCCCCACAACAGTTGTTCCCGTCTGTGCCACAGCTCAACCCCTCTACGCCGCCTTTCAACGCACCTTAGTTACTTTGTGTAATAAAAGATCACACTACTTGTGGATGATGATGTTTGTGGATTCCTTTCGGTTTTATGGTGATGTGTGTGATATATTGTAGTATGTGATGTGATATATTGTGGTATGTGATGTGATATATTGTGGTATGTGATGTGATATATTGTGGTAATATGATGTCATGTGATATATTTTTGTGCAGTATTTTTGATATTAAAACAGTAAAATAATAGAAAAAAATAGAAACCGTGTGCTAGTATGGAGGCACACGGCAAAGAGGCCGAATCTGCCAACCTGAAAACCCTTTTTGCCGTGTGCTGCAGCTGGCACACGGCAAAGGTGCCTTAACTTTGCCGTGTGCCAGACCATGGGGCACATGACAAAGGGCTAAATTGTTGTCGTGTGCCAGTACATAGGGCACACGGCAAACCCCCCCGGGTCAGCAGATTCACAGTGCCGTTAACGGCCATGTTTACCGTGTGTCCTGCCATTGGCCCATGGCAAAAATGTTTTCCATGTGCCCGACCCTTAGAACACGGCAAATAGATGTTCACCGTCGGTCTTATTTATCGTCCGGCCTTTGCCGTGTGCTGCACACAGCAAAGCCTTTACCGTGTGTATAATGGCCTTTGCCGTGTGTTGTAGGCACATAACAAAATACCGGTTTTCCGATAGTGCACTGTTACCATGAGGAAGTGAACAAGAGGTTTGCCTTGTTCACCGGCGTGGAGCTGGTGCCTCGTGGTGTTTGTGACAACGACAGCGATGATAATGATCACGACGAGGCTAGTACCAAAGGAGTAGAAGGGATCAGGGTGATCGAGCACAAGAGCAAAGTCTACATGTTGGACAAGGATGACAATATTACCATCAAGCCTGTTCTCTGAGCTAAAAACAAGAAATAAAAATAATAATAAGTTTTTATTATTATCTCGTGGTACCGATGAGACGCCTGGGAATGCCCGGTTGGAAGGAAGGATCCTGGTGATTAATTATGAAGCACAAGAGATACATCCGAGTTCGTGCTCCAAGTAAATCTACTTCTGCAAACCCAATACTAGTTTTGTGGATATAATCAGAAGCTGCTGAGAAAATTCCAGCTTGCTGGTAAAAACTCTTTTTATTTCGCTATTGCAATCGCAACAAATGTACTCAACCTTATCAAGTAGCACGTTGCTGTGTAATTTCGTTGCTTACAAGTAATGAAATTTCAGAGGATGCCCTGCCATGAAAAAAAAAAGATGCTTTTAACATCCAGGATATAGGTTTGCTATGAACAACCCTTCTTCCCTGTCGGTTAAATCGTAGATAGATATAGCAGTAATTAGTAAAAACTCACTTGGTGACAAACATCCAACGTTAGAAAATAATGGGAAATTTGTGTGAGAGGCACTGAGGAACGGTGGTTTCGTCCACAACACACTCACAATTTACGTTTTTGTCTGAGATATACTACGATTTTAAATTCTTTCGTCTGTGTCACACTATTACCGTTTAACAATTATTTTTAACTTTTTTTATCTCAATATACAAAATACATTGATATTTGAAATTTGCACAAACATATATTGTTGTATTCTCTATCATAAAAAAAATATAAACATATATTTTTTGTTATTGTTTGGCATGGGTTGTTTGACAAATTAAATATTAAAATAATAAATAAATCATGTGAATAATAAAAAAAAATCTAGCTCTATTTTTTTAATGATAAAGAATACAACATGTTTGTGCAAAGATTCAAGTTTTAATATGTTTATACGTTGAGATAAAAAAGTTGAAAATAAGTATTAAATAATAATAATATGTCACAGACGAGAGTACCCAAAATCGTAGTGTGTATTAGACAAAAACAAAACTGTTAGTATTGTGGACAAAACTGCTATTTCTTAGTGTCTCTCACACAAATTTTCCAAATTAATGCTAGAATAACCCAGAACACTTTGACGGACGTACATCCTTTTCTTAAATCTTTTACGCCATCCTCATTTAGTTGTTTGTTCTTAAAGTATACTAGCAAAAACATTAAGTGAACATCTACATCTTTTATTTTGATCATTAGTGTATTACTCAAATTGATATACAACATTGTCCACAAAATCCATATGTTTGATATAGTTTTATGAAACTATAAGTCACACGTATATGATTTGTGAATAATGTTGTTATATCTTTGTTGGATGAATAAATAACCAAAATTAAAGTTGTAGATCATACAAAGTTATGCAACTTTATAGTTTAATACTTTTTTCAATTTGAATTAATCTTATCAACCAAAAATAAGTTTGAAATTTTCAGACAATATCTTTGTCGAGTGTCTCTTTTCTGACACTCGGCAAACAAGGTCTTTGTTGAGTGTATTATTTTTTACACTTGACATACATGGTCTTTGCCGAGTGCCTAACAAAAAACACTTGGCAAAGAGATAAAATTTAAAAAGAGTGAACACAAAGTAAAATTACAAATAAATGTGTGATGCAGTGCCAGGGGACTCTTCGCGTGAAGGGGAGGTCCTGGTCGAATCTTGGTCGGCGCACTTGGCCGTGTAGTGCTTGAAAAAATGTCGTGACTTGCGACTTGAGACGGGGATGGGCGGGCAGGGTTCCTCGACATGATTTTTTTTGTTTGCTATTTTTGAGTTTTTTCATGATTTAGGTTTTGCCAAGTGCAAGTCTTTGTCGAGTGTATTTTGATACTCGGTAAAGCCTTTGTTGAGTGCACCATGGAATACACTCGGCAAAGAGCATTTTGCCGAGTAAATTTGTATCGAGTGCTCTTTGCCGAGTGTATTTAAGCCTTTACCGTGTGTTTTGGGCACTCAACAAAGAGGGGATTTCGGATAGCGACTCCCATGTTTGGAACAAGCAATGAAGGCGGACCAATGGGAATTTGAGTACTCCACGCCACGCACGGATATCACGACATCAAATTTTTGGTGTTAGACGAACACCTCTAAATTATATTAGTTTAGATTAAGATTTAAATTACTAGGTCAAATTTATTTATTTATTTACCTAAAAGTATTTTCTCTCATTTGATGTTAGGATATTTCTAGGTATAGAAGTTTCATTATATGTTAGAAAAGTTTAGGATTATTAAAATTTAAGATTAAATAAGTTAAAATATATAAAATTCAACTATCCCCATGTCAGAATCTTCCTATGGAAGCCAATTTTGTTTGACCGGCAGTTATACGTTGCTCTATTTGGAGCCACCTCGAAAGAACATATCAACGTACTTGTTGATTATCAAACAATAAAAAAGTGAGACCAAATTAAAGTTAGAGCCAAGAATAGCTCAAAGATAAGAGGAGACGAGTTAAAGAAAAAAATATTGTTAAAGAGTGATGAAGACATATATACTTAAACATAAATCAAGCACAAAAAGGTCCATGCATGAGATACTCCTAACTTTGCCTCTTTCTTTTACATTATATTTTAAAATAATTTCAAGTAATTTGATGTGATGTTAAATTGGCTGCTTTTTGTTGGTGAAACCTAGATAAAGAAGGTCGTCAATATGTTTTCTTTATCAACCAAATGTAATCTAAACTTGCTAAATGCATGATTTTTCCTTTTTTGTTCAGATCTAATAAATTAACAAATTTATCATTGTCCTAATATTTACTAGCTTGATGCAATATTAGCTTATCCAAAGCTACAACTATTAATATGTTGATTTGACAATTGATATAGAGTCAAGAACGAGAGTCAGCTTGTTTTCCTAGCTAAAAATAGTGGGGATGGAATGTATTCATCTGGACTTCCAGTGGAATGTGCAACTACTCTACTTATTTTGAAAACAAAAGTTTTGTACTTGTACATTTTTGAAAACCATACTATGATGAGTTCAATTTCCAACAAAACTCGTCACGGCTAACAAAAACAACCTTAGTATTTAGCATTCTTTTTTCTTTATTTTCAAAATTTGATCCAACGGCACACATGAAAGGTAAATATCGCATTACCCATAACCAATAGGGAAAAAGGATCGGTTTGTGTTGAAAAGCACGCATACCTTGCCATTTATGTGCTTCAGCAAGCCATCCGGAACACCATTTACAATGTGCCACTTGATACGGAAATAGCCAATCCACTTGTCCTGCTGCAAGTGTTCCACTGTCTTGTTAATATCAACATGGCGCACCATCTAGCAAGAGCAACAGACTGACCACTTAAAAAGACACATCAGAAGAAAAGGAGCAGGTTAACGCGCGACGCGTGACCCATCCCGCTGAGCGCCATGTGGCCTCCCGCCGGCTCCAGCTGCCGCGTCCACCATGATTGCAGCGCTTCAAGCTTGCCGCGTTTATCCGCCTCGCGCTCCCCCGCTGCCAGCCCCGCCCGCCGCCTGCCTGCCCCCCGCGGCTCCGGCGGTGCCTGACGCCGCACCGCCACTCCGCCGCCCATTGCTATGCCCGCCGCCTCCCCCCTTGAACCTTCCATGTCCGCCGGCTTGCTTAGGCCCCGGACAACCCAGACCCCATAAAGCCGCCGGCGTTAAACCACCACTGGCGACGCGGCGGCGTCCTCGTCGCCCGCACCCCACCCGCGCTCCACCGCCGTCTCGAGCTCCACCATCGTCTTCCTCTACTCTGGCGCCACCGCCCGCGCTAATCCGCTGGCCGGCGACGCGGTGGCGCCCTCGCCGCCCGCCCCACCCTTGCGCTCTGCTGCCAAGCCTCGTCTGCCATCGTCGCCACGGCCCGCAGTAAACCACCTCCGACGATGCGGCGACACCCTCGCCGCCGCGTCGCGCCGCCCGCCCCACCCTGGCGCTCTGCCATGGCGCGCTCCTGCCACCGCGCCCTTCTTCCTAGGCCGGGCCACATGCGGGGGGGGGGGGGGTCACGCACTCACGCTTTCCCGTGACCCCTCACGCGTTAGGGTTTCCGAGAAGAAAACCTAAATACTATTTGACACGGTCGGCCTAGATATTTGAGATGGGCCCATAGGCATAGGCCCTATTCCATATGCAGGCCTAGTATTGGGTTGACGTGCTCACCAGGTTCGGTATGGGGATTTGCTATATTCCGGTCACCGGAATTTACAAAACTTCTGGTCATTAGGGTTAGGGTTAGGGGGTTCGGGTTTCTAGGGTGGGATCTTCCATGGCCACCGGATATGGAAGGTTTGGGGGGGGGGGGGGGGGGGGGGAGAAGGCCGGACCGGCGGTGGTGGCGGTCGGTGGGCGGGACGATGTGGCGGCGATGGCGCCGTCGGCCGTGGTGGCGGTGGCGTGCGGTTGGGCCAGCGATGGTCGTGAGGGCGTCAGAGTTGGACGAGTTAGCATGGAGGCGGTGGTGGGCAGCGGATCCGGTGGCGGGAGCCGCCGGAGACGGGGCGGAGGGCGGGGGCGGAGGTCGCCAGAGAAGATGGGGGAGGCGGAGGTGCGGCGGGATCTGAGACGAGAAAATAGAAGAGGCGGAGGAAGGAAGAAGAAGACTCGATGATTTGTCTTAAAGGACCGAGTCGACCGTAACTTGAAGTAACGGTTGACCGGAAGGTAGTCAGCCCCTCGGTATGGCTGGCTCGTCTCCCCGTGAATGACCCTGCCGCGTACCCTAAAGCTGATTAGCTGCGCTAGTCTCCCAATCTGACGATGAGCCTCCGGTTGCGTCTCGTGAATCTAGTGACGCGGGAAAGCGGCACGGGCGTGCAGTCGGTGCATCGCATCAACCTCGAATCGCCCAAGAACAACCTGTTCGTTCGGACGGGCGGGTGGCATCGTGGGGACGTGAAGAGATGGATCGCATACTGCTGGGGAAAGCGAGGATGAGATTCCAGCCGGCGGCTCTTCCCGGTAACAACGGATCTTACTCTCGTCTTGGCCGGAAGCTGGACTGCGTCGCGGCGTCGGAGAGCAAGACGGTTTTCCTAGACCTCCAGTCGAACGGCGCCTTCTGCCTCTACGACGACGACGATCGCCGGGTCGTCACCCCTGCCCAACCTCCAACAGAGCAAGTGGTATCCAATCTGCCTCACCTCCGTCGCTGGTGAAACCAGTAACAGAGAAGAAGAAGACAAACCCAAAGAAGAACAAGACGACTACATCTTCGTCATGGAGAATTCTCCATCCCCGAAGGAGAAATTCCAGTTCCATGCCCTGGTCCACCGCAAGAAGTTCCACAACGTCATTTCATACAACAGCAATACCTGGCACTGTGAGGATCTCCCACCGCCTCCCTACATCAGCGACGAAACTAGGCATGCATGGTCTGCGTGTCGACGAAAGGCATCGGGACCTATTGCTTCGACATGGCGATTGTGCGTCTAGCGCCAATGGGGTAGATGAGGTCCGGGTGATCGAGTACAAGAGTAAAGTCTATATGTTCGACAATAATTAAGGACGGGATTATCACCAAGTGATCATTTCACTGAGATAAAATAATCACATATATATGTTGCTATATGTAACAATTACTTAAAATTCGAGATTTTCTAGTTTGACACCTTTTCCAGTCCTCCACCCCAGTACGGAAAAAAATTCGGTGAGCCCGGGGCTCACGGGCACGGCAGTGCGCCCTCAGGCGCGATGCCGTCCGCGGACAATCGGTCGTAGCAGTCCCGCACGCTCCAAATCCCGCACGGCTCCAGCTAGGCCCCTGTGACCCGCTGGGCTCCAGCGCCCCTGCGACCCGCTCGGCGCACGCCTCTGCTCATCATCGCAGCGCCTCCCTCCACTTTGTTGCATTACACATTACCGGCTTTCATGCTACACGATTGTTGCCTCATCACATGACAAAAGTATATAATTATTTATTTACTTATGATAAAAAATTAATACAATTCATGATTACTTTCATAAGAACATGTTTGTTTTCATAACAACAAAATAAAATCATGTTTATAAAATAACATATTTACAAAGATTTATTATTGTCCACTCCATCAAAATGTATTGAACATGAGCAAAAGATATTGGACAGATCGATACTTTTCTTCTTCTTCTTCTCCTTCTTCTTCTTCTTCTTCTTCTTCTTCTTCTTCTTCTTCCCTGTGTTCTTTTCAATAAGATTTTTAAAACGTGTCTACTTTGTACCTTTTATGACTTGAGTGATCTTGAATGATATTACACCATTTAATGGTTCTCAAACATATTTATCTAGAGTGGGCGAACTTTTACTGAATTTTACATGCATCTCACTTAGATAAGTAGCCGTTTCTAAGTTCAAGTCATACATGACTTTCTGTAATTTATCAATAAGTTCTTTTAACGATGAACACTTTAATGTTAGAGATGTGGCCTGTCGAGATATAAGTGTTGCATGTATTTTCAAATCTGTCTTCTCGGACACTTGTTTTTTAATATAAAATCCACTTTTAGTATATTTTATCCATTTAAAAAGTATATATTACAATGGCAAATTATACACTCCATCCATATTGTAGACTCTAAGAGCTTATTTACATAATACACTTAGAATATATAATTACAAATTTAAACAAATTATATTACAGAACATAAAATGCAATTTAAACAAATAATACTAAACTTCGATCCTACGCGGAAGCCGTGCGGCGCGTGAGAGACAACGCTGTAGCCGAGCTGGAACCGTGCGGGACTGCTACGTCCGATTGTCCACGGATGGCATCGCGCCTGGGGGCGCACTGCCGTGCGCGTGAGCCCCGGGCTCACCGATTTTTTTTCCCCAGTACCGCGCATGCGAGGTACCGAGCTCATCGGACCATCCGTGTATGCAGGGGCAAGATGGGGAATGCCTTTTACACGGGTCTGTGACCATCTGGCATTAGGAAAAAATCAAAGAAAAAAAGAAAAAACGACCGCTCTCGCTGAAGCACGTCACGGCGGAGCGCCCTTGACGAACACTGTTATTAGCTGCATCGTTTCTCCTCCTGTCCTCCATCGTTGTCCCATCACTATTGCAGCTCGTCGCCTCCACAGCCTTCTCCGCGTGCAGCAGGGTCGTCACTCGTCAGAGGGCGAGATGAGCTCGGATGCTATCTCCACGTGGGGAAATTTGCCGTGAAACAGAGATTGAGGAAGAGCGGATGTGTTCACATACGAACAGATCTCCACTAAATCGGAGCGGGTGACATGAGGAACAACAAATCCCGACAACCCGTGCTCGTTTAGGCGCCGCGCACTCAACCGCCTCCAGGAAACGCCTGAGGGCACCCATTCCCCTCGGACCAGTTGACCGGCGAGCTTGGGCGTGACCTCCAATGGCAGTGGCATTGCAGGTCACCGCTCGCAAACAAGACAGTGTCCTGACTGTCCTCCATGTCCACTTCTCTGTCCCACGAGAGATGTGGTTGAGCCAGATGAGATCGACGCTGCCGGGAGAGGATAGGATCTTGGGTGAAGCTGTGAAGGTGCCTCAGAAGAGAGAATCGAAACAATGCGACGGACGGCTGCTGTTTGGTGTTTTGAAATAACAATACTACCCTTGTTATGAAAAACTCGGTTCAGTACCTCCAACCAACGAATGAATACCGATGTTTCTCAGCCTTCAGATATAGTGAATCCAACGGTTCACAACGTGGTACCTCTTGGAGGACTGAAAAACAGCTCTTCTAGTTTTATTTAGTAAGGCGACTTAAATCTCTTATAATCCACCCATGCAGTTTGTTTTTGTCTTTATTTGGAGTTTATTATTACAATAAGATCAAATTCATTTACTTTGTTTAGCCTTGAAAAATACTCTCACCATAAGAAAATCAATTTTTGCCGTGTGTCCCTATCTTTACCGTGTGTTTTATTTGCAGCACACGGTAAAGATGGTGTTTGTCGTGTGCTAAATTAAAACACACGACAAAAATCTTTATCGTGTGTAAAAAAAATTGATACACGCCAAAGATGAAGTTTGCCATGTGTTTTATTTGACACACGGCAAACATCCTCTTTGACGATTGTTTTTTACCTAACACTCGGTAAAATATAAATTTAAATTATATTTAAAATCGTAAATTAATTCAAATTAAAAAATTTTGAACTACAAAGTTGTATAACTTTTGAAGACTTACAACTTTTATTTTGATCATTTATTCATTACTCAATTTAATCAAAAATATTATTTATAAAATCTAATAGTTACATATAGTTATATAAAATATTCAATGAGACATATAAGATTCGGGAACAATATTACTATCACTTTATCAAATAAACAAATGACCAAAATAAAAGTTATAGATCTTAATAAGTTATACAATTTTGTAGCTCAATACTTTTTTATTTAAATTAATTTAGTCAACAAAAAACATATTGAAAAATATATAAATAGGTCTTTACTGTGTGCCCTATATAAGACACATGACAAAGATGGTCTTTGCCGTGTGCCCGATATAAAGCACACGGTAAAGAACGCCTTTGCCGTGTATCCGATATAAAACACACGGTAAAGAGGTAAAATATAAAAAGAGTGAACACGGGGTCTAGTCACAACTGAGTATGTGGTGCAGTGGTAGGGGAGGCTACGCACAAAGGTGAGGTTGCGAGTTTGAATCTTGGCAGGTGCACTTTACGCGTAGCGTGCGAAAAAATACTGCAACTTGCCCAAAATATTTTTTACTGTTTTTTTAGGTTTTTTTCTAGATTTAGATTTTGCTGAGTGCCCTCTTTGCCGAGTGTATTTTAACACATAGTAAACCCTTTGCCGTGTGTCCAATAGATGACACACGGCAAAGTCGACTTTGTCGACGGATATTTTGCCATGTGCGTTTTGCTATGTGTCACCCACGGCAAAGATTTTGCCATGGGTTTTTTGGAATTTGCTATGTACATTGGACACACGGCAAACCATGAATTTCCCGTAGTGTCTCTCTCTTATATAGGATATTAATGTTTTTCTAGGTAAAGAAGAAATGAGCCATTCTAAACTTTTTTCTTTTCATGCCGGATTTTACTTTTCCCTATGATTAGGGAAGATAAGTGTGAAAAAAGCTTTTTTTGCTATGTGGTGGTGGATTAAGACCAGCCCATGGGCGATAGCCTGGATACAAGCCATCATCTGAGACTCCTGCGTATCTGGCCATCTCCCAGTGGGGATCGACACCTCGCGCCGCCTCATCGTCCTCCTTGTCTATCGCGATTCAAGATGAACCCCCGGCGGCGGCTCCTGAATCTAGTGATGAAGGACGACTTCACAGGCGTGCACACGCTGCACCACATCGACCTCCATTCGCCCAAGAACAACCTGTTCTATCCGACAGCAGCCGCTGCGTCGCAACATTCCCCGTCGGATTTCCCGAAACTGAAGGAGATGGAGCGCATACGGCTGGGGAGGCCGAGGATGAGGTTCCAACCGGCTCTGGAAGGCTCTGGGAATTCTCTTCTTAGGCGGCAGGTGGCCTGCGTCGCGCTGTCAGAGACCAGGACCGTGTTCCTCGACTACCAATCGAGCGGCGCCTTCCTCTACGACGACGACGGGCGCTGCACCGTCACCTTGCCCAACCTTCACAGGGGCAAGTGCGGGCCCATCTGCCTCTCTATCAATGGCACGTCCATCGATGAACGTGGCTTCAGAATACATGACAACGTCTTTGTCATGGAGAGCTTGTCAGTCCCCATAGACGCAGCGAGCTCCGAATCCGAGTTCTAGTTCGAGGCCCTGGTCCACTGCAAGGAGGAGGGACACGTCTTGACCTACACGAATTAGTGGCGCTGCAAGGACCTCCCGCTGCCGCCCTACGTCAGCGACGCCGGCTACATAAGCACCCGGATCGACTCTTACGGAGTCGTCGACGGCGTGGTCTACGTGTCTACGAAAGGCATCGGGACCTACTGCTTCGACATGGTGATCTGCACGTGGAGCAAGGCCGGCGATTGGGCCCTGCCGTTTTCCGGCAAGGTCGAGCACGTCCCGGAGCTCGGCCTCTTGGTTGGCTTCGGCGTCACGTCCTGGGGAGCACACTACCTCCATGCCAGTCCTGGGCCATGGACTACTACAGTCTCCTCCGCTGCCGTGGACAGTAGATGCCCATGCGAGGCTGTGGAAGACATAGAACCAGAGCAGGACTACTATTACTGGCGCAAGATGTGGTGGCCTCAGCTCGTTAGCCTCGGCTCCGGCAAGTTTTGTGTCGTTCAATTCTGGAAGACCATGAAGGAAACCTGCTTCAATTGTGACCATGAGGAAGTCCACAAGAGGTTTGCCGTATTCACGGGCGTGGAGGTGGTGCGTTGTGGCAAGGACGGCGACGATGACACCAACGGAGAAGAGCCCATCCGGGTAATCAAGCACAAGAGCAAAGTCTACATGTTGGATAAAGATGAAAATATTGTCATCAAGTATGTGCTCTGAATTTTACAATGCAAATTGTAAGTGCCCGACTGCTCCGTTTTAATTTAGTGGTTGTAGAGTGAATAAGGAGGAACGGTGGGGAAGAGAATCAAGATGACGGCAATAGTGATAAGTATCTCGGGCACAAAAATATGCAAGAATTATCCTTCTAGTACTGGAGGGACAATTTATTTTTTAAAAAAATTGATAAGTTTTAAGGTGACTTTTACTACTTCATAGGTTTGTGCTTGTGACAAGATGCTTTTGGTACTTCCCTAGTATCATGTATGATGTATCCCGTGACTAGAAACATGTGAAAACGTTCGCTTGGTCATGCCAAAGTCTGAGGATACATCATGCACTACTGAAATCCCACGAAATACCGAGTGCCAAAGACACTCAGCATACCACTGTTTACCCTCGGCATCTTAGATGCTGACGGTAGCTCCGACTCGGCACTACATGTTGGAGAAAGATGAAAATATTGTCATCAAGTATGTGCTCTAAATTTTACAATGCAACAATTGGAAGTGCCTGACTGCTCCCTTTTAATTTAGTGTGGTTGTAGAGTAAATCAGGAGGAACGGTGAAGAAGAGAATCAAGATGACAGCAATAGTGAGAAGTAATTTGGGCACAAAAATATGCAAGGCTAGAATGATAATTTATTAAAATAAATCTTTTTTTGAATGAACTGGAGGGGCCAGGTTCCTAAAGATTTATTTATAAATAGAACCAAAACGTTATTTACAAAAGGAAAAATAAAAAGAAAGGTAAAAAAGCTATTACAAGACTGCATGTTCCTGAATCCATTGTTCTATGTTTTTCTTGTGCCTTTGCTTAGCTCTATGCAGCATCAACCTCATTTTATCTATGAACCTTCTCTTGCAATCCTGCACGGTTGGATCAAGATTTTGAAACAGCCATTCATTTCATGTTTTCCATATACTACATGACATTAGTATAATTATTTCCAAGTAAAAAGGCACTATTAAAATAAATCTTGATAAGTTCTAAGGTGACTTGTAGTACTTCGTAGGTTTGTGCTTGTGACAAGATGCTTTTGGTACTTCCCTAATATCAGGAGTATGATGTATCCGGTGACTAGAAACGTGTGAAAACGTTCGCCTGGTCTTGCCAAAGTCCGAGGATACATAAGCCGATGAAGCCAGAAAATGTTCGTGCTTTGCATTGGTCATGCCAAAGTCGAAGGATACATAAGCCGATGAAGCCAGAAAATGTTCGTGCTTTGCATTGCGCGTGTAGGGATCTGTTGAGATTGGCCCATGGAGCCAACGAGGAAGAAGCAGATTGTCCCAACAAGCGAAACATACCACACACACCCACAAGCTCATCCATCATACCCACGGCTCGCTTTGTTTATTCAAAGCAATAGTTTGCAACCACATAAAAAGCAATATTCATGGCAATGAAACAGTTTCCAAAATTACACTCTTATTCTTTGGAAAAAATGAAACCTTTTTCAAAACTTCCATGCAGAATGGATCACTACCGGAAATCTCATCTTTGTTACACTCGGCAAAAAGAGAAAAAATTTACTCGGCAAATAGCTCTTTGCCGAGTGTTTTTCATCGAACACTCGACAAACTTTGCAAAAATGTAAGTCATAAGAAAAACCAATAAAATAGCAAAAGAAATTGAAAGCAGAGGAGGCGCCCCCACTAGTCCAGTGCACACATCACCAGTTTTTTCTGTGCTTGTGACAAGATGATTTTGTGACTTCTCTAGTATGCTTGTAGCATCTCAGGTTTTGGGTTCAACTCTCCGTGAGAGCAAATTTCCTAAGATTTAATGGCTTTGTGTGTTCAGTGGTAGATGACGCTCCCGTCGGCAACGAGACGTCAATGGTGACTTTATCAATCTAAAGGACGAGGGAGGGGGGGGAATCAAAATCTCATTTTTTATATGATTTTTCCACTTCACAATTTTTTTTCTATTTTTTTGATTTTTTTTTGAATTTTTTGACGAGTGCACAGGGAAGAACACTTTGCCGTGTGCCATGACCAAGGCACACGACAAAGATTGAACACTTTGTCATGTGCTCAACGGGAGGCACACGGCAAACCACGCCATCATCGTGGGAGAAGGTAACAACGCCTTTTTTTTGCCGTCGGACAGCCGAGGCACACGACAAAGCCTTTGTTGTGCCCCCGTGATAAAGCACACAGCAAAGACGCTGCCGTGGGTATTTCCGCCTTTGCCGTGTGCCCCAGGCACACGACAAATGGCCTACCTCCTGTAGTGGGCATGGAGGTGGTGTGTTGTGGCAAGGACGGCGACGATGACACCAACGGAGAAGAATACATCCGGGTAATCAAGCACAAGAGAAAAGTCTACATGTTGGAGAAAGATGAAAATATTGTCATCAAGTATGTGCTCTGAATTTTACAATGCAACAATTGGAAGTGCCCGACTGCTCCCTTTTAATTTAGTGTGGTTGTAGAGTAAATGAGGAGGAATAGTGAAGAAGAGAATCAAGATGACAGCAATAGTGATAAGTAATTTGGGCACAAAAATATGCAAGGCTAGAATGACAATTGTTGGTGGCCCTTAAAACCCAACATCGGCCACCAACCGGTCGGAAAATGCAAGGTAAAGACCAAAGTTTTATGAATATTTGTTTAAACTAATAAAGTTCCATGAGCTTTGGTGAAATATGTGTTTGCAGGGTCAAAAGGGCCAAAATTATGTAAAAACATGAAGAAGCGCCCCGTCGGCCAATTCTGCCTTAAAACAGCAGGCCGACAGGGTCATATGATGCTAAAAACAGGGTCGGGCAGGGTCGTGATGACTCAAAATAGAACCCAGCCAACAGGGTCATATCAGGCTGAAATCAGCCACCCGATGGGTCAAAACAGAGTCGTCATGAGGCTGATCACCCAACCCTGCCAACCTTGCAAAACACTCCAAAACAAGGCCGTTTTCTATTCCCGGACTAAGGAGGGTAAAAGTGGAGAAATAAAGGAGACATTCATGTCGCATAACTTGGACAAGTCAAAACATGACCCGGAGGGGGTCGGCGCCCAGCACAGGTCGCTGCCCGGCCTGCCAGGCCGCCCGGCCTGGGCTTGCCGCCCGGTAGGGTTTGCCGCCCGGCCTGGGTTGGCCACCTAGGGTTACCAGCCCATGAGGCCCATGAGGCTTACCGACCCCAAAACAGAGATTTCGGGGGAAACCAACCAAAGAACCGCCATGAAGACAAGATCTGAGCCGTCCGAAGCAAGTCAGATGGAAACCGACCAAATCCCGTGGCCGCCCGGCGGTGCATGTCGCCCGGCATGCCCGGCCGCCGGGCACACGTGGCCGCCCGGCAGGGGAATTTTCGCCCACCGACTCTCCTCCACCTTGAAGTACCCGCCAAGTCTCCGCCACCTATAAATAGAGAGGGAATTCGACAGAAAAAGAACATCAAGCAAGTGAAACACATTGGAGTCTATTTCCCACTACTTTTCTTACTAGTAGAGTAGGGTAGTTAGTCGGGAGTTAGAGTCTAGTCAAGAGCATTGCTCAAGATTCCGAAAATCATCTCGGAGTCTTGGTATGATCTCTCTTGTATCTTTTCTCTTTTTGTAAGACTTATCTCTTATCAATATAATTATCTTTTCCTTTATATATCTTGTCAAGTAATTATCTTTACTTAGTCAATTTCCTCAAGTTACAATTATCGGGAAAGAACTTTGAAGCATAGTTTACGGGATTCCCGGTTAGGATTTAATTAAGTTTAGTTCTTGAATAGAACTTAGACTTGGTTATTCCTCGGCTATTCTTCCACTAGGCCAACAGAAGAATATCTAGTGAAAACGTAAGCGTAGTGCCTAAGTTAACGCTAGCTGGTTTTGCACGTCCCTACGGGCTGTGTGGTAGGCGGCAGGTGGTGATAACCCTGTCCGTCCATTTAGTATTCCACCATGTTCGAGAAGTCTCAAGCAGGGTTGTCTAGTGGTAACATGCCCACTAGTGTACGAGGTTAGTTACCGACCCTATTAGTGGATCGTTGTCGTGCCCCAAAGTAAACTTATTGGTGAAAGACTCGAGGCTGTACCATGGATTTGGTGTAAGCACTCAACCCGAGTAACTAGGAATTTTGACGCTTGAATTAGATATAATAGGAAGATATAATCTTAGGAATTCTAGACTTAGACTCGCTGTCCTCCCGGCTAGCTTAACCGATCTCCTCATCTATCTTAGTGAGGATTTCTCCTGTATTACTGCTACCTCTACTATTATTATTAAACATCCTTACCCCCATCTTTGGTCAGTTGGTATAATTCTTATAGTTATATTACTCTTACACCTAGCTTCCCTACGGAAAATAAATACGATACCTTGGAATACTCCCGGGTGAAATGCTACAATAGATGTTCCATGCGCTTGCGGATTGGTTCACTCTCCTCTTAAAGCATAACAAACATCAAATCATTTCTGGCATCGTACCAGGGATAGCGATATTCTTGATGCGACATTAAGAAATGCCAACAAGCATTTCTGGTGCCATTGTCGGGGAAGCAATAGGCTAAGATATCGGAATTTTAACATTGATATTTCTATTGAGGAGGTTACCGCTTTCCTTAGCGGGCTTACCCTTGTTCTATTTATTTGTGGTGTAAACAGGACGCTTTATGACTGGTTTTGACCTACCAGACAACTACCACAATGATCCAGAGGCTTTGTTGAGGAGAGTGCATCAAAGACTCACCCCTCCTCGGCCCGTGCTTTCTCTTAAAGTACCCGTGCTTGCTCTTGCAGCACCTCCAATCACTCAAGCTCAGCTGCGAGCCCCGTCTCCGTCCACTCGACCAATCATGGCTGGAAAGATGATCTGTGACTACTCCGCCCCATCTGCAGACAACATCCACACCGGTCTGAACCCGAACATGGGGAACGGAAGCTACGAGCTGAAACCAGCCTTAATCAACATGGTTCTGGCTAGTCCGTTCTGTGGCAAGGCATCGGAAGACGCAAATGCCCACCTCCAACAGTTTTTGGCAGTGTGTAGCACTTTCACCATGAGGGATGTGACCCCTGAGGCCATTCGCCTTCGCCTCTTCCCATTTTCACTCTTGGGGAAGGTGAAGCAGTGGTTCTACAACAATCAAGATGAGCTCACCACATGGGACAAGTGCTCCAACGCCTTCCTTGCCAAGTTCTTCCCGCTAGACAAAACCAATGCCCTGTGGAACAAGATTTCAAGTTTCCAACAGCTAACCGATGAAAGCGTCCCTGAGGCATGGGAGCGCTTCCAAGAGTACACTCTAGCATACCCACATCACAGAATGCAAGATTGGTTGCTGATTCAAAGCTTTTACCATGGGCTCAATCGTCCTGCTCATGAGCACCTAGATGCAGCTGCTGGAGGCTCTTTCTTCTCTCTGAAGGTCAAAGAAGCTCAAACTCTCATAGAAAATATGGTCGCCAACTACAGTGGCTATAATGAGAGACAGAATCAGCCGCAACCCAAGATGAGGGGACTCCACCAAGTTAATGGTATTGACATGTTAGCAATCAAAATGGATCAACTTTTGAAGAAAATAGACGAACCTCAAACTATCCAATCCTTCGACTCTCGCATGACTTGCGAAGTCTGTGGAACCTTGGACACATGGGAAGCCACTGCCCAGAGACTCAAGAAGAAGAAGTGAACTACCTCAATAACAACAACAACAACAACAACAACAACAACGGGTTTAGGCCCCGTACGAACAACTTCGGATGGGAGTCCAAGCCAAACCTCTCCTTTGACAAGAACATGGGTAACTCTAGAAACTTTACTTGTAATGAACCTTCCTTCCATGATCTTGTTCTAGGACAATCTAAAATCAATGAAAGTATTAGTAGGAAATTCATTGCTACTGATAAAGTCCTAGAAAGCATAGATTCTCGTATGAAAACCTTCAATACCTCTCTACAAAACCAGCTTAGTCATAACAAAATGTTAGAAACACAGATCGCTCAGCTGGCCGCTTCTATTGTTAAGCCTAATGCGGGCAAGCTCCCCAGTCAGCCAGAAGCAAGCCCTAAAGAAAATGTTAGTGCGGTCACAACTAGAGGCAGAAAATTCACACAGGATCCACCAAATCCTAACATTGCAGGGAAGACCAGGGAAACCGATGAAGAATCAGAAGGAGAGGAGGAAATGGAAGTTGAGGAGGCAAAGGCACCTCTCAAGAAGGTGCCACATGAGTTCTATGATACCCCGGTGTTGCCATTCCCCTCTCGACAGAGAAAGCCAACGGTGGACGAACAATTCGGGAAGTTTGTGGAGGTAATAAAGAAACTATATGTCAACATACCGCTACTTGATGCTATGCAGGTTCCTACATACTCCAAGTACCTAAAGGACATCCTCAACAACAAACGCCCAATGCCATCCATGGAAATTGTCAAATTAACCGAAGAGTACAGCGCCGCTATCTTGAACTACCTCTCAGAAAAGAAGCGAGATCCGGGATGCCCAACCATCCCATGTTCCATCGGAAGGCAACAATTCAACAACGCCCTTTGTGACTTGGGGGCGAGCGTGAGCGTCATGCCAATGGTAGTGTATGACAAACTTGATGTCAATTCATTATCCCCTATAGCAATGTGCTTGTAGCTCGCCGACCAATCAGTCCGCTACCCGGCGGGCATTACGGAAGACGTACCCGTGAGGATAAGGAACTCCCTAGTTCCTGTTGACTTTGTGATCCTAGACATGGAGGCTGATGTAAAGACATATCTTATACTAGGAAGGCCGTTCCTTAGCACTGCAAATGCCAACATTGATGTTGGGGCTGGAGAAATCCACCTTAACATTAATGGGCACGACAAAAAGTTCACCTTCAAGCCCCGAACAGAACAATGCAATCAGGTACGCATCTTTTATGGTAAAAATCCTAACACGGTGCAGAAAATGGAGGTGTATCCAATTCCACCAAAATTGGGTGCACCGGCAGTTACAGTTAAGAGCATACCACTGCTGCCCATGAAGAAGAACGAGCCACAAGAAATGAAGAAAAAGGTCGCCACCAAGCCAAAGAAAATCAAACAAGTGTGGCGGAAGAAGGAAATTGCACCGATCATGGAAAACTCTCCATCCACGATGTGCACCATGAAGAATTGAACGCGGAGAATGTCTTGTTTGAGACGTAAAATTTGAACCCCCTTCGGAAGGTAACTGATATTTATCCCCCTTCCCTTATACATACCATTAGATAAGGTTGATTTTTTTATTCCTAATCTTTAACCATTAAACTAGAATTTTTTTAAAAAAAAATTGGTGATGATTCGGCCAAGTCTCCTCACTGGGAGGTTGTTTTCGTGTCAAAACGACCATCCGGGTGCTGATTCAGGGCTGTAACCCAGCCTGAAATAATCTAGTCAAATTTCAGCACCCGGGAGGTCATTTTTTATGAAAAACAACCCCCAGCTGGGTCATTTCTACCGCATGGCAAGCCATGCTGCCCGACACATTTTTTCTTTGGATTCTTGGCCCTTTTGCAGCAAGAATGATGGCCATGAGTAGATGAGGAGTGGCCACCTCTTCACTTGTGAAATTTTTTCACCTAGAGCCCTATTTGCCAAAAACAAGTGAATGAGAGACACACAAATTATTCCATCTCTTAATCATCCACTCTCACCTGCCACTCTATTCACCTAGGCTTTATAGAGGGCAGAACACTCATTGCAAAATTCTAACTTTGGCCATCCCATCAATCCTTCCTTGCTCCCTATCCTCTCTACTTTTCGGAATAATGGAGGCATGCAGTTCACATGGCACCTATTCCAACAAAGTGGTCACCAATAATGCGCCCAAGTGGAGGAAATGACTTACCGGCTGGCATGGGCTACCGCCCGGCCATGCCTGCCGACCGGCAAGGGTCACCGCCCGGAATGGCCCGCCGGTCGGCCTGGCCACATTGCCCCCCAAGGCTCCTCTTGAGCTTATAAATAGAGGGCTCACTCTCCTTTGGTTCTCCACTCAAAGCATTCGGCTGAAAACTTCCTCTCCCCCTCACAAACTCTCTCCCTTTGCACTCCTTTCCTCACTCAACTAGCTCCCTCTAGTAAGTGCACTTTGCACTTAGCAATAAAAGTGTGCTGCAATAAAACCAACAAAAGAGAATTTGTTGTCACCCTTGCACGTTCGAACGACTAACACTTGGACTACTAACCGAACGACTAACCGCTGACCATTATCATCATACTGTCCTTCGGGTATTGTGTCCAAGTAACCCTTTTACAGGAATGGCAAATATTTGGAGAGGCCTCTACACCAAATTCAGCAACAGGAGCAGCAACTCAAACCGTGGGAGGCGCACACCAAGTGAGTGCTCGGAAGCAGAGCACTCCAGAGCTTCGCATGGGAATGCTCCGAGTGATCTCTCAGACTCAATGTCCATATCTGAAGCTCCAACGGAGCAAAGTGTGCAACATGAAGAGTTCGACAAGTTCATGAAGAGTGAAGAGAATATGGTGTTCAATGATTACGACGAGCGAAGCAAGTTCACCGCCATTCGGGACCGGGAGTTCACATCCGTGCGCAGGTTCGACCATAACTTCCTCGAGCAAATTGGCGTCTTCGCCGATTTCGAGTACGCGCTCAACACGACCGGATGGTATGATTTCTACCACCTTGATGATTACGGTTCCAAATGGCTTACCATTGAATTCCTCTGCACCTTAAAAGTCCTCACCACTCTGTCAGACAAATTAGGCACTCTCTACACATTTCATCTTTTTGGTGAAACCTATGAACGGTCTTTAAAACAAATTAGTACTTCCCTTGGTTTCGACCGTAAGGCCGTAGTAGACATTGATAAACTTAAAGGTTTCACCCCTCAAGGACTTTAGGCTAAGATAGGAAGTCCCGTCACGGGGCTGGAGCGCACTAGTGACATTCATAACCCTTCGCTCCGTGTAATTCACCGTTTCATCACTCACTACCTCACCCCTCGGGGTGATGTACGTTCAGTGAATAGTTTGGACAAAGCCTATCTTTATGTTGTGATAAAGAAAATTAGAATGAACCCCACTTTCTTCCTCATCAACCATTGGCTCACTCTAGTATTTAAGCAGCATGGACCTATCACTTTTACACCTTTTGTCACTAGAATTGCTAGAAAGGTTGGCGCGCTCCATAGAGCTAGAACAGATCGTCTCCCTAGTGCTCCCATGCTAGGGAAGGATCACTTTTGGCATGCCCACCTTTTGAAGGAAGAGAACAATAGGTTCTACATGCTTTATCTAGCCCAAGACACAGAGATAGAATTGCCTAACCCCAAGCTTACCATCATTGGTAAAAAGAACTTTCTGTACAATTGGCAAGCTCCCGTGCAGCGTGCACAACACAGTGTTTCAGGGGATAGACCACGAACAAGGGCTCCTCGAACGGGTGCTTCGGGAAGCTCTCAATACCATTGGGAGCAACCATAGTACGCCGAATTTACTAGCTCGTCAACACACTACACTAGCTCATCCCATGAAGAGTTTGAACCATCCAATCCTTATGGGATGGGAAGTTACTATCAACCCCATGGAGGCATAGGAACTTTACGTTTTGCCCGATTCACATCATACAACTTCCCGGAGTTGGAAGGTCACATGCAATACTTGGCTGCAAACGCTTATTAGACCAACATACGAACCCAAGAAATACAAGCAGCCATAAGGGATAGGCAAGAATGGCAGCAACAAACATCGGAACAACTTCAGACAAACCTCTCCATGATGGATCAACTGTTCGGCCACTTCAACATCGACTATGAACCGCCGCAGTGAATGTCATCCAAGCTTAAGTCTTGCAAAGACCTAAGCTTAGGGAGGTACGTGATGTAAGGTACGCCAATTGTCCTACCCTCTCTTCATATTTTTTTAGTTAAGTTGTTTTATATTATAAACAAAAAATCCAAAAAGATTTTTAGTTTTGATAAAATTTAAGAAAACCCAAAAATATTTTGCTTTCAAGAAAAACCATAAAGATTTGCAAAACTAAAAAGAACAAAAAGATTTCCCTTTCCAAATAAAATTGAGAACTTGGTCTCTACCTTGCCTATGGAAATGATGAATAGTTGCTCTGTTAGCTCCCTGTGAGTCTCAAGTACACAACCTCTACTCTTCATTTTGGTGGGTAATGGTAGACCGGCATGATGATAACGCTAGTCTCTCTATGTTTTAGTGGGCGCAAAATGCCTAATAAATACCAAGTCTAGTTGTTGGGATTCATGATATAGCATGTTTTGGATGAGTCTATGATCTCCTCTTGATTAGAGTTCAATGACTTCTTTCAAAACCATGCTGCAATAAAAACCCCCTAGTTGGTGTAATTCTTTCCTATGATAAGAAAATTTCCTACCAAGGCCAGATATTAATTGTGAACCCACTTTTATGCCATCCATGTATGCATTGAGTTTTGTTAGGATTTGATCCTTATGAGAGACTTGCACTTTCAAAGCCAATCATTTTCCTTCACGTTATCTTTGAGTTCTCAAACAATCATGCTTGGTTATGCGGTTTCCACATTGGATTCAAGCATCCACTGCACCAAGCATGTCAGCCAAAAATCTCTCCTTTGCAAAAACCTTGATCCTACAAGAAAGATTTTGGTCTGCTCAGAAAAAGTTTGCAAAAATATTTGAACCATTAAAATAGCTTCCCTACACTATCAGAGTTAAAAAAAAGGTTATCAGCTCTCATAGATGTACAAATGTCAAGTTTCAAGGTTCAATCTTTGAGCAAAATAAATGACCATCCTTTCACTCTATCATAAAAATCTAGTCTTTGTTAAAGATTTTCTCTACTGTGCTAGTCCACTCCTTCGCGTGAGTCCATTCTCTCCCTCTCCCCTGGACACTATTTCCAAATGGTTGGAATGAGAAAGTGCAAAGTCTTTTCGCTAGGACCATCTCTTAACTTAACAAAATATGCATACTATATGTGCCATCCTACCAAGCTTCACATATAAAGCCAAATTTCATAGAGTATGATGAGCACTTGGTGAGGAAATACACTTTTTGAGAGATGAGAGACATAGTGAAAGATTGCACCAAGAGGGAAAATTTCAATCTTATGCAACATTATAAAAACTTTGGACTCATGATCATGTAGGAGGTTAAAATGATAAAGTCTAAACTAGTTGTTCTGAGTTCCAACCGCTCATGACAAGGTCATAAAATGCCTAAGAGCCCCACTTACAAGGAGAAAGACTTAGTGATCAACTTGTGGTGGTTTACCATTACCCCTTTGTTGTAGGAGTATGTGTTTGTGCACTTGATCCTTGCAGGGCTCTAATATTGAAGCAACTCCTGATCCATCACTTCCAAGTTTTAATTTGCTCAGGACGAGCAAAGGTTTAAGCTTGGGGAGGTGTTGGTGGCCCTTAAAACCCAGCATCGGCCACCAACCGGTCAGGAAATGCAAGGTAAACACCAAAGTTTTATGAATATTTATTTAAACTAATAAAGTTCCACAAGTTTTGGTGAAATATATGTTTGTAGGGTCAAAAGGGCCAAAATTATGTAAAAACATAAAGAAACGCCCCGTCGTTCTGCCTTAAAACAGCAGGCCAACAGGGTCATATGAGGCTAAAAACAGGACCCGGCAAGGTCGTGAAGACTGAAATCAGAACCCAGCCGACAGGGTCATATCAGGCTGAAATCAGCCACCCGGTGGGTCAAAATAGAGTCGTCATAAGGTTGATCACCCGACCCTGCCAACCCTGCAAAAAACTCCAAAACAAGGCCGTTTTTCTATTCCCGGACTAAGGAGGGTAAAAGTGGAGAAATAAAGGAGGCATTCATGTGGCATAACTTGGACAAGTCAAAACATGACCCGGAGGGGGTCGACGCTCGACACAGGTCGCCGCCCGGCCTAGGCTTGCCGCCCGGCAGGGTTTGTCGCCCGGCCTGGCCTGCCGCCCGGCCTGGGTTGGCCACCCAGGGTTACCAGCCCATGAGGCTTACCGACCCCAAAATAGAGATTTCGGGGGAAATCGACCAAAGAACCACCATCAAGACAAGATCTGAGCCGTCCGAAGTGAGTCGGTTGGAAACCGACCAAATCCCGTGGCCGCCCGGCCTGGGCTGCCGCCCAGTGGTGCATGCCGCCTGGCATGCCTGGCCGCGCGGCACACATGGCCGCCCAGCACACGTGGCCGCCCGGCGAGGGAATTTTTGCCCACTGACTCTCCTCCACCTTGAAGTACCCGCCAAGTCTCCGCCACCTATAAATAGAGGGGGAATTCAGCAGAAAAAAGAACATCAAGCTAGTGAAACACATTGGAGTCCATTTCCCACTACTTTTCTTACTAGTAGAGTAGGGTAGTTAGTCGGGAGTTAGAGTCTAGTCGAGAGCATCGCTCGGGATTCCAGAAATCATCTCGGAGTCTTGGTATGAGCTCTCTTGTATCTTTTCTCTTTTTGTAAGACTTATCCCTTATCAATACAATTATCTTTTCCTTTATATATCTTGTCAAGTAATTATCTTTACTTAGTCAATTTCCTCAAGTTACAATTATCTAGAAAAAACTTTGAAGCATAGTTTACGGGATTCCCGGCTAGGATTTAATTAAGTTTAGTTCTTGAATAGAACTTAGACTTGGTTATTCCCCAGTTATTCTTCCGCTAGGCCAACGGAAGAATATCTAGTGAAAACATAGGCGCGGTGCCTAAGTTAACGCTAGCTGGTTTTGCATTCGTCCCCACAGGCTGTGTGGTAGGCGGCAGGTGGTGACAGTCCTATCCGGCCATTTAGTATTCCACCATGTTCGGGAAGTCTTAAGCAGGGTTGTCTAGCGGTAACATGCCCATTAGTGTACGAGGTTAGTTACCGACCCTATTAGTGGATCGTTGTCGTGCCCTGAAGTAAACTTATTGGTGAAAGACTCGAGGCTGTACCATGGATTTGGTGTAAGCACTCAACCCGAGTAACTAGGAATTTTGATGCTTGAATTAGATATAATAGGAAGATATAATCTTAGGAATTCTAGACTTAGACTCTTTATCCTCCCGGCTAGCTTAGCCGATCTCCTAATCTATCTTAGTGTGGATTTCTCCTGTATCACTGCTACCCCTACTATTATTATTGATCATTCTTACCCCTATCTTTGGTCAGTTGGTATAATTCTTATAGTTATATCTTTGTTAAACCAAGATACTCTTACGCCTAGCTTCCCTGCGAAAAATAAATACGATACCTTAGAATACTTCCGGGTGAAATTTTATAATAGATGTTTTGTGCGCTTGTGGATTGGTTCACTCCTCTCTTAAAGCATAACAAACATCAAATCATTTCTGGCGTCGTACCAGGGATAGCGATATTTTTGATACGACGTTAAGAAATGCCAACAACAATTTATTAAAATAAATCTTTTTTTTTGAATGAACTGGAGGGGCCAGGTCCCTAAAGATTTATTTATAAATTAGAACCAAAGCATTATTTACAAAAGGAAAAATAAAAAGAAAGTTAAAAGAGCTATTACAAGACTGCATGTTACTGAATCCATTGTTCTTTGTTTTCCTTGTGCCTTTGCTTAGCTCTATGTAGCATCAACCTCATTTCATCTATGAACCTTCTCTTGCAATCCTGCACGGTTGGATCAAGATTTTGAAACAGCCATTCATTTCGTGTTTTCCACATACTACATGACATTAGTATAATTATGTCCAAGTAAAAAGGCACTATTAAAATAAATCTAGATAAGTTCTAAGGTGACATGTAGTACTTCGTAGGTTTGTGCTTGTGACAAGATGTTTTTGGTATTTCCGTAATATCAGGAATATGATGTACCCGGTGACTAGAAACGTGTGAAAACATTCGCCTGGTCGTGCCAAAGTCCGAGGATACATGAGCTGATGAAGCTAGAAAATGTTCGTGCTTTTGCATTGCATATGTAGTGATCTGTTGGGGTTGGCCCATGGGGACAATGAGGAAGAAGCATATCATCCCAACAAGCGAAACAAACCGCACACACCCCCGAGCTCATCCATGATACCCACGGCTCGCTTGTTCATTCAAAGCAATAGCTTGCAACCAAATAAAAAGCAATATTCATGGCAATGAAACCGTCTCCAAAATTACACTCTTATTACTTGCAAAAAATGGATTATTTTTCATAAATTCCATACGGAACTATATATGGATCACTACCAGAAATTTCATCTTTGTTACACTCGACAAAGAGCACACAGTAAAAATTTACTCGACAAAGAAGCCCACCCATCAAGCAGTTTTGTTGTGTGCGTTGCTAGTTTTTTTTTTGCTAAGTGCAGCTGCAGGAAATCAAACCCGTGACTGCGACTCCCCTACGCGCATAAGCTCCTCTACCACTTCACCACAGTCTTAGTTGTGTTTATAATTCATTTTAATTACTCACATATTATATTGAGCCAAGTGCAAATAGCTTGTTTGAAACACCAAATGAATTCAGATTTAAAAGTTGTCAGTTACAAAGTTTCATAACTTTTTAAAATCTACAACTTTCATTTTATAAGTTTCTCTATTCGAGGTCGTTTATAAAATTTAAATTTCAAATTTGATAAATTTAAACTTAGTGTTTTGTTGACAATATGATTTGAAATGACAAAGTTGTCAACTATAAAGTGTCATAACTTTTTGGGATTTACAACTTTTATTTTTACTGTTTATTCAGCCAAGGTCATTTGAGAAATTCAAATTTGAATAATTCAAACGTACTTTTCATTGACAAGGTTAATTCAAATTAAAAAAAATGTTCAACTATAAAGTTGTATAACTTCTTATGATCTATAACTTTTATTTGGTCATTTTTCATCTGACTTAGCTGTAGTAACAATGTTCATAAATATAATCTTACACGTGTCATTTATAGTTTCATGAAACTATATGAGATATATAATTTTTGTGAACAATGTTATAGATCAATTTGAGTAATGAACTAATGATCAAAATAAATATTACTTCAGAAGTTATATAACTTTGTAGTTGAAACTTTTTTATTTTGAATTAATTTGAGTGTTTTTGGTTTTGGCACCCGACAAAATACACTCAGAAAAAGCTTGGCACTTGACAAACTTTTGGTTTTGAGTAGTGGATGGGAGTTTTTTTTTTCTTTTGAGGAACACTATGGCAAATATATTTTTGCCGAGTGCCCGACAAAATACATATGGCAAAAAGGTTAGACAAACGTCGGCTTTCCGGTAGTGGATGGGTGGTTTTTTTTTCTTTTTTTTCCTTTTGAGGAACACTATGGATGGGAGGTGCCGGAAAAATGTTTGCATTGCAGTATTTTGTGTTGGGTAGTGGGTTAAGATCAGCCCATGGGCCGTAGCCTCGATACATGCCATCCTGAGACTATCTGCTACTGCCGTCACCCCGTGGGATACCTGCCGCCGCCTCATCGTTCTCCTTGTTTATCGGGATTCAAGATGAGCCACCGGCGGCGGCTCCTTAATCTAGTGACGGAGAACATCCTCACGGGCGTGTGCTCGCTGCACCACATCAACCTCCATTTGCCCAAGAACAACCTGTTCTATCGGACAGCAACCGATGCGTGGCAGCTTTCCCCATCGGATTTCCCGGAGTTGAAGAAGATGGAGCGCATCCGGCTGGGGAAGCCAAGGATGAGGTTCCAAATCGGCTCCGGACGGTAACAACATATGTTACTCTCTTCTTGGTCGGAGCCTGGACTGCGTCGCGCTGTCAGAGAGCAAGACGGTGTTCCTAGATGTCCAGTCGAATGGCGCCTTCCTCTACGACGATGACGAGCGCTGCGTCGTCACACTGCCCAACCTTCACAACGGCAAGTACAGCTCCATCCGCCTCTCCATCAACGGCACAGGTGTCAATAAACACGGATTCAAAGAAGATGACAGCGTCTTCGTCATGGAGAGCTCCCCTGTCCCCGTCGACGCGGCCAATTCCGAATCCGAGTTCAAGTTCGAGGCCCTGATCCACCGGAAGGAGGCGCACGACGACTTCTCCAACATGAATCACTGGAATCGCGAGGATCTTCCGCCGCCGCCCTACGTCAGCGACGCCGGCTACATAAGCACCCGGATCGACTCTTACGGAGTCGCCGACGGCGTGGTCTACGTGTCCACGAAAGGCATCGGGACCTACTGCTTCGACACGGCGAGCCGCACGTGGAGCAAGGCCGGCGACTGGGCTCTGCCGTTCTCCGGCAAGGTCGAGCACGTCCCGGAGCTCGGCCTCTTGGTTGGCTTGCTTCCGCGTCGAGATCTGGGGAAAGGACACTTCACACTACGTCTGCGCCTGCCCTGTGCCATGGACGAGAGTCTCCTCCTCTGGCGTGGAGAGCAGCTTACCGATGCTCTGCGACGCCGTGGGGTACATAGAACCGAGGTATTATGATTCGGACTGGCGTAAGATGCGGTGGCCCAAGCTCATCAGCCTCGGCTCCGGTAAGTTTTGTGTCGTTCAATACTTCAAGACCATGAAGGAAACCTACGACCACTGTAACCACGAGAAGGTCGACAAGAGGTTTGCGGTATTCATCGGCGTGGAGGTGGTGCGTTGCGGCAAGGATGGTGATGATAAGCTTACGGACACCACCGACACGGGAGAGGCCATCGAGGTGATCAAACACAAGAGCAAAGTCTACTTGTTTGACAAAGATGAAAATATTGTCGTCCAGTCTGTTCTCTGAATTTTATAAATTGGGAGTACCGATTGTTATATGTAGTATTTTGCCTCTCTTTTAATTTAGTGGTTATAGATATATATCTCTACATCTCTACAACTTAATAAAACAGCTGCTGTCGTCCGGTTCTTATTCTGCCAGTTAAGTAGATAAAAGAACGTAAGAAAATCTCTACAACTTAATAAAACAGCTGCTGTCGTCCGGTTCTTATTCTGCCAGTTAAGTAGATAAAAGAACGTAAGAAAAGCAAAAAGAAAAAGAATCCTATCCGGATGGATGCACCTCTGTGGCTCTGTTGCTGGCAGCAGACAAGCACCGTGCCGCCTCCACTTCCCGTGCAAATCACACATGGCTGGTGGCTCCTCTCCGATGAGCCCTCTACACGCAACGGCGGCGATGGAGGAGGAGTACGAGAACTGGAGGAAGAACACACCGATGCTCTATGACCTGGTCATCTCCCACACGCTCAAGTGGTCATCGCTCACCACCATCTAGTGGCTCCCCTCCGAATCCCCAACCCGCAGCCACCGGCTCGTCAATGGCACCCACACCTCCGACGAGTCCCCCATGTTAAACTATAGATAGAATAGTTTTTGGTTTCTTGCTGATCAAGCAATGGTCAAGTCGTATTATACTCAAACTCTTGTAATCTGGTTCTTATATAAACACGCAACCCTGACCCATCGAGGTCATTGTGCGGTCATCTGTTTACATGGTAACAGAGCCAACGATCAAATACATCCTCTAAAAAAAACCCGGCGACCTCCTTTTCGTCGACATGTCGACGACCGTAGCTTTTTCTTCATCCTCCACCCTATCCTCCTCCTCATCCAGCCAACTCCTCTCCCAGATGTCGACCTCGTCGTTGACCCAGTTTGCCCCGATTCAGGTCAGCCATGCTGTCACGATTCGGCTCAACAAAACCAACTATCTCCTCTGGAAGGCGCAATTCATTCCGTATCTCCGGAGCACTGGCCTTATTGGCTATGTCAATGGCACGTTTGTCCAACCGTCGCCTCTCCTCTTCACTACTACCGATGGTGGAGCTACGCAAGCCGTGAATCCGCTGTACACCACCTGGTATAACCAGGATCAACTGGTGCTCAACGGGATCTTGGCGTCTTTATCTGAAGAAATCCTCGCTGATGTTGTTGATGCCACCACGTCTCGTTAGGCGTGGGACAAGCTCTCTACAATCTTCACGTCGACCTCCCGAGCTCGCGTGATCTCAATTCGTCAACAACTCACCACCATGAAGAAAAGGGATCTCACCACCTCGGCATATTTTCACAAGATAAAGGATCTTGCATCTACTCTTGCGGCCATTGGTAAGCCACTTGCAGATGATGAGTTTATCTCCTATGTTCTCTGTGGCCTGGGTCCAGATTGGTCCTCTTTCATTACTTCTATGACTACTCGCCCCGGTGATCTATCGGTCGACGAGTTCTATGCATACCTCATGTCTCAGGAGGCCCGTGATGAATAAGAGGCCGCTGATGCTCAGACTTCCTCCTCGTCTGTGAATTTTGCTGGTCGCAATAATCAGCAGAGACGCTCCAACAACAATGGCTTCAACCGTGGCAACGGTGGTGGTCCTAACCGCAACTCAGGAGGCAATGGTGCTGGCGCGTCACGCCCTCAAGGTGGTGGTCGTCCCTTCCAGGGTGGTCGTGGTTCAAACCGCGCCAATTTTAGTAATTCGCCAGTGGAGTGCCAAATTTGCAAGAAACTTGGTCATGATGCATCTAAGTGCTGGTATCGTATGGACCCCAACTATCAAGTCTCATCACCTTCTGCTGCCACAGCATATACTCCTTCCTATAAGCTTGATGCTGACTGGTACGTTGATATGGGAGCTACTGATCACATTACTAGTGATCTGGATTGCCAGGCCGTGAGGGAGAAATATGCTGGCAATGACAAGGTCCACGTCGGCAATGGACAAGGTTTGCATATCCTTCATACTGGTCATAGCTTTATTAATACTGCTGCGAAACCTCTTGTTCTTAAAAATGTTCTTCATGTTCCTGCCATTACCAAAGATCTCTTATACGTTCATAAGTTTACTCGTGACAATAATGCTTCTATTGAGTTTCATGCCTATCATTTTGTTGTTAAGGATATGATGTCGAGGACAAAACTCCTAGAACGTAGATGTCGTGGTGGCTTGTACCCCATCAAGCCCTCATTGATTTCTTCCTCCAATCAAGCCCTTGTCACCACTAAGGAGAAATGGCATGCACGTCTTGGTCACCCCGCCTCTCCAATAGTTCAGTCTATTTTACGTCTCAATAATATTTCGTGTCCTAGTAGTCAGCCTTCAGTTGTAATGCTTGTCAATTAGCTAAAAGTCATCAGTTACCATATTCTAGTTCCATTCATAAGTCCACATCTCCTCTTGAGATGATCTTTTCGGATGTATGGGGTCCTGCACCCACATCTTCTAATGGTTACAAATATTATGGGTGTGTTCGTTTTCACCTCTATGATTTTTAGAGCTGTTCTATCGAATATTGTGATACTAATTAGGAGTATTAAATATAGATTACTGACAAAACCCAGTCCATAACCCTCCCTCTGAATGATGAGATGAATCTATTAAAACTAATTAGGTCATGATTAGATAATATGATGCTGCAGGAAACATCTCTTAATCATGACTTAATTAAGCTTAATGAATTTGTCACGCTGATACGCATTCAACTCTATAATTAGTTTTATATTTAATAATTATATGTAGCGTTTTAATGATTGATGTGACCCCACTAAAATTTAGACCCCAAGAAATAAACACACCTTATTGATTACTTTAGCAAATTTACATGGATCTATCTTATGCATGACCGATCTGAAGTACAAAAGATTTTCTTGAATTTTCAAGCACATGTTGAGCGCCTACTTAACTCCAAAATTAAAATCGTTCAATCTGATTGGGGAGGGGAGTATCAGAAACTTCATAATCATTTTTTTCGTTCTCTTGACATCGCTCATCGAGTTTCCTATCCGCATACTCATCAACAGGATGGTTCGGCTGAAAGAAAACATAGACATATTGTTGAAACTGGCCTTGCTCTTTTAGCTCAAGCATCTATGCCTTTATGTTTTTGGGATGAAGCTTTTCTTACGGCCACTTATCTTATTAATCGGCTTCCTACCCGTGTTATCGATAATACCTCTCCTATTGAGCGCTTGCTTCATACTAAACCTAATTATTCCATGCTCAAAATTTTTTGTTGTGATTGTTGGCCTCATTTGCACCCTTATAACAATTGAAAATTGTTGTTCCGTTCGACTTAGTGTATCTTCTTGGGTTATAGTTCTAATCACAAGGGGTACAAATGCCTTGATAGATCTTCAAGACGTGTTTATATTTCTCGCAATGTCATATTTGATGAACGTGTTTTTCCCTTTGCTTCCACTGATCCTATCTTGCAATCATCCACGGAATCGAGTCCTCCACCTATTTCTCTACCTATGCCACTTAGCAGCAGCATTAATTCAGCTAATCCATGTATGTTGGATAGTATTTGTCCAAATTCTGTGCATACAGGTGCTTCAGTTGGTGTAGATTCTAACTTGGCGCCGTCACCAGCCGTGGAGCCTTCATCTGATCCTTCTGCATCTCCTTCTGCATCGGCACCAACCGCTTGCATCCCTGCGCCAAGTGCTTCTGACGTGCCGGTTTCAGTACGGCTGCCCGCGCCAACTGCTCTTTCTGCTGCTCCCCCACCAGCACACCCCACGCGACTCTGTCATGGGATTGTCAAGCCCAAGACTTGGACAGATGGTACTGTTACATATTCTGCTGAAGTTAGAGGCTCTGAGCTGACTTCTTTCAAGACTGCTGCTCAAGACCCATTGTGGCAAGCTGCTATGGATGCTGAATTCAACCCTCTGCAACACAACAAAACTTGGCACTTGGTACCTTCTTGTCCTGGCTTAAATATTATTGATTGCAAATGGGTTTTCAAACTTAAACAAAAAGCAGATGGTACTATTGACCGTTATAAAGCTTGACTTATTGCCAAGGGGTTCAAACAAAGGAAGGGTCTTGATTATGATGATACCTTTAGTCCAGTGGTAAAACTGACGACAATTCGTGTGTTGCTCCCTTTAGCTGTTAGCAAAGGTTGGAGTCTTAGGCAAATTGATATTCAAAATGCCTTCTTGCATGGAATTCTAACTGAAGATGTGTACATGAGACAACCTCCAGGTTTTAAAGATCCTCAGTTTCCCAATTATGTTTGCAAACTGGATAAATCTCTATATGGCTTGAAACAAGGGCTTGGTTTGCTCGGTTAAGTAAGAAATTACAAAAACTTGGTTTTTCTCCATCCAAGGCAGACGTGTCCCTATTTATTTTTTATCAAGACAGCCTCAAGATGTATATTCTTGTTTATGTTGATGATATCATTGTTATTAGCTCATCATCTACAGCTACCGATAAATTACTTCTTCAATTACAAGATGATTTTGCTGTTAAAGATCTGGGGACACTGAGCTATTTTCTTGGGATTGAGGTGAACAAGGTTTAGAATGGCATTGTGCTCACACAACAAAAGTATATTCGTGATCTTCTTGCAAAGACAAATACAGTAATGTCCAAAGGTGCTGTTACTCCTATGGTCACTGACAAGTTATCTCGACATGATGACGTTCGGTTGTCAGTTGAAGATACTACCAAATATCGTAGGGTTGTTGGTGCACTACAATATCTCTTGCTTACTAGACCTGATATCGCTTTTAGTGTTAACAAAGTCTGTCAGTTTTTGGCTGCACCTATTGAAGATCATTGGGTTGTTGTGAAGAGAATTCTTCGTTATCTCCTAGACACATCAACATTGGGACTTCTGATTCGACGCATAGATTCTCTTCATTTGAGTGGTTTTTTGGACGCCGATTGGGCTGGTAATGCGGATGATCGATGCAGTATTGGTGGTTTTGCCATTTTTCTTGGTCCAAATCTTGTGTCTTGGGGTTCTAAGAAATAACCGACAATTTCTAGATCAAGTACTGAGGCCGAGTACAAATCAGTTGCAAACACAACTGCTGAGCTTATATGGATTCAAGTCCTCTTTCGCGAGCTTGGTGTACCTCAGTCTCGACCTCCTAGCTTGTGGTGTGACAACATTAGTGCCACTTATCTTGCAGCTAACCCAATCTTTCATGCTAGAATGAAGCACGTTGAGGTGGATTAGCATTTTGTTCGAGAACGTGTTGCTACCAAACAACTGGAGGTTCGCTATGTGTCTTCCAAAGATCAAATAGCTGATATTATGACTAAACCATTGCTAGCTTCTTTGTTTCTTCGCTTTAGAAACAATCTGAACTTGTACAAGTACCGTCCAGATTGAGGGAGGGTGTTAAACTATAGATAGAATAGTTTTCGGTTTCTTGCTGATCAAGCAATGGTCAAGTTGTATTGTACTCAAACTCTTGTAATCTAGTTCTTATATAAACACGCAACCCTGACCCATCGAGGTCATTGTGCGGTCATCTGTTTACACCCCAATCACCTCATGCTCCTAGACGTGATGCTCCCGCTCCCACCCCATCTCGTCGTGCAGCGCCACACCATGGCGAGGTCAACCGCGCTCGGTGATGCCGCAGCGGCCTTATAGCGTGGCAACCGAGACCTGCATTGACGAGCTGCACCTGTATCATCTCGGCGACGGCAACGGCAGCGGGAAGAGCGGACGGCAACGGCAGCGGGAAGAGCGGTGCCGATGTCATGCTCAAGGGGCATAGCACCAACGGGTACGGGTTGGCTTGGAGCCTGATGAAGGATGGGTTGCTGCAAAGTGGCTCGTATGATAAGGTCTGCCTATGGGATCTTGCCGCAGCGAGTGGAGTTCCTGTTCTGGATGCACAACAGGTGTTTGAAGTAATGCCACACTGGCCCATATGCTGTTTCCTTTCTTTAATTTGTGTGTTCTTCGTCACCATCGCTGGTCGTTTTGTGTCATAGTCTTTGCACTTATTCTATAATTATGTTGATACTTAGAGACTTTGAGTATTGATGATAACTTTGTTTATTTGTCCATATAATAAATTGGAATTAATATACCCAAACAACTTCAACCAATACCACTTGTTAAGTGGCTCAAAAGAAAACTTAATGTCCCGTTTCACATGGACATTACAATCATAATATGTTGGAGTATTTGGAAGGAAAGGAATAAATGGTTTTTTCAAGATGAAGATCCAACAGTGGCAAACTGCCGAGAATATTTATTTAGAGAGCTTAGTCTTGTAGTGCATAAAGCTAAGCATGACCTTGCCCAACATTTGGAACTATGGATCCAGCTACATGTATAGAGCTTTTTTATTTTTGTTTTCTTTTCTTATTTGTAATCAGTTTTTCATTTTTTTTAATAAAATATCTGTAGGAGCTGGCACAAGCCTGCTCCTCCAGTTTCCTTCAAAAAAATAACAATAAACTGGTTTTTGGGACAGTGTATGATTTATCATAGTTGGAAAGAATGACTGATGAGATATAATCTTAAGAAAAAAGTAAGCTTAGCCTGCCTCGTACGGAGCAAAATAAGAGCATGTATAATACTGTTGATCTTGTGTTTTTCAAAGTTAAACGACCTTCAGTGATTTAAAATACATAAAATTTGGATGTAAATGGAATAAGTTAATTGTTTGATTCATCTGTTTTCTAAGTGACCCAGTGGTTCTCCTATGCACCAGCATGTCATTTCTCCTCTCAGCATCCTATTCATTTTGTCGGTGCTATGTGTCCTTCAAAAAGAAGGATCTTACACAGTGACACATTGACTAATTGATCAAGCATATAAAGTGTTTTTCTCTGTTCCTGTACCTCTATTTAAGGCAAAGTTCTCTGTTCTGATAACCCTGTTTAGAGAAAAGGTAATCATCACTTGGATAATTATAAGGTCTTGCCCATCTGCCTGTGACCTGTGTAAAGGAGGTAGAGTCGACCAGCCGGACGTGCGTAAGAAAAAGATAAGAAAAAAACAAATGTACGTAAGGGAAGTAAATGAAAAAGAAAAAATAGGCATAGAAAAAGAAAAAAAATGAAAATGAAAAGCAGAGTAAAAAAGAAAAAAATGAAAAAGTAAAGGAAAACATTACGTAACCTATCTGGTCAAAGGAAAATAGTACATAACCGTTCCGGTTAGTGCATGTTGTAACAAGAAATAGAAAGAACCTAATCCGGGCCTGAAGGTGATCGTGGAGCTCACTCTTGCCGAACTCCTCCTCCTCGCCGACGACTTTGAGTAATAATGAAAAAAGCGCACTTCTTCTCGAGTCCGTGATGGACGTACTCCCTTCGGCCGGTTACGCGTTGCTCTCTATGTGTTCCTCTGCCGCCTCCTTCACACCGCCGTCACGTTCACGCCTCCACTAAGAGCATCGGGATGACATGGAGCTCCGCGCGGCGACGCTGCTAAACAAGGCCACCGCGGGCGACCTGCTCAGCATGGCCCTCGACTCTGCCGGCGAGCACCTCACCAACACCGACACGATTTGATGTATTCGAAGTTGAACAACGTCACCACGAACAACAGATCTAATACATATGTTCGGCGGACGTAAATATAATCAAATAGTAGCTAAAAACTAACAGTTAGAGTTTTAAAATAGTCAAGCATGTGGCAACACATGAACACATTGCTAGTATAGACATATAAGAAACAAGAACATGTGGAGAAGGTATGATGCAGAGTAAACGAGGAGGAACGGTGGAGAAGAGAATAAAATGTAAGCAGTAATGACAAGTATTAGAGAGAAAAAGATATACAAGGCTACTAGAATGAGACAAGTAAATTGATTTTAAGAGAGTATTCTTTAGTTATAAGGTGACTTTTAGCCCAGCTATTTTTTTGGTATTCTCTTAATACAATAAGAGTAGAATACTTGCATTATCCTGTTGGTAAGAAAGATGAAGCCAATTGCGATTCAGTACTGAAAATACTTTTAATCCAGTTATGTTATTAGCGTTTGTCACGAACCTATTAGGTGCCTCGAGAGGCATGGTATTAGTGTTGTCTTAAAATAAGCGTAAAATATATACTTGCAAAAAAAAAATCACGTCAATTGCGATTAGGTACTTAAAGTACTTTTGCACTCACTCGTGATGCTAGCTTGTGACAATATTCCTTATGTATGGCTCTGGTATGATATTTAGATGACTTGGAAAATTGTGACAATATCTTCTTTTGTCTCAATTGTGATAATATTCGCTTAGTCATGCCAAAATCATTAGTGCACTGGTTGCATGACCAATCAGGTCATAGATCTACTTATGCTTATTGTCATGTTTGTGATGATGTTTATGATATAATATTTGTGATGATGTATTTTGTGATGATGAGATCAGGTTTATTATGATATAATTTTTATATCTGGTGTGCGCAAAATATAAATGGTATAAAATACAGGATGCCATTTTGGAGAGTGTTATACACTCGGCAAAAGGGCAAATCTTTGCCGAGTGTCATGGCCTTAACACTCGGCAAAGAGGGGACGTTTGCCGAGTGTCTGTGATGAGACACTCAGCAAAGAAGGAGTGTTTGCTGAGTGTCCATGACAAGTCACTCGGTAAAGAGGGGATGTTTGCCGAGTATCTACGATGAGACACATCTACGATGAGACACTCGGTAAAGAGGAGATTGTTTGTCGAGTGTCTAGATCGTGACACTCAGCAAGACTGCCCTTAACGCCGCCTGATGCTCCTCGTCTCTGTTATAGTCACGCCGACAATACAATTTTTGCCGAGGGTGGATCCAGCACTCTGCAAAGTCTTTTGCCGAGTGTCCGAGGAAAAGACATTCGGCAAACATCGTTTGCCGACTATAGCTTTGTCGTGTCATATATGTCGAGGGTGGCTCTCGGCCAAGTATTTGCCGAGTATCTTTGGGGCTTCGCCGAGTGCTACTGGCACTTGGCAAAACGGAGGATTCCCGTGGTGCTACTGATCATTGTCAGGTTGGGCTTTCAAGTTGTCTTGTCTCCTTCCTTGACGTTGATCTTCTTTGGCGGCCACTACGGGAAAACAGGTATGTGCCGTGTGCCACAGGCACACGCTACAACCTGCCTGGCCCACGACACTGATTCTACCATGGGTCGCAAACCGGCACACGGCATAGAGCTGATGCCGTTCAATGTTTGAAACGACAACACTGTGTGCCGTGTGTCCACTATATGGCACACTGTATATCTTTATTTGTACCGTGTGCTCCATTTTTACACACAGCATAAAGTGTTATGTCGTGTGCTATTGTTGTGCCATGTGTAATCTGCATGGCACACGGCATATCTTCCCTTGTGTCGTGTGCCCGATGGAAATTACACGGCATAAAATTTGGTACACGGTTTTGATGTGTCATCGAGAAATGTGCCAAGTTGGGCAGCACGCACAGCAAGGAGAACCTGCACCTTCTATATATAGAAGGTAGTTCGTCTTTCGTGAGCTTCTCCGAGACAGGAGGGCTCAACGAGGAACCGGCGTTGTTGGAGTGATAGACTCTGATTACCACTAAAGATAAACCAGGTTTGATGGAAGCAGCGATGCCAAAACCCATAGCATGCCTTCGTGTTATATAGCCCTACTCTACAGCAGATAAGAGATTACAACAGAAAACAGTTACAAATCGTAACCAAAATATCTATGCTAACTTGCTAAGTTATACTCGCAACCTGTGGACCGATTTGATTCGGCCATGAGCCACCGAAGGCCGTTTATAAATCTGGTCAAGGAGAACCATACCACCGGCGTGTACTCGTATACTCGCTGAGCCGCATCAACCTCCACTCGCGCCACAATAGCTTGTTCTACTTCTACCCAACCGCAGCGGCGGCGGAGTGGCGGACTCCCAGAGATGGTTTCATTTATGACACTGGTGGACGACATGGGCGGCGGCTGAGGGTCGCGGAGACATGGTTTGCTGGGGTGGTGAAGCAGCATAGATCAACCGGGTGGAGAATGTTCAGTCGGTGGAAGATCTGCATGTTGCACAATTTGTAAACTGCCTAGGCATGGATGATTTGCATATGTACCAGTTGCATGCCATGAGTAATGGAACGTCCCCTCTTCTTTACTTGAAACCTCAGAAGTATGGATGTTTGCTGAGTGGATTACATCGGGCTGAATAAAATGCATATCCAAAAAGAACCCTGCACATAGTTGGCAACAAAAAAGTATGTTGTTCAGATAATGCCGTAAACGGGTGCCAAACATAATGTGAGAGAATTCAAGTTTGACCAGCTTAATAATGAGCAGGGTTAATAAGTTATTAACCCTGCGTGTAAATTGCAGAATAGTGCAAATGCCGAAGTCCTTCACCTCGGATCACAAGTCCACCATCACGATTGGTATTGTTCCTTTAAGCTTTCTGCACTGCATCCTTAGCTTCTCGTTCCTGCTAAATCTGACATCTAATGTTTGAATTGAACTTGTGAGGCTTTCCTTATGCAGCGACCGGATAGCAGGACAGTTATAGATTGTTAGTTCTGTCAGTGAACTTGGAAGGCTATCCCTGGGTAGCGACCGGAAGGCACTGCATCCACGTATCTCTAGTATTTTCAGCGAATTTGGGAGGGTGCCCTTGGGCAGCGACCGGATAGCAGGACAGTAACAGATGATTAGTTCTGTCAGTGAACTAGGGAGGTGGCCCTTGGGCAAATAGAGGGAGTCATAGGCGATCTCTAACTTCCTGAGGTTGGAGAGCCCACTTAACCCTAGTGCCACTAATTGCAGCCTGTCGCATCTCTTAATGCGAAGCTCCCGGAGGGAGGTGACAATCTGAAGAGTTTCTGACTGATCCCCTGTGAAGTGCTTTATGTTAGATTTGAAACTAAATTCTAGAATAGTGAGCGAGGAAGAAAAGTGGCTACGAATGGGCATAGCAACTGTTCCTGGTTCCCCATCCATTTCAAGCGCCTGCATGATCCGTGAAGGCTCCGTGCAATGGAATAAGTCGGAACATCCGTTGATTGTAAGTTCATTCAGATGACCGTGCGCGAGGAGATGCCATAGACCCTCGGATCTTAGACCGGAACATGAATATAAGTGCAATTCGGTAAGGTTTAAGAGAGGAGCTAGTGTGAACATGTCATGCATACCAACAAGAAAGAGGTAATGCAAGGATGTGGAGAATGGGTAATAAGAAGAGGAGTCCGAACCGGAACAGGAGGATAGAAGCTTGGGGCAATATGATATAGTCAGTGACGAGAGGGAGGTCAGACTTTGAAGCGAACTGGAGCAGATCCTCAGTTCTGGGCAGCGTATAACAGATAGCTCCTTTAATTGGCGGGGCAAGAGCAGCAACCCATCCAGTCCAGCTTCTGTTTCATCCTCTCCTCCTGCGCGCTTCTTACAGTCCCATAGTTCCAACATTGACAGCTTAGGGAAATAAGAGGTCAGATGTGTCATTTCCATCCCAGTAGCACCACAAGTTCTGAAGGCGAGATATTCGACTGATAACTGGAACTGGGCATTGTTCTCACCTTCAGCCGGACAGGAGACACTGTTACAGTACGAAATGTGGAGGTTCTTCAAGGATTCAAGCATTTGCAGCTGATTGAGAGGCACGAGAGGGCATTCACTCATTTGGAAAGTCTCTATTTCACTAAGATTGGTAAAATCCAACACAGACCAGACCTCGTTATGATCAAGAGCACCATTTTGGAACTTCACACTAATAAATCGTTCAGTTTTTTTTTGTAGCCTATGGCTTGAATACTGGAACCCACTTCTGATAGTTCAACATCAAACATTGCACAAGTCCAAGGAATTCGTGGCACTGTCTTTAGTTTTGAACAATTTAAGATATGTATCTTCAGTAGCTTGGGAAACATGGTTATGTTTTCCTCTTCTGCTTCAGGGCAAGTGAAGTGTGGAAATGGCATCTCTATAAGTTCAGAACATCCTTAACAATGAGTGTCTCCAGATTTAAGAAAGGGTTATTTGTGCTCCATTTTTTTAGAGTTAATATGTTAACCAGTTCTAGCCTCTTGAGGTTGCTGAACATTTGGCATGCAATGCTCGGACACTCGTCCCCATCCATAAACAACTCCCCTAGAGGCGGAAGTCTCTTCCAAGCGACACCCTCCAGACAAAGGCTTTCCAAGTTCTTAATGGAGTGGTCTGTGCCTAGCCAAGTAGGGTAAGTGCCACCTCCATGACCTCTAATGCACAACTCTTGAAGATTACTGTGTGGTTTAAGGCATTCAAGAACTTCTTCCTCTATTCTTGTGTTCCTAGCAGATCCATTAGTATCCCAGGCTAATAGTAACCGACTTAAGTGGTGCATGTGCACTAATTTTGCTTCATCCACTTCTGTAATCGCTTCTACCTTTTCAAGGTTATAGATTTCTAGTGACCCATGGAGCTGTAGTAATCGCCCCAACTGATTTAATTCATAGCCATGTTTTTCTTTTTTCACCTTAAATCTCCTTAACTCTTGTATAGATGTTAATTTTCCAACCTCGCGAATTTCAGAATGAGAACTGTCATTGCTCACAAGTAAGTGACGAATTTTCACAAGGTTGCTCATCATCCTTGTAGAACCAAAACAACTGCATGTTTTTAGATCCAGGACCAACAGGTTGTGAAGTCTTGAGATACTGCTGGATAGCCTTTCTTTATCAAAAACCCCACCATTGATCCTTAAGTAGCGAAGATGGATTAGTTGAGAAATATCGTGCAACAGATCCTCCACATCGTAATATGCTCCAGATAAAAAAATGACACGGAGAGCTTTTGCATCCCGAAACATATCACTGAATGACTTGCAAAAGCTTCCATAGTAATCTCCAAATAACATTAAAGTACGTAGATTTGCAGCTTTCAGTCTTTTACCAAGTGCATAAAGGTCCTTCTTTAAAGCTTCAAAGGTTAGCTTGTCCTGGACATCTGCATCTTCTACAATTATGGACATGTGGCGTATGGATGCGGGGATTTGTGTGGACCTTGCATTAGAAACTTGTATAGTAAGGCATTCATAAGCTGAAACATTTATTGCCAAGTCATGAAGCAGGTCATGTATAGCATAATAAGTGTCACCGTTTTCTTTTTTGTCCTCTTGGAAGAATCCATGAGCAATCAAGTCATGTAAATAATCTAATCCAATATCTTCAATTCTCTTGTTTTGGTCACCGGCATCTAACAACCCTAGACCTATCCAGAAGTGAATTAATTTTTCAGTTTTAAATTCATAATCTTCTGGAAACAAGGCACAATGGGAGAAGCAATATTGCAGATGAAAAGGGAGATAGTTATAGCTGAGCCTTAATGCTGGCATAATGTCATCATCACTGGTCTGATTTTCCCATTCTTTACTTCCAAGTACTCTTGTCCAATGGCTTATAGTAAGATCATTTTTTAGTGATCTACCAACAGTTTTTACTGCAAGAGGGAAACCTTTCAGCTTCTTCACTATATTGCACCCAACATCATACAACATAAAATGCTTATCCCATGGTTGTTGGTCATCAAAAACACATGCTTGGAAGAAATTCAAACAATCTTTGTCTTCTAAACGTTCCAAATTTATTTGACAATCTTTTGTTGTTACCATTTCTGCAACCTGCAAAAATCTAGTTGTGACTATAACCGTATTACCATTTGTTCCTCCTTTCTTAAATGGTGCTACTAGTTTTTTCCACTCATCCTCCTCACACTTCCATATATCATCCAAGACAAGCAGCAACCGTTTAGACTGTAATCTTCTTTCCATAAGTTCTTCATCACTTCCAGTACTCTCCTTTTCATTGTCTTCTCTAGGAATCTTCTTTACAATTTCCTGTGCCAACCTATTTGCATTGAAATTATTCTGAGAGACACATATCCAAATCGGAACTTGGAAGTGGCTCTTCACTGCTTGAAATATATGTTGTGTCAATGTCGTCTTCCCAAGACCACCCGGACCATCTATTGAAATTACAGTGAGGTCATTGACACTATATCTACCATGGGTAATACCATCTACAATATCCTTTTTCAGTTTACCCCTCCCATATAACTTAGGCTCTGTGATCTGTGGTGTTGTATTTCTAGTTTGGTTCAAATTACTGCCCATGCCCTGTTGGGTTGTGATGCTGTTGGAGGCTATCATTCCTAACAGCTCTGTGTCAAGAATGGTGGAGACCACGGCACATACAGGCTTGAGCTTTTCTACTATCTCAGCCATTCGTTTGGATATTTCCACTCTATCGAACTTGAGCTTTGGTGTTTTATGATGTTGGCACATTGCAGCACACGAGCAGCATGAGGGTAAGTTTAGCTTACTGGCCACGGCCCTTGCCGTGTGATGAAAGTTGAGGACGAGACCATTGACGAGACCCCGGTCATCATCGACGGTCTCGTAAGTCCCATCGAGCTCGTCCTGGATGCGGAAGTACTCCAGCTCGTCCAGAACGTCGTCGGCGTTGTACGCTTGGTGCCGGAGCTCAAGCAGCAGCTGCCCCAGAGCCGGGTTGTGCACGTCTCGGCCACGGGCGTTGTTGAGAATGCCCTGCGCGTACAACAGCTCCAGCTTTAGGGCGCGAACATTGGGCCCGAGCCCTGAGCTTGCCACCCACGACTCCAGCAGGCCGTCCGTCACACGGCTCAGCGCCGTGCCCACCACCCAGCGCGCAGCACCGATGACAATGTCCATAATAATTCTGCAACCTGCAGAATTAAACCCCAATTAGATACTGATATGCATCTTTACATAGCATGATGACGAGGAAGGTATGGAAAGTATGACCTGTGCACGCGAAAGCGCGGGCAGGGGTCAGCACAAGCGTGAGATCGCGCTCAGAAGGTGGACGCTTAGTGCGTCCGAACTTGGACGAGAAATGCCGGTGAGCAAAATGGCTTATATTGAGCAGCATGCGCCTCGGGCCTGCGCTGGCTAACGTTAGATGATTATTGGGCATGGTATCCCCTGTGGAAGGGCCCCATTTGTACTCCTTTTATTTGAAGCTTCCGGTGCAAGCGATCACTTTGCCTAGCTAGGTTTGCCTTTCTCTTTTTCGATGCTCTTTGTTGTTTGAGAAGGACTTGGCAGTGCTTTTGTTTATCTCACGGGAGACGGGACAATGGCTGTACGTACGCGTCGAGTCTCTCTCTCTCTCTCTCTCTCTCTCTCTCTCTCTCTCTCTCTCTCTCAAGCTATTAGCAGCACCGATACAATCGGGCCTCTTTTTTTTTCGCACACCTGCTCCAAAGAAAAAATTTCCTAATAATATATATATAATGCAAATTTTAATATATGATGCCAACATGCAGTGATATCCGTGTGAAAAATGCCGCCTTGTACCCCTTTGGCTATCTTCAAATAATTCAGAGTAATATTTACAAAACTATAACTAACTCTATCCTGGTTTCAGAAAACTACAAGTTTTAGGTTCAATTTTAAAGAACTAAAGCTATTATTATTTTTTGTTTCAAAAAACTACAACTTGTGCATCTCTACCCCTTTAAAAGCCCCAACTCATATCTAAATCCACCCAATTTTTACCCCCGCAGAGACAATACAACTTCGTCTACCCATTAAATTGTACCCAGACTTATCTCTATTTCAAATCCAATGGATCACAATCCATTTCAGAGCACTCCCTCAAATCTCACGTTCGTCCACGCTCCGATCATACACCTTCACGAATTCCCGATCCCACCAATAGCGGCTCCCCTCGCTCGCCTAGGCGCCCCAGGCGTTGCCGTTCCCCAACCTCTCCATCCACCTGTTTCACACGAACGCCTAGGCGCACACGCATCGCCATCCCCCAATCTCCAACCGCCGATGGGAATGACACCGCGGCGGTGTTCACATCGTCGCCGTCATCATCGCAACCACTCCAGTATCTCGGTTTCACCGTTGCCGACTCCGCCCTCCTGCATCCCGTAGTCGTCGCGGGCAATCCAGTTGGTTGGGTCATCATGATCCAAAAGGCGCCGCGTCCCATCCAAGTTGTCCGGACCATCAACATCCATACGCTGCCAGCCGGCGATCGAAGATCACCCACTTACCCTGGTCCTACGTCGAGATCTAGAGCTAACTGTGTGCTGCTCTGCTCTTGTTGCGTTTTTGTGCCACACAGCCTTCTTCCAACGTGAGCTCATGCCTTGGAACGGAGACTTGGTGAACTGAAATCGAATAATTGTCATGGGAAGCATCATCTCATCTTGGGTTGTTCTCTATAGGGAGTTCACTTTGAAGATCACAACAATTGGGTCAGCACGAGAGGCATCACCCTGTAGAACAACCTACAGTACCACCTGACGTTCATCTGGTGCTCTGGCATCGACGTAAATGTATTTGATGTCGTCATTTTGCCTTCTTAGAATTGTTCAATTCTCAATGCTAAGTTGTCACAAAATCCATATAATCTCATGGGGTGGCAGCAGTTGTATTTGATTCTGCATTTGAAACCTTAATTTACCACCTAATATTAGAATTTTAAGCATAAAAACCACAACAGAAATATTTTTTTTCATTTCAATGCATTGCAACATATGGTTATTATATATAAGATATGAAATTAAGTATGCCCTTCTATTCATGTCTCTTATTGTAGTTTTGATTTAAAGTGAATATGTTTTTTTCTCAAGCTTGACCCATAACAGTCTCCTCCTGGGGAGAAATTTAGCAGGACGGGGGTTGAAGCTAAATATACTATGGCATGTGTGCAAACGTGTTGATGAGGAATAATTTCATCTATTTTTCAGAGGCAAGGGTTCTAGGGAATGTTGGTGGCACATGAACTTGAAACATGTATGGTTGTGTTAGTCAGGTGGAGGTTGGGTTAGGGAACCATCATGATGATTTGGGAGCTGGAACAGGAAGTTCAGAACAAAATTTTCATTTGGCTATGGTGATGGTGGTCAGCACAGAATAAAGCAAATGTTGGGGACATAATAGAGAGTATAAGAGAAGTCTGTAGTTCTGTTAATTCAATCCTTTTGGAGTTTCAGAAAATAAAATTTTTGAATAAGTAAGCTGTAGTCTAGAGCACCTATTACCACGAGGTCAATGTGGATGAGTCATTTTATGTTACGAGGTGAGGTGGATGGGATTTTGTAGCTCATGATTGTGATGACATTTTCTCGAGGGATGTGAACTTATGAAGGTAATATATTGTTCAGTCAGTCAGTGCACTAGAACTGCAAGCACCAACACTAGGCGCAGTTTGAAGTCAAGAGAGGACGATAACAGAGCTGATTATTATGGGAGTTTTGGAAATAGATGCTACCACCCTAAGGCGTGTGCTTACCTCAGAGGATGTTGTTAGCTTGATGGCCATATATTTTGATCATTGTCTTCTTTCAGTTTCTTAGTGTAACATTGTAGCAGATAATCATGTGGCCCATAATCTTGTGAGTGGCGTTCACATGTTAATGATAAAGCCTAAAAGTTTGTACTTTATTGTGGCATGAGCACAGTTGCCTGGACCAAATGAAACTTTGTTCTTTAGTCAAAAAAATGTTTCTGTGCATCTCAGCAGGACTTTTTAACAATTGTCAAACTTAATTGGCTGATGCTTTGATTGACAAACAACAAAATCTTTCTTTTTTTTGAGTAAATTTTAAATCTATCTCATTTTGTATTTCATCATCATAACTTTATTTTTTTTAATTATTTAATTTATATTAAAAATATCACCGTGGCGTTAGCATGAGCAATATACTAGTATTAAGTAAAAACAGAAGGTAGGTCTACACCCCATAGTGGCACAGCTATAAAACCGTAGTGTGTGATCGGTCAATTACCATGGGAAAGAAGGGATTTGTCGTGTGCCCGATGCACACGGCAAAATCTGAAAAAAAAAAACCACGGTGAAGTCTCTGTCGTGGGTTGCACATGGCAAAGTGCACGACAAAAAAAATTCATCGGCAAAACTGATTTCACCGTGTCCCTTCTATCGGACACACGGCAAAACCTTTACCATGTGTTAAATAACAAATGTGAACAAGCAGAATTTTCAAGTACTAGCTTAGGAGAATGAAGCACTTCTCACTGAGAGCTTTATGCGAAACCCGTCTCAAAAAAAAATATTGATGCCAAATCTTTGGGAAATAGCTTTTGTTCTAGTGTATATGGTTTCATCCAGATTATTATTGTATTCTAAAGCAAAGCATATCATGTCCTTGTCTAAAATGCATATCCATCTAGAGCATATGATTTCGCTCAAAAGCACATGCGCACTTAAAGTATTAGATTCCAGCATTTTTTGTCCCGGCTTTACCATACATCAGATTTGTTCCAATAATATTCCAATATTTCTTATCTTGGAGTAATTGTTCAAACAAATAAAATATAAACATCCTTGTCCACTACCACAGATATACACAAAACAGACACCATATTAGCGACGCCAAATGGAAATCCGTCACTAATAGGATTATTACTGACGGCTATACAGAAGCGTGACACTAGTATTTCTCACGATACCATAATCGAGGCACTAACAGTGACGTAGAAAAAAATACCCGTCACTAATAATACTGGTCAAAAGTTAGAGACGGGTTTTCTCGTTGGAGTAATTGTTCAAACAAATAAAATATAAAGATCCTTGTCCAGATGTCGGTCTACTTCTTGAGTCTTTTTTTTTTCTCGTTGAACTGTGAAAAATGTTTCCTTTAAAGCTCTCACAATAGTAAGTAAAAACAGAAGGTAGGTCTACACCCCTTAGTGGCACAGCTATAAAACCGTCTCGTGCGATCAGTCAATCACTATGGGAAAGAAGGGATTTGTCGTGTGTCCAATACACATGGCAAAATCCAAATAACATCCACAGTAAAGTCTCTGTCGTGAGTTGTATATGGCAAAACGTGCACGGCAAAAAAAAATTTATCAGCAAAACCGGTTTCACCGTGTGCCTTCTATCGGACACACGGCAAAACCGTCAAAATACACACGACAAAACCAGTAAAGTATAAATCATGAAAATCTAAAAAATAGCAAAAAAAAAATTTGGGGCAGCCAGCAACCCTGCCCGCACGTCCCAGTTGCAAGTCACTATGTTTTTTCAAGCGCCGCGCGCAAAGTGTGCAATTCGAACCCATAATCTCACCTTCGAATATAGACTACCCTACCACTGCACCACATATTAGGTTGTGATTATAATTAGATCTCACCCTTTTTATATTATATCTCTTTACCGAGTGTATTTTGTCAAGCACTCGGCAAAAACCAAGTTTACTATTGTGGTTACAAGACCCAACATACACATAATAGGCTATGCCAACCTGAAGGGATGCCAAAGCTAGAGGAAGGATACAACTAGCCAAGAAGAGAAGGAGTCGGCCTTAATCAATCAGCCTCTCTCATGACCTCTAGGGTCTTGTATTTATAGAAAGTGGAGAAGAGGGGAATCCCTCTTGTACCTTTGATATGTTACAAATCACCATTTTACCCTTGGTGGTGGGTACAAGTACACAAATGTTCTTAGACTTACAATTGGACCAAAAGACTACATGGGCCAAACATGAGGTAACTGAGCCCATGAGGAGAAACAATGGGTTCCTTCAACCCTAGCTCCATCATGTATCGAGTGCAAAATAAAATACACTTGGCAAAAATAATGTTTGCAGAGTGTCAAACATAATATATTCGGCAAAGACCTATTTATATATATTTCAATGTGTTTTTCATTGACTAAATTAATTCAAACAAAGAGATGTTGAACTACAAAGTTGTATAAGTTATTAAGATCTATAACTTTTATTGTGATCATTTGACAAAGTGATAGTAACATTATTCACAAATCTTATATGTCTCACAGAATATTTTATGAAACTATCTGAGACTATTATATTTTATAAACAATGTTATAGAGAGTAATGACCAAACGATCAAAATAAAAGTTATAGGTCTTCAAAAGTCATACAACTTTGTAGTTCAAAATTTTTTGATTTGAATTAATTTATGATTTTAAATTTAGTACTAGTTGAGATTGATACCAAATTAATGAGAAAGTACTAGTTGAGATTGATAGAATTATCGAGGGTGACTAATCCAAATCTCTCGCTGAGATCAGAGCCGATGCAGCCCGCGCGAGACAAGGGTTTCGTCTAAAAGGTTGGTGATACACCGAATTGTATTGAACGAAAGTGTTGTTTTTCTCGTACAGATCTTATTACATATTTATAATCTCATGCAAGATGTTTTAACCCGACTCAGTCAGGGCTCCTAAACAAACCGACTAGATTTTAAAATAAAATCTAAACTATAATAGAAGGGAATAAAATAACTCTATCAGGCCCATTTAACTTCCTTCCGCCGTTTGAATAGCCGATTTTAATTTCATGCCTCTGATCAGTGAGATCGGTCAAATTCTAGTGCCAACACCCATTGACTCAAGGCGATATTTTCTTATCTTACTTATAATGAGGCCTTATGTACCTTACAAAAGTTGTAAGACTTTTTTTAATTACTTTCCAGTGATATGTACCTGGAGTACTTTTATATGCCAAAATTTCTCGGTAACAAAGGGGTAGAGGAAGTCGTTGTTATTAGGGATAGCAATATGGGTCCCAGCTGCAGGGCCCTATTGGGTTTAACACTCGGGTGCAGATGCGGAGGCACTTTCCTAACCACAGGTGCCGCGCGAGCCCCCCCAAAAAATGCTTTTTCTTGTATATGTTGGGTGTTGAACAATGTGATAATGTGATATGAGGATATGAGCTTGTGTATTATGTTAGGTTATGAACAAGTTGATATTATATATTTGGTCATTCACGATGGGATGACGATATGACGCGCCACGTTTTTCAGCCGAGCACGCAAGGAAATGAGCCTGCATCTGGACTACGGCCCATGAGCCGGCCGAGCACGTAAAAAAATGCATTGAGAAAATTGCACTACCATATCAGTGGTTAGATTGTGGACAATAATAGCTTAGGGAGTATAATTGTTCTGTCTTTTTTTCGAAATGTGATCATGATTTTCTGGCCAGCAGCAAACAGCTAGCCGGTACTCCTATTTTTAGGAACCCACCCGATTTTAGTAACTAATTTCCCGGTGAATATATGTATCTCTTTGACAGGTGGGCCGGGTCTGCTGACAATCAAACAAGCACCAGAAACAAAAGCAACGGCTCGGGAGGTCCAAGGTGGGATTTAGCACCAAGCAAACTCATCCGCCCACACAGAATAGGGAAGAAAAGCGTGCCGCTCCATCCATCTCTGGTTGACCGATCGATCCATTTCCGTCACATGCGTGCTGCATCAACAACCAGGTAGTGGACACGAGTATGGCGGAGCCGACGATGCTGCGTTCGACCGGCGACCGCGTGGTGATCGTCGGCGGCGGCATCGCCGGCGCGCTCCTCGCCAAGACGCTCCAGAACCACGCCGACGTCGTGCTCATCGACCCGTACGTCGTTGCTGTTTCTTCAATTTAATTTCTTCTTCTTCTATGATATAGTCGGTGAGGCCACGACTTGATGATTGATTGTTCAATGGATGGACAACGAATTAACGTACAGGAAGGAGTACTTCGAGATCCCGTGGGCGAACCTGCGCGCCCAGGTGGACCCGATCGCGCTGGACCGGACGGTGATCCCGCACGACGAGTACCTCTCCCACGCCAAGGTGGTGACCGCCTGCGCCACCGGCATCGACGACTCCGTCGTGCTCACCTCCATCGGCCGCGCCGTCGCCTACGACTTCCTGGTCATCGCGACGGGCCGCACGTGCACCCGCCCCCCGAAACGCCCCGACCGGATCGACATGTTCCACGAGGACCGGCGCCGCATCGACGGCGCCAAGTCCGTGCTGATCGTCGGCGGCGGGCCCGTGGGCGTGGAGCTCGCCGCCGAGATCGTCATCAGCTACGCCTACCCGGACAAGAAGGCCGTCACGCTGGTCCACGGCGGGGCCCGGCTGCTGGAGGCCATGGGCCCGCGGGCCGCGGGGAAGGCCCTCGACTGGCTCCGGTACAAGGGCGTCACCGTCCTCCTCGACCAGACCGTGGACCCCGCGTCGGCCCCACCGGACGCCAGGGAGTTCACCACCTCCGCGGGGGAGACGGTGAAGGCCGACTGCTACTTCGTGTGCGCGAGCCGGCCGCTGGCGTCGGCGTGGCTGCGCGAGACGTTCCTCAAGGACCACGTGAACGACAAGGGCCAGCTTGCCGTCGACGAGCACCTGCGCGTGGGAGGGATGAGGAACGTGTTCGCCGTCGGGGACATCACCGACGTGGCGGAGGCCAAGCACGGGTACCTGGCGCAGCGGCAGGCGATGGTGGTGTCGCGGAACCTCAAGCTGCTGCTGGTGAAGGGGAGCGTCAGGGAGGAGAAGCTGCACCGGTACAAGCCGGGGGCCAAGTCCACCATGACCGTCACGCTGGGCCGATACGACGCGCTCGCCGAGCTGCCATTCATGTCGTTCCTCGGGAGCCTACCCGGCGCCGTCAAGCCGCGGGAACTCTTCATCACCAGGACCAGGAGGATGATGGGGCTCAGGAGCAAGCCGCACAACCACATGCCAAGGGTCATGTGATCAACCGAATAATAATGAAGGCATCATATAGTTGGTTTTACGATGAATTGAATAATATCATTTTTTTTTCTTACCGAATGTTTGTAGGATTTTTTGAGGAAAATGTAGGATTTGGAAGAAGAAAAAAAATCGATACCAGGCCGAAATTGGTTAGCAACTGGACGAACTTGCATTTAACACTTCAGCATTTAACACTTCAGTACCGTGAAAATAGCCAAAAGAACGACGTCTGCTTGCACAAGCAATGAATATGAACATGCAACGTCGAGGCCGGTAACAAAGCACACACGGGGTCATATCATTAGAGTTCACTTTACATTTTAATTATGAAATTCATACATCAACGTTGCACAATCACCAAATTGTACAAAAGTATAATGATGAAAAAGCTATCTGACAATCTGCAAAGATTAATCGTCGGAAGAAAAAAAATGTAGGGTTTGGAAGAAAAAAAAAATCGACAGTAGGCCGAAATTGGTTAGCAGCCTAACAGTAACAGCAGCGTTTTTACAATCAAACACACGCATCGTCGGAAGGGGAAAAGCGGAGAGAATGAGAGGCCTCCTTGGCCGCCGCCGGCTGCCGCCGCCTCTCCCCCTCTTCCCCACCGCCAAGCGCGCCACACAGCCGGCGATGAGCCGCATCCTCGCTAAAATCAACCGTTTCCTCCCTGCCAGCCGCCTGCTCCGGCTCCTCCTCCTCCTCGCGGTCCTCTCCCTCATCCCGCCGGTTTTCTTCCACTTCCGCCTCCGCCGGTTCCACCGGGTGCGTCAATGGACCGTCTACTGAGTCGAATCGATGCGTTCCTCTGCAACTCTGCTAATTGATCTGTCGCTGTCACGTTGCAGATGCGGGAGATGAAGTGTGGGTGGATCGCGAACCCGCCAATGGTGTGCGCGCATGGCGGGGACTCCACCAACGCGTTCCCCAACTCGGTATGTATGTGAGTTCTCTGTGGCTTCCTGAATCGATTCGCTCTTGATGGCATGCGGATTTCCCCTCACTCCTCTCTTGCTGAGGACAATATGTTGACTACATCTTGTTTCCTGGCGGTTCTTGTGATTCAGATGGAGGCATTTCAGATGGCTCTGGACTCCCGCGTCGATTGTATAGAGGTAGACGTCTCCAGATCCTCTGATGGCGTGCTCTTCGCGCTTCATGACAGGTAATTGAAACGCCGCTTGACAGGGATGGTGGTCATCTGTTGTTAATTTGTTGTCTCTACAGAATGCGAACTGCAATCGTGCATTTATATTGTTGCTTGGTACAATATGTGTATTATGTGTATTGTCTAGCATGTGATTATTATATACTCTCTAGGTTCCGAAATTGTTGTTCCCTTTGGATTTTTTCGTTATCTTTGACCATTCATCTTATTCAAAATATTTATTCAAATATAAAAAATTATAAGTTATATTTAAATTTTATCTAGTGACAAAACAAATTATAAGAAAATATATGATATTTTTTGAAATTTTTTAAATAAGACTAATGGTCAAAGGTAGCGAAAAAGATCAATGGCGATAACAATTTTGGAACGGAGGGAGTACATGGATATGGTTTGAGTTTAATGCAACTGGAAAAAGAAACTATACCACTGATGGTAACATTCTACCAGGGTTTCTTGAAGAGTCATTTGTGCGCTTGATCTACAGGATACCACAAAACATATTTATTGGTGTCGAGATGATTAACTGGAATTTGAATATGGTTATGTATTCTCAATGACTTATTTATTTCATGTAAATAATCTACCAGCAATGGCAATGATAAAATAGAACACATGATGAGTCAGCATATGTTCTGTCAATATCCATGTACTATCTGCTTATTCTGAATATTGTTTCATAATAAAACTGTAAAACTAATATGGTACAACAACTATATAAACCGCAAATATGCCTGATTTGAACCCAGTAACTTAATGGAAAATGCCCTACTAAATTTCCTAGACCAATGAATGTTCTTTATATCACATTTGATGATGTGTCCACACCCAAGTTGTAAGAAGCCAATTAATTGTATGGTAACACCATTCTTCAGTAATTGATACACTTGACTTCTGTCATTTATGTTATTAAATAGGTGAACTAGTTTCTCTGCTTCTACAAAGTACAAAATATTATGTCTGTTTTTTTTCTTGAATAATGCACACCTCAGTTTTTGGAATGGGTTGTAGAATGATTTGATTGCAGTCCTTAGTATTCTTACCACCTGTACCCATAGAGCAGAAGGGTCAGGACTATGATATTCTGCTAATCTGCTGTTGTATTGTTAGATATAGAATGGACACAACTTCCAAAAAGTACTATTTTGAGTTATGGTTTCAATTTCTAGGTTGCCTAGGAATTCTGTTCCCCAGATGCCACAATATGTGGGAGCTTTCATCAAGGGCAGATCCTTTTTTCCTTCAAATTTCTTGGGTTTAATAGAATTGAGCCTTCCACAAGCACTATTCACGAAATGGTACTGAGCAAATTGTGACAAAGTGGAAGTCCTCATGGATGATTTGTTTTTTCCCATCAAGTTTCAAACAACATGCTTGGGACCTAATTCAGAGTTGACACAGGCAGGGATCTGCAAAGAATGTCTGGTAATTTGACTGCAAAAGTTGGGCACTGGAGCTCGGTTGAGGTGAGTCATTTATTTTTCCTAATCTTATTATCATATTCTTAAATTGGTGTCTTCTGGTGTGCTCAATACAAACTCTAAAATTATCGATTGGTGTCACAAACAGGTGATGGTGTCACAAACAGGTGAAAGTAGATGGGGATAATAGAAGTAGGGGATTGCGAATTAGAGAAGATTGAAATACTAGATTAATTGCATCTTGCTTAATTCTCAATCCTTGCTATGGCCTCCATTATATAGGAGCCTATCCTAACAATCGCATCTAACTTAATCTTCTGACTTACAAACTTAACTACGAAACTGACTCAAACTCTAATAGGAATCCAATCTTGAGTTTTGACCACTATGGACATGACATTCCCCCTCCTTCGGAGACAACTCATCCTGGAGTTGTGCTGAAAGTCATGGTTACAGTCCACATGCAATCACTAACTTGACATGCACGCAGTGCACACAGCACAAATAAACAGGAAACCTTTTTCATCTTGTCTTGTTATCTTATTTCCCACTATATACACTGAGAATCAGCCTGCTGTGCTATGTTCTTCTTCCATCTTTAGTTATAGCAGACCCCAACCAAAAATTCGAAAAGATGAATCCTAACACAGAATAGAGGCCAATCTAATTTCACCATCAGTCCATAACCCATGCACACAACTGGCAGACAGATACAAAATTCCGTGATTCATGGTAAAATTGATCTCCAGCTCCCACGGAAATATCTCCAAAGTGATTTCCAAGAAACATGCATGTCTTTGTTATTTCCAAAAGGAAACAAATATATGCTTGAAAATAGCATGTACGAATTTGCTTGCCTTATCTCCATGCGTGAATAGTAGAAAGTACCAGATTTATTGGAGCAACCCGAATGCATGAGAGTCCCTGTCCCACCTGCTTCCATGAAAATCCCTTGAGCAGCAGAACACATCATTCTGCCTCTCTCCTTGTGCCACCAGGGCATGTTCACCTGACCTGCTTGACAAAGGAATGGTGGCCTTGCCGCCTGTGTTACACCTTGCGCCACCAGAGATCCAGAGGCTCTGTCGCCTCCAACCATGCCATGATAGACGCCCTTGACCACTTGGGTGAGGGGCAGCATGGCTACTCTGCATAACGAGCCTGGCAGTGGGTCCTGCGTGGTGGTGCAATGAGTTGGCTGCAATCCGATCTGAGGTTGTTTTTCCTGCGTCTCACAAGAACCGCCTTGTCATTCGGCTCCTTACGTGACGGCATATTGCAGCCAAATCTACGTGCTCTTCTCTTGGTGGAAGGAAAGAGTCAAGTCAATATGTTAACTATCTGAGTTGCATGTCAAAATACGTTTTCTGTGCTGTGGTCTACTTGTGTAGATTGGTCGCATAAGCCATAGATCAAAACCAAGCTAAGCTTATACCAAATTGTCATGAACAGTATAGAAGTACACCGGGATAATATAATTTTGTGGCCGGGAATTATAAAATAGACTGATACCAGATTACTCTCATCTTGCTTAATTCCCAATCTTTGCTGTGGCCTTCATATAGGAGCCAGCCCCAACAATTAACTCAAACTCTTAATAACTTTCCAAACTTAACTAGGAAACCAATTCAAACTCTTATAGGAGTTAACTATTGACCACACTGGACATGACAGTCAGAATGCATGGTTAATAAATAGTTTGTTTTGTTTCACTCCTATTTTCAAATACATTACATAATCATACACTGATTCTGAAGCTAGGGCACTAATAGAATGATCTTTTAGCTTTTTTCTAGATAAAAGCACTAGGTACAAGGTTTCAGCTGTCCAAAAGGGTTCCAAATGAGGAAGTTCATAAAGCAAAAGATGCTTTGGCGGTAAGCATTGATCAAACTGGTTTAAGATTTAGAAACTTTGGGATGTATTTGTTGAGCTATAAAGCTGCCCTAGCTCCTTCTCAATCGCTTAAGCTTTTGGGTTAGACTGGTTAGGGGTGCTGCTTCATCGTATCAGAGCCAGGAGGTCTCGAGTTCGAGCCCCGGTTCCCGCATTCCTTGCGCCACCCATTTCCCACGCTGCGCCCCAACGGCAGCCGTCTGCGCCCACGTGGGCGGCGCGTGCGGGGGGGTGTTGAGCTATAAAGCCGTCCTAGCCCCTTCTCAGTCGCTTAAGCTTTTGGGTTGGACTGGTTAGGGGTGCTGCTTCAGTATTGACAGGTTATCCTTTTATTTATTTAAGCTTCAAGTGACTTGTGCAGTATGTTGAAATCTTGTAATCAATTGTTTTTATTGGACATATAATTATGACTTAGCTTTGTCGTCATTGGCTTTGTTGTTGTTGTTGTAGTTGTTGGACATAATTATGATTTAGCTTATTTCACATGAAATTAACTGTTTTGCCTCCTATAGATGATATCACAATCGGTAAGGCAGGTGATTCTGGATGTGAAAGTTGGCCCCCCTTTATTTGAGAAAAATTTAGCTGAGGGCGTCTTGTCTCTTGTAAGTTTCCATGGATGCCATGCTTTATTTTTCCTAATGAGGTGCATCAAATAGCATAAGCTATTTCTCTATATGTTATTTTTAGTTTCTTGTTTTTACATGCCATATCTCTATGGTATCGTTGATTCTCTTGTGTTTTTTTTTTCATTTGAAATTGTTGTGCATGAATTGAAATAAAGGGTTAGAGGCCAAGTGCTCTGAGTGTAGTAATGTACAAACTAGTATTATTAAATCTTATGTTATACTTGATCACATATTGCTTTTGAAAATGAAGATTTCTAGCTGGACCTGCCCTTACAGATTTTGCAGTAACATGGCAACACCTATGTTAATTCAGTACTATTCATTCATTTGCATTTTTTGCAGATTAGGAACACAAACTGCAAAAATTGTCTTGTCTGGGCGAAAAGTGATGACTTAGGAAGAGATATAATCAAGCTATCCAAAGATGTTGTGGTAAATTTTATGAAAGTCCATTTCTCCTCTACGCACATGACCTTTCTAGTGTATATTTCAAACAAGTGACTCACCATTGTAGGTTGGCTACATTGTTATGGTGGACATGTCCACTGGTAAAAGAACTGAGCTTGTGAGGATCAATGGGGCTAAAGTTGCTGGTATATATCATCCTTTGATCCATGAGAAAGTCATGAAAGTCATGCACAGGCAAGTGCACATAATTAACCACTTAGGCTTCTGTCTCCATTGGCTATTTGCAATTTGCACTACTCAGTACCTACTGAACTTATGCTCTTGGCTTCCAAACAGACATGACAGAAAAGTCTTTGCGTGGACTGTTGACGATAGCAACTCCATGAAGAAAATGTTGTATCAGAACGTTGATGCCATAGTAACCAGTAACCCTTCCCTCCTGCAGCAGCTAATGCAGGAGACAAGAGCTGAATGCATGGAAGATGGTTTTGCATTACCATAGGAATTGCTAATTGTCCTTAACGAATTTACCATCACTGCACCTCCAAGGGGATGGCTTATGGTTTGCATGACAGCGAACAAAAGAGTTTGCCTTCTTAACTGAGAGGACTTGTGACTTGGCTTCTATAAGAGTTTATAAATTATAGATGATTACAATTGTTTTTTATATTTAATTTTCCAGTAAATTTAGATGATTGATACAGATTGTAGAAAGTATAATAAACTTGCCATGTAATGCCATTTTTTGTTTTATTCATGTCTTGATCAGATTGAACCGTTGGAACAGATTGTAGTAGTGTTATCTTTCAGTGTATGTTTTTATATTCCTCCGGTTTTTTTTATTGAAGATTACCATCTCCGACGGTCTCTTTCCTATGCTTTCCATTTCTGTCAGATGTGGTTATTGTGTGTATATTGACTGTTTCACTCTAAAGGAATGAATTGAAATTATGTGTCTTTTCCCCTGTCTTTTAAATTAGAGGGACAATTGGCAATTTTATAATAACTACCGAGAAAGCTAAATGATTAATATAAAAGGCTTCTTGTTGTTATGAACATATGTAATTGGAACAAGTTCTAACTGTATAGACATGAATCATTTCCTGAATTCAAATTTCGGATGTTTCAGTAATAGTACTCATTTACTTGGACTTATTCTGGGATCTACCTTATCCATTGTTTCCTGCAGCCAAACATCAACTCTGCTGCAAGCAGTTTCCAACGAGTGTGCACTTTGGTGCCTTGCAGGGGCCTCACAATCGTAAGAACTGCTCATCAGGTCGCTTCAGGCATCTGCTTAGAATAGTTCAGATTATTTTTGAGTGGCGCGCCCACTGATGGTTGAGCGCTTGAAAATGGGGCTGATACTCCAGTGTACTTGCTATTATTCTTCTTCTTAATGAAACGATGTGCAGCTCTGGAAGATGCAACCCACTACTTATCATTGATTATTATTTCTCTGCAACCTCATTGAGTTACGTCACCTCTATTATCTAAGCCATCCAATTTTTTATCAATTGAACCACAACCGTTTGATCTTTATGTAATCATACAATAGATGTTTGCATTCACCACCATATATATTACACCTTCTCTCCCAACATCAATATGCCTCGTGCCTCCTCACTAACAAATATTGTGTTCTCTTCTCCATAAAACTGATGAGCTAACAGCCATGCAAACCTTTATTTTGTCCTCTCGATCTCCCATTTTTCATTTAAACATGGTCAACCGTTGATTGCTATAACAGTCAAAGAGACCACAAGTTACTCTTAAAATGAAATGATGATGCCCTCTTTATGCACATCTAAAACGCCTCCACCAAAATATAATGCTCTACTTTATGAGTCCGTTGTCGTTTCACTACCTTATTTATTAGACTGCACCTTCATCCACATATATATTGCCTATACGGGCCTAGAACAAATGGTATGTCCTCCACAGCATGTATGGACTGCAGTGATAAGCGCTGATAAGCACCATGCAGGCCATCCGGCTACCATCACCTACACACAAGGATATATATGCAGATCTTTCTCTCGATGTTGACATTTTTTTTTTGAGGAAACTACGGTGGGGGTTACCCACCTGAATTCACTCGTTTCAATTAAATCAAAGGAATTGTTTACAACTATCATCACATAGATGACAAAAGAATAGAAACAAAAAGAAACACCAACAATCTAGATATATCAATAAGACCTAGAGCTTCAAATTGTCGATGTAGAGATAGAACCAAAGCACTACAGGTAAGAAAACACAAACTGAGGGGAACCCGTGATCTCCAGGGGGCACCATCATCGAGCAACATGTTTGCCAATGCTACCCAGACCATTGTGTTACCCCACCACCCGTCGTAACTACGCCGTCCCGCTGCCACCCTCCCGGGTTGGAGGGTCGCCCAGCAAGATGGGGACTAGGGGTAGAGGGCAGCACTCTAGCCCAGGTTCACTAAAAAGACGGCGACCTCCTTTAAAGCTGAAGATGACATCTTTAACAGCATCCAGGCGCCACCAACCGCCATCTGACGCCCTTAGAGGGAAGGAAGCCTCTGAGGAGGGAGGGACGACACACGTGAACTTCACCACCTAGCATAAGAAGAGCGCTGACAAAGTAGAGGTGCCAATGGAAGCACACACACCAGATCACAACCGAAGACCACCCATTGCGTTGAAGAGAGAGAACCCAATGGTGTTCCTAACATGTTGCAGGGAGACCTCAAATGTGACACCTCAGGAGGGAATGACGATGGATTCGCCATCGTCGCAAGGGTTTTCACCCAGATCAATGGTGGTAAATGCTCCATGACAACGTCTCCAAGAAGAAGCACGGCACCTGACGGTGTCGTTGTTGTCGGCACCGGTAGTCAACTGGAAGGGGCGTTAGCCTAGAGCCATTTTCGCACCACCTATAGGTCGGGAACACGTAACGGCGGCTAAGTCCCAGCCCCTGGTCGACGACAATTGTCGCCACCGCTAACTGCAGGCCAAGCTGCCATTGTGCGCAAGAGGTGTAGCGCCGCTACTGGACGACAACGCGAGTGCAGCCAAGCCCCAGCCCCTAACCGACAGCAAGCGCCGCCACCGCTAGCTCTTGGCCGAGCCTCCATGCGTGTTGACCCCTCCAAGTCTAGGCACACTCGCCATGGTGTGCAACCTCCAAGCCCAACGCCAAACCCAAACGCCCTCCGCCGTGGAGGCCGATGAGGACATGCGCCGGCCAAGGTGGCCTCCTTCTTTGTCGGGTGTCATGCCCTCCGCCATGATGGCCGCGACCGCCCGCCATGGGGACCGAATCGAGCCGTTGATGACCATGACCGAGGCCATGCCGCGGCCACCATCGAGGCCCAAATGCCGCGCTGTTGTGAGCTGCAGCCCCGGCCCGTGAGGGGCCGCCGTCTCCCACAGCGCCGGGAGGACGCCGCCATCACTGGAGGGCAACCAAGCAGTGCGACTTCGAGGAGGGGCGAGCGCCGCTCGAGTAGCCCACCTCTACGTAGATCCGGACATGAAGATGCCGGATCCGGTGGAGGGGACACCGCCGCGCCACAGAGAGGATCGATCTGGTGAAGGGGCAGTGGCCTACGCGAGGAGGAAGAAACGGCCTTGCTGCCGCCTTCCCTGCAGTCGCTCGACTTTGCCGGCACCCCACTCGGGCGGCAGCAAGGCGGGAAGGCATGGGGATGAGGCCTTAGGGCGGTGGCGGTAGGGTTCCGCTGGTCGCCCTCTCCAGAGAGAAAACACGGGCTTCCCCCGCTCTCGTTCCGTTCTAGGCGAAGTATATGTATGTGTTTGTTTATCTCTTGATGTTGACATTACTAAATCACATCAATTAAATCATTCCTCACAACAGCACTAGAAATAATTCAACGATGTACGTCAGTATCAACAAAGTAAAATTTGTAAGTGTATGTAAAATTTATAAGTGTATGAAAAATACGTTGTAGCATTTCACCATCAAACTTCTCCAATGACTATCATTTATAGTTCTATAATAGGAAGGCATAATAAGAATAGAGTATTTAATAGGCACGAATGGATATAAGATTGATAAATAAATCAAGATCTATACAGGGGTAAATATGATAACGATAGGGATAGTATGACACACAGAACATCATTCACTGAATAAATAAAAAGAACCTAAGTTACTAGTGGGTTTTAGTTAGGAGAGCTAAGTCGTATCTCTAATGTTGTCCTATTAAAATAGTTGCATAGTCAAATAAATACAAACAAGTCTATACTAGTCATAATCTAATGCACATAACACTTCGTGTACGGATTCATGCCCGGCATACACAAGGCAAATCCGTCTTGGACACACATCACAGCCGAACGTGGAGGAGTCAATGGATAGATAGGACTGTCACCATGTATTACGAGGTGATTGATACTATCTAGCCATCTAAGCACCATGCTTATATATTTAAGTAGAATTCTAGCATTGATCAAACATTAGAACTTCGATAAACCTAATTGGATATCAAACTTATGTTGAGGTACACCAACTAGACTAAAATACAAACTAGTATTATAGCATTTAGACTATAATCAAGGGATATGCAATTCATAATAATAAGTTAGCAAGTCTATATTATTATAAAAGCACCACTAAAGTCCTATGACATAAATATGATATTGAAAGTACATCTAGGCCTCCTAGTGGGTTTTGGTGTTTGAATGACAAAACGATTAAAGAGCTAATGCATTTGTTGAGTTGTAACAGGAAATGTGATGATACTAATGAGAATTTGTGTATCAAGACATAGTTGTATATGGATATTCAAAGTGCACATGATATATACCATATGCCAAAGATTGTGATGGATGAAATAGAATGTATCACTTTGTGGATATTCTCTATTACAATTTAAGTGACATATATAACTAAGCAATTGTTGATGACAAAAGATAAAAAGAGCTAGTTGATGTGTCAAGCATATTTTCACTATGGTCATTGGTACTTACTATTATTGTTTGCTATACATCAAAAGGAATCAAATACATCTAAACAAAAATCAATCGTGTGCTCATGGATGATACAAGGAGATATGTGAATCATGATGGCAAGTTGATGAAGGGTTGGCAAGGACTTGGCTGCGATGGACCATACTTTGGAGAAGGGCAAGCATTAGGCTTGGCGCCGAAGGACATTTGTGATGGAGAAGAGTAAGTGGATGCTTGAATCCGATGAATCAAAGATGCCATGAAGACTCAGATGTTTCTAAGTGTCAATTATTTATGAATCCAGAAGAAAGGTGACATGGATGAAAAGTGGAGTTTTGACCATATGAAGTAATCCTCCATAGTCATCAGCTCAAGGTGGATATGCTCAAGTGCTGAAAATGTTGATCACCCTCATGAAGAGAAATATGAAGAATATCGGCAAATAGAATTATCTCAAGCTCAAACAATAGTTTTAGTGTCATTTATTTGTTTCTTGAGTATAGGTTGTTGTTCTACCAAGAGGGATGCAACATGTGTTCATGACAAAAGTCAAAGTGCTCAAAACCCAAAGATAAACCTTTTGAGAGACCTAAATGCTAGCCCTGAGTGTGCAGCAGTGGTTCAACTGGTCAGACAGGTTGTGTCAATTGGTCAGACTGGTTTGAATAGAGTTCTTGGGTCCAGTTTTGGGTTAGTGAGTGTTTGGCCTACAAATTTAATTGGGTAATTAGTTTGAGTTGTTTAGCAGCCTAGTGGGTAGCTTGTGGAGCCTTTTTGACTAGTTTGGTTGGGTGGCTTGTCTCCAACCGGTCAGACCGGTGTGTCATACCGGTCAAACCAGTGTGTGCCTGACAGCCCCAACGGCTAGTTTCTGGAATCGTGTTTTAATACCCCTCCACCTCTCCCTTCGGCTAAAGTTGGTTCTTGCTTGACTCTATAGCATTCCAATGGCCATTTGAGCTCTCCCCAACCTCTCTTTGTGAGATCCAAGTGCTTTGTGCAAAATCTTTAGTTGGGTTGAGAGATTTGAGTGTGTGGAGCATTTGTGAGCAAATCCTAAGCCTTGAGCACTTTGGGTTGTCGTCAAGCAACTTGTTGAGTGTTGAGTGCTTGTCACTTAATGAGTTCGAGTATTTTAGATATTTTATTTTGTTTATACCTTATCCATGAAGCTTGACATATGTTAGGTCAAGAGTTGTTTGAATAGAGAGGTATAAATTAAATAAGCTAAAAGGACTTCTTGGATACTTCTTGCTCCTGAAGTGCTCTAGTACAGGTATTTTGGAAATCTATCTACAATTGTTAGGTTATGTGGTTTTCAAAAATATTTGGGTCTTCTCGGTCTTTGTGACCATATCAATTCTATCATGGCTATTGTTCTCCCTTATTGCTTGTTGGCTAGCCATGATTGAAGAGATGCCTCTCAAGTTCACATATTCTTATATTCCCTGAATATCTTTATCTCCAAGGTTGAACTAAAATAAATTCCAAAGATTGTTGAATGGAAAGAATCGAATATTTCTCGATATGGTCCAAAGATGGTTGAATTGGAAGGACTTAATTTTTTTTAAAAATCTGAGATCTTATCCATGAAGTGGAAGAAGACCAAGTGCCAAAATTTCTCATTCTTACTTGAAATCTCCTTCCCCGGCTGCAAATCATCGGACTTGTCTGATGCATCGGACAAGTCCATCGGACTCCAGTAAGCTCGGCACCCCTCTTCATCGGACATGTCCTATGATCATCGGACTTGTCCTATGCATCGGACATGTCCTATGATTGCTCACCGGTTAGATCGGTTTTTACAACCGGTCAGATCGGTTTCCCCATGCCTTAACCTAGCCCGTGACTTCTTCATTCCAAAATATTGCCACATTCATTTCTCTCACCTCCTACACCTCTCTCCTCATGGTGAAAGTCTTCCCATGGCGATCTCTTTATTCCTCCATGGAATCCATTGTATCTAAAGGGGATTTGGCCGCTCCTTCATCGGTCAGGCCGGATCTGAGGTCGGTTCTTCTCCAAATCCATTTCCTTTGTCCTCTCAAGGAAAGGCTCAATGGATCATTATCGTTGAACTTATGAAAGAGAGAGGACAAAGAAAGGAAAGCATGATCACGAGGCTAGTAGCTCTACAACTACTCCCCGCAGATCTCAAAGAGCCACAATTCACAGGGATCTCAGCAGAGCTAGCATGGATATTGATCAAATAGTTGCTGAGGAAGATGAGGAAAGACATGAGGCTTCTAGTGAGGAATCTAGTGGTGATGATGAGGAGGATGAGATTGAGGATGAGACTTTTCGTGTCACAGCACAGGAGGAAGAGATGGCTGCTCATGAGAGTGAGAGTGACATAAATGATGATGACATTGCTAATATTGTCAGAAATGAAGATGATGAGGAAGAAAATAAGGAAAGGAGATTGCTAGTCAAGTTCAAAAGACACAATTTCAGGATAAGCCTTTTATAAGAACTCCATCTAAGGCTATGGGATATCAGCCAACAAACTATAAAAGCAAAGGTGCAACAAAGGAAGTGAAAAAGGAAAGGAAGAAAAATCCTAGAAGACTACAAAAGAGTGCAACTGACTATCGGTTCCACACATTGTTTCAGCAGGATTTTTATGAGACTGTCATCATGACAAAGAAAATACAAGTGTCTGAATCTCAGTGGGTGGATTGGGATTGGATAGCTCACTATGATGACCCAACCTTTAATCAAGTAATTGCAGCTTGTGAGAGGACACACATAAAGAAGATGATGGGTTTCAAATTTCATTGGAACAAGGAGACAATAGCCCAATTCTATGCAACCTTGTTCATTGAGGAAGCTGGAAATGTTAGAAAAATGCATTGGATGACAGAAGGTCACTGGTATGAAATCTCCTATGCAGATTTTGCCTATCTTTTTGGCTATAAGAGAGGAGATTACAATCGAGAGAAAATTCATCTTTGGAATCCACTTGATGTGAAAGAGATGAGCTTCATGTATCCATGAGGTGAAGTCGTGCATGCTGGAACCATCACCAACATGTATACCTTCTACTTAGTCTTGAACCGCCTTTTCAGAAGAACTCTTGCACCAAGAGATGGAGATCCTTCACATATTTCTTCTTATGCAAGAGACTTGCTGGCTAAAATGAGAGATAGAGCACCACCATTCAGTGTGATAGATTACATTTGGGAGGAGATCAAGAGCATATCCATGACCCCTCTCAAGACTTGTGCTTTTGCTCCATACCTCATGTTCATGATTGAGGAAGTGACAAAATTGGAATTTCCAAAGGAAGACCCTCCTCCTCATGCACCTCTCTGGCCTATACCATCAAAAGATCTAATAGTACCACTTCCTAATTCTCCACCTCACTCAGATGAACCCTTAGAACAGCAGCTCCAACACCAGCAATCTCAATCGGTCAGACCGGTTGGTACTACCGGTCAGACCGGTCAGCCTGGCCCATGGCAGACTCAGTCCTCCCAACATCGAGAAAAATCCACCTCTCCAATTAAGAAGCTTTTCAACATGGTTTTTGGTATGTGCAGAACAAACCATGATGTGGAAACTCGTGCTAGAGAAGAGAGAGCATATTTGTCTAGAAGATTGAGAAGAATTGAGAGAGCTCAGTTTCCTTTGGATCCTCCCTCACCACCTAGACAAGAAGAACGGCCACCAACACCTCTAATGGAAAGATATAGAAGATGGCAAGATGAGGACTACTACACACAGATTCATGGCTCTAGCAGTAGTAGTAGAGGACACATGGGAGATTCAGATCCATTCATTACTGAATATGTAGGACTTACTAATCAGCAGCAGTTTGGACCTCCTCCAGATTTCTCACAACCTCCACCATCTCATCCACCAGGACAGCCAAGGCACAGCGCTATTGAAGACATCGTTGCTAATATCTTTGGAGAGTCATTCACTCCCGGTGATGGTGGGAACTTCTAGAGCAACGGTATTTTACTCCTTCGAACTTCTTTTCTTCTTTTTGGATGATTGTTGACAAAGGGGGAGAACAAAAGGATTAAAGCTTCAAGTGTCATCTAAGAATGTCCAAGGAGTAGAGAGAGAGAGAGAGAGAGAGAGAGAGATTAGTTCTTGTGGTTTTATGATTTTCTTTCCAACCGGTCAGACCTGTTGGTCACACTGGTCAGACTGGTGTGAACTATTTTCTGAACCACTTGGTCTGTAATAATCATTGTTTCATCATGTGAACTTGAGAACCATTATAATGTGTGCTATTGTGTGCTTATGAACCTTTATTTATCTAAGTGGTATTATGTTAGTGTGCTATGAATTGTTGTATGATGACTTGTTCTTTACTATTCAGCAACACCGGTCAGACCGGTGTGCCATACCGGTCAGACCAGTGTGAGTTTGGTTTTTGCTGCTTTTTCTCTTTTTGTTGTGGGCTTTGTCATATGCATCACGTATTATCACTTCACACTTGTTTTGCACCCCACGGATGCAGAGATATAGGGGAAGCTCCATGTTTTTACTTAATATGTGCTTTTGGTAGTTTAAGGCCAAATCTGAAATTTCAATCTCATGCACATATTTAGGGGGAGCTTAAAGTGTATCCCTGCATTCAAAACCAGTTTTGATTTAATTGTGAAGCTTTAATCGGGTTGTCATCAATCACCAAAAAGGGGGAGATTGAAAGTACATCTAGGCCTCCTAGTGGGTTTTGGTGTTTGAATGACAAAATAATTAAATAGCTAATGCATTTGTTGAGTTGTAACAGGAAATGTGATGATACTAATGAGAATTTGTGTATCAAGACATGGTTGTATATGGATATTCGAAGTGCACATGATATATGCCATATGCCAAAGATTGTGATGGATGAAATGGAATGTGTCACTTTGTGGATATTCTCTATTACAATTTAAGTGACATATATGACTAAGCAATTGTTGATGACAAGGGACAAAAGAGCTAGTTGATGTGTCAAGCATATTTTCACTATGGTCATTGGTACTTACCATTATTGTTTGCTACACATCAAAAGGAATCAAATACATCTAAACAAAAATCAATCATGTGCTCATGGATGATACAAGGAGATATGTGAATCATGATGGTAAGTTAATGAAGGGTTGGCAAGGACTTGACTGCGATGGGCCATACTTTGGAGAAGGGCAAGCATGAGGCTTGGCGCCGAAGGACCTTTGTGAGGGAGAAGAGCAAGTGGATGCTTGAATCCGATGAATCAAAGATGCCATGAAGACTCAGATGTTTCTAAGTGTCAATTATTTATGAATCAAGAAGAAAGGTAACATGGATGAAAAGTGGAGTTTTGACCATATGAAGTAATCCTCCATAGTCATCAGCTCAAGATGGATATGCTCAAGTGCTGAAAATGTTGATCACCCTCATGAAGAGAAATATGAAGAATATCAGCAAATGGAATTATCTCAAGCTCAAAGAATAGTTTTAGTGTCATTTATTTGTTTCTTGAGTATAGGTTATCGTTCTATCAAGAGGGATGCAACATGTGTTCATGACAAAAGTCAAAGTGCTCAAAATCCAAAGATAAACCTTTTGAGAGACCTAAATCCTAGCCCTGAGTTTGCAGCAGTGGTTCAATCGGTCAGACCGGTTGTGTCAACCGGCCTGACCGATTTGAATAGAGTTCTTGGGTCCAGTTTTGGGCTAGTGAGTGTTTGGCCTACAAATTTAATTGGGTAATTAGTTTGAGTTGTTTAGCAGTCTAGTGGGTAGCTTGTGGAGCCTTTTTGACTAGTTTGGTTGGGTGGCTTGTCTCCAACCGATCAGACCAGTGTGTCATACCGGTCAGACCGGTGTGTGCCTGACAGCCCCAACGGCTAGTTTCTGGAATCGTGTTTAAATACCCCTCCACCTCTCCCTTCGGCTAAAGCTGGTTCTTGCTCGACTCTATAGCATTGCAACAGCCATTTGAGCTCTCCCCAACCTCTCTTTATGAGATCCAAGTGCTTTGTGCAAAATCTTTAGTTGGGTTGAGAGATTTGAGTGTGTGGAACATTTGTGAGCAAATCCTAAGCCTTGAGAGCTTTGGGCTGTCGTCAAGCAACTTATGAAGAATTTGTTACTCTTGGAGGTGAAGCCTCCTAGACGGCTAGGCATCGCCCTAGAGCTCCCAAGCTTGTGGTGAGGCTTGGGACAGTTTGTGAGGGTTGTGATCTTACCTCCGCGAGAAAAAAGATCAAACTAGTGGATCGGGGAAAGTGGTTGAAAGAGACCCGGCTTGTAGTTGGCCTTGTGAGCAGCTCAATCTTCCTCAACGGAGACGTAGGGATCATAGTGGTGTGATTCTGAACTTCGATAAACAAATCATCATGTCTCCACTTTGGTTTGCCTTTTTAGTTGTTTTCAAGTTCATATTTGTGCTTCCGCTTTGGTCTACTTGGTAGTGCCATTTTGTGTGCAGGTACTAAGTGTATGTGCTAAAAAAAATCTCCTGGAGCACTACTTCAAGTCTTGGTTGAGCTAGGATTCAAATTCGAGATTTAATCTATTTCTGTCAGTGCACACCGGTCAGACCAGTTGAGCATACCGGTTAGACCGGTTTAATACTAATATGTGCGAAATAGTTTTGTAAATTTCAGGTTTCACCTATTCACCCTCCCCCCCCCCCCCCCCCCTCCCCTCTAGGCGACATCAAGGTCCTTTCACATATATAACCAAACAAGAAACATATATCATAAACATAACTGTATAAATGGAATAGAGCAAAGTCATAAATAAATAGAATAAGGTAAAAAATACAAGAGCCATTACCAAACTCCTATGACATAGAGACTTGAGCAAGGCTTAACCTAGACTAAACTCCCACCATAACTTGCAACTACTAATAAAAGAGGGAAATGACTATTCTAGTGTGTGTGTGTGTGTGTGGTGGAGCTCTTTCCTTCTATTTATAGGGTCCAAAGGTCGGTTCCTGGGCTTGGAACTGTCATGCACCAACATAGAGAAACTCAGGAGGAAGCACCGCATGGAGGCCTGCTCGAAATGGGCTCAGGACCAGGTCGGTCTACCAAGGGAGGCCCAGTCACCCGACCTGGTTCTCGCCCCCATCAGGTTGGTCTTTCTCAGGGTGGCAGATAGGTGAGCCCCCTTTAATACTAAGGTGGTGTGCTGTCGAGGAATCCCATGTATCCATGTATTTGATCCGTGTGATGTCTAGTTGTCATCATCCTATTGGTTAGAAGGGTGTTTTCGCAGATCTTGCTCCATTTCTCCACTTCTTTTGTATGAAATCTATGCATGTATTTATTTCTCAAGGACAAGTGGAATCTTTGGTTAAACTATCTAGGAAAGCTCTGTGCACTTCCTGTTAAACTATTTTTCTTGATTTTTGTCTTAAGAAAAAGCAATATCCTACTGATGGTATTTTCATAAATTCTTGCACATTGCCAAACAAAATTGGATACCTAGAGGTGCAGTTGCGTGTATAAGAGTATGGGATCGTAGAAATAATAATTGTATGTTACGTTATTGTTCAAGGTGTTGCAGGGTATATTTCATATTAGTCTCTCCTGCAGCTTCTTATATAAGCATTACGATGACAGTCATATTTTTTTACTTATTTTAATCCATATATGTTGAACAAAGAACACATCATCATCATTAGTCATTAGAGTTCACTTTACATTTTAATTATGAAATTCACACATCAACGTTGCACAATCAACAAATTGTACAAAAGTAATGATTAAAAGCTATCTGACAAACTGCAAAGGTTTGTCACCTTCGAATCGGATGCCAAAACATATATATAGAGAGAGAGAAAAACGCGTGATGCATGGTCTAGTCTTGGTACTGGCCTGCTGGACACATGCAGAGATCATGTCACTTGAAAAAGGGTGACGATTGGAAGGAGCAAGCCGCACAACCACATGCCAAGAGTCATGTGATCATCCGTGGTGGAGAATGGATGGAGCGACCGACCACATGCCTCGTCTTACATGAATAGTTGGTTTTACGAATAATACCATTTTGCAGAATGTTTGTGGGATTTTTTTTTTTGAAAATGTAGGATTTAAAAAACAAATTCTAGCGATTGAGAGGAGGCCGAAATGGGTTGGCAACTGGGCTTAGGAAGCTTTTGCTTCCTCCATAGGCTTTTGATTTCAGCCTGAATTGGGCCAACTTTGACTCCCAACATGAACTTGCATTTAGGACTTCAGCATTGAACTGAACTATGGCCAGACCGCAAAAGCATCAAAGCAATAATCATTCAACCATGAACATGCAACGTCGAGGCCGGTAACAGAGCACACACAGGGTCATATCATTAGAGTTCACTTTACATTTTAATTATGAAATGCATACATCAACGTTGCACAATCAACAAATTGTACACAAGTGGTAGTAATTAACAGCTATCTGCACCTTACACTGCAAAGGTTCATCACCTTCGAACCGGATGCCAAAAGCCCAAAACATATAGAGCGAGAAAAACGCGTGATGCATGGTCTAATCTTAGTACTGGCCTGTTGAACAGATGCAGCGATCATGTCATGTCACTTGAAAAGGGTGAGGAGAGGAAGGATCGCCGCGAGGACTAGCGCCGTGCAAGCGCTCCACGCGCCGCCACGTGTCTTGGCGCCGCCGGAGAGGTAGAGGTAGTAGTACGGATTGGAAGAGGACGGCGGGGACGGCGGCGATGAGAAGTGTGACGCCGACGGGGGCGACGGCGGTGGCGACGACGACGAAGAACCGCCGCCGCCGTTGCTGTCGCTGGTGCTCTTCGTTGTCGGCGGCGGTGACGATGACGGAGGAGGCTCCGAGGGAGAAGGCGGGGGCGGGCACGTGGACTGCGGCGGGCTCGACGTCGTCGTCGGCGCCGGCGGCATGGGCGGGGGCAGCAGGTCGAACTCGTCCGTCGGCGGCGGCGGCAGGACCAGCTCCAGGTACGGCGGCGGCGGTGCGGACGCCGGCTCCGATGACGACGGTGGTGGGGGCGCGGTCAGAGGAATGATCGACGGCGGCGACGATGAGCAGATCGTCGGGCACGTCTCGCACTTGCTGATGCAGAGCACGTTCGTGTCCGGTCCTCCACCGGCCGCCGCCTGGTCCTGATCACCGACGGCGATCACCGGGAAGCACAGCATCATCAATGACACGGCCAGCACGGCCGCCGGCGCTGCTGCTCTTCTCCTCCCCGCCATTGCCGCTGCAAGGACACACAGCTGCTCTCATGCGCTTGCGTGTGTTCGAGTGTGCAGGTGAGATTCCTACGAGCTTGTGGACCGCCCTGTTTATAAACAGGAGGGGGCAAAAGCGCGCCAAAAATGTGCCAAACTTGAGGTGCAAGCTCCAGCAGAATCTCTCTGAGCTGAGCTGATAGGGTGACATGCAATGCAAATGCTGGCTGTAAAGGGAGATGCCCCGAAATTGGCAGCAAGGAATTGCCGATTCCTCCTTCAGTCCTCATAGATTACTATCGGGAAATCATCAGCTTAATTATCTTTCATGTGCATGGAACTGTTAAATTTAAGCGTGGAAAGTATTGATGAAAAGAAGGTACTTAACCAGTGAGCATAGTCAATAGAGATTTCCAGGACAAAGTCGATGCAATGATGCTTTCCAGAGTGCAGGCCAGGCAAAGGATATATGCTTCTGGACGATTGAAAACTTGAAGCTAGCAACTTCACTCGTGTCAGGTGAGGAAAGAGGCATGTGCCTGCTTGCTTCTAGTGCAGCTTAGTTACAGACGAAGGATAATGCTGGACTAACCAAGGGATAACCGTGAAGCTTCTTCCTGCTATGATATCTAACCTGTATATACAAGTGAAAGATGAAGGATATGTAAGGTAAGTATCATAAGAACAATCCAGTTACATTGGTTATTCACTATTTACGGATAAAAACAGTGGTCAATGAAAATACCTTTTTCTCGAAGCATCTATCTTTTCTTTTCATGCGGAATTTAATCAGAGCAGCTTCACGATGATACCGGTCACTATCCAATCCATTGTAAGCACAGTTTTGGACACCGCTTTCATTGCCACTTTCTAGGGCAACTATCATATTTGTATTAATATCATTTTCAGCGCTACCGGTGCATCCACTTCCTTTACAGATATCTTGACTGCAGCTTGTGCTCTGGTTAACATGCTCCACATGAACTCTTGCCAAGTCAAGTGGCTCTCCTGATTCCCGGACAATTTGCCTTGAATGGTGCAACTGCTGATCTTCTTCTGACTGTCTTAGCTCATGAATCTGAGATGCTTTACTATTATTTTCACGTGAATTTAATTGACCAGAGGAGTGCTGAAATGTTGCCTTGTTGATGCCAGCTGAATCACTATGCATAAGAGGAGCCTGTGTATAGTATAAAGGTTGCAGAATGGCACTGTAATGATATGGCATTGTAGCACCAACAGGAATCGGAAGAGGTATAAATCCATATGAAGGATGGCTCATACTGTCCTTTCTGTGGGAGGAACTGCTTGTACCAGCGTCTTCTCTTGCACTACTAGAACACATAATGGCAGCACCATCTGTGCTACTGTCCAAAGGAATCCGTATTTGCATTGCACTCTCATCTGTGTTATGTTGACGGGGAGGCAATATCTCATTGGGTTGGACAAGTGGGGCCTTGTCATAACCACGATCCTGACGAGTTATGCAGAGAGAAGGGAATAACTGTTGCGGAGCTGATGGTTCTATCCTTTTATTACCATATCTGTGTCATAACAAGCAAGCAAGCAAATAACACTAGTCAGAGTCATGCACAATGTTTGAGAAATTATTAAAATCAGCATATGGGCCTACACTGCTAAACCATGTAGCCTCGTAACAATACAAATGGGTACTGAAAGAAAACCATTCAATAACTGATGTTTTTAAACCGAAATACACAACTGAAAATCGACATCAGAACTTATTTGGAATAAATATTGAAACTCATCAACACAAAGTACCTCGAAAAGGCAGAGAAATTTGAATGATTAAAGATATCCTTTTCCCTGAGCCCTTGATTTGTATAACCATTAACACCCTTGAACTGGGAGGGGCAAGATTCAGCATGAGCGACTTCAGTATGCTTCGAGCTTTCTCCAAGGGTGTTTTGGATAATATCATTATTTTCCAGTACTGCTGATTTGCACTTTCTATCGGTTGTTAGTTGTGTCATAGCCATATCTTTGCCAAGATTGCTAGCACGATGTGAACTTGCATCAGCAATCCTCAATGCATTATCCATTATTTGCTCAGCAACCTTTGTAGAAGTAATGCCATTAAGGCCTTTGGAACGTGCATTCCTCTCAACTGAAAACACTTGCACTTTACTAGTGTTGCATGCACTTCCAGCTGGAACATCTACAGAAGATGAAATCACAACCACCTATCAGGTGTGCACAGCAAAGTAGACAACTATCTCACCAATAAACCACATGGGAATCAAGTAGCCATGTCCAAATCCCTTACCTTCAGTACCCTTTGGCACATGCCCTTTTGTATTTACTCCACCATGACACTCGCTCTGTACTTTACTTTTTCTGGATGAGCCAGCTCTTTCATTAGTAAGATTCTCAGGAAGCTTCTCAACACTCTGAATTTCAGGCTCCCTTTTGCTACCGAAGCTCTGAAAGGTAAAACACCCTCCACAATGTAAGTGTACACAAATTTCAATACGAATCTAAAGAATACATCAGAACTGCATAAGCCCACCAGGTGAAATATAAAAGGTTTCAATAATGACGAAACTAAATCGCTTCAGTAATCAGTAAGAAATACGCATAGACATGTGTCTCCAAATCTTTTGCTTAAAACATTTTAGTATCATCTTATTGTTTTAAATTTCACAACATTATTATTTTTCTCCAAAAGCATGTTCAGTACCAGGTCTACAAGGTGCAAGCCACAAGCGAGATCAGTTACTCACTTGAGTATCACTTTCCTCATCACTGTTTTCTCCGGTCCTTGATCCATTACCAGCATTGGCACTAATATGATTGCTGGCTGCATTATTCTCCGATGCATTTGTTTGGTTATTCATCTGCATTAAACTCACAAGCTTCAGTACTAAAATAGTAAAATACATAAATGATAATTGCAGAAAGCTTTAATGATCACATCACCAATATCCCACAAGATGATAGATAGATAAATTTAATTGCTGCATATCTATAACACGACTTTGGAACTGTAGATAGCAGTTCAAAGTAACTCCTACTGCTACATTATCTATAACTACAAATGGTTAGCCAAGACAAATTGAAGAATGCATTTGAAGAAGCATAAAGAAGTTGGACTTACAGCATGCCGCCTCCATACATGTTGCCATAAGTTACGCAACTCATTCTTCCTCACTGGTTTCACAAGGAAATCCACGGCACCCTTCTGCATGCACTTGAGCACCGTGCCAATAGAATCTTGAGACGACATCACTGCAATAAACATACAGTGCAAAACCATGAAATACCATAAAACCCAAAATAGAATCCATAAGCGTTCTAAATCAATGCTACCCATGAAGTACAAGTGCCCACCACCCTTATATGTGTGTGTATAGGTCCATCACTCTACTAGCCCGATCAGCTGCTCATGTATTTGTCACGTCACGAAAACTGTTGCAATTCCGGTTGCATTTCCATAAGCAAACTAACGAAACGTTTGCAATCTTCCTTTAACAAGCTGATCACATCCAATAAGGCGCCATTTTTCTCATTGAAACATCAAAATTTAGAATACATCAAGGATCATTAAAAAAAGCACACAATGGTAACATGGTTGCCCCCTTAGCTCTTATGGCTTTTCAGAACATTAGAGTTCAAACATTTATCAATTTGATTTCCATGACTTGCAGCATCTCATTTTTTGAAACATTCAGGACATGGATATATGAATTTCCATTGAGCAGCACACCACGAAATGGTGCAATTTCCCGGTCAAGCTATGTGATTATTCATAATATGACATCTAAAGTTCCACCTTTAATCACATACCCCCTCCAAAAAAAATATTTGTTGACATTAGGACATGATGCTTAGTGCAAATTTGAAATAAGAATCATGTCCTAACATCAACAATTTTCAGCCGGAGGTAGTATTTCACATCACATTGTACAAAACAGGATTATAGTAATAACCAACAAACGTTGCAAACATACTACAACCAATCTCACATTCCAACCACTGCCTAACAGTCTAACACGTTCTGTACCAATTATAGTGAACCGTCAATTTAATCTTCAATAATTTTCTTTTTCCTTTTAAGGAAATAATCAATAATTGGCTACCAACAACGGTTACTCGAGAAATAACAGTCAGAAATGGAATCCAAAACTACTGGTTCAGTCACACTAAAGACATTAATCCAGAATAACCAACACGACAATACACCACGAGGCCAGATCCATTTAAAGTCAGCAACAATCATCTCATTTTAGTAAACACATGTGCAGACCACAATAAACAATCCATGCAGAAACGAACAGCATAAGCATAAAAGCGTGACACGAGCTCCTTGCTTAAAGTAACTGCAAGTTAGCGAGACCTAATTCAGTTTCCCAAGCTCGATTCGATTCACAGCAAGCATAACAAAGCTGCGTCAGCGCAGTCAGAGTTGATCGAGGTGCTTACTGACGACGGGGATGTTCTTGCACTCGTCGGCAGCGACGATCCTTGCAAGCAGCTGGATGCCGGAGAGCGTGGGCATGGCGACCTCCGTGAGCACGAGGTCGAATGCGTAGGCACGCTCCCGCATCACCTGCCACGCCTTCATCCCGTCCGCCACCGCCGCCACTGGCACCTCCGAGAGAAAGGGAAACAAAATCAAACCCCGATTTCTACTCGGTAATCATAAAGGCCCGGAGAAGGCAGGCCGAGAGTACTAGCTGCAGGGAGGGAGGGAGGAGCTCACCGCGGTAGCCGCACTTGCGGAGCAGGGCGGTGACGACCTGGCGGGTGGAGTCGTCGTGCTCGACGAGGACGCGGAGGGAGCGGCGCGGGAGGATCTGGTCCCACCGTACCGCCGCCCGGCCCGCGGTCGCCGCCGCAGCAGCCGCGGGGGACGGCGACGGCGACGCGCCGGAGGTCTGCCCGTCTCCATCTCCACCGCCTCCACCACCGGCGGTGGCGGCGGTCGTGGCGGCGGCTTCGGCGTCGGGAGACATTCGTACTTCGATTGGAGGACGAGGAGAGGAGCGGAAGGGGGCAGCAGCGAGGGGTGGGAAAAATATCTGGAATATTTTTTTCCCGCGGTGGGTGCCACGTCAGCTGCCGGGCGGGGAGATCATGAAGAACGCGAACCAGACCAAAACCAAAACCAGCGGGGAAGAAACGAAAGGCGTGGGGTGGAAAATGGCCAAGCAACAAAAGTGACTACTCTTCTTAGCACCGCGCGTGCACTTGCGTGGGGTGTGTTTGGTTTAAGAGATATTTTGCTCGGCGGGTGATGAATTCCAGATATTTTTACGTGCGATTTATTTTGCCAGGTGATGGTTTCGGTTCGGCGGAAAGATATTTGGCGGCCGTTCCTGGCCTCTCGTTTTGGGGGGATAGTCGTAGCAGTGGGAAAAGAGAAATTGAGCTGTGCTCATTTCGTGGCTGCTAGCTTGTCTACGCTTAATTCGCTGAGCTTTGCAACTTGCAAGGGGGGATGGGCCACTGACGGAAAAAGTGGCGCAGGTGCACCGAATGAATATCTCTGCGCCTTGTCGATTGTAAGTGGACTGTCAATAGTAAAAAAGGTACTTTAACATCGGCCACATAAAAAAGGTTAGGATAGTTCCATTTACTTGATGAAAGGGATTTTTTTCTTTATTTAAAAGAAATTAGTGTTTGTTGATGTGAAAAGGTTTTGGTATGATCTTTTACTGTCGTCGTGTCTTGATTTGATTTACGTCTAGGATGATGAAACCATGCAACCCCTTCATAAACTTCATTACCTTACTTTTTTTGCCAACGAAGTACCCTACTTATAATCATGTACAAGATGATTTTACTGCATAATGAGATATAAAAATGTTATTGCTACATGTCTTAGGCTTAGGAGCTTGCATAAAGTGCACCATTTTGAGCCTGAATGAATCCACACACCATTTTTTGAAAACGTGTGCAAGCTAAGTAGAGAAAAATTAAAAACAAGTAGACCATTTCGAGGCTGCACATTAACCTGGCCACAGAGACCGCAGTGCAAGCCCCCGTCTGATGAATGGATAATACCATTTTGTCGTTGCTCCTGTTAATTAATTAAGAAACCTTTTGCTCACCGAAAGGTTGAATTGCAAGGCACGGTTTGCTGCAACTTGCTAGATAACTTTGACGACTTTGTAAAGTTAGTGTGCGTTTGGTTATGGAACCCTTTTGACTATATCACCGTATTTAGTTCCTATAGTTTAAAGGACTAAAACTAATTTAGTTCAAATTTTAGCTATAGAGAAACGAATAAGAACACTAAAAATAGAACTAAATTTTAGCTTAAAAAAGAAAATAGAATAAAAATAGAGCTAAACTTTAGTTCTCTAAAAGATACTAAAATTTAGATTAAATTTTAGAAACTAAACTTTAGCTCTTGAAAGAAACGAACATCCTCTCAGTATGAGATATATGTTTCCCAGCGTTGACCATACCCAAAAACCTATTGCCATCTTTGCTTACTTTGTGGCGTGCCGAGTGGAAGTACGACGACGAGTTGTGTATTCCGCGCTCTCGTGATGAACAAATAGTGTCGTCAACGGCTCATCGTGAACACGTAAGACTTTCCACTTTTTCTTTAGTTCCACCTGTTCGATCCTTGTTGGCATGTTTGGGCTCGTGCAACCGTGAGCTAGCTGCTGCCTTGTTTGAGACGGAACTAATAATAAACGGGATTCTTCAGCTTCAGGTGACTGAAAGCTGAGGATGCTTTCAGTCGATGCGGTTCACGGGCGCGGGGCACAGGTGCGGAGCGGGGCGCGCGAGGCTTAACGGGTCTAAACAAAAATTTGATACATTTAATTTATTTTGGAGTTTGAAAAAATTATAAGATTATATGTTTTTATTATAAAATATATATTATATATTTCTATAAATTTTTTTTATCTTATATGTCATTTGTTTGCACTTTTTTCTCTTAAAGATTTAAAAAAATATCAAATCCTAAACTCAAAATCCAGTAACTGAAAGTTGCTCTAACTTTCAAACGTCTGAAAATTAACAAGTCCCAATAATAAAATAGGACTTTCTGCAAATTTTGAGACGGTGCTTACTCATCACAGATGCTACCAAGCGAAACTTGACAGGTAAGCCAGGTGACACCTTTTGGAGCTTAAGATCGAGACGGTGCTTACTCATCACGATCACGAATTAAACACACTATAGTTAGCAGCTTTTTGGATCATCAACTGCACTTTCCTCTCTTTTCTGCAAGCTAGAGACGATAATTATCACGACTTTACAATCTGAGGGCTGCTCTAGTTTCTTTTTCAGCATTAATTCAATCCAGTTCAGGCCTCGTTCGTTTCTTTGAGTTTGAAACAGGGACAAGATCGGTTCCAGGAGCGGATTCAGTAAATCCGGGTGTTGCACTTGATCCGGGTGCATCGATCACAGGAAAAAATTTTCCGGACAGAAAAATTCCGACGCAACAAAGTGTTCGGCAAGACAAGAATGATTCGGGCCAGATTTCAAATTGCTTGATTATCAAAGCTTAAAAAAAGATTAATACATGCAGCAACAACAACAAGTGTTTAAATTGTTCCGTTATCAACAAAACAAGCGTTCAAATTGCTTGTCCATCAGCAAGTATACTTGCATGATAGATTAAGAATCTAATTAAACACTGGGATCAATACAGTTGTACTTGTACACATGAAACTAGTAATGAACACCATAGCAGTGAAAAAGAGTTTCCACAAGCAATTTTAAGAGTGGTTTTGTTCTGAGCTCGTCCACCTGAATATGAACACCATAGCAGTGAGAAAGATGGAAGGAAAAAAAAACACTATAGCAGTGAGAAAAAAAGCACCAATGTTTTCTATAATTAACTTTATAGGCACACTCAAAACAAGGAGCAAAAAATCACAACAAAAACTACTACAATAAATGTCATTCATTGGAGTCGAGCTGCTATTATCAGTTAGCAGCTTTATTCATTCATAATAAAAAAGTCACTTAATTTCAAAAATGAAAGCAACCGGACTAGTGCTGAAAAACATGACATACGACCAAAGAGTCTTTATATGATGCAGCTAATAATCAGGAATCTTCATAGGTGTCAAGTTAAATAAGATGAGCACACAAACAAATAAACAATCCACTATGAACCTATGACAGTAACCCGACTGCTTGTAACCTAATCTTGTATACTAATGAAAAAAAAATATTTGAACAAAATGACAAATAAGAAATAAGCACCATCATCATTAAAGAGATTAAATATGAAACTAGAAAATAATGTACTGTATAGAGAAAAATATTATTCCCTCCAAATTTAAATTGTTGACATAGTTGATTTTTTAGTTATATTTGATTATTTGTCTTGTTTAAAATATTTATTTAAATATATAGAATTATAAGATAGGTTTTAACTAAAGATAAATAAATTATAATAAAATATCTGATAAATTTTCAATTTTTTTAAAATAAGACAAATAATAAAATATAACTAAAAAATCAACTATATCAGTAATTTAAATTCAGAGAGTACTATACATTCCCATGTGGTATTGTTAGTCAGATGACACTAGTGTGACCAGATTGACCACAACACCAAGCATATCAAGAGTTCTGGAGACAATAAAATAAATTATAGTTCTTGAAAAAGATTACTGTAACATGATTTGCACTAAGACATGCACTAGTAACAAAAAATCACATGTGCACGGCCGCACGTCCGATCCATGTGCACGACCGCATGTCCGATCCGAGCCGTCCGTGAGGTCAACGGTCATCACGCCCACACGAATCTCGCGCAGGGCGTTCGAAACAATTCTTTCCTTCCGCCCCTCTCCCTCTCCTTCCCTTCCTCCACGGCGACACCCCCCACGCGTCGCCGCCGACCACCGCCACCGCCGAATTACTCCTTCCCTTCGTGATCCCGCCCTTCCGGGAGATTCTAGAAGAGCGTGCCGTCCCACCTGCCGATCCTCCCTGCTCACCCCCGCCGCATTCTCCTTCCCGCGTCGAGATCTCCCCGGGGTCCGCCTCGCGCGGAGAGAGGGCTCGCGCTCGATCTGCCACCCGTGAGGAGGGATGGCGGTGTCGGCGCTACCGCAGACGATGGACGCGCTGTCGCGGCGCGCGTCGATGCTGCGGGACTCCCTGCGGAGGAGCCAGGGGAACACGGACGGCATGGTCGCCATCCTCGGCACCTTCGACCACCGCCTCTCCGCGCTCGAGGCCGCCATGCGCCCCACCCAGGTCCAGCTTCCACCTCCCTTCTCCCGATTTTAACTTCAATCACCTCTGTTCATCCTGCCGAATTTGAAATGCCGTGGGGGCGTCTTCTGATTGCATTGGTGGGGATGCAGGTGAGGACGCACGCGATCCGGACGGCGCACGAGAACATCGACCGGACGATCAAGGCCGCCGACAGCATCCTCTCCCAGTTTGACCTTGCCCGTCGGGTGCGTCCGCTCATCCTCTGTCAAAATGCTGGCTATTTGTTACCTGAATTAGGGGCGAAGTCGATGTGTTTATCGTGGCATGGTTTGGATTCAATGAAAACGGCGGACACTTGGCCTGATTTATTGTGAAATTGTCAAATGTTAGGTGCGATAATGGTTGTCCATGGTTATCTTGTGTGCGTGTGCGGTTAATTTTGTTCGAGGTCGTCGAAACATGTCTGGGGATTTCCTAGGGCCAAGGATATTGCTACCATATAAAGTTCAGTTCCTTAGAAGATTCGGTGAGCGGTTAGGTTAGCATTCTTATGAGTCACCGTTTGATCATTGTAGCACTTCAACTGAAGAGAATGATGTGTTTGGATAATCTTGCAATGCTGTATTTACAGTTGACTGAACATTCTGCAAATTTCTGCTGATTGGCCTTTTGTTAGTCAAGCTTCAAGTTCAAACCCCAACTTTTTTGCAGTGTCACTTAATTTGTGTAAATTATATTTTGGGGCTTTATAGGCTGAGGCAACAATACTGAGGGGTCCCCATGAGGATTTGGAGAGCTACCTAGAAGCCGTGGATGTGCTGAAAGGCATTGTTCGCTTCTTTTCCTCAAATAAGAACTTCAAAAGCAGTGAAGGAGTTCTGTATCATGTCAACAATCTTTTGTCTAAGTCAACTCTGAAGATTGAAGAGGAATTTAAGCAGCTAATGAGTAATTATAGGTAACACGATTATCAATTCTTATTACATGCCCATTCCTTAACTGTTATAGTGTCCACCTTTTTGCCACTATATTTGCCAAAAAAAGTTGAAATTACGTTGTTCCGATTGATGTTTCAATTTGTGCCACTTTACCTTTTTTTTTTCCCAGCAAACCTATCGAGCCTGATCGCCTGTTTGATTGTCTCCCCAAGTCTCTGCGGCCAACTAAAGGTGACAATGAAAATGATGGTGCTGGCCGCTCTGAGCATCCATCCAAAGGCTTGGAGACTGCCATATACAGGACCCCAACACTAATTCCGCCAAGAGTATTGCCTCTCATGAATGACATAGCTCAGCAGTTGGTTCAGGCTGGAAATCAGCAGTCTTGCTATAAAATCTACAGGTAGGTTTGAATTTTGAAATATGTTTTTAGTATGTTACTGGCTTTTCTCCTGTTGTGCATCAATTTCTGTTTCCGTAAAGCACTATACCTTTTAAACACGATTTTTTAAATATAATTCGAGCGAATTTCCCCTGTTCATTCAGAGATTCTCGGGCTTCAGCACTAGAAGTGAGCCTCCGTAAGCTAGGAGTGGAAAGACTTAGTAAAGATGATGTACAAAAAATGCAGTGGGAAGCTTTGGAGGCCAGAATTGGAAACTGGATACATTTTATGCGGATTGCGGTGGGGATCATTCTGAAAATAGGCCATATTGTTTGTATTCATTTCAGCATCAAGCTAACAATATTAATACCTTTTCAAACAGGTCAAATTACTGCTAGCAGGTGAAAGACAAATCTGTGATCAAGTTTTTGATGGTGTCAACTTTAACAAGGGCCACTGTTTTGCTGAACTGACAGCAAATAGTGTTGTGACTCTTCTCAGCTTTGGCGATGCTGTCGCTAGGAGCAAAAGGTCTCCTGAAAAGCTTTTTGTATTGCTAGACATGTATGAAGTAATGCGTGAACTTCAATCAGAGGTATTGTGGACTTAATATGTTAATATAATATTGAGGTTGTCTCACAAATGTTCAACTCATTTTCCTGCTTCCAGAGTTTGCTTGTGCAACGTTATGTTATGATTTTCACCTTCAATATAGATTCTTATTACAAAAAGGTTAATGCAGATTTGCAACTTTTTTATCAGATTGAGATCATATTTGAAGGAAAACCTTGCTCTGAGATGCGAGAAGCTGCGCTAGGCTTAACAAAGCGCTTGGCACAGACTGCACAGGAAACATTTACAGATTTCGAGGAGTCCGTTGAAAAAGATGCTTCAAAAACTATTGTTCATGATGGAACTGTCCACCCATTGACTAGCTATGTGATAAATTATGTTAAATTCCTATTCGAGTAAGTATTCCTCTTTCTTCAAAATGGTCTGTTAAATTCATGGACATATAGTTGATTACAGCAGTTTGGAATTATAACTTAGGAGAAGTATAAATAAGACCATAGTTTCTAGAGGAATTAGAAAGGATTTCGTTGCTATGATTATGACTGACTTAAAATGTATAATAGAACTAAGTTTATGAATGATTATATAGGATTAAGGTCACTAAGTTCTTTTGTCTAAAGCCATAGTGCCTGTCCAAAGTTGTAGACACTGTTACCAAGCAAAATTTGCCAATGCTCTTTTGACCAGGCATGATCACTTTCTGAACGTCATTCATCTCCTAACCTGCATGCCAAAATATACACTAAACAGACACCATCTATTGATCTTGCCTTTCTAAACAACTTGGGGTGGCATGTGCCCGTTTCACCTTTTGGATTCTGGAATGTCTTTGGTTTATATGCTGGTTGTTCTGTACTTCTCATCAGGCGATGCTGAATATGCATAGCCTCCCTGCTATCATTTCTGAAGTAGCATACCTGACAAGTTCTATTCTCACTTGGACAGCTATCAGACAACATTGAAGCTACTGTTTCAGGAATTTGACAATAGTAGTGATGCAGAATCTCAACTTGCCGTTGTTACCACGAGGATAATGCAAGCTCTGCAGAATAACTTGGATGGAAAATCTAAACAGTATAAGGATCCGGCATTGACTTACTTATTTCTTATGAACAACATCCACTATATGGTTAGATCAGTTCGCAGGTATGTTCAGTTTATTTTTAGGTTCTGCATTTGAAAGTTTTCTTGTAACCGGTTCATTCAATGATTTATTATGCTGCCTCAGATCAGAAGCAAAGGATATACTTGGTGATGACTGGATTCAGAGGCATCGTAGGATAGTGCAGCAAAATGCGAACCAGTATAAACGTGTTGCTTGGGCAAAGGTTTGTGGATCAAGAGACTAAAATTTCAATGTTTGGGCATACTATGTTTCTGTTTCTTTGACTGAATTTAGACGTGTAGATTGTTTTATCTTCTTATTGGATCCATTTGCCCATCAGACTCCTAGCTTTAGCTGTTGAAAGCTATCATAATAGCGTGTAGTGCTCTCCATCTGGGGCACAACCCGGTTTCAGGAGAACCACCTCTCAAACCATGTGCTGAATCTTGTCCTACAGTCATTAAACTAGGTTACTGTTCATGTGTAGTTCAGACAGGACGAGTGGTTCGGTGGCTGGTTTGCTTGAACTGTTGGTGACAGTCCTACTCTCTAGTCTCCATGTATGAATAACTACAATTTTATAGAGCTTCCTCTAAATGCCTCTAGCGTTGATAAATTTTTGATATAATGTCATTTTAATCTAACCTAGTTTTATAAGTAAAACTTGTGGTGACACTGAGCTATGGGGGATTTAGTTTTCCTAGGCATTTTCGAGACTTACTTTGTCTGACAAGGCATAGTTAACATGTCTCTGATGTTGTATTTACATTATTGTACACAAAGAATAACTCTTGGTTATGGCTACTCTGCTTCTGTTATTTTAGATTCTTCAGACACTTTCAGTTCAAGGTGCTGGCAGCACTGGTGACCTTAGCAGCAGTGGAGTTTCAAGAGCTACGATCAAAGAACGGTGAATATTCATCTTGTTTTTAACTTCTTGGTAAAATAACAGAACTCAGGAGTCTCAAAGCCTTACTTTTTTGCCTTGGAAGGTTTAAGTCTTTCAATATGCAATTTGAAGAGCTTCATGGGAAGCAGTCGCAATGGATTGTACCTGATCAAGAATTGAGAGAATCCTTGAGGCTTGCTGTAGCCGAGGTCCTTTTGCCAGCCTACCGATCTTTTATTAAGCGCTTTGGGTATGTTACTTCAATCCTCTTCTTACTAACCATAGTTCCACTGCTTTACTAAAACATGAAATTCTATTCAATTAATTTGATCCATATTATATTGCATTGTGATAGTTCATGACTATATTATCCTAATGACTTGCAGAAATCTCGTTGAGAACGGCAAGAACCCGCAGAAGTACGTCCGGTACAGCCCGGAGGCGGTGGACCAACTTCTGGGGCAGTTCTTCGAAGGACAGCAATGGGCAGAGCAAAAGCGTTGAGAACAGAGATACAGCACTAGTACAGCCAAAAGCCAGGAAGTTCTACAGCACAATTAAAGGAAACGTCCGACACCAGAAGTTTTGCCAAGATTGACGTCGAAGCAACTAACAGTACTCAGCAGAACGCTAGTACTACCTAATTTTCTTTTCCCACAAAGCATATATATACACCTAATTTTCTTGTCACCTTTTGGATGGCTGAAAAGAAAATTAGGTTGTTCCTTTCTCAATGGTGCTTCATAAACTGAATCGTGTTGTTCAGAATCAGCAGCAGCTCTAATTTCACCAAAAAAAAAAATGACATCGGAAAACAGCAGGAAAGGCACCCACTGTTGTTTAATTTCTTCAGTTTATCTATCTAGTGCAGTGGAGTACACCGAATCATCGGTACAGAACTATCTGTTGCTATAAAATTATTCTTATGGAGAGCCTGATGTTTGTGGTGATGAAAAGGAGATAGAGTGCTTTCCTTCTTTTCTAGTGAATTGCGTTCCTACCAGAAGAATAAAGCAGCAAACGCGCATTTTATCGCTTGTTCCTTTTTGTCTGTCGATAACTAGTGAGTACTGAGTAGTGACGGATCAGGAGGTGTGCTCCGCGTAGGCACAGTAATACTTGAGAAGTCCACTAAAAAAACGGGAATGCTTGTTTTCAGTTGATTGAAAACAAGGTTCCTTTCAATCAATGGTATTATTTACTGTATGGTGGTTCATGAATTTTTTTTTCATTTTTTTGTTATTTATTTATTTGTAGGATTATTTGTATTAATTTATGTTATGTATAGATTACTAGTAAAGTGTCCGTGCGTTGCTACGGACTTAAAAAACAAAACACTCTTTATAACTTAAATATAAATTATTTACATAATAGAATTATTAGATATATATAACATTATTTATATTTTTTATATGAAATATCATATTTATATTATTGTTGGTGCTTCTTAGTATACCATTTTATATGTTAAAAATAATATTTTTTCACTATTTTTTACCATATTCTAGAAGTGCTATCTGAAAGGAAAAATTAATTTACGCAGTCTACAAAATAGCACTGCATTGCAACATGATTTTGAACTTAAAACCTTGCTCCAATAGAAAACATTAAAATACAAAAGTTATAAATCTTGTCGAGGCCTTTCCGAAATATATGTGGATCATATTATTTGGACTTCGAAAAGTCCGAATCAGAACAAATACTTTTGCATCGCATATTTGAAAATCTAACGGTAGGATCTGTACTTATATTGAATATCAAAGTTGTAGAACTTTTCGAGAGCTACGATATAGAGTTCAAGTTTGCTTAATTTGAGCTCCGGATGAGGAGGGAGTTATGATTTTTAAAATTTAATACTTGATATGAAAGATACGAAATCGATTTGGATTCAATCTCTAACTTTGTGGACACGAAGTAAACAACCGTACCTCAATTAATAGATTGTAGAGATAGAAAAAAGTTATCTTTTTATAACCATTGGATCTATATTCAAAGATTAAAAATATTGATTGAAAAGAATTCCTATTTTAAATCGATTGAAAATTAGACACTTCAGAAAGAAAAAACATACTGAGAAGTGGAGAAGAGACGATAAAAATGCCTCTCCTGACCAATTTCCGGCTTCACCAATGAAATGTTTACGCTTCATTTCTTCGCTCAGCAACTTGTGCCATTCCCTTGAAAAAAAAAACTTATGCCATTGATTCGTAACGGATTACCTAACTCAACCACCCATTTAGCCCTCCAGAAATTATCAACTGTGATTATGACGCGGTGTCTTTTACGAAAGGAACGCAATTCTTACACTCGTCTGGACAAGGTTACCCTTTCACCAATGAAAAAAAGGAGAAAAAACTTACAGTCTTTCCGTTCAACTTTGACGCTGTATGACCAACTGGTTCAACCTAGTAGATCATTTGACACCTCATCACCATCACTGTCATTCACTCCTAATCCTTCCGCCCCTTGGAACGAGAATGTTCCTAAATCCTAAGTAAGGAAGGAATGAAAAAAAAAATAGAAAACAAAAATCTCTGCACGCGTGCCCCGAATCTTTGCCTAGACGCTGTCAGTTGGAACCGACGCGCAATCGCACGCGCCGTTTCAACGTGCCACGGACTCCGTTAGATCCCAAATCACCATCGCCATCCAGCTCCCTCAACCTGCCCCTCTCACCAAACGAGCAAACGAAAAGCAGCAATCTACGCGCAAACGCCACCACCTGATCTCACTCACCAGCGCCGCTCCCCCCACCGACGCCGCGGCCGTCGCCGCCGCCGCATCCAGCATGCAGCCCTCCTCGTCCTCCTCCGCGCAACCGCCCGACCACCCCGACCGGAAATCCCCGCCGCCTCCGGCCCCCGCCATGGGGTACCCGGCCAACACGAATCCCACCCCCAACGGCGCCGCCTACTACGCCGCCGCGCCGCCCCCCGCCGGCGGCAACGGCGCGGCTTCCGCGGCCGCCTTCGGCGTCGCGTACCCGTACCCCGCTCCCCCGCAGCACCACCAACCTCCGCCCCCTCACGGGTACCACCACCCGTACCCGCCGCCGCACCACCACTACCCGGCCCACCCGCCGCCGCCCACCTGCCTGCGCCGCCTCCTCGCGCTCGTCGTCGGCGGGTTCCTCCTCCTCGGCGCCGCCACCTTCATCGTCTGGCTCCTCCTCCGCCCGCGCACGCCGGCCTTTTCACTCACCTCGCTCAACCTCTCCCGCGTCGTGTACGCCCCGACCAACTCCACCCTCTCCGCTTCCTTCGACGCCGCGCTGCTCGCATCCAACCCCAACTCCAAGCTCTCCGTCACCTACTTCTCCCCGCTCGCGTCTGTCTCCATCACCCCGTCATCCCCCCTCGCCGTCGCCTCGCTGCCCCCCTTCTCTCAGGGCCCCGGCAACACCACCACGCTTGCCTTCCGCGTTGCTGTTGAGGATGCCTACGTTGGGCCTGATGATGCGGCTGCACTGAAGAGCGGGAGTGGGGGCACGGCGGAGGTCGAGGTCAGGCTTGCGGCTGTGGCAGTGTTCGACCGTGGGGGCTGGCGCACGCGCCGCAGGGTGATGAGGGTTATGTGCGATCGTGTGCCGGTAGTTTTCCGTGGGAAGAACTCCACGGAGGCATCATTTAGTGGGCCGGCAAGACGGTGCGATGTCGTGTTGTGAAGGTTAGTGCTGCTGATTTCACTGTCCTTCCATTTATTTCTACACCTTATCCTTAGTTACAGAATCAAGGTGGGTAAGTTTATTGTCAATTATAGTGGTACCATTGTGCTGGAATACTGTGATTCTAATGTGGATGTTTCCAATTGTGTAAAATGTGTCACCTAGATTTCAGTTTCAGGGGCCTATGATTTGTGTTTGATTCATGTCCTGTTCGTGCACGCTACTTGCCCATACATGTGAAAGCCATGAGGAATTGATATTTTGGAATGTAATGGTAGTGCGCTGTGAATGTGATACATAAATAGAAAAATAAAGATATTAAAGAGTTGAATAGGAATAGGTATTTCACTAACCCTGGTTTCACTACTCTCCTTTCTTGATCAGCACTGAACCTGGCAAAACCTAGGATTGTATTAATTTCTTTCTATTCCGTTACCCATGCATAGTCACGTGAACACAGAAGATCAATACAATGCAGTCAGGGTTTGTCTTATTTGTTTGTGTGCCTACCTGATTCCGTTACCTAGGGTTTTGTAGCGCCTACCTGATTTTGTTATGTGAGAGGCAGAGCACTAGGTTTGGTATGATTTGGCGCCTAGCACCTAATTGTTGATTAGGTTGGCTAAGTGGTGAATAGATGATAGGCGGGATCATGGCTGATATGCGTAGGCAGACCACTCTTCAAACAGTCCATATGAATTGATAATAGCGGTGTCCAAGCACTTTTGTAGAGTTTTAATTTTAACTTTAACTTAGTCTGCCCACTATCGCATCCCTTTCTTATTATTTAGTACCTATAAAATTTACAAGAATAAACCAAGGTCCAGACGAATAGACTATATTTTGGAAGGTAATTTGCAAGATGTGCATGCATTTTAGGTTAAGGTGATGAGTTCTTAGCTGTGTGGACAAACTAGCGAATAGTTAAAAGTTGTGATAATTCTGTTGATGTTTCAAAAATAGGTTTGTTTGTGGTTGTATGACGGCAAAACCTTTAGTTTGGAAATTCAAAGTTTGCATTGAACAATGACGTTGTGAAGGTAGTTTTTGACAGACACTGTCTTGTAATAGATCAGTTGATGTAGATACTTGCTTTGAGAAATTGTTTCATGTTAAAATTTTGTCATATTGTGTGTGAATCTTTGCTAACTTGTTTATAGTGCCTTACAGTGACAAGTCATATGTACATAAATCAAATAAATAATCAGCATTTATGTCCTAAAGAATTAGATGCCTTACCTCCTTGATCACCCACAAGACAAAACCAACTCCATGAATCAATTTCATAGAGTATGGCATGTTTGGATATCCTACTGTTTGCATCTTATATGTTAATAGCTCTATTCTATCTCATTTGACATGCTCAAGGAGATGGATGCACAAGTCCTTATTTACAGTGTGAAATGGATCTTGGTTTTATATTGATGCTAAAATCAGGTTAAGAAAGAATTGCCTTTGCATCCTAGTTTCATGAACATTACAATTTTACATGAAACATGGAAATGGTAGCAGAGAACTAGCAATTATGAATCAATTATAACTTTAATAATTGATTCAATTTCTGATGTTCACATGTAAAATGTTATGGTTTTGCTATAGCAATTTGTCTGCACACCATGGCGGCCTTCAGATCTTGTTAGTTGTCCAAACCAGTGATGCCTTCATATGTTTTAATGTTTTAACTGGAGTCAGTGTTAAATCTCACTGATCATAGAAATGCAGAACATATCTACATGCCTGTTTTAATCATATAGCACACGTGTAAACTACTGATTCCATTTTTGTACTGCTTTATTTGTAACATATGTTTGACACTCCTTATGTGTCCATAAATTTATTGTTGGGTGCTACATTGAGATTCTAGGTACCTTCCTTCCTTTTCTTTTGTCTTGATTGTTTTTTTTTTTTTTTTGGGGTAGAGAATTATCTTCTACTCTATTTTCTTTTTTGTGTTTTGCCTGTACCAAACAGCCCTTAATGCTTATCATTTGTTGTTTACTATGTTATTGCTGTAGTCTGGTATCAAGACTGTAGTCTATGCTTGCACACGGGTCCAGATTACTCAGACTTCTTTTGTTATTTTGTATATAACACACAATGTCTGACACTACTGTAGACTGGCTACCCCAGGTTACTCATAGTTGTAATGCAAAAGTAATGTATATACATAATTTTTACTCCCTTATCAGTGATATATGGTGTTAATTAATTATTTGCTCTTATCAGGATCATCATATCGTGTTTGCTGACTTACTCCAGTTGCTGAGCGGAGAGAGCTTATTCCATAGGTGCAAGAAGCTAACTGTGGCACTATAAGAAGTGGCTCGACACTGATTCCATGAGTAATTACTGGGTATCTATGGTTTCACCTGGCTGTCGTAGAATACCGAGTGAGGAAAGCCTGGAGTGATTTATGCTCAGTGCGAATATGACCTGTGTATCCGTCATGGCTTCAACATGAATGGTTGTGGTAATTTATGGCAAGAATGATTGTGCATGGTTTCTTTTTTTGCTTGCTATGTGGGCCCTTAAGGAAAACAGATTAGTTGATTGTGCAAGATAGCTTTTATGCTTGGTATCTCTGCCATCTGGGCCTCAAGGAAAAAAAAAGGCTCTAGTTGATTGCCCATAAGGGTTTTTTATGCTCGCTATATGAGGCCTGAAGGAAAACAAGCTCAAGTTACTGCAAGATGGATCCCTGACATTGCCCTCATAATGTTTGTTTATGTCCTATTGATCTCTGCGTCATGTTGCATGGATCACTGGAATTTAATCTGCCGTAGATAACCACCACTAATAGGAAAAACATTTTTGTCGATGAATACATCATTTTTTTAATAATGAGATAATTTCTCGTATATTGTTAGAACTTAATAGTTCATTACCAAAGGGATACCGTTATTGTTTCACTTCATGGAACTAAGTTATGGAGGAAAATATTTTTTGTTGTAGTAAATTGGGATACCATCATACAAGTGTTATTTAGCGCCATTGAGACACTGATCTATTTTGTCGATTTCTTTTGTGATAATTGGGGGCCTATGCTTTCTATGTGACATGTTTTCTTTCACAAAATTCAGTTCTCTTTGTTTTGCCATAAAAATCAGGGTCCTTTGATTTTGTCATCTGTCTTCCTTACTGTTCATTCTTGCATGATTGAATAGAAATCAGAGACATCCTGACCATTCTTGTATGTTTTTGTTAGAAATTCTGTAAAGCATGTGTTTTGGCATTACATAACAACCTTCAATAATTTCTGTTAAGACAGCTGACATTCCAAATTGATACACCCTGGTTCATGATTCTCAGTTAGGGAATGTGGCCCAGCCATGTTGATAATTTATGTGGCTGCCCTGCTTATGTTTCTCCATGTTCCTTAAAAGAACTAGGCCTGTACAACAAATATTCCATACCTGGGCCTTTCCGTTGTGGTGCACGGCATCCGTGTTTCTGTATGCTTATATGCTACCACATTATTTTGTAATCTAGGTCATCATCATGCTCTGCTAGTGGCTCATTTTTGTTCTGGATGGTTTGCTCCGCATGATCCCGCTTACAAGAGACAGGATAGGGGAAATGCGGCCAAGGTGGTGAGTAACCAAACTATGGTGGCTGATACGGAGGAGCCAAATTGCTGTATCGCTTTTCATAGTAGGTAGAAGGTCTATTGTGAAGGGGACTGAAGAAGACGTGGGCTCCAGAAGGGTCTTTAACACTAGTTTAGAAGGTTTTGGCGTCTCGGATTGTGACTTTTGTGAAGGAACGATGGCCATGGGAGGATTTCGCCGTCCGAGTGGGTATAGGAAGGGGAGGGATGACATTAGATTTGCAGGGGTTGGTGAGGAATGGCCCAGGGCTGGTCTGAAGATGATGATCTTATCTGCTTGCTGAAATAGTTTATATCCTTGGAACTCATTTTTTGTAATAAAGAATATATATCCTCTCTTGCTTTTCTTTTAAACTTAAGGTTTGAATACTTACGAGCCATGGAATTAGGGCTTTTCTGAAACTTTAGGTTTGACTATCCACGCCGACGACGACCTGGGACCAATATGGTGGTTGGAGTCACTTTGATCGATTCTGCTACTCAGTAAACATGTTGGTGGTACAGTAGTAGAGGCGAGGGAAACTCGGTTACGGCGTGTTGCGCGTGGTGTGGGTTTGCAAGGGCACAGAGGCACAGAACAGAGGAAGGAGACGAGCTGGTTGGATCAGAGCAACTCGCCGTGGTTTTCATTCCGATCGTTGGAGCTGGAGACCGACGGGCCGCTGTGAAAGCGGAGGTCATTTTCTTCCTTTTCCATGCCTCTGCGCATAGCAACAGAATAGGTCCCTATCTCTGGCTCGTCACCTTCACCTTTCTCCTTTTCTTTTCATCTGCCCATCCAGCCTTCGCATTTATTTTTCATCCCAAGAAATGTGATGGGATCGATTTTCTGGTCTTGTTTGCGCCTTTTTAGTAGTAGCACTATACTGCCCGTCAGTCTTCGATCGACCCCAGCTGGTCGGTTGCCGGGTTCGCTGGCTCAACTGGAGTTTTCCTCTGTGCTGGTGCTAATCTAGTACGAGACACGAAGAGGAATCCGTGAGGCGAGTTTGTTCGCAAACCTTGTAGCTCACGGTTTGATGACGAGTACGAAGTGGTGAATAATGTAGTTTACAACCAATAAAACTGGTACAAATATGTGGGGGTTAGGCGAAGTAGAATCAGATTCTAGGGGGAAAGGGAGAGATTGCCGGAGAAGACCGACAACAACGACGAATCACTGACCCGGTCGGTACCACGAGCAAATGTTCCTTACGTTGGTGCCTAATCAATGTTCAAAGGATACCCGAGCATTCTCTTTCCTCAGTAGAGATGGTGAAATTACTGTGTATGAGCTGGTAAAAGACCTCACGGGAGATCGGAGGGACCGATGGACAGACCCGTCGACTGACTTTTCCAGCGACATTTACATGGCTGCCCCACTGATAGTAATAATCACCGCTGCGACATGTGTTCATGGTCCTACTCTCTGATCAGCGGCAACTGATCGATGCAGGTTTCCTTCGTGGTCCCATCCATGACCAGTCCTCGTTTCGTGTCGAATCGTCCGTCGATCGTGCAGGCGGCTGCTTCCATCTGGCTGGTGGGTCCACCCCGTGTCTGCGTGCGGGCCAACAAGAGGAGCGGGGGGCTTACGCGACCTGTTTCAGGACGAGCCGGGGCGTCACGCGTTCACGTTTCTCCCTGCTGCTCTACTGCTCTTCCCGGGCCGCCCTTCACTTGTACACTAGTAGTTTGTACCGAACGGAAGTCTCGTCACGTCCTTTTTATTTTTGTTTTATTTATCAGTAACTTTTACTCAGCTATACTAATTAAATTCGATTCACATGAATTCAATGCATCCCCGGAACAGTCCGTAACATTCCTATGGCTGAATTAATCATCTTCCCCCATGTGGCATGTGGGGTGACCTACAAATTTATGATATGATACGGTACATGCCAACGATGATGTATTGCTATATGATTCCAGTAGCTCGTGGGCTCGTGGCAACATCAATCATCGTGTTTTTGCCGGAGTACTGCTCTCATCAAAAGTTTGAACTCATTTGACTCCAGTTTCTGTGTGTAATAAGACAAAACATTAGCTTTGGAACGGATTATAGTTTTTCAGCATCGTGACACCTCTTCGTATTCATCCGCTTTGTGCAATGCTGGTCCATCGAAAAAGTCACGTTGCTAGCCGTACCGAAACAAAGACATCTTTAACAAGTTTCATTTCTATCATGGTACAAAATACTTGCAAGGTCGCGCAGTTAGCGCGTTCCAAGGTCAAACCCCACATGTGGAGTACAGTTCATGATCTACTCTTGATTATTGCGCGCGACGATCGATTGCTTTCGTGTCAATACTTATGTGTCCCCTCCCCTGGCCGGCTGGTGAGCTGATTACAACCTATAGTTGTAGAATTACATGCCAAAAAGTAAATGAAAGAAGAAAAAGGCTCTATATAGCTCCATCAATAATATACTAGTAGTATCTGTGAGCCAAACCAGACCAGACACACTCCGCGCAAAGCGAAAGAGCCGTCCGTCGACATGGAGCTTTCTGCCTCCCCTCCATGATTTCAACATGATCATTTAAGAATCGGCGACCGATAATAAAATCTACTACTACTCACTTCCTCAAGGACACACGACCAGCTCACCAGCCCACCTCCTCCTCTAGGCTTCCAACAACCCACTGAGTAGTGAGAAGTGAGAACAAACAACTCAGCAAGCAAGCAAAGAATTCCAAACCTAGCCAGCCAGCCAGCCAGCCAGCTCGATCCGAGAGACATGGGCAAGGGGGGCAAGGACTGCGGCAACCATGGCGACGAAGATGTCATGCAGGGTTGCCGTCGCCTTCTCTGCATCCTCTTTGTCCTCGCCGTTCTCGTGGGCATCGTCGCGCTCATCGTCTACCTCGTGCTCCGCCCGACGCACCCGCGCTTTTACCTCCAGGACGCGTCGCTCCGGCAGCTCGACCTCGCCAACGGCACCACCGCCGCCGGCGTGCTCTCCACCGCGCTGCAGGTGACCATCGCCTCCCGCAACCCCAACAGCCGCGTCGGCGTCTACTACGACCGCCTCGACGTCTACGCCTCCTACAAGTACCAGCAGGTCACGCTCGCCGCCTCGCTGCCGCCGGTGTACCAGGGCCACGGCGACGTCGACGTCTGGTCGCCGGTCCTCTCCGGCCCCAACGTGCCCTTTGCGCCATACCTCGCCGACGCCATCGGCAAGGACGTCGCCAACGGGTACCTCATCATGGAGGTCAAGATCGACGGCCGTGTACGGTGGAAGGTTGGCTCGTGGACTTCTGGACACTACCACATCTTCGTCACATGCCCGGCCTTCTTCATCAAAAGCGGCGGAAACGGCGTTGTTGGAGCCAACGGGCTCAGGTTCCAGACTGCAACATACTGCCGCGTCGAGGTGTAGCATCATGTCCACATGCTCTGTTTTGCTCTGCTCTGCTCTCTCTACTCCGGTGAGGAAGATACCAGTACCGACGATGCAGGTGTCAGACTGTAATAAGTGGTTATGTTGTGTGGAGGGGTATAAAGGTTAACGGAGAGGTAATTTGAAGTGCAGTAGTCATGTTTCGTGGGGAACCATATATAGTTTTTTTTGTTGTATCTTTAATCTGTTCTTCCTGGTTAATTGTTCATAAACCGAATAGTCATGGTCAAAATTTTTCTTGTATTGTTCCATTTTGGACATTACCTTCTGCCTTCAGTATTGTACTTTGTGACTTGAGATAAAATTTCTTTTTGGCATTTTTCTATGGGGCCATGAAGAAAACTTGTTATTAGGTGAGTTGCGTTGCAGGTCGACCCATATCGTATACACGAGTTCATATCTTTCGGAAATTTTGGAATTTTGTTGGTGGGCAGTTCGGTGCCAACAAGTCGAATTTATTTGGATAGTTCTAATAGAAAAAAATAATAAAGAGGAACTCAGGGTTAGCATTCAGGTCATGTGGTTTGGTGGAGAGTAATATGGGTGACTTGGGATCCCAATTTGTATAGGTAATTGGTCTCTCTCAGTTTGGACAGAGCCTTTTACCTTTTCGTATGTGCTTTGTGACTTGAGATCAAACTTCTGGCATTTTTTTTATGGGGCATTCGAATCCATGGGAAATTATGAATAGTGTTCCAGAGCACAACAACCCGAACTTGATAGTTATATATACTCAGTTTCAAAATTATTATCGTCGTTAACCTTTTTTTTTTCAAACTTTGACCATTAGTCTTATTTTAAAAAAATAATAAATTATTATGTATTTTCTTATAATTTATTTTATCACTTGATAAAATTTAGATATAAATTATAATTTTTATATTTAAATAAATATTTTGAATAAGACAATTGATCAATGGTAATAAAAAATCAATGATGATAATAATTTAAAAACAGAGAAAGTATAAAAGAAAATCTTGAGATAATTTCATAGAAGCCTTTGCAAAATCCGTCTAATCCTAAATTTGTCAACACAAAACTGCTTGATCCGTTAGAACCATTGGATTACAAAATTTATCCCGTATATGTCATTGTTGAACCATGTAAAAAGACAATAATATCCATGTCCTTTCTTCCTCCTCCTACCAGCGTGATCCTTCTCTAGTCGTTGCCTCGCTCTTCCGCCGCCCGCCATCCCAGCAATCGCTACCCGCGCGTCTTGCTCATCTGCCGCCCGCCGCGCCAGCATTCGCTGCCCGTGCTCGCCTCCACCGACTGCCGCGCCCGCACCCGCAGCCATGCCCGGCCCACGCTCACCACGCCCGCAGCTGCCTCAGCCATGCCAGGTCCGTGCTCGCCGATCGCTGCGCCGCCTCTGTCGTGCCCGCGCCAGCCCTCGCCTCCTCCGGCTGCCACGCTCTCCCCGCCCTCGCCCCCATCCACACTCGCCTCCACCAGCCGTCACGCCCGCACCCGCCTCAGCCATGCTCGGTCCCCGCCCACCGGGCCGGTTACTGCGCCTGAACCGGCGAGCTCGTCATGTCTAAAGGTTGAAGAAAAGGGTATAATGGTTATTTTGAGAAAATTGTAATGCTGGAAATAACGTGGATGGTATATTCGGGATTGATTTTGCAATCCAATGGCACATATAGGATAAGTGGTTTTGTGATGATAAATTTGGATTTGTTAAAATTTGCAATGGTTTGTATGTAATTGACCCAAAAATCTTGGGTAAGCATTCAGGTCATGGTCATACGGTTTGCTGCCACATGAGGCTTTGTTCGTTTAGATCTCATTCGTTTTATACTGGAAGGACATGGAATAGAGCCTAAACCACATGGAACGGTGGGACGTAGAGTCAGTCTAGGCCCAATGAAAACAGGTGTTCAGTTGGACTTCTGAAACCTGCCATGTTTTGGGCCTGACGTGGTTTGCTGTCACATGACTTGAGATCCCGGTTTGTACACGTAGGTGATTGGTCTCAGCTTGGAGATGCCAATAAATTCACTAAGCACAAGATGATCCTATGTGACTGTCATCTCCATCTTCATGTAGGAGACTTCTACACATCAATATCCCAAGTTTTGATCTATACTGGTTTCAAGGTATTATGCATAATTGGCGAAACAGTTTAGTGAGCTAAACAGCTATAGGGAATGAGTAATATGTGTCTTGGGAGCATTTGTTCAGCAGAGGAGACATGAGTGCAGAGCAGAGTGGTGGTGTTTCAGTGAAGTCAGTGAGGATATATAGCTTGGGGCTTGGTGGTCTCGGCTGCAGCTTCATGTGCTTCATACAAAACGGTAAGGGTTGATTAAATTACTTAATTTTTATCTTTTCTGTTGCAAATCAGAAAGGAAAGGTACTTTGAGGTAACGATCACCTGCAGCTTCGTGCTACAGTAGAGGGGGGGGGGGGATCCTCACATTTTCATTTCATTTCAAAAAATGCTTATATGAGCTTACATATCATTTATGATAGATATAGAGAAGAAAACATCAAAACCTAAGCATGGGTGATATGTCAATCGGCTTGCGGCAGCCTGACCATAGTCCGGCATCCTTATGACACCCTGCAAAGAGCCTAGCATAGTAGGGGGCCTGGAGTGGAATACAACATCATGACAATGCTTCCATAAACACCAACAACAAAGGAGTAGGAAAGCGTTAAAGTGTGCATGAGGCAAAGCAGACGGAGGTTGAACTTGTCATAAATATGACACAACTCCCTCAGTGAGTGCGATGCCGAGGCGGTGCTAGAAGCCAGCAGCGAATGCACACCTAACAATGAGGTGCGCGGTGCTCTCAACATGTGTACTGCACAACTCATAGAGATCAGAGTGAACATAATTTTTGTTTAACAAATTTTTCTTTGTTTGAATTCAATTTTGCATCAATAGCCATCTAAAGTTCACTCTCGGAGGTGCACAATTCTCTCACACAAACTTGTAATACTCACAACCAGTACCACTGGAAACCATGGATTTGTAAACGGCTGAGGAACTGAGTTGATGAGCCTCATCTTGCCATGGACACCTACGATCCGACTTTGTAGTGAGGGAAGAAATCTGCCTCGACGTCTACGCCTCGCTGCCGCCGGTGTACCAGGGCCACGTCGACGTCTGGTCGCCGGTGCTCTTCGGGCCCAACGTGCCGTTGGCGCCGTACCTCCCCGATGCGCTTGGCAAGGATGTCGCCAATGGGTACCTCATCATGGAGGTCAAGATCGATGGCCGTGTCAGGTGGAAGGTCGGCACGTGGACGCCTAGACAGTGGACACTACCACATCTTTGTCACGTGCCCGGCGTTCTTCATTTGCAGCGACGGCAACGGCGTCGTAGGGGCCACCGGGCTTAGGTTTCATACCGCAACATACTGCCGTGTCGAGGTGTAATGTAGCCGCCATGCTCTGTTTTGCTCTGCTCTCTGCTCCGGTGAGGTTGCCAGCAAACAACGATGCAGAGGTAAGACTGTAATAAGTGTTTGTATGTATACCTGAGCATCCGGGCCGCCCGGACCAGCCCCGCATGGCCTGGTTCAACACAGCCCGGACAGGCACGTTGGGTCGACCGGGCCGTGCCTTAGTGTGCCGCAGGCCTAGTGGCCGGTCTACGGCACGACCCACAGAGGTTTTGGCCGTGCTGTGTCGGCCCGATTGGCTCAGGGAGGACCGGAGGAGGACGCGCGATGCAGGGAGGAGAGGCCGCTGGCGGCTTGTGGCGCGGGAGGGGAGGGCGGCGACGGCTCGTGGCGCGGGAGGGGAGGGCGGACCGACGGCACGCGACGTGGGGAGGAGAGGAGGACAGAGGCGGTGCGCTAGGGTTCATGGTAGAGGAGTCAGGGACTTCGGGTTAGGGTCGGAGAATCAGGAGAGGGGGCGGCTTCTGCTGGGCCGGGGGCGCACGCGGCCTGCTGGCGCTGGTGGCTTGGCTGAACTAGCCTACCGGGCCTAGTGGGCCAACATCCTTTCCAGGCCGGGCTACATGCCGTGCTACGGGCTTGGGGGTCAGCCCGTAGCACGGTCCACATCGTGCCATGGGCTGGTTTGGGGCGTGCTTTTTCCCGCGGGCTGCAGGATGACCCGTTTTCACCGGCCCATCTGCTCAGGTATAGTTGTATGGAGATGGTATAGAGGTAAAAGTGAGAGAACAGTGGGATAATTCTTCTTGGGTGTCATATATATTTTTTTATTGCATCGTTTTTTTGTTCCATGTTAATTATTCATGAACCTAATAGTCATGCCAAAATGTGTCTTTCATTCTTTGGACATTAATGCATTTGTGACTTGATATTATTTTTTTGCCATTTTTCTATGGTGGCACTAAGGAGATTTTAGATTGGTGGCAGGTAGATCACATATCATAACACATGAGTTCAATCCCAAATATCCAATGAAGATTTTGGAACTAAATTTGGAGGTAGTTTGGTGCCAACAACCATAACATAGATAGTTGTAAAAGAAAAAAAAAAGGAACTCGGGCAAGCATTGAGGTCTTGCGGTTTGGTGGAGAAAGTACGAATTGTGACTTGGGATCCTGGTTTGTACAGGTTGGTCATTGGTCTCTCTCTGAGCTTGGAGATGATAATAAGCTCGCGAAAGAGTAGAGCAATCCGTTTGTCACCCTTCCATGTTGATCGGGAGTATTTTTGCGACGAAGACCCACTGGAGGAGCTTGAATTCACAATCTCATTTGAGAGGCACGAGGAGGCCACGCGTTTCAATTTCGAGCACTCTGGTTATGTCTCCCTGGCCCTCAACGACTTCCCCCTTGAGCATTGGAACAAGCACAGAGTGCACATTGCTCTTGGAGCTATCGCCAACCCCACACGTGTCTCTCAAGTCTCGCTGACCGGGGCAGACTACACCGGCATCTTCGTCTCTGCCCGGTTTGAAAGCTACCACAACATCCCCGGCGAGCTCCGCGTGAAGAACTCCGATGGGCTTGGCTCTTACGCCCAAGTCAGTTGCATCAAGCGCTGGGGCACTGGTGGCGACACACCTCCCCCCCTCCCCCTGCACCGCCTGCGCCTCCGGCCCCGACTCTCATCGCAGCGCCCGTCGGCTCCAGAGCGTTCTTGCGCTCCCTGGAGCTACTCAAGAAGGGCCGGCTGGTACACCATCGGCAGGAGCTCTCGCCGGCCCGCCGAGTGATCCGGGCCCCTCGACTGGTACACCAATTGTTAGAAGTTTTGGGTTTTGGCTCAAATTAATAATTTCAATAAATCTCAAAGGCCCATGTGCACATGCATGACATGGTGGGGGATTTTAGTCCCATATTGCTAGTCTAGGGAGGAGAAGAACAACTTATATACTTGAGTTGTTTCCACCTAGTTCAGCTAGTAGGAGAGAAGAGGAAGAACACACACGCGCGCTCGCTCGCCGACGCAGCGGGGCAACAGGTGCGGGCGCATGACATGTGCGTGAATGGTCTGACAAAATTCGAGCCTTACGTATGCGGGGTCGTAGTTTCCTTTTGCTACTCAGATTTTTGTTATGCAAGAGATAATTGCGCTGATCAAATATGGTAAACAATTAATCTCTTTTAATAGTGATTAATGCACCTGTTTAATTGCTGATTAATTACCATAAGTGTGCTATCGCTGTGTGTATATATATGGTGAGACGTCGCCGCTCCCTATACACAAATTTTCGCCTCTCGCCATTCTCTACTGTGCTGCCGCATAGTCTTTCCCATCCCGCCGCCGACGTGCCATCGGTGCCGGGAGAGCAGGTCTCCGAAGCCTACGTCTCCTCGTGTCCTTGCACGGGGCAGGGGACGTATCAGGTTTTTTGGGAAGCGCCGTCGCGACTGCTTGCTGGTAATCTGATCCGCACCCACTTCATCGACCGATCGTCTACAGCTGCATCGCTTTCTTCATCGACGGATCAGACTCTGCTACAACCATCGCCGGAGCGCTTCCTTGTAAGACATCTTCTTACCTCTCTTGATGATTAGATTGAGTGATCTAGGCATTGTTCCTAAATGGTTGCTACTCGTTATGATTAGCATATGTTCTTTGTTTATGTCTCATGATTTAATAGTACACATAATTATGATAGGGGCTTACTTGTTGGTTTGCATGCCTAGATTACGTGTAGTATATCTAGTATTTATACCTACTGGAATTAGACATATCATCACTAAACTGTTGTTATTTCCAACAATCCAAAAACCTGATAGACGTTTAGTGATGGCTGGTTTTGCTGATGCTATGAAACCTGAGAAGTTCACTGGAGTGAACTTCAAGAGATGGCAGACGAGAGTCCAGTTGTGGCTCTCGGCTATGGGCGTGTTTTGGGTCGTGGGGAACCCTACCGCATTACCTCTCGGTTCCGAGAAAGAGATGCAGGAGTTCTCTGCGGCCACGACGATATTCGTCGGATGCGTCCTTAGCATTCTCTCTGACCAGCTGTGCGATGTGTATATGCACATCAAGAGTGCTGCTGAACTTTGGGAGGCACTTGAACACAAGTTCTTGGCCTCGGATGCTGGTCGTGAGTTGTATGTAATGGAGCAGTACCACGACTTCAGAATGACTGATAACCATTCTGTAGTCGAGCAGGCCCATGAACTTCAACTCATTGTAAGGGAGCTCGATCAGCTTGGTTGCAAATTGCCTGACAAGTTTGTGGCTGAGGACATTATTGCCATGTTACTTTCATCTTGGAGGAGCTATGCCACATCTCTGAAACATAAAAGACAAAACATCTCCGTCGAGGATTTGTTGGCGGGTCTTGATGTTGAAGAGAAGGCTTGGGCAAAAGATGCGCCTCCGAGAGCACCCGAAGGTCAGTCCAGCGCCAATGTGATGCAACACGCTGCAAAGAAGAACCAGAAGGGAAAAGGAAAGGCTATTCAGAATACTCAATTCAAGAAGAAGAAGATGAACATGGATGAGATTGTCTACTTTGTATGTGGCAAAAATGGGCATTTTGCCAAGAAGTGTCGCAACCGCAAAGGCAAGAAAATCCAGCAAGGGCAGAAAGCTGCCAACGTGACTATTGGTGACTCCGGTGGAGCATCTGGGTATGGTAATCTACCTAGTATATTTTTTGTATATCAATCTAATGATTGGTGGATAGATACAGGAGCCAATATTCATGTTTGTGCTGACATCTCTATGTTTTCTTCTTACCATGTCGCACGAGGTTCTTCTGTCGTAACCTCGTGCGACATGGTAAGAAGAAAACATAGAGATGTCAGCACAAACATGAATATTGGCTCCTGTATCTATCCACCAATCATTAGATTGATATACAAAAAATATACTAGGTAGATTACCATACCCAGATGCTCCACCGGAGTCACCAATAGTCACGTTGGCAGCCTTCTGCCCTTGCTGGATTTTCTTGCCTTTGCGGTTGCGACATTTCTTGGCAAAATGCCCATTTTTGCCACACACAAACAGACAATCTCATCCATGTTCATCTTCTTCTTCTTGAATTGAGTATTCTGAATAGCCTTTCCTTTTCCCTTCTGGTTCTTCTTTCCAGCATCCTGCATCACATTGGCGCTGGACTGACCTTCAGGTGCTCTCGGAGGCGCATCTTTTGCCCGAGCCTTCTCTTCAACATCAAGACCCGCTAACAAATCCTTGACGGAGATGTTTTGTCTTTTATGTTTCAGAGATGTGGTATAGCTCCTCCAAGATGAAGGTAACTTGACAATAATGCCCCCAACCACAAACTTGTCAGGCAATTTGCAACCAAGCTGATCGAGCTCCCTTACAATGAGTTGAAGTTCATGGGCCTGCTCGACTACAGAACGGTTATCAGCCATTCTAAAGTCGTGGTACTGCTCCATTACATACAACTCACGCCCAGCATCCGAGGCCGAGAACTTGTGTTCAAGTGCCTCCCAAAGTTCAGCAGCACTCTTGATGTGCATATACACATCGCACAGCTGGTCAGAGAGAACGCTAAGGACGCATCCGACGAAAATCGTCGTGGCCGTAGAGAACTCCTGCATCTCTTTCTCGGAACCGAGAGGTAATACGGTAGGGTTCCCCACGACCCAAAACACGCCCATAGCCGAGAGCCACAACTGGACTCTCGTCTGCCATCTCTTGAAGTTCACTCCAGTGAACTTCTCAGGTTTCATAGCATCAGCAAAACCAGCCATCACTAAACGCCTATTAGGTTTTTGAATTGTTGGAAATAACAACAGTTTAGTGATAATATGTCTAATTCCAGTAGGTATAAATACTAGATATACTACACGTAATCTAGGCATGCAAACCAACAAGTAAGCCCCTATCATAATTATGTGTACTATTAAATCATGAGACATAAACAAAGAACATATGCTAATCATAACGAGTAGCAACCATTTAGGAACAATGCCTAGATCACTCAATCTAATCATCAAGAGAGGTAAGAAGATGTCTTACAAGGAAGCGCTCCGGCGATGGTTGTAGCAGAGTCTGATCCGTCGATGAAGAAAGCGATGCAGCTGTAGACGATCGGTCGATGAAGTGGGTGCGGATCAGATTACCAGCGAGCAGTCGCGACGGCGCTTCCCAAAAAACCTGATACGTCCCCTGCCCCGTGCAAGGACACGAGGAGACGTAGGCTTCGGAGACCTGCTCTCCCGGCACCGATGGCACGTCGGCGGCGGGATGGGAAAGACTATGCGGCAGCACAGTAGAGAATGGCGAGAGGCGAAAATTCGTGTATAGGGAGCGGCGACGTCTCACCATATATATACACACAGCAATAACACACTTATGGTAATTAATCAGCAATTAAGCAGGTGCATTAATCACTATTAAAAGAGATTAATTGTTTATCATATTTGATCAGCGTAATTATCTCTTGCATAACAAAAAATCTGAGTAGCAAAAGAAAACTACGACCCCGCAAGGTTCGGATTTTGCCGGACCGTTCACACGTATGTCGTGCGCCCGCACCCGCGTGTGTTCTTTCTCTTCTCTCCTACTAGCTCAACTAGGTGAAAACAACTCAAGTATATAAGTTGTTCTTCTCCTCCCTAGACTAGCAATATGGGACTAAAGTCCCCCACCATGTCATGCATGTGCACATGGGCCTTTGGGATTTATTGGAATTATTAATTTGGGCCAAAGCCCAAAACTTCTAATACTCGTTTGTGCTAATGCAGTGCTACATCATGGTGCTTCACCTCACCACGATGGAACCTGTTAGCCTAAAGAAGATCTTGGTTTCTAGCTGGAATGTTCGTGGGTTGGGGGACACTTGACAAATGCCGTGATGTCCGTTCCACTCTCATGCCCGTTCACCTCCACATACTCTGCCTCCAGGAAACAAAATTGGCAGACATCTCAATTGTTAAAGCCTCTGCTTTCCTGCCGCCTGGCCTCCCCAACTTCACCTACAAAAATTCAAATGGGCCCTCCGGGGGTCTCCTCACCGCCTTGGGCTCGTCATATGGTCCGGGACACCCAACACATCTCACTGGATTTCTCTCTAACTTCTTTCTTTGAATCCAAAGTGGACAACCTTAGCTTTGCCGTCACAAATGTTTACGGCCTTTGCATGGATGACTTAAGAGACAACTTCTTGGATGAGCTGCACCACCTCGCCACTGTTTGTACCGGCTCATGGTTAATCTTTGGTGATTTCAACCTGACAAGGGAAGTGGCGGATAAGAACAATGATAATTTCGCGGTGTCCACGGCCGAGGCGTTCAATGACGTTATTGAAGAATTGCTGCTGCATGATCTCCCCTTGCTGGATCAACTCTACACATGGACGAATGGCAGGGCGAACCCCACTCTCGTGCGCCTCGACAGGGCACTGATCAACTCAACCTGGGGAGCGACGTTGTTCAATAGCACACTCACGTCGCTTGTCCACCAAACGTCGGACCATGTCCCTCTGCTCAAACAGCCCCGGTAGCACAGGTATTCAGGTATGAGAAATTCTGGGCTTCATACTAGACATACAAAACTCTTGTGTCGCAGGTCTGGGAGGCGCCGGTAAACCAACTCACAGATACCACACAGCGCGCGGTGAAAAAGCTTAAGTGGGTCAGAGCCAAGTCCAAGAAATTTGCAAAAGATCTGAAGCGACCAAAGGAGATTGTTGTTGTCTGCCAGCAGGTAATCCACCTACTTGATATCATGGAGTAACACAGACTGCTGACTTCGGTGGAAGCTCTACTCCGCGTCCTTGTCAAAGAACACCTTTCGGAGCAAAATAAGGCGCTCGAGACATACTGGAGACAAAGGTACCACATGAAAGCATGCAAGCTAGGCGATGGCAACACCAAGTTCTTGCATGCTTCCACATCCGCTCGACTGCGGAAATATCAGATTAAGGTTCTGCACGCTAACAAACATCCCTGTCTACTCTCATGCCGGAAAGGAACACCTTCTACATGACTTCTACACCCAACTCTTGGGTTCCAAGACGCCGGTTTGTTGGCGTTGCAACCTTCAGGAGCTGTACCCCAATCCTCGCCTGTTGCCTGCACTAGATGACATCTATCTATCTATTATCTTCTTATTTGAAGAAAAAAAGAGCCTCCACGTCCGCTCTCAAAGCCATAGACCGTTGGATTTTATGAAGATTTAATGGTCGAGATGAAGCCAAATACTTGTTGAAATTCTAGATAAAAATAATCCATATAATATCTCTTAGACGTTAATACGACTCAAACTCTTTTTGAGAGTCCACCATAAGGAATAGTTGAGAAAAAAATAAGATGTAGAAAGAATCATAGCTTTTCAATATAAATGTAGTCTGCCGTGACAAAAAAAACCTTCCATCTAAAGGTCTAGATAAAAAAATCATTATTTCGGAAATAATATATAAATATTGGAATTATAATGTTTGTTCAATAAGCCGCCACCATAATAAGGTGTCCTAGCGTGAGCTGATAAAACAAAATATCCCAATATGTGACAGCTTATAGTTGTGCGGAGAAATAAAAAAGGAAAGAATTTGAAGAAGGATAGCTAGAAATAGGTTATATTCAACTATAAAACTCTGTTTAGTCACTTGCCTGTAAAGTCACAAGTCCTACAATAAAAACAAACAACAGCCAAAGCATTTCCTGGTGCAAGACGCATGAACCCACCAAAACCACACAAGTAATCGGAATCGACCATAAGGTACCGGCCTATGTCCAGCATGAGCATTGTAAAAGCGAGTGTAAATCATACCATTAATGGACAACTGTAAATCATACCATTAATTGAGCTTTAAATAAGATCTCTAAAGCTGGGTAACGTCCATGCGGCAGAGTATGTGAGAATTTCAGCAAGCTGGTGTTGCCGTTGATGTGCCTTCCATAAATGATTTTCAGCGAACATGCCAACATGTGACCGAGTAGAATTTGATGAGCAATTCGTCGAATCGATATCAAGACTCCACATACGTGTAGGCATGGATTCCCTTCACCAATTGAGATCACAACATTGTGACCACGACTTCCCTGAGTTCCACATGCAGATAGCATGGCCAGAGTTTTGTGCAGGCGTCTCAGAACACATAATGTAAATAGCAAGTACATACGTGGTCTCTACAGGCTGTTGGCGTGTTTTCAATCAATGCAAGAAAACTGCAGCAAGGATGGCAATAACCATGAAAAATGTCATGTGTTTTCTCACTGAAATTCATTGTCTTGATCCAGACCATCTCGATATGTTAAACCTCTTCATATAATATCATTAATTTGGATGGATGGAAGTCTGATCATGCCATGTTATGTACTCCCTCCATATTAAAAAAAGAATTCATTTTGGCTTAATAGCAATTGTCATCAAATGAATTCGTTTTGGTTTAATACCAAGAAACCGAGGGTGTGCGGCACAAAAAATGAGGCCTATGAGGGTTGAACCCACCACCTCCAGGCTGGACTCTGGTGCAAGGAACCAATGAGGCAAGCAAATGGTTTTGAGTGAAGTAAAACAAGTACCCTATTTAATAGGCTCGACATGAAAAATACCCCTTATTAATTCCTTCTTGGTATTCTAAATCATATCCTAAATGAATTGTTTTTCTAATATGGAGGGAGTATATGAGATTGTTTGGTAACTAGGCACGCATGTCAAGGTCAAGATGTTGAATGCCCCCCTCCCCCCCCCCCCCCCCCCAAAAAAAAAGGTCGAGATGTGGAACAATGTCGAGCACTTGGAGAAGAAGGTGACCAGACCAAGTTCACCATGACACATAGGTCGGACATTGTGTGCATGATGAATACCTTTTCTGAAAGAGATCAATACGTATCTCAGTTACGCCAAGTTCCAAACATCTTTGGAACATGGTATGTTTTTCTAAAGCATTGTTGAAAGCTGCTTCCAATAAGATTAATGTGAGTTTCAAACAGGACTGGTGGAAACCGCAAATGAACTTTCTCTAGAGTTTCCGTAATTTACAGGTGTGCAGTATCAAGCAACAAAGGAATACTTCATATTTTTAGCATGAACACTAGAGGTGTAGAAAAAAGATATAATCCATAAATACAAAGAGGACAAGCAAAAACTACTACAAAAACCATCTCTAGCAACGAAAGACTTTTGGGTCTTAGTTTTTTACTAAATTGGGCCTCCGAGGGCTGCCTATCACTAACTAGCGTAAATTAGTGACGGGCGCCCCCCCTCCTACTAATAACACCAACAACTATAAAAGAAGGGGTGCAGTAAGTTGTAGATTGATAAGGTTTTCAAATAAAATAGTATTAACAATAGCAACATGATCATACTAGCTGCGCTATTAGCGCAGGCATCATAAGGTGTCGTGCATTTTCACTCAACAGGCGCCATTCAATGGTATGCACAATCACAATCAGGGCAGAGAGAGAGAGAGAGAGAGAGAGAGAGAGAGAGAGAGAGAGAGAGAGAGATTCCATTATTCCCATGCAGCATCAACGATCGCCTGTTGATAACTTATTAGTCTATATATGACCTTCCTAAACTACAATATGTAACTTATAAAATTCTAGGCATCATGATGTAGCGAATTTGATCCCTCTTATTAAAATACTTATGTTTAATCTAATTGCGCTATTAGCGCGGGCAACTTTACTAGTTCTAACTGATGATGAAATCAAAACAGCACTCTGGCATATGCGTTCGGACAGCAGGCCAGGCCCGGATGGCTTCGGTCTGGCCTTTTTCAAGAAATTCTGGAATTTGGTAAAGGAAGATACCATACAACTCTGCCAAGAATTTTGTCAGGAAACCACAAACTTGTCTTGCATCAATCAAGCATTTATCGTGCTGCTCCCCAAAAAGGAAGATGTCATTTCTGCTGATGGTTTCCGCCCAATATCGCTTCAGAACTGCCCTATGAAAATCATCAGCAAAGGCTTGACGACAAGGCTACAAGCCGAAATTCCTAATCTAGTTTCAGATAATCAAACCGGATTTATCAAGGGCAGGAACATAACAGATTCATTCATTCTGGCAGGTGAACTGATACAATGTTGCTACAAGCGCAAGGTGCCATCTATCATGCTCAAACTTGACTTTAGGAAAGCATTCGACTCCATCGAATGATCCACACTTGACCTTGTCATGCAGGCTCGAGGATTCCCAGACAGATAGAGGCGATGGATGCACCACATCTTGTCCACAGGGCGAACATCCATCCTTCTAAATGAAGTGCCAGGAAGGTGGATCAACTACAAAAGGGGCCTATGTCAGGGTGATCCTCTCTCTCTATACCTGTTTCTTCTAGTCGCTGATGTTTTGCAACAACTAATCATTCATGATGGCACTATCCAGCACCCGCCAACGACACGCTGATACTTCTCCCCGCCAACATGAATCATATTGTGAAACTCAAATCCTTGCTGCAAGACTTCTCAGATGCTACATGCCTCTATATCAACTACCACAAAAGTACCTTCGTTCCCATCAGAGTTGGTGAAGAGGAAGCATCAACCTTAGCTGCTGCACTTGGCTGCTCTATCTCTTCCTTCCCGCAGACATATCTGAAGGACCGAGAAGGCGATGAAGGGGGGGGGGGGGGGGGGGTTGAATGGGAGCCAAATAAAATTCTTTCACAAGAACATGGCCTATTTCCCAATTACTATCCTAGCCAACCACTAAACCGATCACCAAGATCACACACACCAACTTGTGATGTGCTAACCCTAGGAGTGATCAAAAGCAGCAGCGGAACACAGCGGAAACAAAGAAGAACAAAAAGCGCTCAATACAGATCAAGTTGGACTACCATCAGTAGTGCCGATTGAAAGGATCGTAGTGACCGAGAGGGGGGGGGGGGTTATTCGGGAACTACCACTATGTACCAATTTTGCCAATTACAAACTACCGATAGCACTCAAACAACCTCCTACACAATTCTAGTTGTGATCACACTAACAATATAATCCTATGAAAGATAAGGGCACTCTATGCATACTAGTGGATCATACAAGTCACTACAACACCTATACATTTCTAGTGATCAAGCACACCAATGCAACTCCTACTCATGCTAGTCATAAAATGCGGAAGCTTAAACACTACTAGCAAGTAAGGAGCATAAACATGCAAGTCTACAAGATAGTCAACTAGAACTAGGAAAACACACAAGCATGAATAGCACGGTATGTAAATGCGGAAAGTAAAGTATCATAGTGAGGAGTAGAGTAAGGGATGGCTCATGATTTTTCCCGAGGTCTCGGAAGGATGGCACCTTCCTCTAATCCTCGTTGGACCACTCTTGCCGGAGTCCCGGTCCCTCCCGCCATCAAGTAGAGTTCTCGCACACTAGCCCGCAATCACTCCTAGAGTGAAAACACGGTGTGTGTCACTGCTGCACAAAGCAGAAGCCCGCCTCCCTCGAGAACTTGCCGGACTCCCCGAGCCAACACGGGCGCTCACTAGCGATGCCCCTTTCAACGACGGGCTCAAACCGTGTACAAACGTGTGACGACCTTCACAACCGATCACGATAGGCTCGATCACCGACACCTAACCAGTCTAGGTCTCACCATAGACCAAGAGTAACAATCTAGATCACACCCTCAAGGACACCCTAGCCTTAGATGTGCAAGATGCTCAAGCTACTCTTGTCTAGCACTCTCAAGATATGCAATATCTCCTCCTAGTGCTCTCCTCTTTTCTTCTTGGACCTTACCAAATGCTCTTAGGTATTCCATTGGCCAAGAGAGGTCTTCAAGACGCCAGCAACGCAGTTATATAGGCTCCCAACCTGAAACTAGCCGTTGCTCCATAAAATCAGCTTTCTGGGCCTACTGATCGGGCAATCCGGTCACTGCCTGACCGGACAGTCCGGTCACAGCAACATGAGCTCCAACAGCTCTCTGCCCCTATGCCGAACTCCTGTTGACCGGACAGTCTAGTTACCAGACCGGTCCGTCCGGTCTATCCAATCGTCGGACAAGTCCAACGCATCGGACTTCCTCGTCGGACTCCAGATACTGCTTCCTCTCTGCCCCATGCTTCACCTGTACAGACCGGACCGTCCGGTCTGTAGACCGGAACGTCCGGTCTCTATGGTCCCTCGCACAGACAGATTCCTCGCTAGACTTCTCCTCTGGACTGTCCTCTCCTCTGTTGACCGTACAGTCCGGTCACTCCCTGACCGACTGTCCGGTCTCTCTGTCCTGAAGCTAAAACTTCTCGTCCTCACTTGACTTTGTTTCCCGGCTTCTCCGAATAGCTCCTTGGCTTCTACACTGTCACCTAGTGCCTGTGATTTCACCGAGTAACCTTGCACATCACCGACTAGACATGACCTAAGAGAATGACCTAGACCCCCTTGATAGTCCGGTTTTTCCTATGAACTCAAAGCCCTAACAACTAGTCAAGTGTTCCAAACACTTGCACCATAGCTTGTTCTCCGCTTTGATCCATCTCCATCAACCCTTGGACTCCATCAAGTTCACAAGCGTCCATGCTTGCTGTCATTGTCATCAATCGCCAAGGACGTCATAGACAATCATCACAAGATAGAAAAGGTTTCCTACGTGAACAACACTCGTGAAATATTAGTCACATTTCATGTTTGTCATGCATCGCCAAAACATCATACCTTGGGGTGACCTCAATGGTCATGATCCTTACACCGATCACAACCATCAACAGTGCCGATCACACCCATCGGTAGTGCCAATGCGGTAGAAGGAGAAAAGCTACTGGAGCTCACAGGAACAGCTCATCGGTAGTGCCGGTTGGCACATCGATAGTGCCGATGCGTGTTTAGACCTAGGCTACCGGCAGTGCTGATCGAAACTTTCTAGAACAAAAAACTATCCTCAAAACATGACAAGAAAATTACCAAAACCTATCCAAACGAACTCTAAAAATCATGAAACTTGGACAGAAGATGTCTCATGGTAGGACATTCCTTCTCCAAGTGCAATCACACGAAAAGCTCAAGAATTCATCACGAATTTGAGGTTCTACTGAAAGCTCTAGGGTTTGACTATTTTTGAGGAAATCCACCAAATCGAGGATGCTCTTGCCTAGGAATCAATCAAGGATCCATCAAGGAATGTTTAGGCATGTCCTAGCATCAAGATCACTCATGAAATTCGTACCAAAACCTACTCAAAAGCAAAATTGAAAATCTCCATGAATATAGCTCCGAAAATAGAGAAAAAGAGAAATACATGATTTAGGGAGAGAGGAAGATCTTGAGCACGAAAATATTTTACATATCATGGAAGCATGCTTATAAGATCCAAGGGTACAAGGTTAGGAAGCCACCCTGTTCCTCCCATGTAACACCCTATTTTTCATATTTTGCAAATTATTAATTTTTCCTAATTTAATTAAGGTGTTAATATTTTTTTCTCTTTAGATAAAAAGATTATTTTCTTGATTTATTTAGTTAAGTAATTAAAATTAAAATAGTTTGTGTATTGTTGCATTCATGCTGGACTAGTATTGAAGTAGGAATTTTTATTTGGGTGCAAAGTTATTTTAAAATTCGACTAGAAATTGTTTTAGATTTTATTGAAAAATTAAAAAAATACAATTTTTGAAAAGAAACTAGAAAAGAAAAAAAAAGCGAAAGAAACCTTACCTGGCTCCGTGGGCCAATTCCGTCCCCGAGGCCCATCTTTTCTCTTTCTCTCTTCCCTCTCTCTCTGTTTTCGGCCTTGGGCCAAAACACCCCAACTGCGGCATGTTCCTTTCCCCTCTCTTGCTCTTCCTTTCGGTCAGCCCAGCACGCCTGCCCCGGCCCGAAGCGCAGCGCCCCGGCCCAGTTTCCTCGCGTGCAGCCCAGCAGTGCCCCCGCTCCGTAGCTACTGAAAGATGGGTCCCACCCGTCATCCCCCACCTCCAGCCCATCTCCCTCCCCGATTCCCACTGATGAGAAATCGTCGTCAATCCCCCTCCTCCCCACCTCTTTTGCTCCCAATCCAACCCCACGAGCTTCCCGTATGTCAAGTGCACTCCACTCCCCCACCTTCCGGCCCTTTCATGGCCGATAGACGCTCCAGAGCGCATCAATGGTGCTAATGGCCATTGATAGTCAGTGACCTCTTGCACCGCTCGCCTCCCCCTCTGTTTCTTCTATAAAACGACCCTGTCACACTCCCCAAGACCCGCCTCCACCTTTGCGCCACCCTAAATCCCCAAGAGACCACCCCAGAACCCTCCCCGTCTAACATTGACATCCGCCGCCACCATTCCTCGCCGCCGACGGTCTTCCGGCCTCTCCCTCGCCTGCGCGACCGACTCCAACTCCAGTGACCCCTCCCCTTGCGCCACCACCAAACCCGCCGTCGGCCGCCGCCCAGCTTGCGTGAACCCCTCGCTGTCGTCCATCACGTGATCTATGGCCAAGATTAGAAAGACCCGAAGGGGTATAAACCCGGTCTATGCCTTTTAGGATTTAAATTAATTCTTTTAAATCTAGGAAAATGCCCTTTTTATAAATAGGTCCCTGAGATTTGATTTAATAAGTTCTAAGGCCTAAATTTATGCAGAATCTTTAGTAAAATTATGTTTTAGCCCCTAAACTTATTTTAAATATTACTTTAGCCCTAGAAATGTATAAAAACACGCCTGTACTTATATTAAATTACATATTCAACCCTGTCTTTTTACACTTAGCCCCGTATACTTAATAATAATTATGTTTAGGTCCTGAAATTTTGTAAAAATAACCTTATACTTTTTAGTAATTATTTTTCAATCCTAATAATTTACACTTTAGTCCCTGTAATTTTATAAAATTACAAATAGGTCCCTAAACCTTGCTGTTTTTACCTTTTAGCCTCTAGAACTTCAAACTAGCATAACTTTTTAACTGTAACTCCGATTTAGGTGATTTTTGCGCTCACGGAATCATAGGAATGTGTACTATCTTTTAGTACTGTTTTCATAGTCATTCGAAAATGTTTGGTGTACTGTTCCTTATTTGTTTGTGTTTTACTTTTCCGGTATTTATCAATATTAGACGAGGAGCAGCTCCAGAATTTCCAAGATTTTTATTTTGAGCAGCAACCAGCGGGAGAACACGGCAAGTGTCCTTGAGGATTAGTTTATTTTCATGCATGCTTGTCTAAATTTGAATCCCGTGTCATTTCCCTTCCTTATTATTCCTTGTTGCTGGGGTTATGGTTTAATGTAAGGATTTTGGGTACGTCTTGCTAGTGCAGTACCTTGGGGATTAAAATTGAATAATAATAAACTTGACTAATATTCACTTGAACCTAATTATCATTTGGGTAATTTAGATGACCCAAGTAGGAGGATGTTGAGGATGGTGCGGGTATGCACAAGTACGGGTAATGTACTGTTTGGTTTGTGGTAGTGCCTGCTTGTGGTCATACAAACCAAATTCGTGGAGCGGCCACCCAGGAAAACAGCGCAAAGCACAGAGCTGTTATGGGTAGGCGTGATTTAGTAATAGATGCTTTCCCAGTTTTGCGGGCATTCGAGGAAGGAGGACAAGAGGGTTACGTTCGGCCTCAGGTGATGAAGGGTTACTTCTAGCCACGACGCTAGAGGGGGCCTCTGTAGGGATGGTTAATCCGACATCGGTGAAACCTTAGTGTGGACTTTTTGCAAGGTAGGAAGTGCTTTGAAAGATCATGTGGTGATCTCTTGGCCTCACACCTACGGTAGTGTGTTGGCAACAGGGAGACTTTAGTCACTGAATAGTGATGAAATCACCAACTTGTGGGTAAAGTTGTGCAACCTCTGCAGTGTGTAAAACTGTTATGACAGCCATGCTCACCAAGAGCGGCCTGGATCCTCACACGATTAGATGGATGATTGGGTGGATCTGGTGGGTAACCAGATTTGGGTGTTAGCTGTAGGTGGGTAACCTGTAGTGTTCTGGTATGAGTCGGTAAGTCATAGTTTTGCTATCGGTGGGTAACCGATAGTGTTGGACAGGTGGTTAACCTGTTGGGATACTATCACCTAGTAAATAGGATGCTTTGAGTCATAGGATGCGTAGTGTAGTAAGCCTGTGTCTAGCCTGTTCTTGTTTTAGCCTGCATGTCATACTTTCCCCCACTTGCTGAGTACTTTATGTACTCACGCGTTTTAGTTTTCCCTGTTTTGTTGTTGCTATATTACTGCTGCTCAGATGACGTTGGCGAGATGGACTATGCCGACGAAGACTACTTCGACTAGAGGTGCGACCCCCATTGGACTGCCTGTGGCGTTATGGAGTCTTCCACTATTTTATTTTATCTTCTTGATGTATTCCAGACTTTGTAATAATGGTATGATATAATAATAATGACATTGGTTATTTACAGTTACTTCACTTTTGTCCTGTATCCGTGAAAACTTGATCCTGGGCACGTATACAGAAGCATTTGGTTTTGGCCTTAAAACCGGGTGTGACATCCCACTATTTGGAAAAGAAAGAGATGTCTCTCACACACCTTATCCTCTTCTCTAAAACATGAAGACCTCTCCTAGCACTTTGAATGAAACCATAACACAAGGCCAATGGAAAGAGAGGCACCTCTTCCATGAGCCCTTCCTCTCCTTATATAGGCCTAGGGTCCTATTGCCCAAAAGACCACACTACCCTTGACCTACATAACATACCACCTACCACCTAGGGGCAAACTCGTCCATCTCTTTTTCCTTCACATCTTTGCTTTGCCTCGACGCAAGCTTCGTGATGGTGCCACGTGCACCTCCAATCGCCTCCACAGTTTTTGAGGCCCAAATCAAAAAACTGCCTTACACGCTTCTCAAAATGCAACTTCTCGATGTCGACATGTGTCACCTTGTCCTGCGATCCTGACCACCGGCAGGTCTCTCCCGGTCCCTGTCCATTGGCCCCCCCCTGTCACTTGCACTGGCATCTCGCTTGCCTTGACTTGGTCAACACGCCAACTTCATCACCACCACGGTTTTGAGGCTCAATCGTGAAACCGTCCGTGGTTCTTGCCTCTCCACGTGTTCGGTGCGGATCACCCTTGACTTCACCCGACATCATGATCGTCCGGCCCCAAGTCCCCTACTTGTGCCCAATCCTCTTGCCGTTGACCGCCAAGTGGACTCCATTGACTTACACATCATGAGACAAGCGAACATATTTCCCAACTCCTACAACATCACCAATTCCTCCACCAACTCCGGTTAGTCAAAACCATGATATGCACAAACTCATGCAATCCCCAGATTCTCGCATTTGAACTCAAACACCAAATATACTCATGTCAATTACTCATCACATATTGCAAACCATGGCACTTATCCACATGGTTTCTCAATCTCCCCCTTGATGAGTACATTGACAACACCAAATACAAAAAGATATAGAGATTGAAATGCGAAATCGAATAAGCACATCCAAATGGCTCAAACCTAAAGAAAAGGTGAAAACCAACCATTTAGTAAAGAAAGGATCCCAAAACCAAGAGTTGGCAAAGAAAGCAATTCGAGAACGCAAAGATTGTGAGAGGCGCATGAAAGCGCTCAAGATCATGATATGCTCCCCCTCAACTTGTGGTAGATCAAGTGAAATACAAAATGAGGTCATCTTAAGTTTCGTAGCATTATTTGTGCATGACCCATTATATTCTCCACCTTTGGTAATGAACTCATCAAAGATGCACAAAAATAAAAATGCAGTGCATGAAAATGTAAACCTAAGGCCTCGTTCGGTTATCTCAGAACAGCCCATTCCGGGGCCTGTTCCGGCTGGATCCGTATGGCCAAGATAAAATCCGGGCCCAACAAAAAATTGTTGTTCGGTTGCATCGGGCTGGGTACAGAATTGGGTTTGTGACGACGATTCCCTACTCTCCACGGCCCAGAAATTATCTCGGTCTCCGACCCTCCGGAAGAAAACCGAGGCGCGGCGCGAGGTGACTGAGACGAGCACGGCGCTGCACGGACCAGAGCGGAGGGAGGTGACGGTGCCGCACAGCTCGGAGCGGAGGCAGGCGATGGCGTTGCGGGATGCGACAGCACTGCACAAGGCGAGGCTAGGCGCAGCAATGGCGGGTTGAGACATCAATGGCGACGCGCTCCTCCTATCCACTGTCCGCTGCTTTCTCTCCTATAGGCATCGCCTTCCTCTTCCTTCCCCTCTCCCTCCCTGGCGCACTAGGGTTCATCAGTTCTTTATTCTTCTTGTTCGATTATTTCATCTGATTCAATTCAATTCGAGGGAGGTCATGTCCTGGATCTTGGCTCACGACTGTATTGAGCTAGTTGTAAGCTATGCCATATTTACATGCATATTTTCTAGAACTAATGTGATCTGCTTTGAGTTGTAGCACTATAATAATATATTAGCTTTTTTTGATAGAAGTGCATTGCACATCAGCAATTTATTCTTACATTTTGTTTTGCAGTCAACTGTTCAGGGCTTTTGAGATTAGCAAATGTTCGAAGGCATTTTGAAGTTCACCAGAACATCGTGGATGGGTGTGTCTAATCAGTACGGGTCAAGACCATAGTGTTTAATAATAATGTTCTTAATTTATCTGGGTCAAGATCAGTTTTAGAAATTCTGCAAGTTTAGTTTGAAATTCGGTTTTCATAGAGCATCAGGGGCTACTTGAGCCAATGTTAGTCATCTATCAAATTTCTGAACTCTGTAAATTATGCCGCACACCAAGCCTACATCAGTCTCACTGTCCCTGTAGTGAAGGCGTGAAAGTTTACTCATGTTGCTTGAAATTTATGCACTTGTCCCTGTATTGTTAATTCTGTTCATTATGCTAATAACATTGAATATTTGAGGTTGCTTCAAATCTGGCCGGAATCAAACATTTGGTACCGAACAACATGTTGATGCGGAATAATTTGGCCAGAATAAAATCAGTTGTGTTTTAAATGAACCGTCCGGATGTAGTGAACCCCATGGATCCACACATTCCACTCTGAGAACTATTCCTGGCCCAGATGCAATCTCAATGAAATGAACGAGGCCTAAGGAGCTTCAACAATTATGCAGACAAGCATTTAACCTTGCTAATCATAACAAAAGAGTTATGGAGTGTAAAAGCAATAGCTCACAACCATGCAAAGACAAAAAATAGATAGCAGGGAAGAAACACCAAGAGTTATACAAGCTAAGCAGAAAGTTTGACTAGCTTAGATAGAATCAAATTTGCTCCTCATAATAAAAGCTGCCACCACATGTATAAGTACTCCCATCCAAGGCAAAACATGCATCAAGTGAATCAAAAGAAAACTAGCCAGTCTCAATCTCAACTTGGGCAACAAGCATTCGTAGAAAATGTGCTTTACAAACACTCACATATGCAACAGAGACTCAATTGATCAAGTGATTATGGTTTATCCTTATGTGTCCTCTTATCCATGCGTAGGGTCGCACGATTGAGTACGGCAAACAACCCGAGGCCTCAAGTCACAATGTTTGGATTTAGCACTTTTGAATTATTCTTGATCAAGGCACTTAGCAGATTATTCAAGTTTATTCACAAGACAAAAGAGCATGCCTTTGTGGAAAAAGGAACACACGTTCCCACAATGTTCGATCATGAGCTAAACATTTGCAAAGCCTTCCATTTCAAAAACACAAGGTGCCACAGCCAAAACATCCTCTATACTAGCCTCAACAGGGATAAAAGCAGTTATACACATGGTGAGCAAGTTTAAGCAAGATTAGTTCATGAGAGATTGCCATCACATCCACACTACTTAGCAAGTTGCTCAAAAGAGTCTATAACAAGCCATCCAGAAAATCTAAGCATGAGAGATTGCCATCACATCCACACTACTTAGCTCAAGCTCAATCATAGCAAAAAGAAGTACAAGCAAACATAAGAATCAAAGCTCATCTACCAATGCATATATTACATATGAGATGCAATGCGAAAAGGTAAGATACATATATACAAGAGAACATCAACTCCCCCTCAAATGATGCCATAGGGATGGAAAACACCAAGCTCCTCCTGAAGAAAAGCATGTCTCGAAGCATCTAGGGGCTTGGTGAGAATGTCAGCCAATTGGTTTCTAGTGTCTATGTATTTGAGCTCAACATCTCCCTTCTTAACATTGTCTCTCAGGAAGTGGAATCTCACATTTATGTGTTTGACGTTACCATGTTGGATTGGGTTTTTGGCTGAGCATATGGCATTGGAGTTATCACACATGAGTGGAACACTCTTAAAGGTTAACCCACAGTCTCTCATGGTAGATACTATCCATAGGATTTGTGAGCAGCAGCAACATACTCAGCCTCTATGGTGGATTAGGCTACACTCGTCTGTTTTCGAGAAGACCAGCAAATCAAAGAAGTACCCTGGAAATGGCAAGTACTAGAATTGCTCTTCCTATCAATTCTACACCCAGCAAAATCCAAATACCCAATGAGATCAAGAGATGAAGATGCAAAGTACCAAATACTAAACTCAATGGTGTATTTGAGATACCTGAAGATGCGCTTGACAACCTTGCGATGAGTCACCCTTGGGGAAGCTTGAAAGCAAGCACAAAGACACATTGCAAAGTGTATGTTGGGTCTCGTCGCTGTCAGGTACAAGAGGGAGCCAATCATGCTCCTGTACTCCCTTTGATCCACTGCTTCATAGTCTTCATGTGGGTTGCTGTTGTAGTGAACATTGGTGTAGACAATGGCTTCACATTGACCATGTCAAATTTCTTCAGAAGATCCTTCGTGTACTTGGCTTGATGTATGAAAGTGTCTTGCTTGCACTGCTTGATTTGAAGTCCAAGGAAGAAGGTGAGCTCTCCCATCATCGACATCTAAAATTCACTTTTTATGGCTTCCTAATATCTCGACACAAGAGCATGAGAGGAACCACCAAAGATGATATCATCCACGTATATCTGAACCATTAGAAAGTCATTGTCATGCTTCAGAGTAAACAAGGTTTTGTCAACACACCCCATGACATACCCGCGCTCTAGCAAGAAGGTATTAAGCCTAGCATACCATGCCCTAGGTGCTTGCTTTAGCCCGTACAAAGCCTTCTGAAGCTTGTACACAAGGTTTGTGTATTTGTGGTGCTCAAAGCCAAGTGGTTGCCTCACATACACCTCTTCCTCTATGAAACCATTTAGGAAAGCACTCTTGGCATCCATTTGGTAGAGTCTAATTCCCTTGGAGGCACCGAATGCAAGCAAGATCCTAATGGCTTCTATGCGAGCAACTGGAGGAAAGGTGTCCCCATAATCTAAGCCCTCTATTTGGCTAAAACCCTGAGCAATAAGCCTAGCCTTGTTTCTCACAACCTCACCATCTTCCCCATGTTTGTTTTTGAACACCCACTTGGTTCCTATGGCATTCACACCACCAGGAGGCTCTACTAGGTTCCACACTTTGTTTCTCTCAAAGTTTTCCAACTCCTCATGCATGGCATTAACGCAATGTTCATCAGTTAGTGCGTGTCCAACATCTCAGGGTTCAAAGGTTTCAACAAATAGAGAATTGGTAAAGCAGGTAAGATGTGCAGACCTCGACCTCGTTGTCCTCTCATTGAGATCACCAATCATCTATTGGCGAGGATGCTGATGTTGAATGTGGAGAGGAGCCTCTCTCTTAGAGCGTACCCCCTCCTCAACCACAGCTGGAGCCTGCTCGACAGCTATTGAAGTCAATGTAGAAGCTTCTGGACCCTCTGCTGGAGTGGTGTAAGCAACAGGAACATGCTCAGATGAGAGATGAAGTGAATCATTGCCATCATCGTCAAAGCTCTATTGACCCTCTTCTACAAAGATACTTTCCTCCATTTCCCTGCTACCTACAGTCTCAATCACATTCCTTACACAAGGGTTTGATTCATCAAAGGATACATCGTAGGATTCTATGATGGTGTTAGTTTCCAAATTCAAAACTGTGTAAGAATGACCATGAAGGGTGCAGCCAAGAAATATGCTATCAGAAGATCTCGACTCAACCTTAACAAGATTGCCACGCTTGAGAATAAAGCACTTGCAACCAAAGACACACAAATTAGAAACAGATGGTTTCCTCCCAAAACATAGATCATAGGAAGTCACATTAAGAATTGAGCGCAAGAAAATCTTACTGGAAACATAGCAAGCAGTGCTAATGGCCTCAGCCCAAAAGCGCCTCGGAGTCCTATGCGCATCGAGCATCATCCAGGCCATTTCCACCAAGGTTCTATTCTTTGTTTCAACCACACCATTCTGCTGGGGAACACGAGGTGCTGAGAATTGATGCTCAATACCATGTTCAAGACAGAAAGCATCAAAGGAGGAGTTCTTGAACTCGGTGCCATTATCGCTACGGATTGCTTGTAATGCACCAGGAAGTTCCTTGAACAACCTCAAAGCTAAGCTCTGAAAGTGATGAAACACTTATCCTTGCTCTCAAGAAAGTAAACCCAAGAGTAGCGAGAGTAGTCATCAACAATCACAAGAACATATCACTTCCCTCCCGCCGAACGAACCCGAGATGGACCAACAGTGTCCATGTGAAGCAACTCTCTAGGTCGTTCAGTCATCACCAAATTAATTGGTGGATGAGAAATGACAACCATTTTCCCATGACGACAAGGAGCACAAACCAAATTCTTATCAAATTTGAGCTTAGGCAATCCTCGGATCAAACCTAGCCCACTCAAGCGACATAACAAGTCAAAGCTCATGTGACCTAGTCTCCTATGCCATTTCTAGAGCTTAGAAGAAGATTGAGCATACAATCACTTGTGAGAAACAGGAGGAACAACAAAGTCAGCCTGAAAAACACGAGAAATCCCACAAACCAAAGAACCACTCGAATCAAGAACACAAGAAGCATTTGTCTTAAAGCGCACTTCCAAACCAACATCAAGAAGCCGAGAAACAGAGAGAAAGTTGTACTTGTGATGCTCAACCAAACCAACATCTTTGAGAGTGAAGTTCTCATTTACCTTTATTGTGCCCCTTCCATTAACTCTTCCTCTCTTATCATCTCCAAAGGTCACATAATCCCAGCGCTTCAACGAAGTGAGGCTGGAGAACCATTTTGCATCTCCGGTCATGTGGCGCGATCACCCGGAGTCCATTAGCCACTTGTTCTCCAGGCCTCTACCTACTGCCTACAAAGAATGAGAAGGAAAGATCGATGGCTCAGTGCTGGGGTTAGACAAAAAGCTTTTGGGGATCCATCACTTAAATATACGGCCTGTAGAAGTCAACATAGTTCTTTGCACATTACCATTCGAACGCATGGGACGAGAACCACGATGGGGAAAACGTGTCCTGTCAAAGCATCTCGGCTCAAACCTTGGATTGTGAGAATAGAAATCATCAGTGTGAAACCAAATCCACGCGAGCGGCACTCACCACGATGGGGAAAACATGGGGCACCAAAGTGCTGCTGCGCAAAACCTCTATTTCATAAATCAAAGCCATATGAGGAATGCCCCTGTCCACGATAGGCACGAGAAAAAGAGGGAGGCTGAAAATCAACAAAATCATCTTGGTGCACATTTCTAGTTAACTCAGCTTGCATCCTCTCAATCCTCTTATGCCTATAACATATCTCATCCAAGTGACCTTTGCGACCACATAACATGCAAATGTAGACACTCTCATGTTTAGGCTTAGCTTGCATAGGAGGCTTGGGCTTTGGCTTCTCTGTTTGCTTTGGGTTGAAGGGTGGTTTGGGGTTTGGTGGATAGTATGTGTCAATGAGTTTGATGGATTGTCCCTCATCCTTGTAGCTAGAGCTAGGCACAAACTTACCCACACTTTCACTCTCCTTGTCAACCCTCTCAAATCCCAAGCCCAAGTTGTAGTTTGACCTACTCGCACTCTCCTTGACTCTTGCCAAGTCACTCTCAATCTTCTCCTCACTCACTACGGTTATTTGGAGACGAGAGATGAGATAGTCATTTTCTTGGACTAGGATCTTGTTTTTCTCTCTAGTTATTGCAAGCATATTCTTAAGAGAGCCACACACTACACATGGTGGTGGGAGAACTTTCGAGCGAGTCTCATGTAGCAGCTTGGACTCGAGCTCTTTGACTTTGAGGATTTGAGCTTTCAACTCGCTAGTGAGCTTCGGGCACTTCTGACATGCACCCAAAAGAGTTGGTCTAGCTTTGAACTCATCAAGATCTTTAAGGGCACTCTCAAGCTGGCTGGCAACTTGAGCATGCACATGTTCCCTCTGACAAAGATCATTCATTACAACTTGACAAAACTCACACTCAACATCAGTAGTTTTAGCAAGCTTGGACATAAGCGATGCAATCTCATAGTCAACACTCTCTAACATAGACTTAAGCTCTCTACTTTCATGAACAACACTGCGAAGCTTATCATCTTGCATGAGCAGAACATCGCGCATTTGATCAAGTTCAGAAGAGAGCTCATCAAGAGTGAGAGGTACCTTGCTTATGTCGGAGTCGGAGCCAGAGTCGGTGTCCTGGTAATTCTTTACCATGAAGCAAACTCCGGTGAAGTCATCATTCCTCTTGACTCGTGGCTTTTCAACCTCCTCCTCCGAGCTTGTAAGGCCTTCGCTTGATGTGAGGTCGACGTCGCTCAAGGCGGCAACGCAGGCGCGTGCAATGGCCTTGGCGAACTTCTTGGAGTTCTTGTCCTTCTTGTAGAAGTGGTTCTTCTTCTGCTTGAGTCTTCAGTGTTGTTATCATGGTACCCAGCCTTCTTCTTCTTCTTGGGTCAGTCAGCAATGAAGTGCCCTAGGTCACCACACTCGAAGCAGGTTCTTGAACCACCTACTCTTCTCTCCTTGCTGTTGTTGTAAAACTTCCTGAACTTTCTTGTGAGCAAGGACAGCTCCTCATCAGGAATGCACTCTATCTATTCATTGGAAGCTGCAACAAGAGAAGACAAAGCAAACTCCAAAGAAGACTTGTCATGTGAGGGGTTAGTTGCACAAGAAGCACCACTATGACTACCCTTTTGAGAGCTAGAAATCAAAGCCATGCTAGAAGTAGGAATAGCAATATTAGGACGAGATTTCCTAGACAGTTCATAAGATTTTAGCTTGCTATACAGTCGGTCACAGTTCAGAGTATTGAAATCAGCAGATTCTTCTAGAGCAGCAATCTTAACCCCTCAAACATTTTCATCAAGAGAATACAATAATTGCTTAGCTCTATCATTATCATTGTAGACAAGTTCACCACAAGCCCGCAATTTGCACACAATTGCCTCAAACCTATGAAAGGTGTCATCTAGTGATTCGCTAGGTTTTTGTGCAAATGTTTGGTACTATCTATTGTAAGAATCCTTACGCATAGACTTGACTAGATTGGTACCCTCATGGTACGTGCAAAACTTTTGCCAAATGGTGTTTGCAGTCTCAAGATGAGAATTGTGGGATACTTGCTTTACGGGTATCCTCATCCAAGACTAAGTCGGTAGCCGACCGGGTACTTCATCAACAAGGAAGCCGACCGACTCGGCTTGGAGCACAAGGCATTTATAGACTTTCTATGTAAATCCTTATGGATTACGACTAGGACTCTTCATGTACCCCCCTGCCGACCGGATATATAAGGCAGCAGGGTACCCCCTATCAGGGGACAAGCGACACAAGTTTCACAACATCAATACAATACACAGAACACAGGACGTAGGGTTTTTACTCTCATCAAGAGGGCCCAAACCTGTATAACTCGGCGTCTTATGTAACCATCATAATTCTTAGTCTCGACGTAGCCCTATATATTTACTGCCGATCTCAAGCTTCGACAGTTGGCGCGCCAGGAAGGGGACATGGCTCGCCGGGATTCTCCGTCATGGACGAAATTCCGATCATCCAGTACTCACCGGACTTCAAGATCTCCTTTGGATCGCTTGACTTCTGAGTCGGCGACAACGGAGCCCTAGGTCTGGAAAATCACAGATCCGACTCGGCCGCAGCCGGCTCCATGGTGCGATCACCGAGTTCGTCTGACATGATCCCTGTGTTGATTCCACTCGGATCCGAGGAGGAAGATTCTTCCTTCGGGAATGGCTCGAAGTTGAATCTGTCCTTTGATGAGAACTCGGTCGGATCGGCCTACCCATATCCTCATACTGTCAACACGGTGAACACGAAGGTAACCCCGTCGATGCCCACCCAAAGCAACCGGCCGAAGGAGGCCAACAGGAGGATGACCCTCCAGTTGATGATTTATCGGTCGGTCACCACCGACGACCAAGAGGGTCACGCGGATCGTGCAACGCGCGCCGATTGGATCTCGGTCCTGAGCTTGACACTCTAATGGTTGACGCGCATTACCAGACCCCTGCAATGCAGAAGGTGGTGGCTATGCTTAAGGCGGCAGCAGCTCAAGATGCTGCAAAATTTCAGTCGGTCACAAGTTCTAGCCACGCATCCTCACGAGGTCGGCATAGGCGTGAAGATTGAAGAAATTCTCTCAGTGTCAGTAATGCACGAGACACTATCAACTCTCATCATGAAGAATGCGCTCGGGATAACCGACGCTATAGGAAGAACGTCATGATCAGAGGATGGACGACCGACGGGACGACCGATGCGACAACCACGATAAGACCGCCAAGATCCTCCTCCAAGAGACGACCACTGAAACGATCGACGAGAGGAGCGCCAAGATCCTCCTCTAAGGGATGACCAACGGGACAACCAACGAGAGGATCGGCAAGATCCGCCTCCAAGAGACAACCGCGACGATCGTCGTCGATGAGACGATCGGGATCGGCGCGATAACAACGATGATGACCATCGACGACGCCGTCACAACGATGATGTTGGTCCGCGACACAGCCGTTGCCCAACTACGTCCCCAGACCGGCACAGGCGGTCGCCGACTCCAATCGATGACGAGATCAATGGCATCAAAGCTTACATCCCTAGGCTTCGCATTGCTCGATGGCCAAAAGAATTCAAGCCGGTTCCCATCGAAAAATACGATGGTCAGACCAACCCCCGGGAGTGGCTACAACTCTATAGCACGGCGTTTCGGTCGGCTGGAGGTGATTCATACGTGATGGCTAATTACCTTCCGGTCTACCTGGATCCAGCCGTTCGTATATGGCTCACATCTCTTCCAAAAGAGTCAATCACGTCTTGGGGAGACCTCAACAAGAAGCTCATAGAAAACTTCCAGGCTACCTGCAACCGACCGGGAAACCACTTTGACCTTACTGGGATTAAGCAGAAGACCGATGAACCCCTTCACGATTACATCAAGTGATTCTGTGCTAAGAAGAATGAGATCCCCAATGTTCTAGATCAACAAATTATTACAGCCTTCCAAGGAGGAATCCGCAGTGATGATTTGGTCTGGGAGATCGGTCGGAGGAATCATGACCTCAAGCTGACCGCTCAGGAGTGCTTTGAGATTGCTGATAAATTCACGTCAGGAGAGTCAACATTAGATGATATCCGGGGAAAGGGCAAGGAGAAGTGGTCGGACAAGCCTGAATCCTCCAAGAAGGACAAAAAGAGGAAGTCTGACCACGCGGTTCACACAGTGGACCGATTCTAGAAGAACCCTCGCATAAACCAACCGTCTACTGACGAGCTACTGAGTGGTCCCTGCCTTTGGCACCCAAAGGGAAACCACAAGGCCAAAGATTGCTATCGGCTGAAGGGTTTTGCGACAGCTGCGCTCAAGGTGGCCAAAGATCCCCCAAGGCGCAATAGCAAGGACAGGACCAAGGACGATGGCGACAAGGATGACTCAGGAGAGTTCTAGGAGCCCCACAAGGAAGTTAACTTCATCTTCGGAGGCCCGGATGCCTATGTATCCAAGCGCAAACAAAAGCTAGAACTTCGGGATATCAACTCGGTGGAACCAGCTGCACCTCAATTCATGAGGTGGTCTGAAATACCAATCACTTTTGATCGGTCAGACCACCCCAAACATCTACCGAAGCCGGCTTGATACCCGCTAGTACTTGCTGCCACAATGATGGAGGAAGCTCGGTCTGTCAGTCAATGACCTTCAGTCGAGTTCTTCACCTTACCATGGGATTGTACCTAGCAAAACTTCAGTTCCTATTAAATAGATCAGTCTACCGGTCACCTTCGGTACCCGTGAGAACTTCAGGACTGAGTGTATTCTCCTCCAAGTGGCAGATTTTGACTCAGCATACCATGCTATCATCGATCGACCGGCGATGGCTAAATTTATGGCAGTCTCGCATTATCCATGTCTCACCCTCAAGATGCCAGGCCCGAACGGAATCAACTCCCTCCACTCTGATCTTTGGAATTCCTTTGATTGCAATGTACAGAGTTGTGAGATGGCCAATAAACAGTTGATGCTGTCCAATCAGAAGGAGATCCAGAAGGCAGTCGGCATTGAGGAGCAGACTGAAGCAGCGGTTCCAATGAAGAAGCCTGCCAAAGACAAGATCCAGACTGATGACATCCAAACCAAGGAGATCATGCTTGATCTAGAATACCCCGATAAGGTTACTTATGCTGGGGCCAACCTCGACGAGAAATAGGAACTCGCGCTCACTCTTTTCCTCTAGAGAAATCGGGACATCTTTGCATGGAAGCCATCTGACATGCCGGGAGTACCTAGGGAAAAGATTGAGCATGAGTTAAGGGTACCTCCTGGGGCTACCCCCGTGTCACACCCGATTCCAACGACCGAAACTGAATGCATCTATATGCGTGCCCAGAAACAAGTTTTCACGCACAGAGGACAATTACTGTGATAAAAGAACAATATCTTTATTAAATCGATAACATTATTACAAATGGTGACTCGTAGGTCAAAATAAAAGGATTACATTGAAGCGGAATAAACTAAGCGTTAGCGTACTTCAGCTCCCACAGGAAGTCGAGCGGAAGACCGCATACCTAGAGCTCTTCTCCATTGTCTTCATCGTTGTACCATCCTTCTCCTGTAGCTGAGCAGCAATGTGGTATATAGCAAGGGTGAGTACGTGTCGTACTCACCAAGTGGGGGAAAAGATGACATGAGGCTAAGACAAGAAAGGCTTTAAAGGGGGTTTATTGCATGAGCTTTTAATTTCCTATGCATCCTAATTACTAAGTGGGGTCATCCCAACCCTCAACCCACATGGTACTATCCAACCCATGTTCGAACCATCCAACCATCCCAACCATTCCAAACCATTCCAACCCATAAACCACAAACTAATCTTGTGAGGATTCCAGGCCGCTCTTGACCGTGAGCACGGCTCTCATGATAGTTTGATACTCTGCAGAGTTTGTACCACTTTACCCACAAGTCGTGATTTCGTCCTCTGTTGCCAGGTGGACTAGAGTCTCCATGTTGCCATGCCGGCCAAGCACTAGCACACTTCCTTAGGTGTGCGGCCAGGAGATCACTACGAGAATTTTACAAAGGGTCTCCCAGTAGATGCTAGCCACTAAGGTTCCACTCCCGTCCATAAGTGATAGCCCATCAACAAGCAGCTCATCACCCCAGGAGCCCTCTCTTGAGCCATTCGGATACAAGGACAATCCTCTTGACTTCCATTCCCCGCTCCACCAAATGCTGCACTGACACTAGGAGAACTCCTAATTAATCAGCCAAGTTGTTCCATAGCAGCCTTGTGATGGCACTGTTGTCCTGGGTTATCGCTCCAAGAACCGGGTCCTAGGATCTACAACAAGCCTACCACCACCAACCATGTGCCCACGGCACCACATCCATTCCATCCGGCTTGCATAGATCCCTAAGACATGTTGCTAACATGAATTATCATTCCACCCATGAAGTGACATAGTTCATTACTCAAGATTTATATCAACCCAACATCCCACAAGCAACCTAAGCATTATCTACCCACAACCAACCAACTAGTTGAAGGCGACAAGGAAACGGATAAAGCAATACTAGGGAAACCCTAACAATAGGTACCCATTCAGTTGACACAAGCATGCAATTCTACAATAAATGTTATAATAGGTACAAGATGCATCAAGGACACATGCCTGGGAATAGGTGTTGCTGCTCGGGTCTTCAAGTCATGCTTTTGCAATTCCAGGAACAACCCGTTCTCTAATTAATGTCACGCAGGCACAATACGCACACAATCATATAAACAAACTAAGAAACAGTACACCAAACAATAATAAAATACTTTAAAATCAATCACAAAAGATGGTATGCATTTCTACGATCGTGTGAGCGCAAGAATCATTTAAACAGAGTTACGAGTAAAAAGTTACGAAGGTTTAAAGGTGTATGGTTAAAATAGTAAAAACAAATAGGTTTAGGGCCCTAAAAGTAATTTTAGAAAAGTATAGAGATTAAATTGTAAAATAACAGGGTGAAAATATAGTTCCTGAAAAGTTTAGGGACTAAAATGTAATTTTGGTGAAGTTTAGGGGTTAAAGTGTAAAAAGGTAGGACTTAAAAATAATTGAAAACAAGTCCAGGGGTGTTTCTGCAAAAATACAGGGTTAAAATATTAATTCAAAAAGGTACAAGGGCTTTTCTACAAAAATTACAGTGCTAAACAATTTCAGGGATCTAAAAATAATTTAAATAAAGGTTCTAGATAAAAATTAGGTCTTAAATATGGTTTTAATAAAACTCAGGGGCCTATTTGCAATTCTATAAAATTATAGGGACTAAAGTGTAAAATATTAGGACTGAAAAATAATTATCAAAAAGTATAAGGTTGTTTTTACAAAATTTTAGGACCTAAACATAATGTTATTTAAGTACAGGGGCCTATGTGTAAAAAGACAAGGTTGAAATTATAATTAAAAATAAGTTTAGGGGGGTTTCTGTTAAATTCCAGGGCTAAAATAATTTTTATCAAAAGTCCAGGGGCTAAAACATAAGTTACTAGAGATTCTGGGAAGAAATCAGGTTCAGAAACTAATTAGTATAAAGCTTAGGGGCCTAGGCGCAAAACTGCCATTTTCCTAGAATTTTGAGAATTAAATTAATTCATAAATTGGTGGACCGAGTCTATGGTTTTTGTTGACAAGGGTTGACCAGGGGGGTCTATGGTCCACGGTGGACCAGAAGATACCCCTTCGGCGAAATCTAATCATGGCCCTCAGATCTAGATCTAGCGGCTAGGAGGGCTCCGGCGAAGGCGGCGGCGCGGCGGCAGAGTTTGCCAGAGTTGGCCGAATCGGCGCTCCGGCGGCCGCATAGAGGCGTGGAGGGGTCCACGAGAGAGAGTGGGACGCGGCGAGCTCACCAGAGGGGGTCGCGCACGCGAGGAGAAGGCCGGGGAGGGATTGCGACGATGAGGTAGCGGCAAGGATCTCCGGCGGCATCGAGGAAGGGGCTCCGCTGGCGGTAGCTCGATGTTGGGAGGAGGATCGACGGCGGCGTGGCCTTGCAAAGGTCGATAGCAGGTCGGCGGGGCTCGGGGCGGCCGTGCGACACGTCGGCATGGAGCTCGCCGAGCTCCAATGGCGGGGCGGCGGCGCATCGGCTCGTGGCGGCGGGCGAGGTGCGAGCGGGGTGGCAAGAGGCGACGGTGGCGCGCGGCTGGGGAGAGGCGATGCACGGGGCAGGGTGGCGATGCAAGGGTGGCGCGGCGTAGGGGTCCTGCCTTTTATAGGCGCGGTGCCCTAGGCAGCCGGGTGCGCACGCCGAGGGCGGCGGCTAGGGTTTCGGGGGTGGGCGCACGTCATGGGCCGGGGAGCGGGTGGGCCGAGCGAGGCACGGGGCTGGCTGGGCCATGGCGGGTGAGGCGCGGCTGGTGCGAGGTGGGCCGCGTTCGTTGGGCCGAGCGGAGCTGCTGGGCCAGGCCGGCCGAGGGGAGGGAGGCGCGCGGGATGGGTTGTGGGGCTAGGAGAGGCCCAAGGCCAGAGGGGAGAGGGGAAAGAGAGGGGAGAGGAGCTGGGCCTCGGTGAGGGAAAGAATTCCAGCCCAGAGGCTGAGGGAGGGGTTTTCTCTCTGTCTTTTTTTTTCTCTCATTTCTTTTCCTTCCTATTTTCTAAACGACTTTTAAAAATAGTTTTGCACACAATTAAATCCTACATGCAACTAATCAGTATGAATGCAACAAGCAAAATAATAACCTAAATTTATTTATTTAATTTAGAAAATAACACTTTTACCTAAAATGAATTATAATTCTCTAATTAATTTAAAATAAAATTTTAATCTATTATAAAAAAATGTTGAAATTTAGTGGGATTGGGTCACAAACCAAAATTTGAAATTTTGGGGTGTGACACCCCGTTCGCCAGAGGCTTAGAAGATTCGCGCAAGATCGCAAGGACGCCATGTAGAAGGAGATAGTTAGATTATTAGATGCTAAGTTTATAAAGGAGGTGTATCATCCCGACTGGTTAGCAAATCCAGTCCTTGTACCCAAGAAAAATAAAGAGTGGAGGATGTGTGTCAATTATACCAATCTCAACAAGGTCTGTCCTAAAGACCCCTTCGCTTTTCCTCGTATTGATCAGATTGTAGACTCAACAGCCGGGTGTGAGCTTTTAAGCTTTCTGGATGCTTATTCAGGGTATCACCAGATCCCACTGAGGGTCGAAGACCAGATCAAGACTTCATTTATAACACCCTTCGGCGCCTAATGCTATATTACTATGTCGTTCAGTCTGAAGAACGCTGGCGTGACTTACCAACGAGGTATTCAATGCTGCCATGCTACTCAGATCGGTCGGAACACAGAAGCATATGTTGATGACATCGTCGTCAAGACTCGAAACATCGAAGACCTTCTTTCTGACCTGGCAGAAATCTTTGAGAATCTAAGGCATTATTCGATGAAGCTGAATCCTAAGAAGTGTGTTTTTAGGGTTCCTTCAGGAAAGCTACTCGGTTACATCGTTTCGAAACAAGGTATAGAGGCTAACCCGGATAAAATCAAGGCGATCCTTGATATGGGGCCACCTAATTCTCAAAGGGACGTTCAGAAGCTGACTGGATGCATGGCATCCCTGAGTCGCTTTATTTCCCGACTGGGGGTTAGGAGGTTACCACTTTTTCGACTGCTTAAAAAGCTGGATAACTTCGTTTGAACCAAAGTTGCGCAGTCGGCATTAGACGAATTGAAGATTCACCTCAGCAATATTCCAGTATTGGTGCCTCTGGAGCCTGGAGAAAAACTTCAACTTTACATATCGGCCACAACTCAAGTTTTGAATACTATTTTAACAGTCGACGGAGAAGAAGAGGGACATATACAAAAAGTACAACACCCGGTCTATTTTGTGAGTGAGGTCCTCAGTGCCTCTAAAACAAGATATCAACAGATCTTGAAGTTGTTGTACGCGTTGTTGATCACGTCCAAGAAGTTGAAGCACTATTTTCAAGCTCATCCGATCGAAGTCTAGACCTCCTTTGCACTCGGGATAGTGCTGCACAATTGAGAAGCCGAAGGAAAAATTGCCAAGTGGGCAGTCAAACTTGGTCAATATACCATTACGTTCGCGCCTCGGTCAGCTATAAAGGGACAAGCGTTAGCTGATTTCGTTGCTGAGTGGACAGAGATTCAAAATCCTCCTACTGCACAAGATATCGAGTATTGGAAAATGTACTTCGATGGATCTCTTCAATTACAAGGTGCTGGCGCAGGAGTCGTGTTTATGTCACCCACCGGAGAGAAGCTTCGATATGTCCTTCAGGTTATGTTTCGCGCGTCTAATAACGCTGTGGAGTATGAAGCCCTTCTACATGGTCTACGCATTGCTGCGTTGCTCGGCATCAAGCGTCTCGACATCTCGGTAATTTGGCTCTGGTTATTAATCAGGTCACCAAGGATTAGAACTGTGTAGATGACAATATGAGTGCTTATTGTCAGGAAGTGCGAAAGCTCGAAGACAAATTTGTTGGATTGAAGTTCACACATGTTCTTCGAGATAATAATCAGGTGGCTGATGAATTGGCTAAGTTGGGATCATCTCGGTCTGAAGTCCTGCCGGGTGTTTTCTTACACACTCTTGATTCACCCACTATTTCTCCTCGGTCGGATGTCTTAACGAGCATTGTTGCTGACCTTGTTAGCGATGACAGCATGGAGGCCGACTGGCGCGATCCAATCATCCATATTTGGACAAGGGTACGTTGCCTTCGGATCCTAATGAGCAACAGAGATTAGAGACTCGATGTCGAGGATATCTAATGGTGGGAGACCAACTCTATAAAAGAGGAGGTTCAAACATCTTGATGCGATGCATCTCGATACCAGAAGGCCAAAAGTTGGTAGAAGAAATTCATTCTAGGATATGTGGCAATCATGCAGCTTCTAAGACTTTGGTCGGCAAAGCTTTTCGGCAAGGGTTTTATTGGCCCACGGTAGTCGATGATGCACACCAGGTCGTTCGGAAGTGTGAAGGTTGTCAATTCTTCACTCAACAAACGCATGTGCCATCACAGCAACTTTAGATGATACCTTTGACTTGGCCCTTTGCTGTCTGGGGGGCTTGATATTGTTGGTCCTTTCAAGAAAGCGCCAGGCGGGTTCAATTATTTGTTTGTTGCTATTGATAAATTCACCAAGTGGATCGAAGCAAAGCCGGTCGGCAAGATAACATCGAAGAAGGCGATCAAGTTTGTCAAGGATATCTTCACTCGGTTTGGGATCCCTCATGATATCATCACCGATAATGGCACTCAATTCACATCAGTGGAGTTCCGTGACTTTGCCGATGAGATGGGAATAAAAATCCACTTTGCATTAGTGGCTCATCCTCAAATCAATGGGCAGGTCGAACGGGCCAATGGTATGATTCTTTAAGGGTTGAAGCCGCGGATATTCGACAGACTAAAACCTTATGCCGGTTGGTGGGTCAAAGAATTGCCTTCAGTTCTTTGGGGGCTTCGCACAATCACCAGTCGGGCTACTGGTCAGTCACCTTTCTCATTGGTCTATGGGTCAGAGGTTATGTTGCCGACCGAGGTCAGTCTTGTTTTGGCACGAGTTCAAGCGTATGATGAGCAGCTTTCTGAGGAGAACCGAGAGAGTGATTTGATTGCAGCAGAGGAGTTGCGTGATCGCGCTCTGTTTCAGTCGGCACTTTACCAGTAGGGCTTGCATCGTTATTATGATAAAAACGTATGCAATCGCCAGTTCCAAGTTGGAGATTTAGTGCTTCGTTGAGTGCAGTCAACAAAGAACCAGCATAAGCTTTCTCCAAAGTGGGAAGGGCCATACATGGTAAAAGAAGTCACTCACCCGGGGGCTTACCGACTGATGTATGAAGATGGCAACGATATACCAAACACCTGAAACATAAATCAGCTACGTTGTTTCTATACTTAGTTATTCTTTTGTATACTTATACATTATTTATGAATGAAACTTTGGTCTTTTTGAAGAAAGATTTTTTGATGATTTTCATTCTGAATTGTCTTAATTCCTTAATTCATTTTATTAAACAATCAAGCCAGGGGGCTAGTAATAATGTCCCACCTTAGTTTAACCTTATTTTGGTTTTGGACTATTTTTTGACCGATTTCTTATCTTTGAATATGGTCTTTACATTTTTGGTCTAACGCCTATGCATTTTGGTTATACACTTTATACTGCACATCAGACTACCACTACACTAAACCCAGAGCCAAAGTGCGAGAGGTCATGTGTCGATTGGTTGACTCTGCTTGTTACGCGGTTACGAGTCACATCCTAATATGTTATGGCAGACCGATGCAATTCTTGTTTCTCGTGATAGAAACGTATTTTTGATATTTTTATCACACTTCTAAGCTACTAAGCATAAGATTGATTTACATACAGGAAAACATTATATCATTACATAGATACTACTAATGTTCTCTACTATTACAGGATTACAGCTTCTTTGAAGGAGAAGAAGAGTCAGCTCGCAGTTCAACATCTGGAGTTGCTGGAGGAGTAGGCATGGTCGGATTAATCTCTATGTTGTCGACCAAGGCCTGGGAAGTCTCCAGCATGGAATCCAAGAGCAACTGACATTGGTCGTCGGTCAGGTATGGATTGAAGCCCTCCTTGATCTTGTCCAATGGCAGAGCGGGAGACCAAGATTGGCAAATTGCCAGGACCTGACCCCCGGCCTCAGTCGCCACTTGCCGAGTGTTATCAGCGATAGCTTTCGATGCATGCTCCAGCAAATAATCTAGGGAGTGACCAGTCTGCTCCACTCGGTTAGCATGAACATAGTTCATTGCCTTTCGAGCGGCATAAGATAAAGCTGCGACTGATGATTTTCAGTCAGTATGATCAATAGAAGATTTAAACAGATGTGAGGAGTAATGAAGGGCTTACTGGCAAGATTACATTTGAAGTATTTGGAGACACTCTTGGCCTCCTCTATCTTGGCATCGGCTTCCTTCAACTCCTTCTGTAGCCGAGTGATCTCGGTCTTCTGGTCTTCAACTGACTTGGAGAGGCTTTCCTTCTCAGCTTTCAAGGCATCAACAAACCTTTGCTGGTTGGAAGTTAACTTCTCCAGGTCGGCGATTTTTTTATCACGAGCTAAAGACAAGCACTAGAGCTTTTAGCGCCAGAGTGATTAGTAGATTACTTAGATACATATGGTAGGTGATCTTACTGGCTATATCTATTCGACCTTGGTCTAAGGCCTTGGTCATTTCTTGTCGGTCGGTCAGCAGCTTCTTATTCTCCTCTTGAGCTTTGGAGAGTCGTTGACCGGTGACTGGCATAATACCAATAATGTGTTAGTCTAAAAAATAAATGCATGAAGGATGAAGCGTTTAGGGCATACCAAAGGTTTCGGCTTCAAGGTATTCCACCCTAGCCTGTTTCCTCTCAACAAGAGCATACATTTTCTGATAACAGGAGACGGATAAGCTCAACGATGAGATTGAGATAAAGCTAAAGCAGAGTATTGAAGTACCTTGCTGGCCTCCCGATGCTGGAACATAATATCCGCATCCTCCACTTCGGGCCGACTGACGGTGCCTGCAGATAAGGTCGCCTTACCTTTGTCAAGAGGTGAAGGGACGACAACTGGTGCAGGTTGGGGTGCAGGCTCCAGAGTAGAGGTGGGAATTGTCTTATCAGACGACTTATCCACCTCGGTCGGCATGTTTGAAGATTTGCCAACCAGTTTAGATGCGTCAGTCAGACGAGGAGGAAGAACCGACCGAGTGTCCTCGGACCCTTGAGCGCTCTGAGAATCGCTTGTTCGACTACTATCACAACAAAGATGGAGGAGATTAAAAACATGTTGTGGTTGGCAATAAGAACAAGGAGCATAAGGTTTAAGATTAAACCCGGGGGCCTTCTTGAGCTTGATTCGGCATAGCCTTTTCTTCGAAGAAGTTGACTGAGAATCAGTCTCCTTCCTCTTCTGAGATGATTGGCTTGCCTTGTCGATCTGATCCTCCACTGCAGCATTATTCTGAGTTTGGCTAGGGGGCTCCGACTGGCTTGAAGGTCGGTCGGAGGTAGCAGGGGAGGGCTGACCGGCATCAGCATTTGGCACCTTGTCATCATCACCCTGATCTCCGACATATTATCGGCGGCGCCCGATAGTTCGCTTCTGAAGTTGATTGGGGGCAGCCAGGGTGATGACTGGATCAACACGCACCGGTGGAGCGCCTACAGAAGAGCTAGAGCCCCCAGGGCTGGTCTGGGGTAGCTTCTTCACATAGTCCGGTCCCTCCGTATCGGTCGGAGGGAGCGGAGGATGGGATACATAAGTATCCAGAACCTGCACAAGAATCAAAATATTCAACAGGACATCAAGATGAGATATTAAGGGATTGATAAAGTAGACCGAGGCTTACTTGGGCTTGCATAGTGCCCTTGTTATACGCCTTTTGGACCAACAAGTGATCCTGAAGGATGTCTCCTTCAAACATCTTCAAAAGGCATTTCCGACGGAGTTCACCATTCGGCGGGTCAGGCACTTCCCTGGTTTCATCATCGTCAGCATAGTTCCACGCCGGATGACTCTGAAGCTTCAAGGGCTGCACTCTGCGTACTATGAAGCTTTTGGCAATGGTAATACCGTCAATGCCTTCAGCTTTTAGGTCTGCAATTTTCTTCAGCAGAGCGACCACCTGTAGGTCGGTCGGATCAGGCTTCTATATCCATTGCACCTGGCGAATCGCCTTAGCACCCGTGAAGTTGGCAAGGACCAGGGGAGGGTTATCACAATAGAATCACACTTCCTTCCAGTTCTTGTTTCCGGTCTTCAACGGCACATGGATGTAGCCCTCCTTCTTACACAACTGGACGTCGATGCCGCCTATAGTTACTTGATTGTCCTTGGTCGGCAGCGGTCGGAGGACGAACAGATGGTGGAAAAGATTGAAGTGGGGGAGAGTGCCTAACAACGCTTCGCACATGTGCACGAAGATGGTGATGTGGAGAATAGAGTTGGGATTGAGATTGACGAGCTCAATCCCATAAAAGAATAGGAGCCCGCGCAAGAAGCTGCAGCAGGGGACTCCGAACCCATGCTCGAAAAACGAGCGAAACACCACGATCTGCTTATGGATGGGAATAGGGCAAGATTCACGGGGTACCTTCGAGTCGATTCGATCTTGCTCTTTTTGACCTAAGGGTCCCATGGGCCGCAATGGGCCATATAGTGACGCCACTTTTTGTTTAAGGAAAAGATTAATTAAGGGCCTTAAACCTATTTAGGGTTTAAAAACCCTGAGAAGTAAGACTCGGGGGCTTCTTTGATGAGAAGAATTGGTTAATTAACAATATTTTACCGTATCTATATGATTTGATGATCATGTAGAAAAGGACTTGATGGTCATAAGGATATAAGTTCAAAGGTTATAGTATTGATTGAAGTCAATAACTAAATTGCCAAAATTGGACTTATTAAAAGATAGAATGACCAATTATTGGGAAAAAGCTATGTTATGATTGATGTCATTTGGCTTAATACCATTATATGATTGACGTCATACTACTTACATGGACTGAATATGATTGATGTCATGAAATTCAGACCGACCAGTCACTCGGAAATAATGTATATCACTCAGCCTTTTTTGATAATCGGTCGGCAAGGTTGAACCCTTGCAAAATAACCCTCTGGTTTGACGATCAAAGGTCTTCTAAACTTAAACTTGATAGTTTGATTAAATTACATACAAAATAATAAGAGCTAATACAATTAGACTCTTGCATTATTTGTCAGTCTCCAAATTATACAAGAGTCGGGGGCTACACCTGATCAGGTGCACCTGACCGGTGCACCAGATCTATTAGGAACTTCGAAAAAGAGGTCTTCCTAATTTATGATCTATAGATCACTCGGAGAATCAAAGCTCAAAATAAGAAAGCACTCGGGGGCTGCTGTGGGATACTTGCTTTACGGCTATCCTCATCCAAGACTAAGTCGGTAGCCGACCGGGTACTTCATCAACAAGGAAGCCGACCGACTCGGCTTGGTGCACAAGGCATTTAGAGATAGACTTTCTATATAAATCCTTATGGGTTACGACTAGGACTCTTCATGTACCCCCCCCCTGCCGACCGGATATATAAGGCGGTAGGGTACCCCCCATTAGGGGACAAGCAACACAAGTTTCACAACAACAATACAATACATAGAACACAGGACGTAGGGTTTTTACTCTCATTGAGAGGGCACGAACCTGTATAACTCGATGTCTTGTGTAACCATCGTAGTTCTTAGTCTCGATGTAGCTCTATATATTTACTGCCAATCTCAGCATCGACAAGAAACATGATCAAATTCACTCCTACCAAGAGCATAAAGAAAGATATTGACAACTTTTGGAATTGTATTCATACCTGGTCAATTCAGCTGCAACTGCAGTGTCGAGATCCGCTGGTATGGCGTACTCCTGCTCAACTATCTCCCAAATTGCACGTCCTTGGCTTAAAAGACAAGCCTTGGTCCATGAATTCCAATAGGGGAAGTATTCCCCATTGAACATCACAACCTTGACCGCACGATTCTCCATGTCACCTTCGGATCACAAAGCCGGTTAAGGTCAACTAGTGATCAAACCGGCTCCAATACCAATTGAAGGGCCGGGAAGGAGACTAGAGCGGGGGGGGGGGGGGTGAATGCGAGCCAAATAAAATTCTTTCACAAGAACTTGTCCTATGTCCCAATTACAACTCTAGCCAACCACTAAATCGATCACCAAGATCACACTGTGGGATATATGTACCCGGGATACCTAACCACTCGGTTATATGGCCGAGTGGGCCAGGGGTTCGGTTTTAAATATATTCGGCTTAAAGATATTTATGTAGATATTTGTTTGAGTAAGCCGCAAGTTAGGTTTACAGATATGTTAGTTAGATAGAATCTATTGTAACCAACTCGGATGTTACCTTGTAAACCCCTGCCCCTCGGATATATAAGGGGGACAGGGGGCATTCGTCGAAAGGCAGACTCGTATTGGAACTCTAATTCCAGTGCGAACCTTAGCAATACAACAACACCAAACAGGACGTAGGATTGTTATCCTCCGGGAGGCCCGAACTTGTATAAACTCCGCGTCCTGTGTCCATCGATCTTTCTTACTCATACGCATACCTAAATCTACTATTGAGAATATCTCTCGACAGTTGGCGCGCCAGGAAGGGGCTGCGTTGAGCGTAGCATCATCAAAATCGATGGCTTTTATCGACATCAAGTTTCGCCCAGGAGAAAAGATCTGCTTTGGAACCATCAGCCTCGTCGTCGATCAGCATGGGGACCTTGTCGAGGAGGAACGCGTGGCCGATCAGCAAAATCTAGCCAGCTGACTCCTGCTCGGTTTCGACAACACGGCGGCAACTTTGCAGGCGGAAACCCTCTCGGGTGACAACTCAACATTGCCCATAATGCCCCGATCAACAACCTTGGTTGACTCGGACTTCACTACGGTCGATCTCCCGGCTCATCACATGGATCAGTCGGACATAGATCTCGAATTTTTTGATGAAATGAGGTTCATTGCAACGATCAGTCTCAGAAGCGAGTCACTCCTAGACTTGATTGAAGAGCCGAGTGATTCAGAAAGCAGCTCCTTTGACTTCCACGAGGTATTCATGGTGGCACCCGCTGCTCAAACTGGAGCCAACGGAGAAACATCTGCCGCGGCAGCCGCGCACGGCGCCGCGCCACGTGTAGACGGACACGAGACAGATCCTGAAGACGGTGACCCAGATGCGGTCACCTCCCCCCCCCCCCCCCCCACTCCGCAGACCAGATGCCCAGCATAGATCTGGCATCATCAGAAACCTAGACATGGGCGACTGCACCTTAAGACTTGATGGTGAGGATGTCTATACAACCCCACAGCATAATATCACGACCGCGGCAGCCCTCCTGAAAACCATAGAGCCCTTGCTTCAAGTCTCCCCAATGTTGACACCTCAGGTCAACCAACTGAAAGCACACATCAGGGCCGCGGCGGTGCTGGAGATGAATGCGGCAAGATCAGCGCCGAGTCGGTCAGTTTCTGGGGCCGCCAGTTCAATGCCCAGGGAGGAAAGAAGAGACCGACAGCGCTCCAATCGGGAGGCAACACCGCCTACTACCCCCAGACGCAGACCCATCGCAGAGTTCCATGATCGTCATTCGAGCGCCGACTTGCGCAACGGCATACCACCACGTGACGCGCGGGTCCGACTAGACAGCAGGTACCAAGAGCACGATGACGCGACCCGCCGAGCACATGAAGATGAACGACGCTGGTGCGGAGAAGTTATCTATGAGCACGACAACAGGCGGCCGGCACATCATGACGAGTATTACCATGATCGACGGGACGAGGGCCGCCACGACGACAGGTCTCGCCAGGATACGGGCCGCAAGCGAGAACAATCCCCGATCATCGATGATTATGATGAGGAGGCTGGTATTCAAGCCTTCACTCGGGAGCTTCGAACCGTCAGCTGGCCGGTTGGTTTTAAACCAGTCGGCATTGAGAAGTATGACGGCAAGACGGATCCGCGTGACTGGCTCCACGTCTATTCGACAGCCATACGGGCCCTCGGTGGCGACAGTTTTGTTATGGCCAACTACCTACACGTCTGCCTAGCCCCAGTGGCAAGAACTTGGCTCACTAATCTGCCCGACAACTCCATCAGCTCCTGGGCAGATCTTTGTCGGCAATTCGTTGCCAACTTTCAAGAAACCTTCGACAGGCCAGGAAATCACTGGGAACTAAGCCATATCAAGCAGCGAGATCGGGAGCCACTTCGAGATTACATCCAACGCTTCTACCGAGTGAAGAACACCATCCCCAACATCTCGGATGCTCAAGTTGTCGTCGCTTTCCAAGGAGGGCTTCGTGACGACGATCTGATTAAAAAGATTGGAACCTACACCAACTTGTGATGTGCTAACCCTAGGAGTGATCCAAAGCAGCAGTGGAACACAACAAAAACAAAGGAGAACAAAAAGCACTCAATACAGATCAAGTCTGGACTACCATCGACAGTGCCGGTCACACCCTTTGGTAGTGCCGATACGGTAGAAGGAGAAAAGCTACTGGAGCTCACAGGCACAACTCATCGGCAGTGCCGATTGGCACATAGGTAGTGCCGATGCGGGTTCAGACCTAGGCTACCGGTAGTGCCGGTCTAGCCATCAGCAGTGCCAATCGACACTTTCCAGAACCAAAAACTATGCCCAAAACACGACAAGAAAATTACCAAAACCTATCCAAACGAACTCCAAAAATCATGAAACTTGGACAAAAGATGTCCTGTGGTAGGACGTTCCTTCTCCAAGTGGAATCACATGAAAATCTCAAGACTTCATCACGAATTTGAGGTTTTACCGAAAGCTCTAGGGTTTGAATGTTCTTGAGGAAATACACCAAATCGAGGATGCTCTTGCCTAGGAATCAATCAAGGATCCATCAACGAATGTTTAGGCATGTCCTAGCATCAAGATCCCTCAATAAATTCGTACCAAAACCCAGTGAAAAACAAGATTGAAAATCTCCACAAAAATAGCTCCAGAAATAGAGAAAAAGAGAAATTCGGGATTTAGGGAGAGAGGAAGATGTTGAGCACGAAAATATTTCACATATCATGGAAACATGCTTACAAGATCCAAGGGTACAAGGCTAGGAATCCACCCTCTTCTGCCCACTATTTGGAAGAGAAAGAGATGTCTCTCATACACCCTCTCCTCTCCTCTAAAACATGAAGACCTCTCCTAGCACTTTAAACGAAACCCTAACGCAAAGCTAGTGGAAAGAGAGGCACCTCTTCCACCAGCCCTTCCACTCCTTATATAGGTCTGGGGTCCTATTGTCCAAAAGACCACACTACCCTTGTCCTACATAGCATGTCACCTACTACCGAGGGGCAAACTCGTCCATCTCTTTTTCCTTCACCCGAACACAATCGTGCCCTTCACGTCTTTGCTTCGCCTCGATGCAATCTTCATGATGGTGCCACGTGCACCTCCAATCGCCACCATCGGTTTTGAGGCCCAAACCGGGAATCCGCCTTGCACGCTTCTCAAAGCATGACTTCTTGATGTTGATGCGTGTCACCTTGTTCCGCGATCCTGACCACCGGCAAGTCTCTCCCGGTCCCTGTCCGTCGGGCCCCCTTGTCACTTGCACTGGTATCCTGCTCGCCTTGACTTGCTCAACACGCCATCTTCGTCACCACTACGGTTTTGAGGCTCAACCGCAAAACCATCCGTGCTTCTTGCGTCTCCACGTGTATTGTCACACCTGGTGTTAAGGACAAAACCAAGTGCTTATCATATGTGTGCCCAGGAACAAGTTTTACACATATCGACAATAAAAGTAAATAACAGTATAACCAATGTCATTATTACAATGTTCTGTTATTACATAAGTAATTGTCTTTAAAGACTAAAAACGACTCTCTCGTGGAATAACAGCGGAAAACATCATAGCACCACTGGCAATCGACCGGGGGCACACTCGCCTAGTAGTAGTCTTTATTGATGTAGTCCATCTCTCCATCTTCTGAGCAGCAGTTTATAGTATAACAATAAAGGTAAATAGCAAGGGTGAGCACATGCCGTACTCAGCAAGTGGGGGAAAATATGACATGCAGGCTTAATAGAAGAAAGGCTAACACATTGGTTCATTTGCATAAATGAGCAGTACACCTAAGACCATTTGAAAAGCACTCCTATTTGCTAGGTGATAAGTTCCCACAAGTTACATCATTTATCCAACACTACAGGTTACATCGCCTGCAGCCAACCATGGGTTAAACTGCCCATAAGAAACCACACTACAGGTTACACCGCCTGTAGCAGACCATGGATTAAACCGCCCATAAGAAACCACACTACAGGTTATACCGCCTGTAGCAAACCAAGGGTTACACCGCCCTAAACCAAACTTGGCTACCTACCAAGTCCACCCATCATCAATCCACTAATCATGTGAAAGGTCCATGCCGCTCGTGACTGTGAGCATGGCTGTTATAATAGTTTTACACTCTGTAAAGGTTGCACAACTTTACCCACAGGTTGATAATTCCATCACACGTCAGTGACTAAAGTCTCCATGTTCCCAAGTCACACTGCCTATGGTGTGAGTTACGAGTGAAAAGTTATTAATGTTTGAAGTTCTAGGATTAAAATAGTAAAATCAGCAAATTACTATAAGACAGTATGAATAAATAATATTAATCCCTATGATCGCGTTGGTACAAGAATTTCTTAGTTCTGAGCTACCGTTGAAAAGTTATGGCGATTTGAAGTTTCAGGGGTTAAAATGTAAAAACAGACAAGTTAAATGGTCTACAAGTAATTTCAAAAAAGTATAAGGGTTAAACTATAAAATATAAGTAGAAAATATAATTATGAAAATTTTAGGGACCAAAATGTAATTTATAAAAGGTATAGGGACTAAATTGTAACAAGGTAGGACTAAAACATAATTAGAAATAAGTACAGGGGCCTAAGTGTATAGTGCCTAGCCTAATTGTTACTTAAAAAATTTAGGGCTAAATTAAAATTACTAGAAGGTACAGGGTTGTTTTTGTAAAATTGCAAGACTAAAATATAATTAAAAATATGTACAGGGGTATTTTTTATAAAATTTAGAGGCTAAAATATTATTTAGGAAAAGGCTAGGAGCTTTTTTGTAAAAAATATAGCACTGAAACTAATTAATAACTCCGGGGCCTAAAACTAATTGCTCAGGAGTTTAGGGGCCTATTTGCAAAAGATGCATTTACTGATAATTAAATTAAACCCTAAAAGTCCCATGGACCGTGTCCACGGTTCTGTGGACCGGGCGTTGACCCAGGGTCCATGGTCCACCATGGACCGGGTGCGTACCCCTTCGCCCAATCTAATTTGGGCCGTGTGCAGATTAGATCCAAGGACTGGGGGCTCTCCGGCAAGAGGAGGCTGCAGCGCCCGTGACAGGAGGCGGCGGCGGCCATTGGAGGCGGTCAGAGCTCGCTGGGAAAGCGCTCCGACGCGTGCTAGGTCGGGGAGGGTTCCACGGGAGACGGCGGCAAGGGGCGGGCTCACCTGGGAAGTTGCGCGCGGCGAGGAGGGCTGGCGATGGCGTTCAACGACGGGGAGTCTGGGGCTCGCGGCGGCGGCGCGGTTCACGGCAGCGGTGAGACGGTGGGGCAGCGGGATGGGGGGAAAGCGGCGCGGGAGGCGGGTCTCGCCTTTTATAGGCGCGCGGGTCCCGAGGGCGGCTTGGCACGCACGTAAAGGCGGCGGCGGAGGCTGGGCCCGATGCGGCGGCTAGGTTTTTTGGGCAGGGCGCACGTCGGTTGGGCTGGCGGCTACGCACGCGGGGTGGGCTGGGCCGCGTGGTGGGTCGGCAAGGCTGGCAGGAAAGAGAGGAGGAGGGGGCGGGGAAAAGGGGAGCTGGGCCGCGGGAGGGAGTTGACCTAGGCCAGGAAAGAGAGGAGGAGGGGGGAATTGGGCCGGGAAAGGGGTTTCGGCCCGGGAAGCTTTGAAGGGGTTTTTTTTCCTCTCTCTTTTTTCTGTTTTCTATTTCCTTACTCTAATTTTTAAATCAATTCCTAAAAATGAATTCTATACGATTTTAGAATTAGTTTTGGCACACAATCAACCATAAATGCAACTAATTAATCATGAATGCATCAATTAAATTTTAAATTAGGCTCTTTTATTTATTCTCTTAAAAAAATTCTTTTTGTTAGTAAAATATTAACAACCTAATTAATTCTAGAATTTTTCTAAAATATTTCAAATTTTAAAAATCAGGGTGTTACATGTACGGTGTGGATCATCATTGACTTCACCCGGCATCACGATCGTCCGGCCCCAAGTCCCCTACTTGTGCCCGATCCTCTCGCCACTGACCGCCAAGTCGACTCCATTGACCTACACATCATGAGACAAGCAAACACATTTCTCAACTCCTGCAACATCACCAATTCCTCCACCAACTTTTGTTAGTCAAAACCATGATATGCACAAACTAATGCAATCCTCAGATTCCCGTATTTCAACTCAAACACCAAATCTGCTCAAGTTAATTACTCATCACATATTGCAAACTATAGCACTTATTCACATGGTTTCTCAATATCTCGGCTTGCCTCTTTTAGAGAAAAAGCTACCCTTCTCAGCCCTAGAACCACTTGCGCAAAAAGTCTCTAGGAGGATCCCGGGTTGGCGAATATAAGCCTTTCAAAAACGGTTTCCGGACAACATCAGTCGCCATTAGCACATGGGCCACGCTTGCAAGACTCATGCCATTGTATTAGGCGATCACGTCGGTTGACGTCAGAGATGGCACCGCCACCTTCTTCTGGTATGATAATTGGACATCCTTTGGGCCGCTTCATCAGGCGCTCGTTGCCGCCTTTTCCCATTGCACGTCCCGGGACATCACGGTAAGAGAGGCGCTGCATTCTGGGGTCCTTGCCCTCCAGCTACGCCCTTGACTCACACTGGCTGCTATGGATGAGTTGGCTGTCCTCCAAGAACACCTCTCCTCTGCTATCCTTGAAGACAGGTCTGATGTTAGATTCATGCGAGGAGCGTCCGTCCCCGGGTTCAAAATGAAGAAAGCGTATGAAATGATCTGCCCCGCAGGGCAGAGTATGTGATGGCAAGAATACAACTGGTCTAACTTCGCCCCCCACAAGGTTCAGATCTTCTTTTGGATTCTCAGAGCCGGCAACACCAGAACTCGAGCCTTCCTCCACGCTCGAGGGGTCGTGGCGACGCCCAATTGCCCCTTCTGCCCAGGTGTGCAGGAGACTATAGACCACCTGTTCGCAGCTTGCCCCTCCAACTCTCTGTTTTGGTCAGCCCTGCTGCCCTATACGATTTATTTCGCCACTGTGAGCGATGTGTGCAGCTCAGTGGACTCAGCGTTCCCTGCCTGGCATCCTTCGCTTAGGAATACTGTATAGCTCGCCCTGCTATGCAGTGGTGGAGCCACCAATACGGCAAGCAGCGGCAGCCGCCATACCTGTCGGCCGGAGAACCCCTTCACCCCCCGGCCCCCGACGAACCCTCGCTAGCTTCCTGCAGAGCGCCGCCATGGCTGGAGCTCGAGGTTTGTTATTTGCAGGAGGAAGAAGACTACTAGAAGATAACGTTTCGGTATGGCATCCAGGCTTTGGGCCTTTAGACAACTGGGCCAATGGGCCATCAGACATCTGATGGGCAAAGAATAACATAGCAATCAGCAGATCAGGGTTCATCGACGCTCGACTCTTAGATGGAGTCACGGAGGCGCCGTCGCCGCCAGTCGCCTACTCGCCCCTCCGATTTTCTGCAATTGTGCCTTCGCCAGACGCCAGTCCGCCTTCATCAGAAGCCAACACATTATGACGTCGGACGGCCAGGACGGGGAGCGGGGCCAGCGACGCCCGAATTCAAATGCAAATGCAAGCAGGATTGGGAAGAAATTAAAAGGTGAGAACTGATCATCTACTAATCTAGGAATTAATTCAACCCTATTTGCACATGTTGGTATACCATATTTGCACATTTTGATATAAGTTTCATTCAATATTTTCAGTTGTAAGCATAAAGAATTTTTTTAGCGCTGTTTCTGGGCAAGAACAAACCAATGCTACTCCAGAAGGGGGAGATGGCAATGAAATTGAAGAGCTTGCACAGGAAGCACAAACTGAAAATGCACCTCTAGCACAAGGTATACAAATAGAAGATGGTGATGATATAATCACAGAGTTCAACCAAGATCATATTATTTCTGATCCAGGGCTTCGTTTTTCAATTGAAAGATTTCATCCCAACATTAGAGATCAGGTGAAGCGAGCTTATTTGTTGAAGGGTCCAACATAGCCTAAAGGACATACTTTTCCTCGTAGACTTTGTGGATTGAATGACTATAGATCCTTTCAAGAATCATGGTTTACTAAGTATGATTGGTTAGAATACAGTGTGGCAAAAGATGCTGCTTATTGTTTTTATGGCTTTCTTTTCAAGGAACAACCTTCTGATGATCAGTTTGGGCATGATGCTTTCACAAAGTTAGGATTTAATACTTGGAAGAATGCATATAGATCCCTCCCCTTACATGTTGGTAGTGTTGATAGTCACCATAATGAAGCAAGAAATGCATGTGCTGATTTTAAGAATCAAAGAGCAGACATAGATCGTAAGTTCCAGACATATGGCAAAGACTCTGAAAAAAGATATAAAATTTGTCTGACTACTGCTTTAGATTCTGCAAAATATCTCATTAAGCAAGGTCTTTCTTTTCGTGGACACGATGAATCTTCCACATCCTTAAATAAGGGCAATTATCTAGAGATGATTGATTCGTGCAAAGAGAAAAATGAGGATGTGAGGATTGCATTTAAATGCTAAAATGCTTTCTCCAGATATCCAAAAGGACCTTGCAAAAGCTTGTGCGCAAGAGGTTACTGAAGTTATTAAGAGAGAGATTGGGGATCGTAGTTTCTCTGTCCTTATGGATGAATCACGTGATATCTCAATCAAAGAGCAAATGGCAGTCATTGTAAGGTAAGTAGTTCATTTATCTTCTTTTCATAATATCAAATTATTTAAGTCTCTATTTGTTGCATTAAATAATCAATATTATTTATTATTTGTCATGCAGGTTTGTAAATAGCAAGGGAAATGTCATGGAGAGATTTTTGGGCCTAAAGCATGTTAAGGAAACATCATCAGAGGCATTAAAGAAGGCTTTTGTCTAGATGTTGGGTAGTCATAAGCTATCAATTGCTAGGATCCGAGGACAAGGATATGATGGAGCATCCAATATGAGAGATGAATTCAATGGTTTACAGAAACTAATTCGTGATGACAATCCATATGCATTTTATATTCATTGCTTTGCACACCAGTTACAATTAGTAGTGGTTGCTGTCAGTGAATGTTGTGCAGGCATTAAGGATTTTTTTGACTATGTTAATTTGGTTGTAACCAATGTTGGTGCCTCCTGCAAGAGGAAGGATTTATTAACTGAGAAGCATCATGAAAATATTTTGGATAGATTGGACAGTGGAGAGATACTTTCAGGAAGAGGTCAGCATCAAATGACTAGCTTGGTTAGACCTGGGGACACTAGATGGGGATCTCACTTTAATACATTACTTCGTATTGAGTCAATGTGGGATGCTATTCTACCTGTGTTGATTTTTGTTAATAAAGAAAAACGACATGCAAACAATGCTGGAGGTTTGGTACACATCATGGAAAGTTATAACTTTGTGTTCATTATGAAGATGATGCTAAAATTATTCCGCATTACAAATGAGTTGTCACAGTGCTTACAAAGGAGAGATCAAAATATTGTTCAAGCCAAGTCATTGCTTGTTGATGTCAAAGCACGGTTGGTTGATTTGAGGAGTGATGGCTGGGAGGAACTATTTACTGAAGTTCAAGCATTTTGCAATGCAAAGAAAATTGAGATACCATCTATGGATGCACCAAGACCAAGATGGGGCCGTTCAAGACAAGAAAAAGGGATAATGGTCACTGAAGAGCATCATTATCGCGTGGACACCTTCTATGCTGTTGTAGATGCTATAAACACAGAGATGAATCATCGATTCAATGAAGTTTCTTCTGATTTACTTGTATGCTTTTCCTGTCTTGATCCAAGGGACTCTTTTTCTCAGTTCAATGCAGACAAGCTTGTCAAAGTTGCAGGGATCTATGATGCTGACTTCTCTACTAATGACCTTTCGAATATAAAGGATCAACTTGAAACCTTTATTCGTCATGTTAGAAGAGTTGATGAGTTTACTAATGCCGTGATTTTGGAAGTCTGGCAGTGAAGATGGTTGAAACTAAAAGACATGAAATATTTCCATTGGTCTATCATCTAATTGAGCTAGCATTGCTCCTTCCAGTCGCAACAGCATCTGTGGAAAGAGTTTTTTCAGTTATGAAAATTATAAAAACTGAACGTCGCAATAAGATGGATAATGAATGGCTTAATGATTTACTGGTATGCTACACTGAGAAGGAGATATTTAAAGACTTGATGATGATACAATCATGAAGCGCTTTCAAGCCTTGAAGCATCGGAGGATGAATCTTCCTCGTCCAGCTCGTCGCACTTAGTGCTTGTACAGTATGTTTATCTTATCGGCTACTTACTAATGCCTATTATTTTCATATAATTGTGACTTGTGAGTTGAAATATAGTGAATTTATTATGCATATTCGATGATTATAGTTATAATTTTGATTATATAATATTTTTATACAAATATAAGTAGTGGTAGGTTCGCCACAGATAGATTTTAATCCTGGCTCCGCCACTGCTGCTATGGGTGGTTTGGAAGATACGAAACAAGAAGGTATTTGATGATATCACCATGTCTATGCAGGCCACGGCGATGATGTTGCAGGAGCACCTCCGCCTCTGGATGGTACGTGCTCCGACAATGACTCAACCTCACCTACTAGATGACTGGTGCACTTTTCAGGTGGATGTAATCAGATAGTATTTTACTTGCTGCTTGTTTCTTCTTCTCGCTTCATTGTATTGACGCTGCTTGCGGCCACTTTGTAAAAACTATTTTTTACAAAATGAGTAAATTCAGGTGAGGAGCTCCACACCATAGTTTCCTAAAAAAAAGAAAAACCTTTCATGTGTGAAACATCTATATATCAAAGGTCCCCAGCTTCGTAGTTCTGATCCTTTCTTGTTCAAGGTACTTTGCATACTTAGCAATACAAGAAGCATTTCCTGCGTAATACGCTTAGGGCAGGTACAATGCTACACATAGGCAGTTTTATAGGTCATCTCATGCATTACCACATAGGATTTTTGATGATGTGGAAGAGAGAGAGGGTGATGAGAGAAAGAGGTGGTTGTTTCGCGTAGCAACCACTTCATGTGCTAAAATTTAGGAGTATGAGACGGCTCTCACACCATTGTATGGGCTCTAGTAGTCTTTTAATATATAAAAATTCCTTTTTATGTCCATAAATTAAGGAGTTCTATAATTAATAGAAGACAACTAATAAGACCATTCATTGTATAAGTCGTCTCGTAACCCGTCTTAAGATTACGTGGCATGCATGAGACGGCCTATGAGACAATACCATTATACTTACCCTTATAGCACTGTAATGAATAAATTGGTTAAACGAGTGATTGGCGCACTGACAAGTGGCTCAATTGCCACCGTGCTACTATGGTTGAACAACGAACGTGGAAGGCGATGTAAGATGTATCAGGAGATGTGTAACAGTTAGGGATGCGAGTGAGTATGCATTGGATAATTATGGGTCAAATCTCTAGTTCATTTTAGAGAGTTTTGGACAGACCAACCAATTTACAAAATACAAAACTTATATACCTAGTAACAGTGTAAAGCGTTGGCAAGTTGATCTGCTGCATTAGTGTCGCTTTCTGCAATTTGTTTTTTGCTCCGGCTTCTGTCGGACACATAATTTGTTTTTCTTGCTTGCTCCGGACAACACTACAGTTAATCGAAGAATGTAAGTATCGCAGAGACCTCATGTGAACGAGTTCGGAGATATACCATGGGTTATGCTTCTGCTACGGATTTGTGCTAGATTTGTCAGATGGAGCAGAGAGGAAGTATAGTGTGGGAACAAGTTGGAGACAACGGACGACCCTGCCACGTATGAAGCCACGGCTAGTGCTTGACACGTCATTGGGTCAAGGTGCTAGATGCAGAGGAGCAGGGCGTACGTGTGTGTCATGGCAGGAAACCAAAACCCAAGATCAGGGAGATAGAAAGGGTAGAAATGCGTCAAAATTGATTGCACTTTGCTGCCAACCTGCAGTTCATCCGGCAGGCAATAGTTCCTCCCTCTTCTGTTTTGCACTCTTATAGCAATTCATCGGATCCTGAAGGCAGCTGTAGTGTTATGATTCAAATTAGGTTTCGATGGGGTTTAAAAAATGGTTTTTGTAAGATTTTACATCTGCCGCTACTCATTGATATTGGGTTTAATCCCATATCGAATATTGATAATGAGAAACCCAACTTATAAAGTGGAGGGAACCTCAGTTACCAGACTAATCATTCGAGTTGTTATGGACCAAAACCTTGGTTAGAACTCGAGTTGGGCCTATGGTTTGACTCACCCGTTATGACCTAAGTTGGCTCTATCAAACTAGTCTTTTAGGTTGAGATGGTCTAGGACCTTAGTTAGGACTTCAGTTGGATCTGTGGTTTCTAACAAGCAGGGCCACACAGTTGTCAGCCTCTCAGAGGGGTGTCCACCTAGGTGTGAAGGAGAGATGAGATCATCCAATGTGTAATGAGGAAGATTGTTGAGTTTAATTCCATATCGGATATTGATGATAAGACAACCAAACTTATAAGGTAGAGGAAACCTTAACTATCAAATTACTCTTTTGGGTTGAGATGATCCAGTACTTTGGTTGGGGTTCCAGTTGAGCCTATGGTTTAACATGTCTGTTATGAAACTAGAACAAAATGTCAAATACAAACTTTCATTCAGTGCAATACTACAATCAGTGTCTTTGTACTATATTTCTATCTCTGTATTTGTTTTACACATGTGAAACCAATGGCTATAACTCATATTCTTCTCAAAATTCAATTGATAAATGCAAGAAATATTTAAGAGCTTTCTCGTTTTATAGATTGTATCTCAGCTATACAATGGTGTACTTTTTCTAGAATCTTTTCCATGGACAAACATCAGGACATAAGGTCACAAATTATATCATCGACCCTTATTTTTCGCTTAAGTATAAGGTCTTGCCAATGATTCGGCCCATATCTAAGACGGGTTTTTTAGGTGAATACTATTACAAAGATAGTGGAGTTACAAAATACCATCCTATGTGACAATGACATGTGGGTTCTAGGTCCACATGTCAATGACATATATAATGGTATTTTACATCTAGAGGGCTAACTTGATTAGTACCATTGCAAAGATCACGAAGTTACAAAATACCGTCATTGCAAAATACCGTCATATATGTCATTGACATGTGGACCCAGGCCCCACATGTCATTGTCACATAGGATGATATTTTGCAACTCCACTATCTTTGCAATAGTATTCACCTAATGAGGAGGATATCAGTTGATCACAAGTTGAAACTAGAACTCAGTGCATCACACATCATATTCCACATCCTCATAGCAATACAAGAAGAATTAGATGTAGGATTTTATCCTTTGGGAGACCTGCACCAGTATAAGTTATGTGCACTTCGAGATTGTTCTTGTCGGAGTTGTTTCTCCTCAACCGCCTTTCCCATTGAAAAATCTTCATCTGTGTAGAATGTTTTGGGTTGTTTGCCATTATTTGCTTGTAGAAAGGTCTCAAACAGCCGTTTGAATGATTCAAATGTTTCACCATACATTAGAGCAGCGCCAAAGACTACAGTTTCTCCAAACTGGTTGAAAAACATCAAAAGGTCGACTCTCTCTATTTGTTCCAAAAGTAGTGTCAAAGGAGACAATATCACCAAAGTAATCAACAATCATTTTAGCATCGCTCCAAAATATGTTTGCAGTCTTCTCTTCAATATTCATTTGTGTGGCATATTAAAATGATGGATTCTCTACCATTTTATTCTGAAAATATTTGAGCATGCTTCCAGTTTGGCAAAACTGAAATGGTTTGAAAACATCAATGTAAAAAAAACACTGAAAAATAAACATGATAGCTGCATATACCGGTTGTAACTAAAACTTGTTTCTACCGTAGCTAAATATGGAAGAAAACTAGATATTCAAAAAGTAAATATGAACTAGTATTACATATTTATTGGATCCATAGTGCTCTGGATTTGTCTCTTCTTCCATCTTCATGAGATTTTTTGAAGATCAGTTTTAGCCGGCAAAATCGCCTTATTTCCTCTCCGCCTCACGCGGCGGAACAGCTAACGTGGAAGAACAAAGCTAAAATAACTTTTGCCCTCCAAACACCGTAGGTTGTAGGATTGGACATTCGGTTTTATCTGAAGTTTTGGTTCGATTTTTTTTTGTTTTTCAAAATTTTAGTTCTTTAGAATTGATATCCAAACTAACAACTATTTTCTGGGTATTTAAAAAATTTGGGTATCTAAATTTCGGTTCAGTCTTCAGTTATAACCCGCTACCCAAACTTTAGTCAACACACAACACAATTCATAAAATTAATAAACTATTATTTACTATGACAAATAGACTAAATAATATATTATACCTAAATAATATACAAGTCATGTATTCTCACAAAGTAGGTTGAATGAGAGAAATAATTTTAAACTAACATATGATGGCCAGCGCATGCGTGCACACAACGCTTTGTTTCGCCTGTGGTGAGAATTTGATACTATGTACTAACCCACTATGATACTATACACTAATTATCGATATTTATATGTGATTAGCTCATAAATTCTAACTTATTTGTGTTTGTATTTGGCAACACATGTAGACGGATTTTATTTTTTTTTATAGTTTGGGTACCCGCCTATTAGTTTCGAAGTTAATGAAAAAAAATTTGGGTAGTTGGATGTCCCTATCTGATCTACTACCCGATACCTGAAATTCTAGTTCTTTCGATCTTGGTTTCGGTTTTTTTTATTTTGATCTTTAGATCTCAGTTTTTTATACCGAGGCCTAGTAGGTTCCCTCTCTTTTTTCCCTCCAGCTATCGTGTTGTTCTGGCAGACGACCTCGTTCCGACCGTGATTGTACTCTCTTCTTTCTTCTATTTTTCAATCATTTTTCTCTTTCTTTTGAGGAATCTATCATTTTTATCTTTTTTTATTCAATTAATCCGGCTGTCACTAACGGAAGTCTAAACCTGTAAACCAGGAACTAACGGTGGGTTCAATACTCATTTTGAAAAGTGGGGGTAATAATATAATTGCCAATTTAATAAGTACTACAGTAAAGCACCCTCCTCTGTTTTCGTGAACCGTTTAATGTAATCTGGTTCTGCAGGTTGAGCTCTGAACCTGTACAAGCAGTGGCCTACTGCCTCCAATGGCTCCAAATCACCCTCTGCTTATTATAAACCGGAACTCCTTAATCCCACTGACCACTAAGTCAACGACGAAGCGATTAGAGATCCGTCCGTAGAAGGCAGCTGCAGAAGCTAGCAGGCCTGCTGAGCGCATGCCCTCGTTTTCTTCTTTCAGGTCAGTGGTTCATTTTGCCGATCTCTTCCATGCGTCGGGGCTTGCGTACGCACTACTTTTAGCTACGAACCTGCCAGCGAATCGATGCTGAAGTATCGGATGTTCTCGTGTTTCCTGACAAATCCATTCAGCAAGAAAATGCTTTCGAATCTTACGTGCTGGTTAACTTATTCTTTTATCGATTTTTGTTAGCCTCCATGGATGATTTTGTTAACATTAATTTGCCATCAACATTAGCCAAACCATGAACTTAGGATCTGAGTCTAATATCTGAACATGAACAGCTAGAATCATCACAGGATTAGGTCCATACCGTCGGCGACGAAGTCATAAGGCCAGCAATGATTCGTGCCTGCTTGAAGAAGCATACAATCTCCATTTGATCTTCCTTGATCCATGTCGTCATGCAATGAGCAGAGAGGACGCCGGCGGAGGCTGTGGCCTTCAACCGCCTACACTATCTTGTCGGTAGAGTTAGGATTTGGTGTATCTATCATTAGTCTCTGTTAATCACGTTATTAGGGGATGTGACTCCTTGTTACTGACGTGGGGTGGCTGGGACCAGGCCAACTTTGCAAACCGATTTCAACAGATTTGACTCATAGCAAGTACAACCATCTATTAGTGCATCAGTAGTAACTTACCATATCTTATGCCATTGCAAAAGTGCCATCAATAGCTAGTTGTCATATCTTATGACATTGCAAAAGTGCCATCACTAGCTTCCGGGTTTGAGGTTGAGGCATCAATAGCTTCAGCTTTTATGCTGATCTTACTGACAAATATCCTTTGGAGTTGAAGTGCCATGCGGGCCAGTCTATATCGCTGTTAGTTGGCACCGCGAGGATCAGTCTAGCGTCTTCCTCTGGCAGAAAGTGTCTTCTGCCAATTGACTATCCCATTCATCATTAGTCAGATCAATAAGCTGTGACAGTCCGGTAAGCATTGAAGCACTTATGTTTGTAGCCAGCTTCCTTGCGAAACTGTTTGGGATCCATGCATCGGACTATATCGATGGATTCTCATTCCAAACCCTGCAGATGAGGGCTTCCTTTAAAAGCTCCACTCCCCTTAGAATGCTTCAATCCCTTGCCGAGCAGTTTAGGTTAACTGCAGTAGGAATTTGCTTTGAGAATTTGAGCACATAGGGAGTTCGGATGGTTGAAAATACACCATGCTTGTCATGCCGACATTGTCAAATTGAAAACGCCTCTTCTTTCTTTAACTTTATTTTTTTAAAAGGAAATATATTTATTAATATCCCGGGCTCTGCTTCAGTCCATCTGTTTATAACACTAACAAATAAAGATCTGCACGCCATTCTTTGCAAAGACTTTCATGACCAAAACTTCAAGTGATCTGTACGCCATCTTCATCAGAGGATGATTCTCCTCCTTCTGAAGCGGAGACCAAAAACCGAATCTAATATGTCTCTTTGAAGATCACCAACAAATAGGATGGAATCAATGTCCTATCAAACACTGTCTCATTTTAACATAGACATATTGCCCAACAAATGTTCGCTGTGCCATACCAAATAATTTCCTTTAACTTATAATCCAAATCCCCTAACCATGCATTCAGTGAACATATGTTGAATATCAACACAAGGAAGAATATTAAAGAGCACATACAAAATGTGCCGAATAAACTTTGAAAAAGTACAATAAAAATAAGTGTCTGATGCTTTCACCTAAATTACAAAAACTCCCATTCCAATTCTTTTTAGCCATGTTATCTTTGGTTAGTGTGACACCTTTATAAAGATACCAAACAAAAACTTAATTCTTCAAATATTCATAAAAATGGACAAGACTTGTGTGGTCGGTAGGGCCTCATACATGAATTTCACTGAGAAAGATGTTATTTACGGCAGTGCGCATCTAAATGTATCTCTATGATTTGACAAATGGGCATTAAGAACTGTTGTAACTAGCAGCTGCAAGATTCGGTCTTACTACTGCTGGCCTAAACAACACTAGTAGAAAAATGAATTTTAGCAACAAAAGTACTATTGGCATTAGTGGCAGACATAACGAAGCTCATTAAAACCGAGCCTGTGGGAGTGGGATGCCCGTCACTAAATGACAACATGGATTTCACTGAGAAAGATTCTTTTTACGGCAGTGCGCATCTAAATATATCTCTATGACTTGACAAATGGGCATAAGAACTGTTGTAACTAGCAGCTGCCATGACACTATATTGTCTTACTACTGCTCGCATAAACAACACTACTAGAAAAATGATTTTCAGCAACGAAAGAACTATTAACATTAGTGGCGGACATAACGAAGCTCGTTACAAAATCGAGCCTGCGGGAGGGGTGCCTGTCACTAAATGACAGAAATTAGTAGCGGATGCCTCATTGTCTGCCACTAATTGATGTTGTATAGATTAGTAGCGGACCAAAAATATGGTCCTCCACTAACTTGTGCCACCTCCTATAAAAGAAGGGGTGTCGGGGGAGCGCAAATCCTATCAGCTCCGCCTTCGCCCCTCCTCTTCCGCCGCCACACTTCCGCCTCCTCCCTTCCACACCTCATTTTCTGTCACCCCTTCTACCCCTTCTCTTTCGCCACACCTTCCGTGGCGCATGGCCCGCCCACATGACATCGTTGGCCAACTGTGCCACATTTGGGTGCGACGCCATCGTCGCTTCCACTGGGTTGTGGCATGGCCTACGCCGCCGATGGCGGACACCCGTGCGAAGAAGCGGAAGGCCGGGCCTCCGCTGCCATATGTCGGGTGTCGGCCATCGAGGTGCTGTGACGGTCGCCACGATGTCCTGGCCGCCTCTGCTTCCTTAGATCCGCCCCTTCACGATGGATATGAGAGAGGGGATGGTCGCCACCATGACGGTCGTGATGGCCATGATCGCCAAGGCCATCGCCAACATCATGGGGACGATGGTCGCCATGACATTGGTGGCCCATGATGCCATCCGCATCGCGTTGGCAGCCGTAGGCGACCTCCCGAACGGCTCGGAGCAGGACCAAGCGCTCCGATGCAAAGATCGTTGCAACAGCAACGACAGCGGCGGAGGCGATGATGAGGATGGGGGCCATCGCCAAGATGGTGGTTGCAGCATACCTCATGGCAGCCTAGGCTAGGGTTCGTGTTTGGAAGCGGGGTCCAACACCTTTTGATGTAAGCCGTGCTTTTTTTTTCAGGTCGACTGATGGTGCTGTAGTGATGAATCGGGTCTGTCAGTACCACACCTTTTTTTATACTAGTATAAAAATGCCCGTGTATTGCCACATGCATCTATATTTTTTATAGATAGATTATTTATGTTGCACGGTTTAATTATTAGCTTTGACTTTTAACGTATGAGACATCTTTTTAGATTTGATTGATGTTTATCTTCAGGTTTGATTATACTGAATGTTTTATTCCCTTTGATGTTTTTGCCTTCATTCAGATAGTCTGACTGTAAAAAAAAATTGGAGTCCTGCCATCGTGTGGAAGAATCAATGTAGAGATGTGGTGCGTCTACGTTTTTGAAAACCTACTTCAAAATAGAAAAACTAACATCAAACTAAACCAACACCAATAACGACCTCATCTAGATTGTTAAGAAGTAGAGTTTGCTAAACAAAACACTAAATAATATAAATATTAGTAATAATTATTTATGACGGACAGCGCATTATTTATATTCAATGTCTCGCTCATGGTCCTTTTGTTAGGATAGGGGTTTGGTTGAGAGGAAATAGTCAACGTCTCGCCCATCGCTATGAACGTATATAATAGTCAAATGACTGAAAGAATCTTCATTTGGCGTTCGCTCTAAAGACCAAGCAATTTCCACCACTATTATCATAAAATAGTTAAATTAAAAGGACTTGCTAAATTTTAACTTACTGAAAGTTTTTTTTTTACGGGTAACTGACTGAAATTTTGGACAACTTTCAATTGCCGTTTTGAGCCATCGGATCCAGCTTCAATAGTTTATAATTATTATATAGATAATCCTATAAAAATCAAAACACAAAGTCACAAACCATCGACCGAAATCTTCCAGTCGATAGAAAGCTAAGAAATATGTAAATTAAAATATCCCTATATCTGTTTTTCAAATTACTCATCATTGTTATTTAAAAAACTAGACAAAAATGCACCTATGCATGTTTTTAAAATTAACCACCACTGTTATTACAAAAATATAGACTATTCTCCTATTCATGTTTTCCAAATTACCCACCACCACTGGGTCCGGCACTGCTTACCTCCGTAGTGGTCTGGTTTCTGCTTGAAGCCTGGGACGAACCTGCTCGGTAATCGAGGCTCAATGATCGGTTGCATCTGTATTTTAGTATCCTGATGACTAATTCAGCACACATACACATCAGGGACTCAAGGTAAGATTCCGGGTTAAACATAAATGGCAATTCGTGACTTTGTTTTATGACTGTGTCGTATCGATCTTTACGACCTCTACTGAACCCGTACAGAAAGATTCGTCACAGACGACATATTTTCCACCTTATATTTGCTAATAACCGTTGCTCTTTATTCACGCTGGTTGTGCTGCTAAGCTTCCTCAAGTGGTACTGTTCTTATAAATTTGCATATCTATATATTTAACTCCAAATAAATTTGTACTGCCTTTTACCACGTCCAGTGAGCACTTATTATTCATCAGGCACATAATTATTTGAAATTCCTGTTCGATGGAAGGGTACAGATTGCATATGTGAATACAAATGGCTAATGAAGGCAGTGCACCCAATATCTTGGAGCGCATGCTACTTGATACAAGGGTGAAGCCGACAAACCTGCCTATATCACTTCTAAAATCCATCACAAATAATTTCTCTGACGATCAGCAAATTGGAAGCGGCGGGTTTGCAGTTATTTACAAGGTATGAGCTACACTCAACCGCTCGGTCTTGATCACAATCGATCAGAAAAGATCCATGTTGATTGATAAGGCAATGTTGTCATTGCAGGGAACACTTCAGAATGGAGTAGTTGCTGTGAAGAAGCTGTCAAAAACGCTGGACGTGCATGAGGCGAATTTCCTGCGAGAGGTTGATAGTATGCTGAGGGTGAAGCATAAAAATATAGTACGATTCTTGAGGTACTGTTCTGATACACAAGGAATAATGCAGAAGTTTAAAGAAAAGAATGTCATGGCAGAAGAACGACAAAGGTTTCTCTGTTTTGAGTTTGTGCCACAAGGAAGTCTTGATAAATATATCAGTGGTAAGTTTATTTAAACCTTATTCACATGGGACATAAAAAATATCCAAAACTTGTGGATTCGATTTTCCAATAAAGAAGTTCTTACCACGAACTTTGTACCGCGCACATTATTTAGAACAACTAGGAAAGTAAGTATCAAGAAAAAAAATATTCTTCAAAATAGGGGAATACAAAATTAATAAGAAATACAAAAATGAAGCGAAGCAAAGAGCACCTAATTTCACCTCCTTCTATACTATAAAGAAAAGAACCAGAGATTTTAACCCTTTTTTTAATTTCGAATTTCAAAAGAAGTGTTTAGAGATTTATCTACTTAGTGTATATTTATCTACTTGGTGTATACTATCTAGATTTTTGAGATTTATGACACCACCCACTCCGTTCTTGTTCCTTAATTTATATGGGCGAATAAAATAGCTATGGACTTCAAGCACCGCACGAGGAAAGCAAAGAACAATAAATAAATATGCTCACCATGCAGATGCATCACAAGGACTCAAATGGAGGACACGTTATAAAATAATTAAAGGAATTTGCGAGGGTTTACAGTATCTTCATGAGCAAAGAATAGTTCACTTGGATCTCAAACCTGCAAATATTTTGCTGGATCGCTACATGGTGCCTAAACTTGCTGATTTTGGTATCTCAAGGTGCTTTGACGAAAAACAATCCCGGCACCTAACTTCAAACCCGTGTGGATCATTGTAAGTGCAATCCAGTAAATTCTATTGAAAGCAAACTTTATTTTTCATTGGGTACAAATTACGTTGCAGTCATTTTGCTCTTAATTTGCTCAGATTACATATGTTTTCCTGCAGGGGATATATGGCACCAGAAGTCCATGGTGGACTAATTACACTGAAGTCAGATATATATAGTCTTGGTATAATAATTATGGAGATACTGACGGGACGTAAAGGTTATTGTCCAGTAATTGAGAATGTAAGAAAGCTCTTCCAAAATGAATGATTGGCATGAAAATTTAGGCTCGTGATGCCACGCTACATGGTTGTGTATGTTTAGTACACAAGTAGCATATACCCCCTACAATTTCAGGACTAATGCAATGCAGTTTAATAAGCTAAGGCTTCTCAAAGCATCTTATTGAAAGTATACTCTCAAATTTATTGAATGAACTTTAATAAATCTAGTAACTGGTATTGCTGTAACCCGTCCAAAGTCATAATACTGCATGTCACTTGTTGATAGGATGTCTGGAAAACATGCAACTCATAGATTTACCTCTATGTATTTTACAATCATGATGGTTCAAGTTTTTATTCTTTGCTCATGATTGTCATTTCTTAGGTACTTCAAACTTGGAGTACTAGGTTTGAAACGTCATCGGAAGACACACAGTTGCAACCCATACGAGTATGTGTAGAGATAGGGATAGACTGCACTGACTTTAACCCAATGAAGAGACCACAAATAAGGCGTATAATTGAGAGGCTTGATGAAATGGAACGGGCATATGGTATTATTACCGCTGACCTCTGTACCTCATCCGTAAGAGAGGTAAGATTACTCATAGCAAATACTAGCATGGCATAGAAATATTATTCAGTATTTTTTTTTCTTCTCTAGCTTAGTTGGTTTTCTATGAGATATTGTGCCTTTATGCTTTTTTTCAGCTGTGTAGGCAAGCAGCTCAATCTCCAAGTTTGTAGATATATATAAAATGTACTAGCTGTAATATTTTACTCCATTCATTCTTAAATTATTGTCATTATTAGGATAACAATCTTATTAGTTCATATTTTTTTAAGAAATTTTAGTTTATTTTTGAACTAGAATTGTGGTAGCAATTTTTCAATAAATTTTAACTTCATCTGTCCTTACATATAGGCTTTCGAGCTTGATCAATGTTAAAATGCTTAAATTTTAACTATCAATAGAAAATGTTGTAAACATTGACACAACACTATATAATATTACTATAGCAGGTTCAGTGCAAAACCGAATCAGACTCCAAGGCGGCGCCGCTGGTGGAGATGGGCCCGTGTCAGCTGGCCCAGATGCAGTTCATCCAGGCTCAGCCCCACGTAGAGATGGGCCCGGTGCAAACGGCCCGGTTGACCCCGGCCCAGATGCAGTTCATCCAGGCTCAGCTCCACCTGCAGCGTAACCCAGGCCTTGGCCCGCGAGCTGAGCCCATGAAACCCACGGCTGGCGCTGCAGCCCCCGGTGCGGCCTCGGTGCGCGCTCCGCGGCGGCAGAAGAAGCTGTACCGCGGCGTTCGGCAGCGGCACCGGAACTCGGGCAAGTGGGTGGCGGAGATCCGCGTGCCGCACAGACCGAGGAGGCCGCGCTCGCCTACGACCAGACCGCGTACCGCGTCCACGGGGACGCCGCCCGGCTCAACTTCCCCGACAACGCGGCGTCGCGCGCGCCGCTGGGCCCCGCGGTGGACGCCAAGCTCCAGACCATCTGCGCCTCCATCGCCTCGGCATCCAAGAACTGCAAGGGCGGCAACAGGACCAAGGCCGTGCGTATCAACGCGGCCGCGCAGCCAGCCTTACCCAGTTCCTCGAACGACGGGCCCGGGCCGGAAGACAAGCCGATGTCATCTGCGCCGCCGCCGGCGGCGGCAGAGATAGGGCAGTTGGACTTCAGTGAGGTGCCATGGGACGAGGCCGAGAGCTTCGTGCTCCGCAACTACCCGTCGTACGAGATCGACTGGGACGCGCTCCTCGGCTCCAACTAAGCTAGATCGTCAGTTAGTGATACTACTCAAGTACTCCTTCCCATTTTTGTTTTATTGACGAACGTCAATAAATAAAGTCCGGAGAGAGTAGTAGCTTGTCACCGGGTGAAGATTAATTAGATCTTTAGTATTGGCCTAATTTGTGTAGGCCTTTTTGTGTTTCTTTATGTGTATGTGAGCGGATTGAAAAGCCTTGTATCAGCTATGTTAGTTTATTTTTGAATTTTTATTATGCAAGTGTGCTAGTAATAGTAATAGTATTAATAGTTGTTTTTATTTTAAAATTTGTTACCATATAGTTTGAGCTTTATATATTAATATGATGGTGATATTAATGCTTCGTAAAAAATGATGCCTGTATGTATGTTTATTTTGAGGAGTTTTTATGATAATGAAGCGATGTTGAACACAAATTAAACTCGAACTTACATTTGAAATTATTCATCAAATATTTCTTATGTGGTGTAAAATATTCTGAAAAAAAAATCCATGTACTTGCAATAATAAATACGACTCCTGAGGAATAAATTAGTATCAATTTTTTTCATAAAAAAATAATGTTTTATATTGTGAGAACTAGAATTTCTCCCTGTCTTTTGATTGCACCTACCAATGTCATATGATTGTTCAACTCAAATAGAGCCATTCATTTGCAATGACCATGAATCATGATGATTGAATTTGGTTAGGATTTAATTCTTTTGGTTTGAGACTTGGAAGCCCGCCATAATATTTTATGTATCATGTTATCTTCTAGGCATATTCTACTCGTTCTATGCAAATTACCGCATTGGAATTATGCATAATTCACTGAGTATCTGATACCTAAACAATAAATTTCTTGAAACATCATATCAATCCTTGATCACATCCTATCGAATTCTTGGCTACAATATGTATTTAGTGCCTTATTGACAAAGTCTGTAGCAAAATTGATATGTAGATCCCATGCCAACCGAGACACAATTTGGTGCCAATTGGCACAATGAAAAAAAAAAGAAAGAAACAGGGGTTGCAAGGTGAATTACTCTCGTTTGCTTGGATCTAGCAAAATTTTAGGTGTGAAGAAAGAATTTCCTTAAATTCAAGAAAATTATCAAAGCAATTAGCCAATAATTCTCTTTTCTCAACCATGTACAATTCGATAGTGAGATATCTCTATTTTTCAAGATCAATTCTTCCGTTGTACATGTCCAAATATCTAAAGGTGTGAGTTTCTCTCTTACAATTTAATTTCTAGTGACCTTTTTGATAAGTCTCAATAAACACAACTAGAATTATTTCTTAGCTTAATATATTGTTAGTCATAGGGAAGCCAGGGAGTTGTCGCCTCACGAGGGAGGAGAGGAGGGGAGGATGCTCGTACAGACTCGAGGGGAGCCGAAGAGCCGTTAGGAGGGAAATGATGCCGATGGTGCCGAGAAGGAGAGGCCACCCTGGATGTGTGTGTGTGAGAGAGAGAGAGAGCTCACTGAATATTTTACGCTTGTGGAAGCAATTTTTCACCATAAAACCAACAATAACTATAATTTTTTCAAAGATCCACACCCCCAGATTTGTTCCTAGCTCCGTCTTTGGGCCGGGCGAGCGTGGAGGGCGTCGGGGAGTGCTTGGATTCATCGGCGCCTCACTGGGCCTCGCCGAGGAGCGACATCAGGCCGGGGACGTCAGGGACGGCAAGTCATTGGGCAGCGCTCGTACGCAATCGAGAGGCACCGGAGAGCCGTCAGGAGGGAGAGTATGCTGACGGCGCCGGAGAGCTGCATGATCCTTTGATTATGATTCTTATAGTAATAAAATTAGTTTAGCTAAATTGGCGATGATATCAGAATGATTGTAGCATGCGAAGACAAAGTGCTGCTCTATAGTATTTCACATCAAGCAACAGAGCAAAGTTTAGAGAGAAAGTTATTTTAACTTCTGGAAGCGACAGTTCGAAAAACACTCCAGGTATTCAGAGAGTACGTGAGCTTGCTAGTATAACTAATTATGTGGATGCACTACAGCACTAACAAACACTAATTACTTAAACATTTAATCAGAGTGGCATGCCATCGGAATAAAACAAAGGGTTTTATAATTAACTAATCATGATCACAGGCAAAGCACAATATCAGGCAGTTATTATATATTAAATAAGCTACAAGCATGAATCCGAATATCCATCGAGTGAGAAAGGCCAACATGTAATAATTAAATACTAATCCACTATGCCATGCTGCAGGAACAAATGAACTAGCTGCTATATATATGTGGATCGACATAAGGAAGCAATTCAGCCAAGAGTAGTTCGTTTTATTTTCACCGTTTGAGAAGCAAATTAAATTGAGCCATGAGGCCAATCTCAATTGGCACTTTTATTGCACAATTTTTAAGAGTGACACATTAGCTTTAAGATGTTGTTCTATCAAATAAGCTTTTACTCCATCTGTCTCAAATTACTTGTCATTCTGATTTTTCAGCAACCCCAGGAATACTGTCAAGCTCGATGCAAGTGAAGTGGTCGTTCAACGGGCGATGGCGAGCACTCCGTCGCAAGAGAACGAGGCTGTTGTCTGCCCCGACGTGGCGGCCGAGTTCGTTCGGCTGCAGCTGGTGGCGGGCGTCTCAGCCACCGTGAAAAATCACGCTGGATACAATGATGAGCAACAGAGTCAATGGGAAAAGATCAAAACCTCCGTAGACGGGCGCAGTACCCCGCAGTCAGCTTTGAGGACCTTCGGTATGGATGTCGCAGCGAGATGCAGGAGGAAAGCAATGGCAAGCCGTTCATGCTCTCATGGCTAACGTCTCACCTGTGGCAACGCGCGACGATAAAGGGCTCACCTCGTAAATCCGATGCTTTTCGGGTCAAGGCGATGGAGAAAATGATGGAAAAATTGGACCCGGAGCTAAAGCACCTGGTGAGTGTTGGTACTTGGTAATATATGTACCAGTTAGCTTGTTTCTTGAGATTTGTGACATGATATTGTTAATTAACGTGTACTCTATATATATACTACTCTAATATAGGTCGAACAAACTGACAGCCAACAAGGTCAAATGGGCGATAATCCACATTAGGAGTCCACTCATAGCGACGAGGTGAAGTTTGTTCAACTAGGGCCTGCATGGCCTCTTAGATCTACTAAGTAGTGCAGCGCGCGCTATCGCCGCGCCTGTGGTGTAAACTGTTTCTGGCGGGGCTGTTGACCTGATACTATATTCTATGGGGCAGTAAAATATCTTGTACTTTTATGAGTTGGATAATTTTATAGAGGTTAGCCCATGTTTAAGATGGTTAGTTATCTGAACACTGCGGAGTCGTTTCGTCATATATATTAAAATAAAAAGTGACTGTATGACCGAGGTGCTTATTTCTAAATTTAGGCCGTGTCCACATATAGCACTCCTAAACAATTGAACTCGGTCCATAACCAGCCCAAATTCAACTTAGTGACCACAGTGGGCCTGTTTTGTCTCATGCACAAGCAAACGTGGAGGCAACCTCTCCACATATTTGCCTGCCTGCGTACCTTTGATTAAAAAATTAATATTGTTATCCAACTCCACCGCCCATCCTGTCCCCGCATCCTCGTTCTCTCCGCCTCTTGTTCTAATCGCCGCCTGCTTCATTCTCTCAGGCACAAGACTCATAGTTCAGTGACTTCCACTACCACAGAACAGGTAATTAGTGACGGGCTTTTAATGTCATTAGTGACGGTAATTGACCCGTCACCTGTAAGGCATCGCTAAAAGTGGACATTTAGCGACGGAGTTTCTCCCGTCACTATTATTTGGAGCGACGGTTGACCAACTTCCATCATTAATAGCATTAGTCACGTGTGTCATATGACCGGCTGTAAAAGGTAGTAGCCGTCACTAATGATCCTAATCAGAGACACGTGTTAAACCCATGTCACTATTCACATTCATTAGAGACGTGTTTTGCAAAATCCCGTCACTAAAGATGGAGATAAAAAAACAAAAAAAAAGGCACAAAACCTAGTCATCATTGGATGCTCAATAACACAATTAGAACCTCTGTTCACATACGTAGATCTCTTTGATTCTCAACATTTCATCTTCAACAAAAGGAATAAGGAAATATACATTTTGTTCTCCCAAGAAATGTATTGCAAGACTTAACATGCCATATTTACCAAAACACAAAGAATATCAGCACTAAACATGCTCCTGAATAATAGTTTGAACATTGACATACAATTTTTCCAAGCCAAAAATGCAATAAACTAGTTCCACAAGAAACGTGCAGATTTGGACCACTCAGGTAATACTCCATTAACCTGCCAAAGAATAGCAATCAGTAAGGTTCACGACATGTGGTTATGAAGAGAATTATGGTCAAATTCCTAATAAACTATAAGTACAAGAAAACAATCTTGTGGGTTCATGACCAAACAAACTAAGGTTCAGTGACAACAATAGTTAAAACAGACGCCTTGCATATCAGAACCCAACTTCTGCCATCATACCTTACTGTAGGCATTGCTTGATCTATAAATAGGTTGCAAGATCCTAGCTTTGCTCCTGATAAGTTGCACTTTGTCATGTCTTCCAGCTTCATACAAGCACTACACAACAAAAATGTGGTACCTATATTAGTATTGTAGAAAGAGAAGCCATTTTAGTACCCAATCGCTGCAACAAAAATGCATCAGCTATATGTATAAGCGTAGATGAAAGTCATTTAGGTCAAAAATGTAACAGAAAATAGTGTGCAAGCATCAGCACTAGGGTACTCGGTGCATATCCATTGTTGTAATACAGATGCAGAATTAGACATCATGCGCACTGCTAATCTGGACTGCGCTTGGCACACATTTACACTATATCGAGCACTATTGCTCCTAATCTGTACCAAACACTACATGAGAAAATTACAGTAGCACTTCAGCTAAGTAAAATATTTAGCAATGCAGAAAAGTGAGAAGTACAGCTCCATAATTACATATATACGTTGTTAAATTAGCATCTCATCAGACATAGGTTAGGATCACCAGATCAGGAAATCTGAACTTAAACCAGATAACAAACACTAGTGTTCTGATATTGCAGATCAGAATGAAATGTTTCCCATAATAAATAATAGAGCAGCTACTTTTAATAGATCAATACTGAAGCAAAGAATGCAAGGAGAAATACATTGAACAAAGAAATTTCTGTAAAACAGTGACTACAACCACACATGCATACCTTGTGCTGCTGTGAAACTGTATCAAGCTGGTTTTGTCAAATTAGCTGCTGCTCCATGCTGATCTGCGTGTTCATTGGTGTTCTTGATATCACTCACAACCCTCCTATAGTTCACAAGCAGAAAAAAAAACTCAGCTATAACCCCATGTCCTAGCATTACTGCTCCAGATCAAGAAAATTGGTAAAGATGAAATTCATGATATCAGGGGCATAAAAGCAAAAGAATGACATGATTAGGATTAACAAGTACCAGGTTGAATTGTGCTAATACTAGAAAGGATTTCAAAGAAACATATGAAATAAAGATTTATGAAGTTGGTTTCACTGATTTAAGACATTGCATTATACAACTTTGCACTTTGAGTTTGATAAAACAGAGTACTGACACACTCAGAGCAGAGATTGAAAAATCCATAAGCAGAGACAGAAAATACATATCCGAGTCTCCTGTACCTACATGCCAACTATAAAGGAACACAATTAATTCAGATAATCTTTAAAAATAGTGGAACTGACTTGCAATTCAAGAAGATTCACATGCAGAAATTCCTCTCTAAGACTTGTTGTTCTGCTACCTCACAAGAAATTTTAGGCCTTTGTTCCTATGTTCATCTTTACATGTCAGTGGGGTTCATTTCAACAAGAAAAATGTCAGTCACCTATAGAAACAGGGCTTGCACTAGGGTCGCTACACTAGTGATGTGTTGAGAGCAGATCCTTGACAGTTTTTGGTGTTTCTGGGAGATGCTCCATGAATATTTTGGAAAGCACACATCACATTAAACTAATTTTTACATTGTCAGGCTCCAGGAACTGAATGCACAAATCCATGGGGATAAATGAAAACTGTAAGATAAAGAGCATCGTCATAAGAGTACATACTTGCTATCTGTGGCACTGGCGCACATATCCCCATTGCTATCTGTTGCATCAAAGATAGAAGCGCATATCCCTGTTTTGAGCTCCCTCTTCTTGGCAGCACTGGAACACGTCCTAGAGACCATCCTGTGAAACCATCTAATGCAATCCCATGTCAAGAATAAGACCAAGGCAGGGGACTCGAGAAAGAGCGTCCTCGATTCGCATCTTACCCTGCCCTATAGCTAAGATGGAGAAAGGTGTACGAGTGAGAGCGTGAGGGAACCAACCAGGCTTGGAAAATCAGCGACGAACCTTGGCAAATCGATTGGGGACGAGGACGGCGAGGAGTGAGTTAGGGAAGGCAGATCTACGATGGTGGTCGATTCAAAGCAGCAGAGGAATGAGTGGAGGTCAGGATCAGCAGCGGAATGCCGAGTAGCGAGTTGGGTGTGTGCGGCGACCCGGAGACATCTGGGTGGAGGTCATCAGGAGGACGACAGTGCGACTTTAGGATCTAACTCATATGTGGCACAGAAGAGGAAGAAGGGGTGTGCAGGGTATGGAAGACATGAACAGCGGAGGCGGCGGTACAGATCGACCTTGATGGCGTTGCCGTGGAGGAAGTTGTCACGAATCCTGCTGCCGCGTGCCACTGCAGTCCCATTGCTCGGATCTGGCGCCGCCACTCGCCGTGGAAGAGGGAGACAAAGGAAGCGGCGCTCTGATCGACGCCCATGGGGACGGCGTTGCTCCCTTCAGCAACGTGACGATGACGCACGAGCCCCCGGTTGAAGCTCGTGACAAGGCAATGGAGCGGCGGCGCAGGTGGGAATGTGGGATGGCGATGGGTTAGGCCATGAGGGTGAGAGAGAGGGGGGGGGGGGGGGGGGGGGGGGGGGGGAGATTGCGATAAAACTCGGGTTGAATCAAAATTTCGGGTTCGGGATCTAGCAAATAAGAGACGGTGGTTTCTAAAATCCGTCGCTATCTATTATACTATCAGTGACACATTTATCGATTTTTCGTTACTATTGCTTCCTTGTACGGGGTGCTCTCTGAAAGACTAGTGACGAGTTCTAATAAAGACGTCACTAAAAGTACTTTCAGTGATGTGTTTTTTAACCACGTCACTAATATGGTGTCTCTTATGCTTGTTTCTGTGGTAGTGTTCAGTCCCCGTCTTCCTCCTCTCCTCTTCCTTCTTATCCTCATCTGCTTCACTTTCAAGGGTAGAAGACTCGTAGTTCAAACATTGCAGGCTACCACCACGGCGCCCCCTCATCACAACATCAGTCATCCATGCCCCAGACGACACTGTCATGTCCTCCCTCTCCTCACCACGTCCAGTAATTGTCATGCTTCTTTCCCCAAGCCCAGCCACGGATCTGACGATCCATGCGAGGTCAAAATCGCAAGCTGTGTCATTTGAAGCGTACTGCCTGTGGCCTCGCCTTGGCCACCGAATGTATGGTCGGTGACCAAGCAGCCGGCCTTCGTCACACGCCATCCGGCCGGCAACGCGTTGTCTGGTCAAGCCTCAAGCGGTACCTGTTCCACCCCCACATCGCAGTCTCCGTGCTTGACGTCAAAGGCGCGGTGGCTCGAGGGTGTATGTAATATTTATTTTTAGGACCTGAATTCTTTTTTTCTCTATGGAATCTTTTGAATTTTCTGCTGATTCATCCATATGCTTTCGTTTACATCTCTCTCCCTCTCCCTTCTACCTGTGGTCATGTGTGTTCAGAGTTACTTGTTATCTATGTCCGTGAGGCAACGGTGGGAAAACAATGCCGCACAGATGGGCTTCCAGCGAGTTGACGAATGACCCGAGTCACATGACAGGTCCGTCGATCAAACAGCCCAGCCCATGCAGGAGACCCACCATAGAAGAAGACGCTTGGGCGTGTGCGGATAGAGTCGCGGCTGTACGTGGCGGGACACGAATGGGTAAAATGACAATGAGACACTCTCATTGGTGGAGGGGGGCGTCGGGCAACGCTGGGAAGCGGTAGGCTAGGCCCGATTAGTATATAGATAATATATAGATATATGCTGCAGCTGTATGTAAATAAATTAAAATATTCTGTATTTTATTTTCAATATAAAATAACTGTAAGATTATTTGACAAAAGATTCTTATCTTAGCATATTAAAACATGTGCATTCTCTCATAAGATAGCCATTCCACGTGAACAACCTGTTTCTCTGTTGTTTGATCCTCATAATAGCAGACACTGACCATCTGATTGCCTCGACCAACCACCTTTACGTATAGATCCTTCTAAAAACAGCGAGTCGCGTGATCTTGCAATCAGGTCCTCCCGCCTCTTCTTTCTCTCTCGATGAATCTTACTCGAAGGTCCTTGCTCCTGGCGCCGTTTCCTGCCCCGTCGAGTACGGCCTCCCCTAGCCGCCTCATCCTATCGGCACGCATTGAGCAGTTCGTCCGCATCAAAAATGTCAACGCCAAGTTCGCCACCGGATGCTGCGCTCAGATCCTCCGACTCCACCCTGTCAGCCAGCCATCACTGACGTTTGTGTCCATATGGAAAATTCAGGCTTGGGAGATGTTGTCTCTGCCGCTCCGCTTGTCTCCTCCCATGGCCTCAACCCACTGGTCTTCCATGGCTCTACGGCTATGGGCTACCAAAGTGCACCTCCCCTTCTCCACTGGGCCCCCCATCTCAAGTCATCCTCATCCTCTTGATTGAACATCCCCACAGGACTGGTGGGTCGCAAGGTCCACAACGGAGAAATTGTAGAAGAATTCAGTACAATACCACTGTCGTGGTTCAGTGCACAAGTAAGATTTCACCGATCCCTCTTCATGCTCACAATCACATGTGAATTTCCATTTAGTTTGCCTCTTGTTGTCTCAAAGAACAGTATATTACTTCTATGAATCTACTTCTGTTTCATGTGCTGTCCTTACTGTGTTCGATCAAATGCTAATATAAGCATTGTCTAAACTCTACAACACAACATAATTATTTTTCTACATAGAAGCTTGCACATTGTTAAATTACTGGCCGTCCTTATTGTGTTCAATCAAATGCTAATATGAGCCTAATCTCAACTCTGCAACATAACATGATTTCTTTCTTCAACATAGAACCTTGGGCGTTGTTAAATTACTGGCTAGCACAGTAGTAAACCATTGCTCAAGTGCAGTGTTTCCTCTATTGCAACATCTAAATCAATCTAAAATTCCTAGGCCAACATACAGACGAAACAGACTCCAAAACTACTAGACCAATTTTTTCTTTCCTAAACTGTACACACAATCCAGCGGCACCTGCACAGAAGCACATGGAGAAGTACTTCTCCCTAAATGTTTAAACTTCCGATTAGGTTCATTGCTTCAGATTGAGAATTAAGATCAATTTATATGCATGTATTCGATTATGTGTACAACTTGCAAGGATCTTACAGAATTGTCATGTACCAGAAAAAACAAGATGACTTTGAAGTCTAGCGTTACTGCAAGTATGGATTACTTAATGGTCCACAATGCAACTTGCTGATACCACAGTATGATCATAAACTTCACCAGCACAACAATTCAATTAGCCCCTGTATGTCAAAAGGTTTGCCATTAAGCCAACACACTTCACCTTAATATAAAAAAAAATGATGATTGCAAGGCTGAAGCTGTGTCTAATTTTAGATTATGCCTGCATCTTATGCATCAGAACATAAACCGGTATTTTACTTGCTTCAATAGAAAAATTATAAGCTATGCATCTGTAACACAATTACCGGTTTGATATTGATATATAGACATTTCTGAAACATGATGGTTGAAGCTCCTTTCTATATTGAGCGTCTGGTTTGAGCATAAATGGTCTAGAAAACTATAATATAAAATCAAAACATATTTTTGAAATGGGTTTATTTTATAGTTCTAGAAGAACAATTCCAATTGAAATTCTCTTAGCAATAGCACAAGCATAAGGATGCAACCAGATGTGGTGGACTTTGCTGAAATACAAATTACATTGCGACAACTCGGCTATCAGCAAGCACAACTTACATTGCGACAACTGTGTTTGAGAAAAGACTGTATAGGTGAGAGCTCCCTTCAATCCCATAGTCATTGATGAGCCCACCAACAATAAGTCATCGAGCTCAGCATCAACTACAAGGGAAAGATTCATCAGGCATGTAGCTCTGTCTGACTCATGTGCTACCTACATAGTTATATCTATTTATATCACATATTTAAATTTCTTGCAAATCAGCATATATTTCTATTAGAGAAGCTTGTTTGGCATAAAATGAAGATAGCTAAACAGATGCATCAGCATTAGAAAATATATGAATTTTGGAAGACATGGATAAAACGTAGATAGCACCTTGTTTCAGCAGATGAGAAACTTCATGTACTCGCTATTTGTTCAATGTTGTGTATCTATTTGCTCTTGAGTGAAGTGGCAAAGAGTTTTAGTGTCCAGTGTTAAATCAACAAATAATTATCTTTCAACTTGCATATCTCTTTGGACACATTTGTCATAGCAGCTTGCTGGTATAGCCATTTTGACAAATCAAAAGAGTTTGATTGCAGACACATGTGAAGGCTTTTGATGCACTGGGCAGTCACATCTAAGTAGTTCTAGATGAACTTGGCAACCTGATGCACGATGTGCTCCATGCGCAATGACTGGCGCAAGAAAGTCGTAAGCCATGCCCGCTGAGACGCACTGGGAGTCAGAGCAAAGCGGTCAGGCATGATCGATGGGTTGGAGCACTACTACGGGTCTGTTTGACACAACTTATAATGGCTTATGTACTTTCTGTTACTGTAGCTACTGCACATCAAAACAAGTGCAGTTCAAGAACGAACATGATGTGTTTTGTGCTGTTCCGAAAATGAGCTCAGAACAAGAGCAGAATGCTACCGCTGAAAACAAGGACTCAATACAGATCGTCGTCCATCCGGTGTTCCGCGAGCCACGGCAGGAAGACATCTCGGCTGATCCTGGGAAGAAGAAGCGGAGTTCCAGCCTGCTGGGCAGGATAATGTTCAGAAAGAAGGTGGAAGGCCGCTCCTAGGGAGAGCTGAACCAACGTGGTGGATGCACGATGCACTGCTGCTGGCGCCTGAAGTATGCCCTCTGACTACTACTGCTACGTTGTGACCAGTAATTTTGAGCTTGTTCCGTTTTGTTCATTCCTCGAGTTCTTACTCACAGTGAGCAATATTCTTCTATCCTTCTTTGCCATACGCTGTGTGTCCAGAACCTGAGGTAGCTGATGACCTGATGTCAACAGGCTCTGGCACATGGCGATTGGCGTAGGATATCTGTTTTCCTTGGTGTACATGAACAGTTTTTCTTCGTGTATTTATGGGCCTCATGGGTGTGTGAATGTTAATCTAATGAACAAAAAGGCAGAGTTTTCCTTACTCGGAACAATGTAGTACTAGAAAAAAAGCACGTCAATTGCCGCGCTTGCAGTATTCAGACATAGAGGACCCCCATCTGATGGTATCTATTTAATTTAATTTAATTAATAATAAAAGGAGATGAACCTTCCACTACAATGTCTAGAAAAACAGAGAAATAGCCTAAAAGTTCTGAGAAAAAAGAAAAATATCTAGCCCTTAATTCATTCTCCTCGTAATCTCTACCCTTGATCAACAGCCCGTCTGTTCTCACGCCTGAACAGGATGGCTGCTACGCTGTCTACCCCAATGCCTCAAACATCACCACCGCCGCCTGTTTTGACCTCTTGCAGAGATATGCAGATTCAATCGATTTACTCCCTATGGTAGGATTCTGCACATCGCCGGCATGCCATGGATAGTGCTGAGACTTGACGCCTAGGCTTGCTCACCATGGTGCTTCAGTAGTCTCTGCTCGGTTGCATAGATCACAAGACACCCTGGAGGCACGATCCTACCGTACCAGATTCATATTAATCTCTACTACTTCTTAGGATGTCCTCACCTCAGAAGCGCAGACTCATTTGATCTGCTATGGTAGATAGATGTGGAAATTACAAATTGTTGTATAATGGAGGCGGTGCCGAGGAGAGAGGACCAGACGGTGGTGGACATGGAGTCCTTGCCAATGCTATCAGTAGGGGATCTCTCTGGTCAAGGACTTAATGCTACACCAAGTGATGGTTGCAGGTTGAATTCCATGGGTAGCGTGAGTGCCTGGTGCTGGAAGTGACAAGCAAGATCGAGAGGAATAGACAAACCTGAAGGCCTTTGCATCAATGACGTCATTGAGGCAAGGTATATATAGGTACAATGTTATGTGTCTCCCACTGTTTCTGGCAAGCATTGACAGGATCATAAGAAGTGGCCATGGTGCTATGCCAACTCGCAATGAGGTCCTCTGAATTACAATAATGGCTGAAATAATAACAGGTGAGTGCAGAGATACTTTTAACTTCCATATAGGACGACAGATCTACTTTGTTAGGTGCTGCAGTTTTTTCTAGAAACAGTTGTGTCCAACTAACAGGTATTAGAGACAATCTAGTAGGATAATTTTTAGACCCAAAGGGCATCTTGGCATGCTTTAGAATAGAACATATAATGGTCTTGGGTATATTCAGCATGATTGTAAGGCTTATTCTTTGGTCAAATTTAGCTAAATTTGAGCCAGTTTTACTAAAAATATTCTTCAAAGTTCAACTATGTTACTGTTTCACAAAGACTAGATAGCTATCCACATTATTCTCAGTTTCTAATTGAAAAAGATACAAAATAATATACTACAAATTATCATATACGAAGAACAAATACAATACATCCGAGGAAATATAATGAGAATATCTTGCACACCTGGTCAGGAATATTGTCTTAGTAAAATACGCACAAGTAAATTAATTAGTCAATTCAAATTATTTGATTGTTCTGACATTGGTTTTCTATCATAGTGAAAGTTAGTTATCACATATAGGAAGTACTGATACAATACATTCGAGGAAAGGCAATGAGAGTACCTCACACAATCTGTCAAGAATATATATCTTCATGTCCAAGTAGATCAGTCAATTCAAAATATTGTCAGTTTGGTAATCAGAATAATTTGTGGTTTTTAATATACATATTTTACTTACAAGTAGAACTGTCATTTAAAATACTTTACAGTCTTACATTTCATTTTGTGACAATTATTTTAAATTTAAACTGCATAATCAGATATCACATCATCATATTTATAGAAATATTTATTTCTATAGGGATGCAACAAAGATGGAAAGTTATTTGTTCACTAGAACTTTTATCATATATAGTTAGTCCTCAAAAGTATCCACAAACAGAAGTTCCACATGGTCGTTACAAAAAGCATTCGTAGATGAATATATATCAAATAAAACTATTTTAAGTTATATGAAAAGTATTTCTACATTTTTCTACCGGCCATGCAATTATTTATGTGCTTAATGTTGGAGATTATAACAATAGGTCAATGCCACAAAATATTACAAATAGCTTATTTTAGTGATTAATTCTTTTTTTTTGTTTTCTATAAGAAATAGCAAGTTGATTATGGGAGCATTTCTTTATGTGAATTGTTTGAGCTTTGTCCTGTTGAGACAGCAATCAGACAAATGTATGTATGTGTTTATTATGTTTGGACCATGTTAACTAGAATCTGGAGAACTATATGAGATATATGATTAAAATTTAAGTTACGCATGACATATATATGCCATGGTACAAGAGAACAAAACTGTATAACTACCCAATATAGTGAATAGTAACCGAGGTTTCGTATCAGTAGTTGTTTAAAGTTCCATAGATGAATTACAAAAGGATAATGAAGTTTCATACTAGCTGTTAAGTAGGTTGTGGACACAAAAGTAAATTATTTAACTACGTTATCAAATATGTGATTGGATTTTAGAATGATGTCAAAAGTAGTCACCATATATCTGTAGCAAATAAAAATTAGTAAGAGCTATTGTATTAATTAATGGGAAACAGTAAATATTTGTGCATTGTTTTTTGTATGGACCTACATTGTGGTGTAATAAAGAGCACTTACATAACTCAATCAACATTAATGACTAATGTTTTATTATCCGGCAATAAATGGTTATCTATTTTGGAGATGGCAAATAGCTAGGGATTAGATTGATGATATAAGATCTGGTTATAGATAAATTGCAAAAGATTATACAATAGTACACAATGCTGAATTGTGGTAAAAACAATTTTAAATTAGATTGTGGAAATTTATTAATACTGAAGACTGTAGGTTCTCAAGCTAAGTTAACTAAAGCTAAAATCTCCATCACTTATTGTGTGGTGCTATAACAACTCAAAATACAAACGTATATAGGATATCTAGCCGGTGCAAGCGCACGGACAACTTTGCTAGTTTAATTCAAAGGAAGAAAGGTTTATGTATGCAAGCAGATTAATTTGAATACTATTAAGAATGTGTCTTAATGTTTATTTATCTCATCAAAAAAAAAATAATTTTTCTATTTGTCTGATGCAATAAAAGATTTATTTCGTACATATATATTGAAACCGATTGTACGAAATTTTATATGGCAAATATATTGTTCTCATATATACTGATATGTTTGCCATGTCATCCTTGATGTCAAAATCACACGAATAGTCTAAAGTAGACAGCGGAAGGATTTTCGGCTCCCTAAGTGATTTCACTGCCGTGGACACCGTAAAAAATTGCCACGTTAATTTTAACTGACGTGGTTGACTCTTGTTGCACATCGTGGCCACCTTGGCCAAGGAGCACGTCACTGCCCCAATTAAAGTGGGCTTGCGTTGCGGGCCATTTCAGCCCGTGTCTGAGCATCGTTTTTGCTCATCCTCATTCGTCGTCACAGGAAAGGAGATGCAACAGAAGATGGCATGAAGATGTTCGACATCATCAAGGTGGCTGTGATGTGATGGGGTGCGAGAGAGGAGAGAGAGAGGACGACGACTCTGTAGCAATGCGAGATGGCATAGTGGCGGCAGCGCGCCGAGGAAGGAGAAGGCGATGGTGCCAACGGATGCTGGACCCAAAACTTCTGTGTTGCAGGTGGAAGCGATGCTGGCGTTGGCTGAGCTTCAACCTGAGACATGCAAAAGTGCTTGATGCGCGCGTTGGTTGAGCTTCATGTGGGTGGCGGAGGCTGGCTAGATGGCGGTGACGAGTGTATTGGAAGGCTACTTCAATCTCTAAAGACAATGTCGGTGGTCATGAAGCAGAGTAGAAAGGCACGATGGGGTGTTACACATGGAAGGTGGATCTACAATGAGGAGCGTCTGGCAAGAAAGTGCAGCTGAGCTTGGCCCAAACTGCTGGGAATTTCTTTTGCTCTTGCCGTTGTCAAGGTCTGAGAGGTTGAGGGCTAAGAGATCGACTAAAGTGAGAGAGATGAGGATGAAGACGGAGGGGATAAGAGAGAGGTGAGCAGGTGAGTCAGGCCGGACATGTGGAGGGCCTTCTTCCACAAGGTTGTATCTTTTTTTTTTCCCAGAAAACTGCTCCTTAACTAAGAAACCATGTGGAGATATGTCATGGTTTGCAATATATGTGATGAGTAATTGACTTGAGCGGATTTGTGTTTGAGTTGAAATGCGGGAATCTGGGGATTGCATGAGTTTGTGCATGTCATGGTTATGACTAACCGGAGTTGGTGGAGGTATTGGTGATGCTGCAGGAGTTGGAAATGTGTTTGCTTGTCTCATGATGTGTAGGTCACTGGAGTCGACTTGGCGGTCAACGACGAGAGGATCGGGCACAAGTAGGAGACTTGGGGCCAGATGATCAGGAGGCTGGGTGGAGTCAATGGTGATCCATACCGTACACGTGGAGAGGCAAGAAGCACGGACGATTTTGCGGTTGAGCCTCAAAACCATGATGGTGATGAAGACGGCGTGTTGACCGAGTCAAGGCGAGCGGGATGCCGGTGCAAGTGACAAGGGGGCCTGATGAAGAGGGACCGGGAGAGACTTGCCGGTGGTCAGGATCGTGGGATAAGGTGACACACGTCGACATCGAGAAGTCATGCTTTGAGAAGCGTGCAAAGCAGTTTCTCGATTTGGGCCTCAAAACCGGTGGCGGCGATTGGAGGTGCACGTGGCACCATCACGGAGCTTGCGTCGAGTGCAAGCAAAGTTGTGAAGGGCTCGATGGCATTCGGGCGATGAGGAAAAAGATGGACGGTTATGTCCCCGGTGGTAGGTGGGTGTGTTATGTAGGTCAAGGGTAGAGTTGTCATGTGGACAATAGGACTCTAGACCTATATAAGGAGAGGTGTGGCTGGTGGAAGAGGTGACTCTCTTTCCATTAGCCTTGTGTTAGGGTTCTATTCAAAGTGCTAGGAGAGGTCTTCATGTTCTAGTAGAGAGTAGTAGGTGTGTGAGAGACATCTCTTGCTCTTCCAAATTAGCGTGCATGACATAGTGTTTCAGAGGATAGGCCAAGGACAAGACCACCTCAAGCAGGTGCTTCGGGAAGCTCACAATACCATTGGGAGCAACCACAAGTCTCCGGATTTACTAGCTCATCACACTACACTAGTTCATCCCATGAAGAATATGCACCGTACAATCCTTAAGGGACGGGGAGCTACCACCAACCTCATGGAGGCGTAGGCACTTCACACTCCGCCCGATTCACGTTGTACAACTTTTCAGAGTTGGAAAAATACATGCAACACTTGGCTGCCAATGCTTATGAAACGAACGAACGAACTCAAGAAATACAAGCAGCCATAAGGGATGGACAAGAATGGCAGCAACAAACGTCAGAACAGCTTCAGACGAACCTCTCCATGATGGACCAACTATTCGGCCACTTTAACATTGAATATCAACTGCCGCAGTGAAACTCATCTAAGCTTATGTCTTGCAAAGACCTAAGCTTGGGGAGGTACCCAAACCAAGGTGCGCCGCTTGTTCTATCCTCTCTCCCCCTTTATCTAGTTCAGTTGTTTTCATTTTTTGTGAAAATTTAAGAAAACCCAAAAACATTTTTTCAGTTTTCAAAGAAAAACCATAAAAATTTGCATAACCAAAAAGAACAAAAATATTTCCCTTTTCAAATAAAATTTGAGAACTTAGTCTCTACCTTGCTTATGGAAATGATGAATAGTTGCTTTGTAAGCTTCCTGTGAGTCTCAAGTATACAACCTCTACTCTTCATTTTGGTGGGTAATGGTAGACCGGCATGATGATAAGCTAGTCCCTCTATGTTTTAGTAGGTGCAAAATGGCTAATAAACACCAAGTCTAGTTGCTGGAATTCACGATATAGCATGTTTTGGATAAGTCTATGATCTCCTCATGATTAGAGTCCAATGAATTCTTTCAAAACCATGCTGCAATAACCCCCCCTACTTGGTGTATATCTTTCCTATGATAGAAAAATTCCTACCAAGGCCAAATATTAATTATGAACCCACTTTTATGCTATCTATGTATGCATTGAGTTGAGTTAGGATTTGATCCTTATGAGGAACTTGCACTTTCAAAGCCAATTATTTTCCTTCGCGTAATCTTTGAGTTCTCAAATAATCATGCTTGGTTATGCGGTTTTCACAGTGGATTCAAGCATCCACTTCACCAAGCATGTTAGCCAAAAATCTCTCCTTTGCGAAAACCTTGATCCTACAAGAAATATTTTGGTCTTCCCAAAAATAAATGCTCAGAAAAAGTTTGCAAAAATATTTGAACCATTGAACTAGCTTCGCTACACTATGAGAGCTGAAAAAGAAAGAAAGAAAAGAAGAAAGAAAGAAAGAAAAAAAATGAGAAAAAAATTATCAGCTCTCATAGATGTACAAAAATCAAGTTTCAAGGTTCATTAAATTCGTTGAGAAAAAATAAAGGACCATCCTTTCACTCTAGCACAAAAATCCAGTCTTTGATAAAGATTTTTGCTATTGTTCTAGTCCACTTCTTCGCGTGAGTCCATTCTCTCCCTCTCCCCGGGACATTATTTCCAAATGGTTGGAATGAGAAAGTGCAAAGTCTTTTTGCTAGGACCATCTCTTAACTTAACAAAATATGCATACTAGATGTGCAGTCCTACCAAGCTCCACATATAAAGAAAATTTATATGATGAGCACTTGGTGAGGAAATACACTTTTTGAGAGATGAGAGTCATAGTGAAAAAATTGCACCAAGAGGGAGAATTTTCAATCTTATGCAGCATTACAAAAACTTTGGACTCATGATAATGTAGGAAGTTGAATGACAAAATCTGAAATAGTTGTTCTGTGTTCCAACCGCTCATGACAAGGTTATAAAATGCCTAAGAGCCCCACTCACAATGAGAAAGACTTAGTGATCAACTTGTGCTGGTTTACTATTACCCTTATGTTGTAGGAGTATGTGTTTGTACACTTGATCCTTGCAGGGCTCTAATATTGAAGCTACTCCTTATCCATCACTTTCAAGTTTTAATTTGCTCGGGACGAGCAAAGGTTTAAGCTTGGGGAGGTGTTGGTGGCCCTTAAAACCCAATATCGGCCACCAACTGGTCGGGAAATGCAAGGTAAAGACCAAAGTTTCATGAATATTTGTTTATTACTAATAAAGTTCCACAAGCTTTGGTGAAATATGTGTTTACAGGTTCAAAAGGGTCAAAATTATGTAAAAACATGAAGAAACGCCCCGTCGGCCGATCTTGCCGTAAAACAGCCAGCCGACAGGGTCGTATGAGGCTGAAATCAGGGTACGGGAGGGTTGTGAAGGCTGAAATCAGAACTCAGCCCGGCAGGGTCGTGAAGGCTGAAATCAGCCACCCGGAGGGTTAAAACAGAGTCTCATCAGGCTGAACCATCCGACCCAACCGACCTTGGAAAACACTCCACCATGAGGCCGTTTTCCATCCCCGGACTAAGGAGGGTAAAAAGTGAAGAAGTAAAAGAGGCATCCACGTGGCACAACTTGGACAAGTGAAAACATGACCCGGAGGGGGTCGGCACAAAAAATGGGCCGTCGCCCGGCACAGGCCACTGGCCGGCCTGCCAGGCCGCCCGGCCTACCCCGCCGCCCGGCCTGGGAACTTCCTCCCGGAGTGTCCAGCTCACTCGGCCCGTCATGCCAACCGACGCCAAGTGGATAAGACGGTTGAAAACCGACTCAACAACCGTCATCGGGACCAAATCTGAGACGTCCAAGGAAAGTCGGTCGGGAAACTGACCTCATCCAACAGCCGCCCGGCCTGGGTTGCCGCTCGGCACTGCATGCCGCCCGGCATGGCCCGTCGCCCGGCGGGGGAATTTTTGCCCACCGACCCTACTTCACCTACAAATACTCGCCAACACTTCGCCACCTATAAATAGAGGGGGAATTCGGCAGAAACAAAGCAATCAAGCAAGTGAAACACATTGGAGTCCATTTTCCCACTACTTTTCTTACTAGTAGAGTAGGTTAGTTAGTCAGGAGTTAGAGTCTAGTCGAGAGCATCGCTCAGGATTCCGGAAATCATCTCGGAGTCTTGATATGAGCTCTCTTGTATCTTTTCTCCTTTTGTGAGACTTATCTTTTATTAAATATAATTATCTTTTCCTTATTTATCTTCTCAAGTATTTATCTTTACTTAGTCAATTTCCTCAAGTTACAATTATCGGGAAAGAACTTTGAAGCATAGTTTACTGGTTCCCGGTTAGGATTTAATTAAGTTTAGTTCTTGAATAGAACTTAGACTTGGTTATTTCCCGGCTATTCTTCCGCTAGGCCAACGGAAGAATATCCAGTGAAAGCGTAGGCGCGGTGCCTAAGTTAACACTAGCTGGATTTGCATTCGTCCCCACGGGCTATGTGGAAGGTGGCAGGTGGTGACAGCCCTGTCCGTCCATTTAGTATTCCACCACGTTCGGGAAGTCTCAAGCAGGGTTGTCTAGCGGTAAGGTGCCCACTAGTGCACGAGGTTAGTTACCAACCCTATTAGTGGATCTTTGTTGTGCCCCGAAGTAAGCTTATTGGTGAAAGACTCGAGGCTGTACCATGGATTTGGTGTAAGCACTCAACCCGAGTAACTAGGAATTTTGAGCTTGACTAGATTTAGAAAAGTTTATCTTAGGAATTCTAGACTTAGACTCGCTATCCTCCTGGCTAGCTTAACTGATCTCTTTATCTATCTTAGTGTGGGTTTCTCCTATTTCACTACCCCAACTATTATTATTGAACATTCTTACCTCGTCTTTGGATAGTTGGTATAACTCTTATAGTCATATCTTTGTTAAACCAACATACTCTTACGCCTAGCTTCCCTGAGGAAAATAAATACGATACCTTGGAATACTCCCGGGTGAAATGCTACAATAGATGTTCCGTGCGCTTGTGGATTGGTTCACTCTTCTCTTGAAGTATAACAAACATCAACACTTTGAGTGTTGTTACCAGATAATATTTTGGTGCGACGTTAAGAAGTGCCAACAAAGGGCAAAGATATTAATTTGCAGTTCTCCATTATGTACATAACTGTAGCAGTGTCACAATCATCAGAGCAAAATATATTTGACGTGATAGTGAATAAAAGGCTATCTTTTATCATCTATATGTAAGCTTTCTGTTTCCATGCTTTTGATATTTGGCTATGCTAATTGTCAGCGGCAAGGAAAGAAGGAAGAAGAGAAAGGGAAAAAAAGAAGAGGTAACAAATGAGGAAGCAAAAAAAAAAAGCAGAAAATAGAGGGAGAAATCTACTTTGATGACACTTTTGGGAGAGGACTCCCCCTACTGGAAGTCACGGACCAAGGCGTATCTGCTGAGTCAAGGACGTGCAATTTGGGATATTGTTGAGCAGGAGTATGCTATTCCACAGGACCTGAACACTGCATCTGCAGGTGAGTTAATCAAGTATGAGAACAACTCCAAAGCTGTCAATATTCTGCTCTCTGCACTTGGTAGGAGTGAATATGATAGGGTTGCACACCTTGACACTGCTCATGCTATTTGGTATAAGCTCTGCACGTACCATGAGGGTACCAATCAAGTCAAGTCTATGCGTAATGATTCTTACAATAGACAGTATCAAACCTTTGCACAAAAACCTGGCGAGTCACTAGATGACACTTTTTGTAGGTTTGAGGCAATTGTGTGCAACTTACGGGCTTGTGGTAACCTTGTGTACAATGACAATGATAGAGCTAAGCAACTGCTGTATTCACTTGATGAAAATGCTTGGGGGGTTAAAATTGCTACTCTAGAAGAAACTGCTGACTTCAATACCTTGAACTGTGAGCTTGGCTTTGATTTCTAGCTCTCAAAAGGGTAGTCACAATGATACTTCTTATGGAACTAACCCCTCACTTGACAAGTCTTCCTTGGAGTTTGCTTTGTCTTCTCTTATTGTAGCTTCCGATGAACAGATGGAGTGCATTCCTGACAAGGAGCTGTCCTTGCTCACAAGGAAGTTCAGGAAGTTCTACAACAACCGCAAGGAGAGAAGAAGATGTGGCTCAAGAAGCTGCTTCGAGTGCGGTGATCCGAGACACTTCATCGCTGATTGTCCCAAGAGGAAGAAGAAGGCCGGGTACCGCGACAACAGCACTGAAGACTTCAAGCAGAAGAAGAACCGCTTCTACAAGAAGGGCAAGAACTCCAAGAAGTTCGCCAAGGCCATTGCACGCGCCTGCGTTGCCGCCTTGAGCGATGTTGACCTTACGTCAAGCGAAGGCCTTACAAGCTCAGAGGAGGAGGTTGAGAAGCCACGAGTCAAGAGGAAGGATGACTTCAACGGGCTTTGCATCATGGCAAAGAACAACGACGACACCGACCCTGGATCTGACTCTGACACAAGCGAGGTACCTCCCACTCTTGATGAGCTCTCCTTTGAACTTGATCATTTGCGCGATGTTCTGCTCATGCAAGAGGATAAGCTTCGCAGTGCAGTTCGTGAGAGTAGAGAGCTTAAGTCTAAGTTGGAGAGTGCTGACTTTGAAATTGCTTCACTTAGGTCTAAGCTTGCTCGTGAGGACATTGTTGTTGAGTGTGAGTCTTGTTAAGTTGTGATGAGTGATCTTGCACAGAGGGAGAGTGTGCATGCTCAAGTTGCCAGTCAGCTTGAGAGTGCCCTCAAGGAGCTTGATGAGTTCAAAGCTAGACTAACTCTTTTGGGTGCATGTCAGAAGTGCCCCAAGCTCATAGATGAGTTGGAAGCTCAGTCCCTCAAAGTCAAAGAGCTTGAGTCCAAGCTGCTTCATGAGACTCTCTCTAATGTCCTTCCACCACCTTGTGAGGTGTGTCTCTCTCTTAAGGACAAACTTGTAATCACTAAGGAGAAAAACAAAGTCCTAGTTCAGGAAAATGAATATCTTGTGTCTAGACTCCAGAGAACCCTAGTGAGTGAGGAAAAGATTGAGAGTGATTTGGCAAGAGTGAAGGAGAGTGCTTCTAGGTCAAGCTATAACTTGGGTTTGAGATTTGAAAGGTGTGACAAGGAGAGTGAGAATGTGGGTAAGTTTGTTCCTAGCTCCATCTACAAGGATGAGGAAAACACCATCAAACCCACTGACACATACTATCCACCCAATCCAAAACCCTCCTTCAACCCAAAGCAAACAGAGAAGCCAAAACCCAAACCTGCAATGGAAACCAAGCCTAATCCGAAGAGTGTCTACATTTGCATGTTTTGTGGTCGCAAGGGTCATTTGGATGAATTCTGTTATAGGCGTAAGAGGATTGAGAGGAAGCAAGCTGATTTGACCTGGGATGCTTTTTATGATGATTTTATTGACTTTCAGCCTCGCTCTTTTTCTCGTTCCTATCATGGACAGAGTCATCCCTCATATGGCTTTGATTCATGAAACAGAGGCTTTGCGTAGCAGCGCTTTGGCGCCCCACGCTTTCCCCATCATGGTGAGCGTCACTCGCATGGATTTGGCTTTCAGAGTTCTATTCTCACAACCCAAGGTTTGAGTCGAGACGCTTTAATAGGCCATGTTTTCCCCATCGTGGTTCTCATCCCATGCGTTCGAATGATAAAGTGCAAAGAACTGTGATGACTACTACCGGTCGTATGGTTAAGTGCTGGATTCCCAAATTCTTTTTGACTAACCCCAACACTGAGCCATCGACTTTCACTTCTCGTTCTTTGAAGGCAGCAGGTAGAGGCTTGGAGAACAAGTGATTGATGGATTTTGGGTGTTCGTGCCACATGACCAGAAATGCAAAGTGGTTCTCTAGCCTCACTCCCTTGAAGCGTCAGGAGTATGTGACATTTAGAGATGACAAGAGAGGAAGAGTGAAGGGAAGGGGCGCGGTAAAGGTAAATGAGAACTTCACTCTCAATGATGTTGGTTTGGTTGAGTATCTCAAGTATAATCTCCTCTCTGTCTCTCAGCTTCTCGATGTTGGTTTGGAAGTGCGCTTTAAGTCAAATGCTTCTTGTGTTCTTGATTCAAGTGGTTCCTTGGTTTGTGAGATTTCTCGCATTGGCAGAGTTTTTTAGGCTGATTTTGCTGGTTCTTCTAGTTCTAACAAGTGCTTGTTTGCTCAGTCTTCTTTTGAGCTCTGGAAATGGCATAGGAGACTGGGTCACATGAGCTTTGACTTGTTATGTCGCTTGAGTGGCCTAGGTTTGATCCGAGGATTACCTAAGCTCAAATTTGATAAGGATTTGGTTTGTGCTCCTTGTCGTCATGGGAAAATGATTGCCGCTTCTCATCCACCAATCAATTTGGTGATGACTGAACGCTCTAGAGAGTTGCTTCACATGGACACTGTTGGTCCTTCTCGGGTTCGTTCGGCGGGTGGGAAGTGATATGTTCTTGTGATTGTTGACGACTACTCTCGCTACTCTTGGGTTTACTTTATTGAGAGCAAGGATGAAGTGTTTTATCACTTTCGGAGCTTAGCTTTGAGGTTATTCAAGGAACTCCCTGGTACATTACGAGCAATTCGCAGTGATAATGGCACCGAGTTCAAGAACTCCTCCTTTGATGCTTTCTGTCTGGAGCATGGTATTGAGCATCAGTTTTCAGCACCTCGTGTTCCCCAATAGAATGGTGTGGTTGAAAGAAAGAATAGAACCTTGGTGGAGATGGCCCGGACGATGCTCGATGAGCATAGGACTCCGAGGCGGTTCTGGGCTGAGGCCATTAGCACTGCTTGCTATGTTTCCAATCAGATTTTCTTGCACTCAATTCCTAATGTGACTTCTTATGAGCTTCATTTTGGGAGAAATCCCTCGGTTTCTCATTTGTGTGCCTTTGGTTGCAAGTGCTTTATTCTCAAGCGTGGCAATCTTGATAAGTTTGAGTCGAGATCTTCTGATGGCTTCTTTCTTGCTTACTCTCTTCATGGTCATTCCTACAGAGTTTTGAATTTGGAGACTGACACCATCATAGAATCCTGCAATGTAACCTTTGATGAATCAAACTCTTGTGCAAGCAATGTGATTGAGACTGAAGGTACCAAGGAGATGGAGGAGAGCATCTTTGTAAAAGAGGATCTACAGGGCTTGGATGATGATGATGATGACTCATTCCATCTCACATATGAGCTTGTTCCTGCTGCCTCCACCACTCCAGTAGAGGGTCCAGAAGCTTCTACATCTACTTCAGCAGCTGTCGAGCGAGCTCTAGCTATGGTTGAGGGGGAGGTACACTCTGAGATAGAGGCTCCTCACCACATTTAGCATCGACATTTACCTCAACATATGATTGGTAATCTCTATGAGAGGACAACAAGATCAAGGTCTGCACATCTCGCTTGCTTTACCAATTCTCTCTTTTTTGCAACCTTTGAACCCTAGGATGTTGGGCACGCACTATCTGATGAACATTGGGTTAATGCCATGCATGAGGAGTTGGAAAACTTTGAGAGAAACAAAGTCTGGACCCTTGTAGAGCCTCCCAAAAATATCAATGTCAAAGGAACCAAGTGGGTGTTCAAAAACAAACATGGGGAGGATGGTGAGGTGGTGAGAAACAAGGATAGGCTAGTTGCTCAGGGTTTTAGCCAAGTGGAGGGCTTAGATTATGGTGAAACCTTTGCTCCTGTTGCTCGCATGGAAGCCATTAGGATCTTGCTTGCATTTGCTACTTCTAAGGGCATTAGACTTTATCAAATGGATGTCAAGAGTGCTTTCCTAAATGGTTTCATAGAGGAAGAAGTGTATGTGAGGCAACCCCCTAGCGTTGAGCACCACAAATACCCAAACCATGTGTACAAGCTTCAGAAGGCTTTGAACGGGCTAAAGCAAGCACCTAGGGCATGGTATGCTAGGCTTAAGACCTTCTTGCTAGAGCGCGGGTATGTCATGGGGTGTGTTGACAAAACCTTGTTAACTCTCAGGCATGGCAATGACTTTCTAATGGTTCAGATTTACGTGGATGATATCATCTTTGGTGGTTTCTCTCATGTTCTTATGTCTAGATTTTAGAAAGCCATGCAAAGTGAATTATAGATGTCGATAATGGGCGAGCTCACCTTCTTTCTTGGGCTTCAAATCAAGCAGTGCAAGCAAGACACTTTCATTTAATAAGCCAAGTACACGAAGGATCTCCTGAAGAAGTTCGACATGGTCAATGTGAAGCCGTTGTCTACACCGATGTCCACAACAACAGCTCTTGACCATGATGAAGACTATGAAGCGGTGGATCAAAGGGAGTACAGGAGCATGATTGGCTCCCTCTTGTACCTGACGGCGACAAGACCCGACATACACTTTGCGCTGTATCTTTGTGCTCGTTTTCAAGCTTCCCCAAGGGTGACTCATCGCAAGGCTATCAAGCACATCTTCAGGTATCTCAAATACACCCTTGAGTTTGGTCTTTGGTACTCTGCATCTTCATCTCTTGATCTCATTGGGTATTCAGATGCGGACTTTGCGCTGGGTGCATAATTGATAGGAAGAGCACTTCTGGTACTTGCCATTTTTTGGGTACTTGGTGTTTGTCATCCTTATGGCATCATTTGAGGGGGAGTTGGTGTTCTCTTACATATATGTACCTTACCATTTTCGCATTGCATCTCATATGTAATATATGCATTGGTAGATGAGCTTTGATTCTTATGCTTGCCTGTATTTCTCTTTGCTATGATTGAGCTTGAGCCTAGTCGTGTGGATGTGATAGCAAACTCTCATGCTTTGATTTTCTAGATGGCTTGTTATAGACTCTTTTGAGCAACATGCAAATCTTAAAGATAAACTAATCTTCTTATGAACCTTATGAACTATTCGTGCTAAAACATGCTCACCATGTGTATAATTGCTTTTATCCTTGTTGAAACTTGCATTGAGGCTAGTCTAGAGGATGTCTTGGCTTTGACACCTTGTGTTTGCGAAATGGAAAGCTTTGCAAATGTTTAGCTCATGATGGGACATTGTGGGAACATGTGTTCCTTTTGCCGCAAAGGCATGCTCTTTTGACTTGTGCATAAACTGAATAATCTGCTAAGTGCTTTGAGCAAGAATAATTCTCAAATGCTAAATCCAAACATTATGACTTGAAGCCTCGGGGTGTTTGCCGTATCCAGTCGTGCGACCCTCCGCATGGATAAGAGGACACAAGAGGATAAACAATAATCACTTGATCAACTGAGGTCTCTGTTGCATTTGTGATCGTTTGTAGAGCTTATTTTCTGTGAATGCTTGTTGCCCTAGTTGAGATTGAGACTGGCTAGTATCCTTTGATTCACTTGATGCTTGTTTTGCCTTGGATAGGAGTACTTACACATGTGGTGGCAGTTTTGCTCATGATAAGTAAATTTGATTCTATTTAAGCTAGTCAATCTTTCTGCTTAGCTTGTATAGCTCTTGGTGTTTATGCCTTGGTATCTATTTTTGATCTTTGTATGGTTGTGCGCCATTGCTTTTACACTTCATAGCTCTATGCTTGTGATTAGCACAGTTAAATGCTTGTATGCATAATTGTTGAAGCTCCTTGGGTTTGCATTTTCATGCATTGCATGTTTGCTTATTTTTTTGCCTCTTTGATGAGTTCATTGCCAAAGGGGGAGAAATAAGTGCCTAAGGGGAGAATTGTTGGGTCATGCACAAATAATGCTAAGAAACTTAAAATGATCCATTTTGCATTACATGAAACCTACCACAAGTCAAGGGGGATCATATCATGATCTTGAGCATTTTCTTGCGCTTTTCACATTCTTTGCATCTCAAGTCGCTTTCCTGCCAACTCTTTGTTTTGTGATCCCTACTTTGCTAGATGGCTTGTTTTCACCTTTTTCTTTGGGTTTGGCCATTTGGATGTGCTTATTCGGCTTCACATTTAAATCCTTAATTCTTGTGCATTTGGTGTTGTCAATGTACTCATCAAGGGGGAGATTGAGAAACCATGTGGAGATGTGCCATGGTTTGCAATATATGTGATGAGTAATTGACTTGAGCGGATTTGTGTTTGAGTTGAAATGTGGGAATCTGGGGATTGCATGAGTTTGTGCATGTCATGGTTATGACTAACCGGAGTTGGTGGAGGTATTGGTGTTGTTGCAGGAGTTGGGAAATGTGTTTGCTTGTCTCATGATGTGTAGGTCAGTGGAGTCGACTTGGCGGTCAACGGCGAGAGGATCGAGCACAAGTAGGAGACTTGGGGCCAGACGATCAGGAGGCCGGGTGGAGTCAAGGGTGATCCATACCGTACACGTGGAGAGGCAAGAAGCACTGACGGTTTCGCGGTTGAGCCTCAAAACCATGGTGGTGATGAAGACGGCATGTTGACCGAGTCAAGGCGAGCAGGATGCCGGTGCAAGTGACAAGGGGGCCTGATGGACAGGGACCGGGAGAGACTTGTCGGTGGTCAGGATCGCGGGACAAGGTGACACGCGTCGACATCGAGAAGTCACGCTTTGAGAATAGTGCAAGGCGGTTTGCCGGTTTGGGCCTCAAAACCAGTGGTGGCGTTTGGAGGTGCACGTGGCACCATCGCGGAGCTTGCGTCTTCGGCAAGCAAAGTTGTGAAGGGCTCGATGGCATTGGGGCGATGAGGAAAAAGGTTATGCCCCCGGTGGTAGGTGGGTGTGTTATGTAGGTCAAGGGTAGAGTTTTCATGTGGACAATAGGACTCTAGGCCTATATAAGGAGAGGTGTGGCTGGTGGAAGAGATGCCTCTCTTTCCATTAGCCTTGTGTTAGGGTTCTATTCAAAGTGCTAGGAGAGGTCTTCATGTTCTAGTGGAGAGTAGTAGGTGTGTGAGAGACATCTCTTGCTCTTCCAAATATGTTTGGGTCTAGTTTCCTAGCCTTCCAAATAAGCGTGCAAGGCAGTTTCCTAGTTTGGGCCTCAAAACCAGTGGCGGCGACTGAAGGTGCACGTGGCACCATCGTGAAGCTTGCGTTGATGCGAAACAAAGATGTGAAGGGCCCGATGGCATTCGGGTGAAGGAAAAAGAGATGAACAAGTTTGCACCCGGTGGTAGGTGGCAATGTTATGTAGGTTAAGGGTAGTGTGGTCTTTTGGACAATAGGACCCTAGGCCTATATAAAAAGAGGTGTGGCTGGTGGGAGAGGGGTCTCTCCCCATTAGCCTTGTGTTAGGAACTCATTTCAAAGTGCTAGGAGGGGTCTTCATGTTATAGAGGAGAGGAGAGGGTGTGTGAGAGACATCTCTTTCTCTTCCAAATAGTGGGAGGAAGAGGGTGGCTTCCTAGCCTTGAACCTATGGATCTTGTAAGCATGTTTCCATTATATGAGAAGTATTTTCATGCTCAAGATCTTCCTCTCTCCTTAAATCTCGAATTTCTCTTTTCCCCTATTTTTGGAGTTATTTTCGTGGGAATTTTTTATCTCACTTTTTGGGAGGTTTTTGGGCAAATTTCTTGAGGGATCTTGGTGGTATGATGAGCTAGAACAAATCCCCATAGGCCCTTGGCCGAATCCATAGATCTAGCATCTCCGATTTGAAAGATTTCTCAAGTTTCCCCTTTTTTTGGTGTTCTTGGCATAAGATCTGAAATTCATGATGATTCCTTGTGCCTTTTGAGTGGATCTCTTTAAAGGAGGGTCGTGATGTATTGAGGATGATCTGGTTCAAATTTTGAGATTTTTGGAGTTCGTTTGATAGAGTTTTGACAATTTTCTTTCCCGAACGGAGCTGCTGTTTTGCCGAGGACAGAACTTCCGTGACTGGGACAGAACTTCCGTGACCATGGTGAAACTTTCGTCAAGAACCACGGAACTTCCGTGAGTGATAGTTCTCTAGTCGCCTGGAACTTCCATGATTGATAGAACTTCCGTTGGGGACTTTGGAACTTTCGTCGGGCACCACGGAACTTCTGTCAAGCTCAGATTTGTGACTTCTCAGACCTTCCTTGTTTCCCCTTTTTGTTCCTCTTGTGCTTCCGCTATGTGTCCTATTGGTTCAAATCATTCCTAGGGTTAGCACATCACAAGTTGATGTGTGTAATCTTGGTGATTTGGTTAGAGGTTGGGTTGGGTAGTAATTGGGATATCGGCCAAGTTCTTGAGAAGAATTTTAATAGGCTCCCATTCACCCCCCTCTGGTCACCTTCTCGGTCCTTCAATTGGTATTAGAGCCCGTGTGATCACTAGTTGACCTTCACCGGTTTTATGATCCGAAGGCGACATGGAGAAGCGTGCGATCAAGCTTTGGATGTTCGATAGAGAGGACTTTCCCTACTGGAAGTCACGGACCAAGGCTTATCTCTAGATTCAAGGACGTGCAATTTTGGAGATCGTTGAGCAAGACTACGCCATACCGGCAAACCTCAACACCACGCTGTTGGCAGTTCCTAAGTGCCCCTTTTATATGTGAATATAACCCCAATTAGAGCATAATTGATACCAATTTAGGCCATTTACCTATGATTTTGCCTATATATTTGTATATGCGCTTGGAGTTTTATTGCAAAAACAGGTGAAATTGGTGATTTAAGTGATGCTGAAAGAGGACAGGAGTCCAGAAGCGACGAAAAGCACTGAAGAAACCCAGTGCGTCGATCGGCGCAAGGATGTTTTGTCCCACAGAAGTAACCGAGGCCCATTCCACATGTTTTATGGATGTTTATCTACGCAAGACACTTGAAGATATTTGCCTAGAAGATTTATAAAACTTCAAGATCTCGATGTGCAGTACAAGACTTTATCTCGAAGGAAAAGACCCACTTGGTAGCTGTGGAAGACAGATGTAAGGACCGAAGGCGTACCGAGAGGGGGGAGGGGGGGGGGTGAATCAGTAAGCCGCTCACAAAACCAAATCCTTTAATTCCACTACTTGAGTCTAACAAGATAAGCAACCCAAATAAGTCTAGTAGGCCAAGACCCTACACATGCTAGTGTTCATGATAAGATAAAGAGCGGAAGCCAATCACACTAGCCTATGCAAGCCACAAGTCACCCTACTCACTAGAGCATACAATTGCGGAATGGTAAAGAGATGGTCAAGGAATGCTCATGATTTTTTCCCGAGGTCTCGAAAGGATGGCGCCTTCCCCTAATCCTCGTTGGACAACTCCCGCCGGAGTCCCGGTCCCTCCCACCGCCAAGTGGAGTTCTCGCCCACGAGCCCGCAATCACTCCTCGAGTGAAGACATGGTGTGCGTCACCGCTACACAAAGCACAAGCTCTCCTCCCTTGAGAACTTGCCGGACTCCTCGAGCCGACACGGGCGCTCACTAGCAAACTTTATACAAACATGTGACGGCCTTCACAACCGATCACAATAGAATCGATCACCAACACCTAACCGGTCTAGGTCTCACCATAGACCAAGAGTAACATTCTAGATCACACCCTCAAGCACACCCTAGCCTTAGATGTGCAAGATGATCAAGCTACTCTTCTCTAGCACTCTCCAAATGTGCAATATCTCCACCTAGTGCTCTCCTCCTTTCCTCTTGGACCTTACCAAATGCTCTTAGCTATTCCATTGGCCAAGAGAGGTCTCCAAGACCCCATCAACGAAGTTATATAGGCTCCCAACCTCAAACTAGCCATTGCTCCACAAAATCCCCTTTCTGGACGCACTGATCGGACTGTCCCGTCTCTGCCTGACCGGACCGTCCGGTCACTCTGTAAAGGCTCTCCTCAGCCGCTGGCTCCTCTGTGCGCAGGTGATTCCTGTACTGATCGGACTGTCCGGTTATCTAACCGGACCGTTCGGTCAGTTTCTCTCTCCACTCCAGAAACTTTTGGCTGTAGCACAGCTTCTGTCTCCCTCGCACTCCTACTGACCGGACCGTCCGGTCTATACAGAGTCTCCTGCTGGTAGACTTCTTGCTTCTCGCGCTAAGTTCTAGAAAACTCCTATAGTGACCGTACAGTCCGGTCTCCACTAACCTCTCTGTCCGGTCTCTATGTCCAGAAGCTGAAACTTCCTGTCCTCACTTGACTTGGTTTCCCGGCTTCTCCGAACAGCTCCTTGGCTTCTCCACTGTCACCTAGTGCTTGTGATTTCACCAAGCAACCTTGCACATTACTGACTAGACATGACCTAAGAAAATGAGCTAGACCCACTTGATAGTCTAGTTTTTCCTATGGATTCAAAGTCCTAACAACTACTCAAGTGTTCCAAACACTTGCACCATAGCTTGTTCTCCGCTTTGATCCATCTCCATCAACCCTTGGACTCCATCAAGTTCACAAGCCTCCATGCTTACGGTCATTGTCATCAATCGCCAAGGACACCATCATCCATATGATTTGCAATAGAGTTAAGAGATGATTCCTACATAGACAACACTCGTGTAGATGTTAGCCCACAATTTCATAGTTGTCATCTCTCACCAAAACATCCATACCTCGAGGATCCAATCATCAATGGTCATGAAGCTTACAATCTCCCCCTTTTTGGTGATTGATGACAACCACTACTTAATTGAAAAACTTCAATCAATAAACAACCGGGCTAATCAAGCTACACAAAGATCGAGAGGAACCACAACTAAATAAGAGAGAAATGCATAAGATCCTACTCAATCAAGCATCATCTAGAGATATAAGGAAAAGAGTAAAAGACTCACTCTAGATGAAACATGCATGCATGCCATGGCAATATATTGAATGAAAGCAAACTGACATGCAATGTAAGACATGAATGATGAGATGCAACAAGTTAGCATGGAAATGCATAAGAATTAGGAACAAGCATCCATCATTATGATATCATACACAGGCATACATGATAATTAATGAATACAAGGCACTGCTTATGAAAAGGAAATAAACCAAGTGAGATCAAAATGAATCAAACACAAACGAATGAAAACCATGACTCATCAAAATCCACGAACAATGAATAATTCCTCAAAATAAGAACCAAATGATCTATCTCCCAACACCTCGTAGCTCCCCCTAGATACAAGCTACTCTCAATTGTAACAAGATCACACTCCCACTCCCCCTAGACCTAATATCTTATCCCCTTTTGGCAACAAGCACCAAAAAGCCAAAAAGGCGAGAAAAGATGAACATCTAAGCGCTCGTGGTCGAAGGAGGTGGTGCAGTAACGTCCTCTATGGGCTCTGCTCCTGGCTGCTCCTGAGGTGAATCCTGCTGTGCTTCCTGAGCATGTGCCGCCTGAGCATCCAGCTACTCAAAGAAACCAAGGTCTGCAGGCAAGTCAGACCCACTGTCCTGTGCTGCTGGGGTGACCATGGCAGTCTCCTGAGCTGAAGTCTGGAATAGTAAGAGGTCTACCACATCCTGCTGAGAGAAGCCTCCACGGACAAGATCCTCTGCTGCCTGAGGGGTAAGAGTGGTAACGGTGGCAGTAAGAGGTCGAGTTGAAACTGTAGCTATCTCTAGGGCGATCTGGGAGTCTACATGAGTAGTGTGCACGATGTCTGAGAACATACTCCTGACTGGTAAGTACTGGGAGCTGGAGGGTCTTGCCATCTACGAGCTCAAACAATGCGACGGTGAGACGAACAACGCCGACACAGAGAATGCTGACACGGGAGAGAGCTGAGCTGAAGAGAAAGTATGTCCTGCTCCCCCTATCGGTAAGATCCCTGAGAGTGACAGTACGCTAGACTGTGCTGTCATCAAAGCTATGAAGGGTCCTGTCTGAGTCTGCAGCTGCTGGAACTGATGAAACACTAAAGGTTCTGGCTGCTGACCAGCCTGCCTCTGAGTAAGCTTCGTCATCTAAGTCACCAGAGCGGAGACAAGTGCCATATGCTGATGCTGAAGATCTGCCTGTCCTCTGATAAGCTCCATCATCTGACGTCTGTCCTCTGACACACTATGCATAAACTCTTCCAACCATCCTGCTAGTGCTGTCACTATGACAGTGTCCTCAGATTGCAAACCTGTCGGCTGGGGAGGTGCTCCTGTGCTTGCTGACTCAGGAACCACCGTCTCTGGCTGAGCTGCCTGCTCATGTAGTATCAATGACTCCTGCTCCTCCTCTCCTGTGGGTTGGCTAGAGGTAGACTAGGATCCCCTAGGGATTCTAGGTGAGTAGCTGGTGGTCACCTCAGGGAAAGCGTCATACTGCTCCTCCATCACTAGGCCCATCCTCCTCAAGAGATAGCAAATATAGGGGTCGTAGACCAAGTGACGTCCTCCAACCATCTCTAAGATCACCTCCTCCATCTCTCCAATCAAAAGGTCTGCCAAGTCAAAAGACTGCCTCCTCAAAATAGCTGCTACAACCCACTGGTGGAGAAGTGTGAACTCCTCTCTGTATCCTGACCTAGGGATGATAGTCTTGGTGACTATCGCTCTCACCACCTTAGCCTCTGCAGTGAGTATCACAGGGCTTCTCTCAAAGTTTGGTGTGTGAGGTGGTGGAAAGGCAATCGACACCATCTTGTCCGTAGGCATCTTCCCTCCCTGAGGTCTGCGGAGTGGTGCAAGTGTACCATAGGCACTCCTGTAAAGAAGGAAGTCTGAAGACAAGAGTCCTATGTTATGGATCAGATCCTATCTGGTCACACGCTGTGGCTGCCCTCTGAACAAGAACCAGAACTCTGAACGGTCTATGGCAACCCACAGTGTGGCGTAGAACTCTAGCACCACGTCCTCTCTGAACCTGGGTGGAGCAGTAACTAGCTCTGCTAGACCTGGTAAGTACGTGAAGTACTGCTCCATCTCTGTGTCAGTGGCCCACCTCATGGCCTCGTACGTCGTGTACTACTGCAGTACGAAAAGTATGTCCTTGCTCTTCAAGCCTAGGTAGCGTCTCAGACCCTCTCCAATCCTCCGCCGGAGGCCTGTCCAGTACCTCTCTCTAGCAGCGGGGTCTCTGGGGACTGGAACCCACTGCTCGAAGGGTACCAAGTGAAGTGCCTTAAGGTCCTTTGTAGGAACCTTAAGTATATCCGGCTCTCCAGCTGCCTGAACCAATCTCTACAGCCTCCTCGTGCACACCTCACAAGTACACCTCGGGTCTCCTGCCCGGTGAGCTGTCCTCTGGGGAACAGTCTGCTTTGTCTCCTCCTCTGACTCCTCAGCCTCCTCCTCTACGAGATCCTCAGACTTTGAGGTCTCCTCTCCAGTCTCCTCCTCCTCAGACTGCTCTTCCTGCTACCTGGAGGATCCCTGATCCGTAGTTCTCGACGATCTCCCCTGACGGGAAACTGGAGTACGCTGTGGCCATGGCGGTGGCACAACCCCGGCTGCTAGAGGTGCAGTCCTCTACCTGGTGCTCCTTCTTAAGCTCTGTGTCTAACGGGGCTGCTCTAAGATCAGCCGTGTCTCCGAAGTCCTCCGTGACTGCTCCATGACATCCAGGTGCCTAGCCACTCTCCTGGCTCTCTCTGACTCTGGATCCAGTCTCTGTCTCTTTTTGGTCTTTGGCTTCTCAGGCATCTTCCCCTTGCCTTTGTCCTGTCCTGACCCTGCCATATCTACTGACTGCTGCTATCACTGCACGCACATAGGTGTAGATAGGATAAGCATAGAGTCCTAATACATCTACAAACAAAGCATTGCTAGGAAAGAATACGCAATAGAAACCCTAGCACTGAATGAAGGACATGATCACTAGACAATTATGCAAAGTAACAACAGTGATCATTGACTATATGTGGTTAGTGCGAGTCATTTAGTGTGCAGTCAAATAGTGGGCAATTAATCTAACTGCAGACTAAATATGAGACAAACCCTAGATATGCAATTAATGGATATTCTTCGAATTAATTGCATCCTAGGTTGAGTCAATTAGCTAATTAATGCAACTAATCATGAGTAGATAACTACAATTGTATCAATTAAGCTAATTACTCAGAATTTAGGGTATCAATTGATGAAAGGAGTGAATGGCACAATACCCTGGGGGGAAGTCGACACACCGAGATCAAAGAACACCACTGAACGCGCTCTGATCACCAAGAAAGGTCAAGACTTGAACTTTGCCGGCAATGGAGAGCGAGGGGGAAGTCACTGTGCTTGCGCGCGCGTGGGAGAGGAGGAAACTGGTGGCGCTGGAGCGACGGGGGCGGTGCTGCACGGCGGCTGCTGCTGCGGCGAAGGCAGCGGCGGCTATTGGCGGTGGCGCCGTTTGGCTCTGGAGCTCGGCGGCAGCGGCAGCAGGGAAAGCGGCGGTGCTCTGTTGTGCGCGCGGGAGTGAGGGTGAGCGCAAGTGGTAAAGGAAGCGCGGGCGTGGCGAGGCGGTCATGCGAGGGCGAGCGGCAGCGATGGCTCAGGTCGGCGAAGGCGGAGACGACGGCGTCGGGAACGTACTCTCGGCGCTGGATTCGAACGGGGAACCGACCAAAACTCCTCTGATGGATTTTGACCTAGGTCAAATAGACAAGGAACGCCCGTGATTCAACAAGGATAGATCAATGGCTCAGATCAGAGAGCATATCGCGCGATCAACTCAAGTGACCGGACGGTACGGTCTCTAGACCGGACTGTTCGGTCTACTCTGGGTCTACTGGCGAACCATACAGACCAGACGGTCCGGTCACTAGGACTGTACTGTACGGTCTCTACGACCAGACTCTACAGAACGCCGTGCCCAAGGGCATTGACCAGACTATATGGTCCGAATTTCGGACTGTACAGTCACTACCATATTTTCGCTGAATCAAGGAATTTCTCCATTTTCCAAGTGCCCTCACTAAACACACAAATAAACACCGCACTTGGAATATAGAGGGAACTCTCAAACACTCTTTTTCAAATAGTGGCACTCTATGACCTCATAGTTTTCGCAAATGCCAATAGAAAGATTGAGCAAATAAGAACCAAGGCAAATAAGAACCAAAGGGTATGTATGAGCCTTAGTCCATGAACCACGCGAGTAGATTTAACCTCAGAGTTCATAAGAGCTTGCTCAATGGGCATGAAGCACAATCCTTTCCTTTGGTCACACTTACGGAGATGTAATCTCATATAGAGCATGAGGCACAAATATCTCTAAAAAGTGACAAGCCTCCTTTGTGTTTCCTATATGATGCATGCAACAAGCATTTTATATATGCAATGAAAGTAAACATGCCATGTGAATGCAAGCAATGTTAAAGAACAATACACAAAGGAAACCTAACAATGTCAAGTTTGATCCCCTCCCAAGCTTACTCAGTATAAGCCATGCCCTTGCCTTGAGAGATGTCAAACCACCATCTCAAGCACTCCCCCTTGCTTATAGCTATCTTGGATGGGTTAGACATTGATTAATTTTTATGTGTTTTTCTTTTAGTTATTTACACATGCATGGATGCAAAGCATACTAGTCACAAAGGAGTCCTAATTACCATGCAATGCAAGAGAAAGAAAAAACATACTACAACTACCAAGAACTAACACGGTTATCTCCCTTATGAGTAGATAGGTCGTTGAGGTCCATGTCACTTGTGGTGGACTTCACATGATCTTCATAAAAGCGCTCGGTCCACCACCACCACCATCTATGTCTTGTTCTTGGGCACCCACTTGTACGTAGCCGATCTCTCAAGATCAACAATGCACTTAGGCACCCATATGCTCTTGACCTTCCTCTTCTTGTTTGATGGTCCCAAGGCCTTAGCTTTCACCTTGCCATCCTTGTTCCCAAAAAGCTTGAAATGTGTGTTCTTATGAAACAAGTTAGCGTTAGGTAAAACAATGGAACTTCTCACCATGGAACAATCTTTGGTGGCATGGCCATCCTTGCAACACCTCTCGTAATAGTAGTCATCGACGAGAAGGGTTTTGATCCATGTGGGGATGGAATTACTCGTCCGTATGATGTCGATGATAGCAGGATATGAGACAAATCCCCGGTGTGAGACATTGTTCACAAGGTTCCTCCTAAGAATCTCCTTGTGGATGGCTCTACCTTGTGTGAGCCTCTCAAAGCCGTCCATCACCGTCTTCCTCTCTTCCTTGATCTTGTGATATTCTTCCAAAATGAATGGATCAAGAGAAGAAGTCTTGGAGATTTCATTTACTTGGTTCTTCCCAAGTATCTTCCTATGAGTGGCTTTGAGTCTCTCAAATCCCTCTATCATCATCTCCCTCTCTTCCTTGAGCTTGTGAAGTTCCTTCAAAACAAGTGGCTCAAGAGAAGAAACCTCAACCGAGGTGGTTAGTTCATCACACATAGTAGAAGCATCACTGTTAGATGAACTAGATGGGGGAGAGGCAAGGTTCTCAACATTGATGGCCTCAAAAGTAATCTCAAGAGCCTTGTACTTCTTATGAAGCTCTACATGATCACCCTTGAGTTTGTCATAACTCTTGTTTAGGGCCTCATGAGATGTCACAAGGTCCTTGAGCTCACTCTCAAGCTCACCAACATGGTCCTTAGCCAACTTACACTCTTTTCTTACCACATCCAACATTTTGGATTTCTTGATGGCGATGTCGCGGGCTTGCTCAAGCATACTCCAAAGCTCGGCACATGAGAGCTCCTCATCATTGTTATCATCGCTGCTCTCATCCTCACTCTCCCCAAGTTGGCTCGTGGCTATGAGGCACATGGGTGGTGGAGGAAGAGCTCGTGTAGGTGCGGTCTTGATCATGGCTAGACCGGCCACTTCTTCATCACTTGAGGAAGAGGACTCATCACATGAGTCGTCACTTGTCCACTCTCTAACATGGGCCTTACGAGAAGACTTCCTCTTGTAGTCTTGAGCTTTGCTTTTGCCTTTGCTTTTGTCCTTGTTGAAGTACCTCTTCTTCTTGTGCTTGGCCTTGGGATCTTCTTCTTCTTCACTTGAATCTTATGACTTGAATGCTTGTTTCTTGGGCTTTGGGCACTCTCGAACAAAGTGATTCTTTGAGCCATAATTGAAGCACTTTCCCCTTGACTTGGAAGCAAACTTGTTCTTGAAGTTCTTCATCTTCCTCATGAGAACAGCCAAGTCCTCGTTCAGGTCACCCTCATCATCATCTTCTTCATCATCATCCTCAATGATCACCTTCTTCTTGTTCTCCTTGCTCTTTCTAGATTCTTGCTTGTCAGCCGGTAGAGCAAGATTGGATGGTTGAGGATCATCCAACCCCAATTGGTAGCTCTCGAAGGCGGTGATCTTGTCAAGTACATCCTTCATGGTCTTGGTCTTGAGGTCACCTTGCAAGATGAAGTTGATGATGGACTCATACTTGGGGTCTTTGAATAGCCTCAAGAATATTCTTATCACCTCGACGGGCTTCATCTTGAAATCATCCCCAAGTGCATTGATCTCCTCCACTAGTACATGAAAATAAGAATGAACAGTGTTAGCTCTCTTATGTGGCAATCTAGTGAAGTTATCATACTTGTTCTTCAGCACATAGTATCTTTCCTCGTTGACATCACTAGTGCCCTCATAGAGCCCCTGAATCTCAGTCCAGATACCATATGCTGAGGAACTAGCATTAAGCTGAGCAAAAACATCCTTAGATATGCAAGCAAACAAAGCATTCTTGGCGTTAGCATTACACTTAATGTAGTCAGGCTCAAGTAGGTTCACATTCGCATCGGACTCGTGAGTGACCGACCATATCTCTGGATCAAGGGACTGAAGGTAGGCTTGCATGCGAGCCTTTCAATAAGCATAGTCCTCACCATTGAATATGGGAACACTCCCCGCCTATCCCGGCATCCTTACTCAAGGCGGTGAAGCCTCAAAGATGAGCACTTGGCTCTCATACCACTTGTAAGGACCGCAGGCGTACCGAGAGGGAGGGGGGGTTGAATCGGTAAGCCGCTCACGAAACCAAATACTTCAATTCTGCTACTTGATTCTAACAAGATAAGCAACCTAAACAAGTCTAGTAGGCCAAGACCCTACACATGCAAGTGTTCATGATAAGATAAAGAGCGGAAGCCAATCACACTAGCCTATGCAAGCCACAAGTCACCCTACTCACTAGAGCACACAATTACGGAATAGTAAAGAGAGGGTCCAAGAATGGTCATGATTTTTTTCCCAAGGTCTTGGAAGGATGGCGCCTTCCCCTAATCCTCGTTGGACCACTCCCGCCGGAGTCCTGGTCCCTCCCGCCACCAAGTGGAGTTCTCGCCCACGAGCCCGCAATCACTCCTCGAGTGAAGACACGGTGTGTGTCACCGCTGCACAAAGCACAAGCTCGCCTCCCTCAAGAACATGCCGGCCTCCCCGAGCCAACACGGGCGCTCACTAGCGATGCCCCTTTCAACGGCAGGCTCAAACCATGTACAAACGTGTGACGGCCTTCACAACCGATCATGATAGGCTCGATCACCGACACCTAACCGGTCTAGGTCTCACCATAGACCAAGAGTAACAATCTAGATCACACCCTCAAGGACACCCTAGCCTTAGATGTGCAAGATGCTCAAGCTACTCTTCTCTAGCACTCTCAAGATATGCAATATCTCGTCCTAGTGCTCTCCTCTTTTCCTCTTGGACCTTACCAAATGCTCTTAGGTATTCCACTGGCCAAGAGAGGTCTCCAAGAATCCAGAAATGAAGTTATATAGGCTCCCAACCTCAAACTAGTCGTTGATCACCTTTCTGGACGCACTGACCGGACTATCCGGTCTCTGCCTGTCTGGACCGTCCGGTCACTCTGTAACGGCTCCCCTCAGCTGCTGGCTCCTTTGTGCGCAGGTGATTCATGTACCGATCGGACTATCTGGTCACCTGACCGGACCATTCGGTTAGTTTCTCTCTCCACTCCAGAAACTTTCGGCTATAGCATAGCTTCTGTCTCCCTCGCACTCCTACTAACCGGACCGTCTGGTCAATAGACCTAACCGTCCGGTTTGTACAGAGTCTCCTGCTGGCAGACTTCTTGCTCCTCACGCTAAGTTCTAGGAAAGTCCCATAGTGACCGTACAGTCCGGTCTCCACTAACCCCTCTGTCCGATCTCTATGTCCAGAAGCTGAAACTTCCCGTCCTCGCTTGACTTGGTTTCCCGGCTTCCCCGAACAGCTCCTTGGCTTCTCCACTGTCACCTAGTGCCTGTGATTTCATCGAGCAACCTTACACATCACTGACTAGACATGACCTAAGAGAATGACCTAGACCCTCTTGATAGTCCAGTTCTTCCTATGGACTCAAAGCCCTAACAACTATTCAAGTGTTCCAAACACTTGCACCATAGCTTGTTCTCCACTTTGATCTATCTCTATCAACCCTTGGACTCCATCAAGTTCACAAGCCTCCATGCTTGCGGTCATTGTCATCAATCGCCAAGGACACCATCATCCATATGATTTGCAATAGAGTTAAGAGATGATTCCTACATAGACAACACTCGTGTAGATGTTAGCCCACAATTTCATAGTTGTCATCTATCACCAAAACATCCATACCTCGGGGATCCAATCATCAATGGTCATGAAGCTTACAACAGAGGAACCGACTCGAAAGAGAAACCAGAGAAGACACGGCTTGCACCCTCGACGCAATCCTGTGTGCCGATCGGCGCAACCGCCTTATTTGCTAGAAACCAAGTCCTTTACGAGTAGAACCTCTATAAATAATTGTAAGCCCTGGCCGCGACCTAGGGGACACGAAGGAGGCATCAGAGGGACAACAGATCCGTGAGTTAGAGCCACCGGGGTTTGCCCCATTAGAATAGATCTCTAGTTGAGTTTCAAGAACCATTGGTGTAAGAGTTGATCCGTCAAGGTAGGCCATCTCAGCGGTGATGAATCTTACTCTATGTATCTCAAGGATGATCAAATATGTTGATGATGGTTTCGGTGATTTGTCTATCTTGATTCTGTAATCATGCATATGCTTATTCCAATTGTTTAGTTCTAGGCTAAGTAAGTCGATATTATCTTGATGGTGGTGATCAGGATTGTATTCCGACATTGTATTGATTATGGTTGCTTGATGATGCTAGTAGTGTGGTTTAGTGGTGACAGCACTAAACCTGCGTATCACTATTGGATAGTCGAGTAGGGTAAGATACTCGCGCGATTAAGGGTTTACTCTCGGCAGCGATAAATCGAGAGCCACTCGGAAAGGTGGGTGGTATTATCCATTATAGGTTTTCATTGATCCATGTAATTGCCATTATGATGCTATTTGATTGGACATTCTGGTTACGATCTCACTAGTAGATATCTGGCTACTCACTTAACAACTTAGGTTTACAGGGCATCTGGCGCACTTTGGCTTAGATTCATTCGTGTGCCGATCGGCTCAACTCCATGCTGATCGGCGCAATCACAGATTCGCTAATGTGCCGATCGGCTCAACCCTACGCCGATCGGTGCAACGACAGATTTGCTATCTGGTGCATCTTTGCGCTGGCCAGTCTCCCCTCATGCAACTCGAACTCGATAGTAGCCTTGACTAGATCTTTTACTGTTAACTTTGTTTAATAATCCCTAAGGTCCTAGTGGATACGATAAACCTTGGAATGCTCAATTTAAGGGAAAAATTGCTACAATCATACACCGTCCTCTTGCGGTATATAAGTGGGTGCGTAGTTATGACCAACAAGCTCTATTTTTCTGGCGCCGTTGCCGGGGACCATAGGAGGTTTTTAAACATTGTTTGATGTATTAGTGTTTAGTCATTGTGTTTTATTTGTCTCTTTAGTACATATATTCTGTTAAGTGAAACTAATAGGTATGGACGGTCCTAAGTCAAACAAACCCTCTAATTACACCGATGATCCAGAAAGGCTCTTTCGCAAGAAGAGATTAGCAGAGAAGAGAAGAAAGTCACTTAGATTTAACTGGAGAAGCAGTCCATGCCAACCCTCGAGTATTATTCACAATTGTAGATCCAGAAGGAGAGGAGATGGCAGAGTTACCCTTGGTTAATCGTTTCAAGCCTCAATTGACTAATGTTGTCAAGACATATTTCCAATAAGCTCAAGAGCAGCATCTATATCAACTGGAGAGATATGTTGGATTAGTGGCGCAATAATCATTCACAGGTTCAGAAGATCCCAATCACCATTTGCAGCACTTCCTTGAAGTTTGTAGTACATTCAAGATTACAGGATTGACCGGATATCAGGCACATGTGCGGTTGTTCCCCTTCTCTCTAGTTGGACGCCCCAAGCAAATGTACAATGGATCTGAAAACACAGTAAAAACTGTGTGGGACACTTTAGCAGCTATATTCTTAGCCAAATACTTCCCTCTTGGTAAGATTCAAGCTCTGAAGAATAAGATTCTTGGATTTACGCAAAACGTTGATGAGAGCACTGGACAAGCATGAGAAAGATACAATGAATATATGGATGCATGCCCTCATCATGGTCTAACGGTTGGAGAAGTTGTTGAGAGATTCTACATGGGATTGAATATTCTATCTCATCAACACTTAGATGCTTCAGCTGCGGATTCATTCATGTCGAAGACTCCCACCCAAGCTATGGAATTGATCAAGTTGCTAGTTGAAAATCAATCATGGGATAGTGAGGGAAGTGAAAGGAATTTACAACCTTTAAAAGGAGTGGCAAAGAGTGTGATTGAGAGGACTTATGAAGACTTGGTTATGGATCGCCTCGATGCTATTCGAAGAAGGTTGGACAATAATCATCATATCCCTAAGGAAGAGCCACTCAAGCTAGCAGAATCATGCTCCACTTATAGTGAGTGTGGAGAATCTGGTCATGTGCAGAAAGATTGCCCTGAAGAGATGAAGATGCTAGAATATATGAAGAATAGTGGATGGAATCCCCAATTTCAGCAGCAAAGAAGTTCTTTCTCTCCTAGTTCATCCATGCAAAATTCGATCCCACTTCGTGTCCAATGTCATGAGTTCTTCCAAGCTCAAGATAAGATCAACAAGGACAACCAAGCTAAATTTGAGGAGATTGATCGTATCCTTGGGGGAATTAATGACAAGGTGATAGAGATTGGGAGCTCCAATGAGTAGATTTTGAAGCATACCAAGATTATGGAGCAACAGATGAGACAGTTATTGCAAGCCATTCAAGATAACAAGGGGGCTATTCCTGGCAATACGATGTCTGCAGAACAGTTGAAGGCAATAGCTACATGGTCAGGAAGGCAAACAGAAGATCTAGAGCACTCTGCGGGAGCAAGGAAGACCCGCGCCGATCGGCTCAATGAGAGCACCGATCGGCGCAAGGAGGATATTGACCTCTCTGGTCTGAAAAAGGGCAAGGAAACAAAGGAACATGGCCCTGCCACGTTCTTGGATACTCAACTGCTGACCAACACAGAAAGAGCGCGGCAACACGACGAGCAACTCACAAGGTTCGATATTATGAAGAAGCTTTACATCAATGTCTCTTTTGTTGATGCTATTCAAGTACCTATCTTTGCCAAGTACATCAAGGACATGATGAAAAACAAGAAATCCATGGTTTCTGAGGAGGTTGTGAAGGATACTAAGGAACCTACGTCGGCAATCAATGATGTTGCACTTGAGAAGAAACCTGACCCTGGATCACCAAGCATCAAATGCATGATTGGAACAAGGATATTTGATAGGTGTTTGTGCGATCTTGGAGCGAGTGTAAGTGTTATGCCCCTTCATATATTCACAAGTCTCAATTTGCCTAAATTGGAGCCTACGGGTATGTGTTTGGAGTTAGCCGACCAGTCGGTACGTTTCTCTGATGGAATTGCTGAGGATGTGCCTGTTCAAATTGGAGATCACATCGTCCTCGTTGATTTTATTGTGCTTGATATGGATAAGAGGACAAGGACCCCGTTGATCTTAGGGAGACCCTTCTAGAGGACAGCAAAGGCAAGTATTGATGTTGGAAGTGGTGAGATAAGCTTTGATATAAGTGGGACTCCCTACTCTTTCAAATTCCGCCCAAAAGGAGAAGAGTGCCGTGCTGTTGATGAAGTAAAGAGATACAAGACACCGTGGCAATGTGGCATCGAGAGTAATTGGAGGGAATGTATGGATAGGTCGTCCGAGGTATATGAGCCATAGAGATGAGAAAACCTTGTATTGTGTCACACCCCAAAATTTCAAATTTTGGTTTGTGACCCAATTCCACTAAATTTAAACTTTTTTTCAATAGATTAAAATTTATTAGATAATTATAATTTATTATAGGCAAAAGGGTTATTTTCTAAATTAAATAAATTAATTTAGGTTATTACTATATGTTGCATTCATGCTGCCCTAGTTGCATTAGGATTTTCTTGAGTGCAAAAAGGTATTTAAAAATGCGTTTAGTAATTGACTTTATTTTGTTTTTGAAATAGGAAATAGAAGCAAAATGGGAAGAGAAAAGAAAAGGAAGAAACCCCTCTCTGGGCCGAGATCTCTCCCCGCGGCCCAACTTCCCCCTCCCTCTCTTTTGGCCTGCCCGGCCCAACCTCTTCCCTCTCTCTTCCCCCCCTCTCCTCTGGCCTACGGCCGAAATACCCTGAGGCCCAGCTTTTTCCTCCTCTCCCCTCTCCCCGCCTGGGCCGAAGCTCCCGCGGCCCAGGTCCCTCCCCGCGCGCGCCTACCATGGCCCACCCGCCTGCGCGGCCTAGCCACAGCGACCCGGACTAGCAGCCCCGCCCGCTCTCATTGATAGCCTAGCCCCACCTGTTGTCCCCCACCTCTCGACTCCCTCTCTCCCAGCCGCCACCGAAAATCACCGGCCACCCGCCCGATCCCGCTTTCCCCCGCCTCCCCAGCTCCCGAAACCAATGCACGAGTGCCGCGCACCCCTCCGCTTCCCCTCCCCCCCCCCCCCCACCTTCTGGCTATTTCAGCCGTTATCGAGCCCCGCGCGCATCAATGGTGCTAGTGGCGATTGATGGCCGGAGACCCCCCTCCCCCACGCCGACTCAATTCCTCCCCTCCGCACCTTTAAATCGGGCCCCCGGCGCCGCACTTCGCCGCCGCCCCCTTTCTGCTCCTTCCCGCCCGCTCGCGACCACCGGAGCCACCTCCCCATCAAGCCTCGCCCGCCGCCGCTGGATTCCCTTGTCGCCAACCCACCTCCAGCCATCCCCGACCCTGCGCGACGCCTGGGTAAGAACCCCCTCGCTCCCCTCTCCATCCTCGTCCAGTCGGTGCTGAGAACCGACCGCCAGAGCGCCCAGACGGCCAACTCCGGCGAGGCCGTCCATTGCGCCGCCGCCGCCTCCCCGGTCGCCGGCGCCGCCGCCTCACTTTTGCGCATAGGCCCCTGAGTTTTGTTAAAATTATATTTAAGACCTAATTTTTATCCAGAACCTTTATTTAATTATAATTAGATCCCTGAGTTTGTTTTAGCACTATATTTTTAGATAATGCCACACTTTTGCGCATAGGCCCCTGTACCATTCTGAATTAATATTTTAGCCCCTGAATTTTTGTAGAAACACCCCTGCACTTACTTTTAATTATATTTTAGTCCTGTCTTTTTTTCACTTTAGTCCCTAAGCTTATTTTAAATTATATTTTAGTCCCTAAACTTTTTGTAAACTATATTTTCACCCTGTTATTTTACAATTAAGTCCCTATACTTTTCTAAAATTACTTTTAGGTCCCTAAACCTATCTGTTTTTACTGTTTTAGCCCTAAAGCTTCAAACCTTCATAACTTTTCAACCGTAACCCGGATTTAAGTAATTCTTGCGCACACCCGATCGTACCAATGCGTACTATCTTTTGAGTTTGATTTTAAAGTATTTTATCATTGTTTGGTGTACTGTTGTTAGTTTGTTTATATGATTGTGTGCATGTTGTGCCTACGTGACGTTAATTAGAGAACGGGTTGTTCCTGGAATCGCAAGAGCATGAATTGAAGACCTGAGCAGCAACATCCATTTCCAGGCAAGTGTCCTTGATGCATCTTGTACCTATTATAACATTTATTGTAGAAATGCATGCTTGTGTCAATTGAATGGGTACCTATTGTTAGGGTTTTCCCTAGTATTGCTTTATCCTTTTGCTTGTCGCCTTGAACTAGTTGGTTGCTTGGTTGTGGGTAGATAATGCTTAGATTGCTTGTGGGATATTGGGTGATATTAACCTTGATTAATGAACTATGTCACTTCATGGGTGGAATGGTAATTTATGTTAGCAACATGGACTTAGGGATCTATGCAAGCTGGATGAAATGGATGTGGTGCCGTGAGCACATGGTTGGTGGTGATAGGCTTGTTGTAGATCCTAGTAACCGGTTCTTGGAGCGATGACCCAGGACAACAGTGCCATCACAAGGTTGCTATGGAACTGCTTGGCTGATTAATTAGGAGTTCTCCCAGTGTTGGTGTAACATTTTGGTGGAGCGGGGAATGGAAGTCAAGAGGACTGTCCTTGTATCCGAATGGCTCAAGAGGGGGGCTCCTAGGGTGATGAGCTGCTTAGTGATGAACTATCACTTATGGACGGGAGTGGAACCTTAGTGGCTAGCATGTACTGAGAGACCCTTTGTAAAAGCCTTGTAGTGATTTCCTGGCCACACACCTAAGGAAGTGTGCTAGTGCTTGGCCGGCATGGCAACATGGAGACTCTAGTCCATCTGGCAACAGGGGATGAAATCACGACTTGTGGGTAAAGTGGTACAAACTCTGCAGAGTATCAAACTATCATGATAGCCGTGCTCATGGTCAAGAGCGACCTGGAATCCTCACAAGATTAGTTGGTTATGGGTTGGGTTGGTTGGGATGGTTTGGACATGGATTGAGTAGTACCACATGGATTTGATGGATGGGATGACCCCACTTAGTAATTAGGTTGCATAGGACATTAAAAGCTCATGAAATAATCCTCATTAAGCCTTCCTTGACTTAGCGCCATGTCATCTTTTCCTCCACTTGCTGAGTACGACACGTACTCACCCTTGCTATACCATATTGCTGCTTAGCTACAGGACAATAAAGGTACAACTGTGAAGATGATGGAGGAGTCTAGGCATGCGGTCTTCCGATCGACTTCCTGTGGGAACCGAAGGACGCCAATGCTTAGTTTATTCTGCTGCAATATAATCTTTTTCTTTTGACCTACGGGTCACCCTTGTAATAATATTATCGATTTAATAAAGATATTTGTTCTTTTATCACAGTAATTGTCCTGTGTGCGTGAAAACTTGTTCCTGGGGACGCATGCAGATGCATTCTGTTTTGGTCGTCGGAACCGGGTGTGACATATTGTCGCGGCCTCACATCCCGCACCGTGACACTAAGGATTGATTGTTTGCGGGGAGGTCAAGCTCTTCGACCTCCAAATAACTAGAGCGCTCTTGGGAGGCAACCCAATGAACGGACGATTTAGATGTTGTTTAGTACTTATGGGAGGGCAATCCATTTTATTTAGTTAATGCTAGCCGGGAGGGTAACCTGGTTTTTTTAATTCGCTTGCTTGTAATAAAAACAATCTCTTGAATAAAAGAATTAGAAAAAGTATGTGCTTAATTTTTGTGTGCTCTTGCATTGTCTGTTTATTGGTGCAAAGTTGTGTATATACCTACTGTAGACTAACAATGCAGGAGTATAAAAAGAAAAAGATGAAAAACAGGAAGGAACAGAGCTCACGCTGATCGGCGCACTATTTCCCAAGTCAGGACAGAAGGTTGACGACACCCATAAAGGGGTGCTAAAAGGCAACCAACACAGTAATTTTTAGAGACGGAACTATTCTCAAGGTAATCAAAAATCTTTTTGAATAAATTTTTATGTGCAAAATGGTTGTTAAATACGTAGGAAAGGAGGGCAGCATCTAGCGAGAAGCGAGGGGCCCGGAGCAGAAATGTACGTCGCGCCGATCGGCGCACGCCAGCACCAATCGGCTCGGCTACCAGATGGGCCCCTCTACGTGTGTTAATGCTACAGGAACATTGGGAAAGTGGAAATTAGGTGAAGGAGATGAACACGAGACATCAGGATCAGCGCCGAACCCCAAGACGTGGTGCAGGGGACTTGCGCCGTTCGGCGCACCACTGCGCCGACCGGCGCGGGTACCTGTACGGTTCCCAAATGTGCGACAAAAGTGGCACGCGTTGATTTCAAGGAACAAGTATGATTTCTATGCAAGTGTTTAGTGCAGAGAAGACATGGAATTGACCAAAAGCTAAAAAAGAGACGATGCACCAATCGGCGTGGGCCCGCACCGATCGGCACAATCAATCAAGACGTCGGGATTCCGTGCTGTTCCCCTGCCAGCCGACATGATGTTCTGGGAAATGACATAAAGGAGGGGAATCAAGAGCCACAATTGTCGGAGGATTCAATATTTGAATTGTGCCAACCGGCGCAACCCTGGACCTATTGGCGCACTCTCACATTTTGAAATTTCAAGGCGGGTCCTTCTCCTGGAAGTTTCCCACGCTATAAAAGGGAGGCCAGGCGCCCCCAGTTCATCACACCATCCCTATAATCTCTCCACCTTCCCACTACCCACGATCTCACACACGTTCTGCATTCCTCGCAGATGGATCGTCTCTGTTCCTCCGTCGGCAAGTTGGGCAAGAGGCTGCGCCAGGGAAGCAGTTTCGGCAGCAGCGGCGAGCCGAGTAGCGACTCCTCGGCGAGGGGGAGCTCCGGCGCTCATGATAACATATCGGTGGGTGATGCATTCACCGGCTCGTTGGCAGCAATCCACGCCCGGCACTCCGTCTCCGGTGCGCTCCTTCCAACGGGGCGTGATACGAGGAGCCAAACGGTGACAGGCCGTGGGGTTCCCAGATCACCACCACCGCTGGCATTCACGCCGCGCACGGTGGAGGAGGGCTTCACCCTCCAGAGCGCGGAGGAACATGAGCACTACCTCGCGGTGAGGAGAAGGTTTGTCCCCAACTTCGACTTGGATGAGACCTTCCTCACCTCGATCGGCATATGGGAGGACATAGAGAGGATGCTCAGCAACCTCGGCTGGGTGGACTTCCACCAACTTCCCATGGACTACAACCTCAACATCGTCACCGAGGTTGCCTCTACGATGAGGTTCGACACCGACGTAGTCGGCAACGAGGCCGTCAACTTCCGCGTCCGCGACATCAGCCACTCGGTGACCATGGAGACGGTGGCCCTAGCCTTCGCTTCGACACCGACGCTGACGTCGCCGGCATCTTTGGACATGAGGAGTTAGACTCCTTTTGGAGGCAGCTCTCATTCGTGGAGGAGATGAAGCGCGGCAACATCCGCAACCCGACCATTCAAGTCTTCCATCGGTGGTTGGCAGCGCGCATAGGCAACAAGATCAACTCTAGGAACGTCACCAATGCGGACTTGCGGTGGCTCTTCAACGCCATTGTGAGTCTGTCTCATTGCAACCCCATGATGGTGATGGTGCGGGGTTGGATCGACAAGAGGGGCAAGAAGAACAAGAAGTTGGCCTTCAGGGCCTATCTTCAGCGCCTAGCAGCCCTCGTCTACGATGGCGACGGACTGGGAGGGCGCAAAGACAAGTGGGAGTGCACGACGGAGATCGGCAAGAATATGACTCGTGGCAATATTGTCATAGAAAGTGTTCGCGCCGGCTTCCATGTCGGTGGCACCAATGTAAGGCTTCCGTGTGCGGAGCTAGGAGTTTTTCTCCCTCGCAAGATGGAGGCAGGAAATTGGCTTGAAGAAGGTCTCCTGGAGGGGGGCACAATTTCCAAGGACTGCCATGGGTGGGTTCGACAACCGGCGACATTTGCAGCGGCCGGCAGCGAGTGGGGCTCCTAGGGGTCACGCCAAGAGCCTCAACAGTACCAATCAGGGTGGAGAGACGCAGCAGGCGGTTAACAACCCTCTGCACTGGTCGGCGCAGGCAACGCGCCATTCAGCACCACCTACTTTAGTGCAGGCATTGACTACAGGTACCAAGGATGGGTGCCTGTGGTGCCTTCGGTGCCCGTGTAGATTTCTTCATGCCCATGCAGGGATACCTCAACAACAACATGCATTACATCGAGCTCGTGGAGGATGCCATGTCCCAATGACGGAACAACCACGACGCGATGGTGGAGGAGTTCGAGCGACTCAAGGCGCGGTGCTATGGCTTCGATCAGCCACCATCTCCACCTCCGTTTGACTAGAAGTGTCCAGGAGTTGGCATATGTATCGGTTTCCCGGTTTGCGTTTTCTTTTATCTTTTGCAATCTTTTTCTTTATTTGCTTATGTGTGTGTGAGCGGGTTGGGAAACCATGTATCGGGTGTGTTTATTTTCATGCAAGTGTGTTAGTAGTAGTTAATAGTGTGCTTACTTTCATACAAGTGTGTTAGTAATAGTTTTATTTTCAAGCAAGTGTGTGCATAAATCATCACCATGTATTCGAGTTTTGATCTTAATATAATGGTGGCGGTTATGCTCTTTTAGGAGAATTGAAGTACTTATCCTTTCTTGAAAAATGTCGATGAAGACCAAATAATGTTGAGCATTGAATAAAATTTGAACTTACACTTAACAATTATTCGGCAAATACGTATTATGTGGAGCAATTCTGAGTACCCATGTGATTCATTTGCATTGTCCAATTCGTGATGATAACTTAGTACCAAACTTTTTATAAATAAATTTTCATGTTGTGAACTATGGAATTTATTGTTTTCAAAATCCTTACCTATCAATGCCATATTTTTAGCAATACTCATGAGCCTTTGATATATAGATAAACATTAAACTGATGGTTGAGTTCGATTAGGATTTAATTCTTGTTGGTATGAGCTTTACTAGGATGGCCAAATCTTTGTGTATCTTTTTATAGTCTTGAATTACTCATGCAAAAATTCAAATCCGCTGAGTATTCTACCATAAACCCAAAATGTCTTGTTGAGTATCATTCCTTGACCACATCCTATATTTCTAGCTTTATTTAAAGCCAGGAGAATCAAATACCAACAAATGCTGGTGAGTTCAGGTTGAGAGCCGGTCGGTGCACTCTAAGCCGATTGGCGCAGCAAAGAGAAAAAAAAAAGAAAAGCTCTGTTGTTTGCTAAGGGACTAGCAAAATTTTAAGTGTGGGGGGATGGTATATGACATGCTTATTCTCGAAATTCATTCTATAGCCATGAATCATTCCGACCATGTGCAATTTGATAATGGGAGTTCCTTTTTCTTCCAAGATCAAATTTTTGCTATGCACATGTCCACATATCCAAAGTTTGAGTCCCTTCTTAAATTTTTATTTCTGAAATGGTCATCTTGTTAAGCTTCTGTAATTCCAGTAAAGAATAATCTCCTAGTTGTACAATATATTGTTGATTTATGTTTGCAATCCTTGAATTACCTCACCAAGCTACTCATATAAGCTTTACACAAATATTATTTGATCATTATGATGTAGATATGGGTTGAGTGATTTGAAAGATGAGTTGTTGCTTTGGATTATTTGGAAGATAGATTCTTTATGTTCACAACAATCTTTTATGTGATTTTCATGTGTGGAAAAGTTATAATTTGTGAGTTGGACAGGATCCTTTGCTTTGGGGAGAAACTTTAAATCCCTTATGCCCATATTTGAACTATTTTGCCGAATACCAATATGAAATACACCACAATAGAACAATGCTCAACATTTGCTGATTTGAGATATCTTTTATGATAGAGAGAGTATGTTCTTTAATTTTTCTTTCTTTTACTTTACTCGGGACGAGCAAAGGTTTAAGTGTCGGAGAACTATTGGCACTTCCTAAGTGCCACTTTTATATGTGAATATCACCCCAATTAGGCCATTTACCTGTGATTTTGCCTATATATTTGTATATGCACTATTTTCGAGCTTTATTGCAGAAACAGGTGAAACTGGTTATTTAAGTGATGCTGGAAGAGGACAGGAGTCCAGAAGCGATAAAAAGCACTGAAGAAGCCCAATGCGCCAATCGGTGCAACCCATGAGCCGATCGGCGTAAGAATGTTTTGACCCACAGAAGTGACCGAAACCCATTCCACATGTTTTATGGAAGTTTATCTGTGCAAGACACTTGAAGATATTTTCCTAGAAGATTTATGGAACTTCAAGACCTCGACGTGCAGTACAAGACTTTATCTCGAAGGAAAAGGCCCACATGATAGCTGTGGAAGACAGAGGAATCAACTCGGAAGAGAAATCAGAGAAGACACGGCTTGCGCTGATCGGCACAACCACCTTATTTGCTAGAAACCGAGTCCTTTACGAGTCGAACCTCTATAAATACTTGTAAACCCTGGCCACGACCTAGGGGACACGAAGGAGGCATCGAAGGGACAACAGATACGTGAGTTAGAGCCATCGGGTTTCACCCTGTTAGAATAGATCTCTAGTTGAGTTTCAAGAACCATTGGTGTAAGAGTTGATCCATCAAGGTAGGCCATCTCGACGGTGATGAATCTTACTCTATGTATCTCAAGGATGATCGAATATGTTGATGATGGTTTTGGTGATTTATCTATCTTCATTCTGTAATCATGCATGTGCTTATTCCAATTGTTTATTTCTAGGCTAAGTAAGTCAATATTATCTTGATGGTGGTGATCAGGATTGTATTCGGACATTGTATTGATTATGGTTGCTTGATGATGCTAGCAGTGTGGTTTAGCGGTGATAGCACTAAACCTGCGTATCACTATTGGATAGTCGAGTAGGGTAAGATACTCGCGCGATTAAGGGTTTCCTCTCGGCAGCGATAAATCGGGAGCCGCTCGAAAAGGTGGGTGGTTGATGTTTACAAGGGTTCCCAATCTTCTGAAAGGTTCTAGATAAGTTGATTTGGTCAGAGGCGACACACAAATCGATCCGGCTTCAGAACAACACGTTCTAAACCCCGCAATCACAGCACGACGTCTCCTCTGGTTATCAACCGTGCTAAAACGATTGACCTAGCCAAGAAGGCTAATCCCTACCTGCGAATCAAGAACACAAGAAAGAACAACAAAGAATGCAACTCAATTGCAGATGTATTATGAAACTCACAAAGTTGGGGTCTCACAATGTAACACCCATTTTTAAGAAGCAAAATGGGTGCAGCCGTACGTGTGCCCAGGATCAAGTTACACACACATACGGTACATCATCAGTGGAAAACAGAATAATTATCCATATCCTTTAATTATTACATCGTATCTTTATTACAAAAGGACCCGTGGGTCTAGAAGAAAAAGTACATCAATGCAGCGAAAAGTAGCTAGCGTAGACGTCCCAAACTCCACAGGCATCGATTGGAGGATCATCGCCTAGTACTCGCTTCCTTCATCTTCGTATTGGCTCCAATCTTCTCCTTGGGCTGAATATCAACGTGGTATAGCAAGGGTGAGTACATGTCGTACTCAGCAAGTGGGGGAAAAGATGACATGGGGCTATAGTCAAGAAAAGGCTTATTAGAGTGGTTTGCATGAGGTTTTAATTAACCTAAGCATCTATTTACTACGTGGGGTCATCCCAACCATGATTTCCACAAGGTGCTATACTAACCAAGTGTCAATCCATCCCACCTTTCCAACCATACCAACCCATCCCTAACTAATCTTGTGAGGATTCCAGGCTGCTCTTGACCGTGAGCACGGCTATCATGATCGTTTGATACTCTGCAGAGTTTGTACCACTTTACCCACAAGTCGTGATTCCCCTTGCGCCCATGGATGCGACCCACATTACACACTTCCTTTGGTGTGTGGCAGGGTTTCACTACGAGGCTTTTCTAGAGGGTCTCCCAGTACATGCTAGCCACTAAGGTTCCACTCCCGTCCATAAGTGATAGCCCTTCAACAAGCAACTCATCATCCCAGGAGCCCCCTCTTGAGCCATTCGGATATAAGGACAGTCCTCTCAACTTCCATTCCCTGCTCCACCAAATGCTGCACCGACACTGAGAGAACACCTAATTACTAGGCCAAGCCTTACCCATGTTGGTCTTGTGTTGGCACTGTTTTCCTGGGTTGTCACTCCAAGAACCGGTTCCTAGGATCTACGACAAGCCTACCACCACAAGCATGTGCCCACAGCACCACATCCTTTCCACCTGGCTTGCATAGATCCCTAAGCCATGTTGCTAAAAGATTTACCAAACATTTCCCATGTGACATGGTTCATTAATCAAGATTAATATTAACCCACATCCCATAAGCCATCTAAGTATTATCTACCCACAATTCACCCATTGGTTCAAGGCGACAAGGCACAGGGTAAAAACAATACTAAGGAAAACCCTAACAATAGGTTCCCAATAAATTGACACAAGCATGCAATTCTATAGTAACATTTCAATAGGTGCAATATGCATCAAGGACACTTGACTTCGTCCTGCGTGGAAGGCTGCTCTAACCCTTCAAATTCCTGCTCTTGAAAGTCCTCGTAGGGCGGTCCTTGTGTATGTTCGCCTTTACGTAACGAAATACCGACACAAGCAAAACATACAAAAAAAATCAATACACAATTATGCAACAGAGGAAAAACAATATGTAGATGCAATGAATGCAAAGGTTATGCCCTACGAGAAATTTGACGCAAGAATCACCTAATTTGGAGTTACGAGTAAAAAGCTATGCTAGTTTGAAGTTTTAGGGGCAAAAGGGTAAAAACAGGGGCTTTTAAGGACCTATTTGTAATTTTATAAAATTATAGGGAGTAAAGTGTAAATTATTAGGACTGAAAAATAATTACTAAAAAGTATAAGGTTGTTTTTGCAAAATTTTAGGACTTAAACATAATTAATAGTAAGTGCAGTGGGTTAAGTGTAAAAAGACAGGGCCAAAATATAGTTAAATTTAAGTACAGGGTTGTTTCTGTAAATTTCCAGGGCTAAAATAATATTTATACAATTAATAAGGATTAAAGTATAATTTTTAAATAATTCTAGGGACTAAAACATAATTAAAATTAGTCCAGGGGTGTTTTTGTAAAATTATAGGATCAAACTAATAATTCTAATAATGTATAGGGGTGTTCCTGTTAAGTTTAAGTGCTAAAAATTAATTTTATAAAAATATTTGGGCTTAAATACAATTTTCTACAGTTCTGGACAAAAACAGGGGCATAAATCTAATTTATTCTAAACGCAGGGGCCTAATTGCAAAACTATTAACAATATCCCGGGAATTATTGAATTCATTTTGAACTAAAAATTCATGGACCAAGTCCACGGCTCTGTGGACCCGTAGTCCACTGGTCTATGGTGGACCGATTACATACCCCGAAGGGGTATGTAATCTGTTCGGTTGGATCAAGATCCATCGGCCACAAAAATCACGGGGCGGGGAGGTCGTCGCCGGCGACCATCCAAGCGGCGGCACAGGCAGGGCTTCACCGGAGACCGGCCGGAATGGCGCTCCGGTCGGCCATTCCTTGCCGCGAGGGGTCGGGAAGGGAGAGGGGACAGAAGGGACCCTCACCGGCAGGTCGCGCGGGTGCAGGGGAGGTCGGGAGGTGGTCGGCGGCGCGGCTCGGAGGCAGCGACGGTCGGAGCTCGGCATGGAGGGCCTCCGGGGGTCGCGAGCGAGCGGGGAAGAGCGGAGGAGCAGCGACGGAGCAGGGCGGTGCCGAGGGGGGCTTTATAGGCGCGGAGGGGGAGGGAATTGAGCCGGCGCGGGGGCTCTCCAGCCATCAATGGCCACTAGCGCCATTGATGCGCGGGGGGGGGGGGGGGGGGGGGGGGCGGGGCTCGGGAACGGCCAAAACGGCCGGAATGTGGGGGGGGGGGGGGAGGGGAAGGGGAGGGGTGCGCGCGCGCTTGTGCGTCGGTTACGGGAGCTGGGGAGGCCGGGGGAGGGAGATCGGCGGGCGCTGGCGTCGGTTTCCGGCGGTGGGAGAGAGAGAGAGAGGCGGGAGATGGGGGATGGCAGGCGGGGCCCGCGTGCCAGCGAGAGAGAGGGAGCGGGAGTGAGGCGACTGGGCCGGCGGGGAGTTGGGCCGTACGGGGGGGCGCTGGCGGCCTCGCGGGGGGGGGGGGGGGGGGGGGAGAAGGGAAAGGGGAGGGAGTCGGCCTGGGCCGGTTGGGCCGAAAGAGGGGAGTGGGGAGGAGAGCTCCGGGTGGGCTGAAAGGGTGGGTTCGGCCCAGTTCTGGTTTTTCTCCTTTTTCTTTTCTTTCCTAATTCCTCTCTTTTCTAAAATTCTATTCTATTAATCCTAGCAATTAATTAATTCATAAACTAAATGCATGATGCAAACAAAACCTATATGAACATGTCATGATATGCAAATGCAACAATTTAGTTTAATTTATTATTAAAAACAATTTGTCCTAGGTTATTTAATTAAACTCCTAAATGCTAATAGTTGGCATCTTTAGAATTCGTAAAAGTAGGGAGTTACACACAAATCGTGATGACGGCGTAACTGTTATGAACAGAATAATATAAGTAAAAACCGAATTCTAATGGTGCGGGGGCGGCTGTATATGAAGACCCTAGGGTCGTGCAAGACCCTCTGGACGTGCCCCTAATTGGGCTCAACTGGATACAAAGCCCAAAGGCCAAAAGTAGGCGACGCAGCATCGAAACAGATTCTGGATCCTCTCCTATTTCGATAATTTCCAATGTCTCCTGATGAATTTTGACATGAAACCGATGGCATTGGAAAGGACTTCTTCTCATATTTCCGTACATATATAGAACGTCCAAATTCGAGTTCGTATGCGTCCTGGGAATCCGTTTTAGTGCAGACTGGTCCTGGGCCCCGAAACAGACTCTAAATCGGTTTTGGTTGGGCCTCCACCTTGGCTTCTATGACCTTGCTGATCCTCCACGTCTCTATGTCCTTCTCCCATCATCTCCTGGTCCTCTCCATGATTCCTAATGACAATATAATCATTAGATAGCAAACCATTCTCAAAAGTGACATATGATGAAGAACGTAGGAACGAGCTCACCTCTAAATTTAGTCGTCGTGCACGAGCTCTAATCATTGGACCTTGCAAGTCTAAAATTGGAGGAGTGTTGCATGTATCCTTAGGAGTGATGTCCTCATCAGTGGTCTTATCCATTATAGGTTTTCATTGATCCATGTAATTATGATTATGATGCTATTTGATTAGACTTTCAGCAAGGGTCATTGGTAACAAAGTAATTTTAGTTCCTTTATGCATAAAAGTGTACTTATTACTTCTACCATAGTATAAAACATGATTATCAAATTCCCATGATCTACTCAATAAAAGTGAACATGCTTGCATGGGTACGACATCACAATCAAAAGAATCCACATAAGATCCAATGGAAAAAGGAACTCTACGAGTTTGTATTACCTTAGCTTTTCCAGAGTCATTTAACCACTGAATGTAGCATTGTTGTGGATGTGGGCGTGTAGTCAAAGCAAGCTTGTTGACCACATCAGAACTCACCAAGTTATTATAGCTCCCTCCATCAATCATGACACGTGCTCGTCAGTTCTTGATGACGAAGAAAATCTGGAACAAGTTGTGGCGCTGCATCATCTCGGGCTGCTGAACTTGTGTACTAAGGACACGCTGAACAATAATGTTCATGTATCCCGTGGTGTCTCCACCTCCAAGGACGAGATCACCGCTGGTGGCAGCGACATCCTCCTCCTCCTCGTCCACATCGGAGGTGCTCATGTAACCGCCATCGTCTGTCGCCACATATGCCCGCCTACTTGGGCAATCTTTCTACACATGACCAAGTCCATGGCAGAGGTGGCACTAAATCCCTATAGTGCGCCCCGTCGAAGCAATAGAGGAGGCACTACTAGCTGGTACCAGCACAAAATTTTTACCTCATCACGTAGAAGGTGCAGGGTCTGATCTTGGTGCTACAGAAGCAACACTGGTTCCCTTGGCAGCTGCTGGTGGGGGCGGCCGAAAGGATGGTTTGGGCAGCCCCAAAGTCCCCGTCAGCCGGAAGTTCTTTTTCGGCAAGCATAGCAAACTGGAAACACTGGTTGAGGGTACCATATTTAGGGATGAAAGCAAAAGTGGTAATTATTGGTTTACCGATGCTCGTTTTCGGATTTTATCGACCGCAACATGCAAAAATGATATTCCGAAGAAGTGGAAGCAAAAATAGTAGTAATTCATGAAAGTGGCAGTGAAAACAATTTTGAAGTCTACCGATCGTTTCCGCAAATTTCCATTTTGACGTGGAAATTACCGTAAAGCAATGTAGGTAATTACCGTATTAAGTATTTTGATTATAGCAAATCTCTTAAAAGGAAAGTAATCCTTCTAGTTTAAAACAAATCATAAATTTCTTAACACAATTATCTACTTTTCATTTTTGTATATGTCATTTTTCATACATGTACATGCAATTATTCCATAATTAATATGTTACAAACAGTTTACGCTAGTCCATGTGCCGTCATTGAGATGCAAGCATGACACCTCTAATTTCCCTATTTTATTAGTGCTATACTACACAATTCATGTTTCCGATTATTAATATCGATTTTCGATCGATACCGTCCATTTTAGTTGCAATAATATCATTTCCGGCTTTACCAAAATACTGACACCGTATTCGTTTCCGTTAGTACCTTTATCGATTTCATTTCTAAAAAAAAATATGAAAGCAAAAACAATTGTGCCTTCTTCCGATCGTTTCCGACCGCTTTCATCCCTAATAATATTCTTTATAATCAAGGATGTCCTAAATTTCTTTTCTCAAACTAGTACAGCACAACGAATCAATCCCTTCTGAAGCTCACTAAAGTACTACTGAACATTTTTGTCTCCTTGTTGTAAACGCTGCAGTTTATTACGAATCTCTCTATAAAAAGAAGGAGGAACAAAACGATCACACATTGCTACCTTAAGTTCTTGCCAAGTAGTAGGCAAATCAGTTTCAGCAGCTAGACCACTCCACCACACAATAGAAAATTCCTTAAACTCACTAGTGGCTTGCCTAACTCTATGTTGTTCAGGAACAAGGTGGGCATTAAATTTTTGTTCTACAGTCATCTCCCAATCAAGATAAACATCACCATCATACTGACTTGAAAACGAAGAAATTGAAAACTTAATTTTAGCATACGGGTCATCTGGAGCATAGTTACCGTGTGGACGACGATTGTAGTTATGGAAACCACCCATACCTTGAGTATTATGTTGCAAACGATGTCGTAATCTTGCAGTCCTTGTAGCTGCCCTATCCACGGTGCCATCAGCCTTATACATCGTGTCTTCATCATGGTCGTCTTCAATGTTGTTGTTGTTGGTGGTGGTTGTGTCATTGGTCTTGTGAGCAGTCTCCAACTAGACAACCTGATCGGTGAGCTTGGAGATCCGCTTCTCCAACCGCTCGATGCTTTCTCCAATGTGAAGCTTGCTGACCGCATCGGTAATGGCTCTGGTGATCATCTCTGCCAAATCACCCTGAGCAGCCTACAAAGCCTTATGGAGCTGCACTTGGCTCACGTACTCAGCAAATTGTGAGGGTGAAGCCACCTCTCCGTCGTCACTTCCTGCCATCAGAAACACTAAAACAGGAAACAAACAGTGAAGGTTATCCCTACAAAATAGCTAAATAGTGGTGCCTCTCAACACAACAAAAGGAAGATCCTTACAAAGCTCTTACAAAGTTCTGAAAAGCAAATCAAAGAATACCAGGGAGGTGTGTTCCACGATTGCAAGGTGACAAAATAACATGTGTGCTGTCCAGAAGAAATATATAGAGCTAGGAAAGGCCAAATATATATGTGAGTGGCACACAAATAAAAAACAGAGAGTAAATCTGAATAAGTGCCCAAGTAACTTGTCCCTAGTTGCTGGTCTAAGTGTGTCCTAGAATAGTAGTGATAGCAAAGTAGAAACAAGGAGACAAAGGCACACAAGCGATAACAGGGGGCTAAGTGCAAAATAGCCAAATCCAGAAATTCCAGGGGGCTAGATGTAGCACTAGTAAAAATCTCAAATTTCTTTTTTTTATTTTTTTTGATATTTTTCTCCAACTCACTAACAATGGGGGAGAATCCACAAAAAACTTCAGCCCAAACAGAGGTAGGATGTGGCGTACAGAAAATCTTGAAGTTGCAGAAAACGTCGGGTTTCAACTTGAATGAATATTTTATCTATCTTCCCGATTTTTTTTTAATTTTTGGATGAGGGCACACAATGGGTATGCTCAACTTTGTGTCAAGAAGCTCCTGTAAAAATTCAGCCAAAATGGACACCCGAGCGAAAAGTTATGCCCGTTTACCGAAGGGGGGTCAGAGTCGGTTTTCAAGAAACCCGAGTCGGGTTTCGAATCGGGTAGGACTTTTTTGGCGGCGTGGATGCAGCGGAAAGTGAAATTTGTGGGGATTGGTCTGAGGTGTTGATGGTGGGTTTAGGGTGGGAGTAGGGTGGGAGTAGGGTGGGATTAGGGTGGGTATGTCGATCAATCAACCCTACCACACAAAGCCGACAAAACAGAGGGTGGTGAAGGGGATGGCGGCTAGGGTTGCAAGGGAAACACTACTGATGACAAAAACACAAACTAAACCAGTGACTAAACAAGAACTAGGACACAAACTCAACACTACGGACTCTAAAATTGAAATATACAAAGGCTAAACACGTGGTTATGGGTGGGGGGGATTTCTTTTTGGGATTTTCTGTGGACGATAGGATGAACACAAAATGAAATTAACTAAGGGTAGTGCGAACCTGACGGTGCACCTGAAGCTCTGATTACCACTTGATGTGAAAAAGGGTTCCCAATCTTCTGAAAAGTTCTGGATAAGTTGATTTGGTTGAAGGCGACACACAAATCGATCCAGCTTCAGAACAACACGTTTTAAACCCCGCAATCATAGCACGACGTCTCCTCTGGTTATCAACCATGCTAAAATGATTGACCTCACTGAGAAGGCTAATCTCTGCCTGTGAATCAAGAACACAAGCAAGAACAACGAAGAATGCAACTCAATTGCAGATGTATTATGAAACACACGAAATTGGGGTCTCACAAACTGTGATGACGGCGAAACTGTTATGAACAGAATAATCTAAGCAAAACCCGAACCCTAATGGTGCGGCGGCAGCTGTATATAAAGACCCTAGGGTCATGCAAGACCCTCTGGACGCGCCCCTAATTGGGCTTAACTGGATACAAAGCTCAAAGGCCAAAAGTAGGCGACGCGGCACCGAAATAGATTCTGGACCCTCTCTTGTTTCAACAATTCCCGATGACTCCTGATGAATTTTGACATGAGACCAGCGGCATTGGAAAGGTATTCTTCCCTTCTTTCCGTGCATATATAGAACGTCCAAATCTGAGTCAGTATGCATCCTGGAAATCCATTTTAGTGCAGACTGATCCTGGGCCCCGAAACAGACTCTAAGTCGGTTTTGGTTGGGCCTCCACCTTGGCTTCCACGACCTTGCTGGTCCTCCACGTCTCTAAGTCCTTGTCCCATCATCTCCTGGTCCTCTCCATGATTCATAATGACAATATAAGCATTAGATAGCAAACCATTCTCAAAAGTGACATATGATGAAGAACGTAGGAACGAGCTCACCTGTAAATTTAGTCGTCGTGCACGAGCTCTAGTCATTGGACCTTGCAAGTCTAAAATTGGAGTGTTGCATGTATCCTTAGGAGTGATGTCCTCATCAGTGGTCTTATCCATTATAGGTTTTTATTGATCCATGTAATTACCATTATGGTGCTATTTTATTAGACTTTCTGGTTACGATCTCACTAGTAGATATCTGGCTACTCACTTAACAGATTAGGCTTACAAGGTATCTGGAATACTTTGGCTTAGATTCGTTCGTGCGTAGATTGTCTCAACTCTAGCGCCGATCGGCGCAATCACAGATTCGCTAGTGTGTCAATCGGCTCAACCATGCGCTGATCGGCGCAACGACAGATTTGCTGTCTGGCGCATCTTTGCGTTGGCCAGTCTCCCCTCATGCAACTCGAACTCGACAGTAGCCTTGAATAGATCTTTTACTGTTAACTTTGTTTAATAATCCCTAAGGTCCCAGTGGATACGATAAACCTTAGAATACTCAATTCAAGGGAAAAATTCGTACACCGTCCTCTTGCGGTATATAAGTGGGTGCGTAGTTACGACCAACAAGCTCTATTTTTCTGGCACCATTGCCGGGGACCATAGCAGGTTTTTAAACATTGTTTGATATATTAGTGTTTAGTCATTGTGCTTTACTTGTCTCTTTAGTGCATATATTTTATTAAGTGAAACTAACAGGTATGGACGATCCTAAGTCAAACAAACCCTCTAATTACACCGATGATCCAGAAAGGCTCTTTCGCAAGAAGAGAATAGCTGAGAAGAGAGGCAAGTCACTTGGAGATTTAGCTAGAGAAGCAGTCCGTGCCAACCCTCAAGTATTATTCACAATTGCAGATCCAGATGGAGAGGAAATGGCAGAGTTACCCTTGGTTAATCGTTTCAAGCCTCAATTGACTAATGTTGTCAAGACAGATTTCCAAGAAGCTCAAGATCAGCATCCATATCAAGTAGAGAGATATGTTGGATTAGTGGCACAACAACCGTTCATAGGTTCGGAAGATCCCAATCACCATTTGCAGCACTTCCTTGAAGTTTGTTTTTTCTTCTCTTGTTGCTGCTTCTGATGAATAGATGGACTGCATTCCTGACGAGGAGCTGGCCTTGCTCACAAGGAAGTTCAGGAAGTTCTACAACTACAGGAAGGAGAGAAGAGGAGGTGGTTCAAGAACCTGCTTCGAGTGTGGTGATCCAGGACACTTCATTGCTGACTGTCCCAAGAAGAAGAAGAAGGCTGGGTACCGTGACAACAACACTAAAGATTTCAAGCAGAAGAAGAACCACTTCTACAAGAAGGGCAAGAACTCCAAGAAGTTTGCCAAGGCCATTGCACGCGCCTGCATTGCCGCCTTGAGCGATGTCGACCTCACATCAAGCGAAGGCCTTACAACCTCTGAGGAGGAGGTTGAGAAGCCACGAGTCAAGAGGAAGGACGACTTCACCGGGCTTTGCTTCATGGCAAAGAATGACCACGACACTGACTCTAGATCCGACTCCGACACAAGCGAGGTACCTCCCACTCTTGATGAACTCTCTTCTGAACTTAATCGTTTGCGCGATGTTCTGCTATGCAAGATGATAAGCTTCGCAACGCTGTTCATGAGAGTAGAGAGCTTAAGTCAAAATTGGAGAGTGCTGAGTATGAGATCACTTCGCTTAGGTCTAAGCTTGCTAAAGAGGACATAATGTTGAGTGTGAGTCTTGTCAAGTTGTGTTGAGTGATCTTGCACAACGGGAAAGTGTGCATGCTCAAGTTGCCAGTCAGCTTGAGAGTGCCCTTAAAGAGCTTGATGAATTCAAGGCTAGACCAACTTTTTTGGGTACATGTCAGAAGTGCCCCAAGCTCACTAATGAGTTGGATGCTCAAACCCTCATGGTCAAGGAGCTCGAGTCCAAGCTTCTAAATGAGACTCGCTCTAAGGTCCTTGCACCACCATGTGAAGTGTGTGTGTCTCTTAAGGACAAGCTTGTAATCACTAGGGTGGAAAGCAAAGTTCTAGTTCAAGAAAATGACTATCTTGTCTCTAGGCTCCAAAGAACCCTAGTGAGTGAATAGAAGATTGAGAGTGACTTGGCAAGAGTCAAAGAGAGTGCTAGTAGGTCAACCTACAACTTGGGCTTGGGATTTGAGAGGTGTAACAAAGAGAGTGAAAATGTGGGTAAGTTTGTGCCTAGCTCTAGCTACAAGGATGAGGAGCAATCCATCAAACTCACTAACACATACTATCCACCAAACGCCAAACCTTCCTTCAACCCAAAGCAAATAGAAAAGCCAAAACCCAAACTTCCTGTGCAAACAAAGCCTAAACATGAGAGTGTCTACATTTGCATGTGCTGTGGTCATAAGGGTCACTTGGATGAGTATTGTTATAGGCGTAACAGGATTGAGAGGATGCAAGCTGAGTTAACTAGGAATATGCATTATGATGATTTTGATGTTTTTCAACCACTCTCTTTTTCTCGTGCCTATCGTGGACATGGTCATTCCTCATATGGCTTTGATTCACGAACAAGGATGTTGGTTTGGTTGAGCATCTCAAGTACAATCTCCTCTCTGTCTCTCAGTTGCTTGATGTTGGTTTGGAAGTGCGCTTTTAAAAAAATGCTTCTTGTGTTCTTGATTCAAATGGCTCTTTGGTTTGTGGGATTTCTAGCATTGGTAAAGTTTTTCAGGCTGATTTTGCTGGTTCTCCGGTTCTGAAAATTGCTTGTTTGCTCAATCTTCTTCTGATCTCTAGAAATAGTATAGGAGACTGGGTCACATGAGTTTTGACTTGTTATGTCGCTTGAGTGGCCTAGGCTTGATCCGAGGATTGCCTAAGCTCAAATTTGATAAGGATTTGGTTTGTGCTCCTTATCGCCATGGGAAAATGATTGTCGCTTCTCATCCACCAATCAATTTGGTGATGCTGAACGCCCTACAGAGTTGCTTCACATGGACACTATTGGTCCGTCTCGGGTTCGTTCGGTGGGTGGGAAGTGGTATGTTCTTGTGATTGTTGACGACTACTCTCGCTACTCTTGGGTTTACTTTCTTGAGAGAAAGGATGAAGTGTTTCATCACGTTTAGAGCTTAGCCTTGAGGTTGTTCAAGGAACTCCCTAGTGCATTACGAGCAATCTGCAGTGATAATGGCACCGAGTTCAAGAACTCCTCTTTTGATGCTTTCTGCCTTGAGCATGGTATTGAGCATCAGTTTTCAGCACCTCGTGTTCCCCAACAAAATGGTGTGGTTGAAAGAAAGAACAGAACCTTGGTGAAATGGCCTGGACGATGCTCGATGAGCATAGGACTCCAAGGCGGTTCTGGGCTGAGGCCATTAACACTGCTTGCTATGTTTTCAATTGGATTTTCTTGTGGTCAATTCTTAATGTGACTTCCTATGAGCTTCGTTTTGGAGGAAGCCATCTGTTTCTCATTTGCGTGCCTTTGGTTGCAAGTGCTTCATTCTCAAGCATGGCAAATCTTGATAAGTTTGAGTCGAGATCTTCCGATGGCATCTTTCTTGGCTACACCCTTCATGGTCATTCCTACAGAGTTTTGAATTTGGAAACTAACACCATCATAGAGTCCTGCGATGTAACCTTTGATGAATCAAACTCTTGTGTAAGCAATGTGATTGAGACTGCAGGTACCAGGGAGATGGAGGAGAGCATCTTTGTAGAAGAGGACCTATAGGGCTTGGATGATGACGATGCTGAGTCCTTCCATCCCACATCCAAGCTTGTTCCTACTGCTACCACTACTCCAGCAGAGGGTCCAAAAGCTTCTACATTGACTTCAGCAGTTGTCGAGCGAGCTCTAGCTGTGGTTGAGGGGGAGGTACGCTCCGAGAGAGAGGCTCCTCACCACATTCAGCGTCAACATCCACCTCAACAGATGATTGGTAATCTCTATAAGAGGACAACAAGGTCAAGGTCTGCACATCTCGCTTGCTTTACAAATTCTCTCTTTGTTGCAACCATTGAACACCGGGATGTTGGACACGCACTATCTGATGAACATTGGGTTAATACCATGCATGAGGAGTTGGATAACTCTGAGAGAAACAAAGTATGGACCCTAGTAGAGCCTCCTATTCAAAAACAAGCATGGGGAAGATGGTGAAGTTGTTAGAAACAAAGCTAGGCTTGTTCCCTTGGGTTTCAGTCAAGTGGAGGGCTTAGACTATGGGGAAACCTTTGCTCCTGTTGCAGGCATAGAAGCCATTAGGATCTTGCTTGCATTTGCTGCCTCTAAGGGAATTAGACTTTATCAAATGGATGTCAAGAGTGCTTTCCTAAATGGTTTCATAGAGGAAGAGGTTTATGTAAAACAACCATCTGGCTTTGAGCACCACAAATACCCAAACCGTGTGTACAAGCTTCAAAAGGCTTTGCATGGGCTAAAGCAAGCACCTAGGACATGGTATGCTAGGCTTAAGACCTTCTTGCTATAGCGTGGGTATGTCATGGGGTGTGTTGATAAACCTTGTTTACTCTCAGGCATGACAATGACTTTCTAATGGTTCAGATTTACGTGGATGATATCATCTTTGGTGGTTCCTCTCATGCTCTTGTGCCCAGATTTCAGGAAGCCATGGAAAATGAATTTCCGATGTCAATGATGGGCGAGCTGACCTTCTTTCTTGGACTTCAAATCAAGCAGTGCAAGCAAGGCACTTTCATACATCAAGCCAAGTACACAAAGGATCTCCTAAAGAAGTTCGACATGGTCAATGTGAAGTCGTTGTCTACACCAATGTCCACTACAACGGTGCTTGACCCTGATGAAGACTATGAAGCGGTGGACCAAAGGGAGTATAGGAGCATGATTGGCTCCCTCTTGTACCTGACGACGACAAGACCCGACATACACTTTGTGGTGTGTCTTTGTGCTCGCTTTCAAGCTTCCCCAAGGGTGACTCATCGCAAGGCTATCAAGCGCATCTTCCGGTATCTCAAATACACCATTGAGTTCAGTCTTTGGTAGTCTGCATCTTCATCTCTTGATCTCATTGGGTATTCAGATGCGGACTTTGCGCTGGGTGCATAATTGATAGGAAGAGCACTTCTGGTACTTGCCATTTTTTGGGTACTTCTTTAATCTGGTTGTCTTCTCGTAAGCAGTCGAGTGTAGCCCAATCCACCACAGAGGCTGAGTATGTTGCTGCCACTAGCTGCTGCTCACAAATCCTATGGATTGTGTCCACCATGAGAAACTATGGGTTAACCTTTAAGAATGTTCCACTCATGTGTGATTACTCTAGTGCCATATGCTTAGCCCAAAAACCCAATCCAACATGGTAAGGTCAAACACATCAATGTGCGATTCCACTTCTTGAGATACAATGTTGAGAAGGGGGATGTTGAGCTCAAATACAACTAGCTGATATCCTCACCAAGCCCCTAGATGCTTCGAGACATGCTTTTCTTCGGGGGGGGGGGGGGGAGCTTGGTGTTTGCCATCCTTATGGCATCATTTGAGGGGGAGTTGGTGTTCTCTTGTGTATATGTATCTTACTTTTTATGCATTGCATCTCATATGTAATATATGCATTGGTAGATGAGCTTTAATTCTTATGCTTTCTTGCATTTCTCTTTGCTATGATTGAGCTTGAGCTAAGTTGTGTGAATGTGATAGTAATCTCTGATGCTTATATTTTCTAGATGGTTTGTTATAGACTCTTTTGAGCAACTTGCTAATCTTAAAGGTAAACTTAGCTTCTTGTGAACCTTATGAACTAATCTTGCTAAAACTTGCTCACCATGTGTATAATTGCTTTTATCCTTGTTGAAACTTGCATTGAGACTAGTCTAGAGGATATATTGGCTTTGACACCTTGTGTTTGTGAATGGAAGGCTTTGCAAATGTTTAGCTCATGATGGAACATTGTGTGAGCGTGTGTTCCTTTTGTCGCAAAGGCATGCTCTTTTGTCTTGTGCATAAACTTGAGTAATCTGCTAAGTGCTTTGATCAAGAATAATTCTAAAATGCCAAATCCAAACACTGTGACTTGAAGCCTCAGGGTGTTTGTCGTACCCAGTCATGCGACCCTCCACATGGATAAGAGGACACATAAGGATAAACAATAATCACTTGATTAACTGAGTCTCTATTGCATATGTGAGCTTTTGTAAAGCTCATTTTCTGTGAATGCTTGTTGCCCTAGTTGAGATTGAAACTGGCTAGATTCTTTTGATTCACTAGATTCTTGTTTTTCCTTCGATGGGAGTACTTATACATGTGGTGGCAGATTTTCACATGAGAAGTAAATTTGATTCTATCTAAGCTAGTCAATCTTTTTGCTTAGCTTGTATAGCTCTTGGTGTTTATGCCTTGCTATCTATTTTTGATCTTTGTATGGTTGTGCGCTATTTCTTTTACACTTCATGACTCTATGTTTATGATTAGCAAAGTGAAATGCTTGTTTGCGCAAGTGTTGAAGCTCCTTAGGTTTTCATTTTCATACTTGCTTGTTCTTTTGCCTCTTTGATGAGTTCATTACCAAAGGGGGAGAAAATTTTGGATCATGCACAAATAATGCTAAGAAACTTGAAATGATCCATTTTGCATAACATGAGACCTACCACAAGTTGGGGGGGAGCATATCATGATCTTGAGTATTTTCTTACGCTTTTCACAGTATTTGAGTCTCCAGTTGCTTTCTTTGTCAACTCTTAGTTTTGTGATCTCTATTTTGCTAGATGGCTTGTTTTCACATTTTCTTTGGGTTTGGCCATTTGGATGAGCTTATTCGGTTTCGCATTTCAATCTCTAATCTTTGTGCATTTGGTGTTGTCAATGTACTCATCAAGGGGGAGATTGAGAAACCATGTGGATATGTGCCATGGTTTGCAATATATGTGATGAGTAATTGACTTGAGCGGATTTGGTGTTTGAGTTGAAATACGGGAATCTTGGGATTGCATGAGTTTGTACATGTCATGGTTTTGACTAACCGGAGTGGGTGGAAGTATTGGTGATATTGCAGGAGTTGGGAAATGTGTTTGCTTGACTCATGTTGTGTAGATCACTGGAGTCGATTTGGCGGTCAATGGCGAGAGGGTCGGGCACAAGTAGGGGACTTGGGGCCAGACGATCGGGATGCCGGGTGAAGTCAAGGGTGATCCACACCATACATGTGGAGAGCCAAGAAACACGGACGGTTTCGCGGTTGAGCCTCAAAACCGTGTTGGTGATGAAGACGGCGTGTTGACCAAGTTAAGCTGAGCGGGATGCCGGTGCAAGTGACAAGGGGGCCCGATGGACAGGGACCGGGAGAGACTTGCTGATGGTCAAGATCGCGGGACAAGGTGACACGCATCAACATCGAGAAGTCATGCTTTAAGAAGCGTGCAAGGCGGTTTCCCGGTTTGGGCCTCAAAACCGGTGGCGGTGATTGAAGGTGCATGTGGCACCATCACGGAGCTTGCGTTGAGGCAAAACAAAGATGTGAAGGGCCCGATGGCATTCGGGTGAAGGAAAAAGAGATGGACAAGTTTGGCCCTAGTGGTAGGTGGCAATGTTATGTAGGTCAAGGGTAGTGTGGTCTTTTGGACAATAGGACCCTAAGGAGAGGTGTGGCTGGTGGGAGAGGGGTCTCTCCCCATTAGCCTTGTGTTAGGAACTCATTTCAAAATGCTAGGAGAGGTCTTCATGTTATAGAGGAGAGGAGGGGGTGTGTGAGAGACATCTCTTTCTCTTCCAAATAGTGGGAGGAAGAGGGTGGCTTCCTAGCCTTGTACCTATGGATCTTGTAAGCATATTTCTATGATATGACAAATATTTTCATGCTCAAGATCTTCCTCTCTCCCTAAATCTCGAATTTCTCTTTTTCCCTATTTCCGGAGCTATTTTCATGGGAATTTTTTATCTCACTTTTTGGGACATTTTTGGGCGAATTTCTTGAGGTATCTTGGTGATATGATGAGCTAGAACAAATCCCCATAGGCCCTTGGCCGAATCCATAGCTCTAGCATCTCCGATTTGAAAATTTTCTCAAGTTTCCCCTTTTTGGTGTTCTTGGCACAAGATCTGAAATTCATGATGATTCCTTATGCTTTTTGAGTAGATCTCTTTAGTGGAGGGTCGTGACGTATTGAGGATGATCTGGTTCCAATTTCGAGATTTTTGGAATTCGTTTGATAGGGTTTTGGCATTTTTCTTTCCCGAATGGAGCTACTATTTTACCCAGAACAGAACTTCTGTGACTGGGACAGAATTTCCGTGACTATGGTGGAACTTCCGTTAAGAACCATAGAACTTCCGTGAGTGACAGTTCTCCCATCGCTTGGAACTTCCATGATTTACAGAACTTCCATTGGGGACTTCGGAACTTCTGTTGGACACCGCGAAACTTCCGTCAAGCTCATTTTTTTGACTTCTAGGATCTTCCTTGTTTCCCCTTTTTGTTCCTCTTGTGCTCCCGCTATGTGTCCTATTGGTTCAAATTTTTTAGGGTTAGCACATCACAAGTTGATGTGTGTAATCTTGGTGATTTGGTTAGAGGTTGGGTTTGGTAGTAATTGGGATATAGGCCAAGTTCTTGAGAAGAATTTTAATAGGCTCCTATTCACCCCCTAGTCGTCTTCTTGGTCCTTCACATTTACATTTTTTTATTTTGACTTAGGATGGAAAATGTCTGAATATATATCAAAGCAAGTTAATATTGGTAAATGAGAGTCCTTGCTTTGGTAAATAGTCACATACTCTGATCCAGGTAGTCCTCGATCAAACTACTATGCCTTGTGCACCGTGCTCCATAGTCCATACTCAAATTGACTTCCCATTTCAGCCTCTAATATTTGTATACATATTAATATACAAATTGATAAGCTTTGTATACATATACTTGTTGTTTTTTCTGAATCTAAACAACATGAAACGATGGTCATCTAAGTTAAAAAGCGCCAGCGCGGCAATTGCCACGCATATTTTCTATTGTTATTTATAGGAGTCCTGCTATACACACAACTAGCTATTCCGGCACATGCGTACGATTGAACGGCGGCAGCGCATGCGTGACGGTGTGAGTTCTAGGGACGAGCCGCACTCTCACGTGCAGTCCAAATCCAATGTCAAAGCCCAGCCCAGCAATAGAAATCATCGCAGCAGTCTCCTGACGCATTTCTGCTGTAAATTTCATCAATCTGCATGGATCCATCATTATTAGGCTATATGTACCAATAAATGAGATAGAACTAACTTTATCTTATAGAATCTTGTTGTCACCCAAATACAAGAATGATCTATTGATCAATAATTTTATCTTAATTCTTATAGAATCTTGTTGTCACCCAAATACAGGAATGATCTATTGATCGATATAGTTGAAACCGTACAAATGAGTTGGAAGAGATCAGTGGAGGTGTACGTGATTAACCAAATGACGGCATATACCTTCTGTTAGAAAATGAATCTGAACCAGGACCGGCTCTATGATTTCAAGGGCCCTCGAGCGAACCAATGTTATGGGAGACGGCCAGCGGCAACGGGCGAGGCGCTCAGGTGAGCGGCGGCGCCGGCGTGCACTACCTCTGACAATCACTTCCTCCGCTCCTTAGACCTCGAATCGATCATGGCGCCGCGATCTCAGATCACGAGTTTGCGACTCGTCGAATAGAACCATCATCTGATCCAGGAGGCCATCGGATTACAGGTGTAGTGTAGAGAACATACTTCATAATGGGCCCTCTTGGGCTATGGGCCCCCGGCCATCGCCTCGGATGCATGGTCCAAGAGCTGGCCCTGATCTGAACCCACCGTCATTCTTGCCGCAAGCACGCGAAGTACATCAGATCCAATTTGACGATGACTAGAGATTAAGTTGAGCCCTATGTCTTCGTTGTTGCAGAGTAAATCATTAGATCAAACTTGATGATTGTTTACGGCCGCAAGGCAAGAAAGTTGGAACACCACATGTCCACGTCAGCTGTTGAGGGTTAGTTTTTGGGATGCGAAGAGACCGAGTGTGAAATTGACTTGGGCCTGTCACTACAATAAAACGGCTTTTTAGCGGTGGTACCAAAAATACCGTAGCGGCGGGTATAAAGAAATCCGCCGTAACAGCTAAAAATTGATTTTTAGCGGCGGTTGACATTATCAACCGCCGCTACAAAGGTAAGAGACCCAATTTGTTTTTTGGTCCATTTACCCTGAAACCCTAACTCCCTCCAATAAATATCTCCACCTTCTCTGACTCCCTCCCCATGCCTCTCTCTCCCTGCCCGTCTCCCTCTCACGGCGCCTCCAGCGATGGCCAACCTCCAGCGCCGCTGCTCCTCCCCTCTCGTCGATGACGCCGCCTCCCCTCCCCTCCACCACCTCGCGCTGCCTCCCCACCCCTCTACCACCTCGCGCCGCCTCCTCGTGGCTCCTCCCCTCCACCTCCTCGCGAGCGGCGGCGGCGGCGGCGAAAGGGCGGCAACAAGAGGCAACAGCGGCGACGTGGGAGGCGGTGGAGCATGGCGGTGGTGGCGGGGCGGATCCGGCGGCGGCACCACCGCTCCTCCCTTCCTCAATGCGATAGCGGGGCGGATCCGACGGGGGTGTCCCTCCTCCTCACTTCTCAGCACAGCGACGAGGCAGATTCGGTGGCGGCACCCCTCCTCCTCCCTTCCTGGACGCGGCGGTGGGGCGGACTGGCTGGGGTGCCACTCCTCCTCACTTCTCAGCACGGCGGCAGGGCGGGACAGGGCAGATCAGACGATGACCAAGGCGGGCCTAGCACGGTGGTGCGGAGAGGCCGCACGAGGCGCGACTTCAGGGCTGCGCGCGGCCGAGGCGCGACCACCCCGATGCCCTTCCCCCTGCACGGATCCGGCTGGGCCCTGGCTAGATCTGGCCTTGGCATAGGCGGGCTGGGGCGGGGATGGGTTTTTTTATTTTATTTTTTCATAAATTCGTAGCGGCGGGTGACATTGTCAGCCACCGCTTCAACGGGATTATCAGCGGTGGTGTGTTTGTCTCGCGTATGACCCGCCATAATAAATATGTTTTTGAGCTGCGTTTTGGTAGCGGCATGTCGGTTGGACCGTCGCTACAGTGCACTTTGACCCGCCACTACAATGCTGTTTTGTAGTAGTGTGTTTTTGGGCTTCGACGGGTCAAAAAAAATCCATGAAGAGATCATCCTAACGTTGTTTCCCATAAAGACCGACGCCGTGATCATAAGACGTTATCGGAAAATGAGGTTGTGTGTCTAGCAATTCCGTATTTATACCTTCGACTCTGTGAATTTCTGGAGGTGAGTATGAGTAGCTCTAAAAACTCTATGAATTTCTATAGATAGAGCCATGATTTTTTTCTAATTTTCTAGAGCTAGCACCACTGCACCACACCACAACACACCTTTGCCCACAGCTAAGTGTAGGCAAAAGTGCTCTATTCCAGTCACATAGAGTGTTGGGAAAGGGTAAAAGATTCATCTTCATTGTTTTTGTCAATAATAAGTTTATGAGGCAACAGAAAAGCGGACAGGCTCTGAGCCTGGTGGCAAGGTGCCCGGGTAGCAGCTTGCTGGTCGGGGGTTCGAGCCCCCGATCCCGCACGCGGCATTGTAGCAGTGCTTGGTACTGTAGTGCACAGTGATGTGCACTGTTGTTGCACGATACTGTAATGCCTGCAGTGTAAAAAATCCCCTCGCTCTCCCCAGTCAAAGCATAGGTAAAAACTCGCGCCACAGCTCACACGGCCAGCTGAGTTCCTATGTATGGTTGAGGTAGGCTTCGGGGGTTTTCTCGGCCTGCGTGAGGAGCTCTTCTCCTTAACAAAAAGCCGACCGGAGGGGGGGGGGGGGGAGAGGGTTCTTCCCTGACAGGTCAAGTTTTATGAGGCAACAGAAAAAGTGTTGGCATTTCTCTGTCCCACATCTAAAGTGTCAGCATTGATTGCACAATGTTTTATCTATCAGCAGATTTACCCAAGTGACGTTGTAAGTGTTGCCATTGATTCACACGGAATTGAGGCGCCAAACTGAAAATCTTGGCGGCTTTGTGAAATTTGTTGCCATTGATGCACACGGAATTGAGGCGCCAAATTGAAAATCTTGACGGCTTTGTGAAATTGCAGGCGGGAAGCAAAATAGGCCCTGAACAAATGTTTCCCACACTACCCAAACGAGAACCCTATCTCTTCATTAGTGAACAAGCTGCTCAAGGAGCTGTCACCTCTGCACGAGCAGCCTCCGCCGTGTGCCACCCCCTGCATTCATCTCCACAAGAAGCCGCCACCGCCGCTCATCCCGAGCAACCATAGCCTTCTTCCCCACGAGCAGCAGCCACCCCAGGCACACATCTCAGCAGACCTAACTTTCTTCCCCACAAGCAGCAGCAGCCAGTGCCTACAATCTCCATCTCCAAGAGAAGTCAGCGGCAAGAAACTCAGTGCTCATCCACGTCCACCTCATCTCCCATAGTAGTTCTCCAGCTGCAGTCCTCTTTCCTTCTTCCTCGACCAGATCTTGCTGAGTATGAACTGAAAAGCCTACTGTTTTCCGCCCTTCCCATCCATAAGCACGTCCTGGGCTCCTTCCAATCTCGCCCTGCACAAGTTGTGAAGATGAGCCCACGCTTCTTCCTCCCTAAATGTCACGACCTCTCCCTCTCTCTTCTTGCTTTCTTAATTTAATATATGTGATAGTTTGCTCTATCATCAAAACAAATTAAAATATAACTTAAAATTTTTCATATTTAAAATAATATTTTGAATAAAACAAATGGTTAAAGTTAAATAAAAAATTCAATAGCGAGGGAGTATTAGTTATCTTGTTTCTTGGGATCTGTGATAGGATGTTGTTAATTAACTAGTACTCTATATAATCTAATACTATAGGTCGAATAAACTGACAGCCAACAAGATCGAAAGGGTCGATAATTCATAGTGGGAGTCCACTCGTAGCAACGAGGTGAAGTTTTTTCAACTAGGGCCAGCATGGCCTCTTAGATCTATGCTGGAGCTGTTTCTAAATAAATTAAAATATTCTATATTTTTTATTGAAAATATAAAATAAATGCAAAATTATTGGAGAAAAGATCCTTATGTTATTTACAGCTTCAACTCCACGAATTTTTTGAGGTGAGTACGAGTAGCTCTAAAATCTCTATGAATTTTCTATGGATAGAGCCATGATTTTTTTTGAATTTTTTAGAGCTAGAGCCATGTAAAAGTTGTAAGTATCATGTGAGATACTAGCCTACTAGTAAACATTAATGCTCTAATTACACATGGTTGACGTACTCCCGTCAAAGCGTTGACCTGGTGGTGCACGTCGGAATCAAGCATCCCGAGGCTAAAACAAGGAACAAGATAAAAAACCATATCACTCTGACACCTAGGGTGTGAACAAAACTAGCATAGAAACGTTGATTGCGAACAATAACCATAAATGGGCCCACCCAAAATTTTTTTAAATTATTTAAATACGATTTGCATGAAATTTGATCAAATTTGAACAATGTTTAAACTACAAGTCAAATATTTCCAGAAGAACCTAGGGACACCAAAAATATATATTGTACCTCAGGACGAATTGGAATTTTGAGAATTTTCTTTAATTTTTAGTCTAAGATTATGTGCCCCAAATAAATGGTTAAAAGGTCAAAAACCATCCCTATTCACAAAATTCCTAACCAAATTTCGTTAGAAACTAATGATAGTTAGTATTTTTAGAAAATAGAGCACATCCTGATGAACACGCCCATATTTTTAGATTTTGTATAGCGTCAATACTTTTAAAGATATGAAAATATGAAAAAGGTGCTGTTTTAAAAACCAACGAAAATGAAAAGGGGAGCGCCCACCTATGAGCCACGCCTGTGTCTTCAACCTCCGGAGCGGGCCTGGGCTGCCGGTGCCGACGTGCCGTGTGGCCTCCGTACGACGGTGGTCGGCCTCACCCGGTCGGGTTGACCCCACCATAACCGATGTGCCGCCCCGGTTTTGGCATTCCCCCATTTCCATTTCGGCTCCCACATCCCCCCCCCCCCCTCCTCTGCTCCCACCATCACCACCATCGGTGAGCTCGATGGAGCTCGCTATGCTGCCGCTCCGAGCCACCACGGCACGGATCCGCCGGCGAGATGGTCACGCCTCGACCTCCGCCCCCGATTCCACCCCCCCCCCCCCACCCCCCGCCGGCCTGCGCGATGACCACCATTGCCCGCAAGAAACCAAGCGTCGGCAACCCCCATTCCCCACCTCCGCCGCTCGTCGCCGCCCGCTCCGGTGAGCCCCTCCTCCTGTCGACCCCACCCCCGAGCGCGGTGCATGCCCCCCTCACCCGATGGCTGGGTTCAAAGCCCCGTAGGCCGACGCCAGCCAGCTTCCGGCGGCGGCGCCGCCTGGTTCTGGCACGGCCGGGCGATGCCCCACCACGGGCCACACGGCCCCAGATCCAGTGCGGCCACGCCCGGATCTGGTCCCCCTGGTGCGGTTGCCCTCCGTGCGGCTCGGATCTGATTGGTTGTGGCCCAGTTAGATTTTTCATTGATCTATTAATTCCAGAAAACTCCAGTTAGTTTGTAAAATGCATAACTAATTCGTTATTAGTCCTTTCTAAGCAAACTAAATATCTCTGAGTTCCTCTGGGCATGTACCAGTTTATAAAAATGCTAAACTCTATTGCATGGTAGTTTTTTTATTAGAACTAAATTAAATGAGCCGCATACTAAATAATTCATAAGTATTTCTCTGTAATTAATAAATTACTAAAACTTGGTAGTTAATCCTTGTATGTCATGCCTAATTATCCTGCACAGTGGCAAGTATTAGTTCTCTATATCTTAGCTCTAATTAATTATTTAACTTTTTACCTTGTTTAATTAATTAAAAATTAGTGGCTCAATGCATGTAAGTGAAACTTGGCCGATAAATCACCCCTGGTATGTACTATTTATAGTAAATCACCCATATGCAAATAACTTCCAAAACCATGCTAAAATATCAACTTCCTTCCAAAAACTCGATAATCCCATAAAAGCTAGTAAAGGCTGGGTAGTATTTTCGATGGACAACACCCTGTACCTTTTGTACTAAATTACCACTTTTATTTTCTGGAGGCCATGAAGGAAATACACTAAATGCGCCCACTTTATGCCTCAGCTATATATGCTATATTACTGAACTAAACAACACCCCCATACACTTTTACATGAAATATTGTTGTTATAACATATTTGCTGAGGAAGTGCCATGAATTGAAACTTATTCTCATGCATCGCATCATCCGCATCGTATAGGTCACGAGGTGAACCACATGGAAGTAGGACTGGAGCAGGAGCCAGAAGGGCAAGGAGGAAGTGATTCCGCTAACCAGGACCATACTAAAGGCAAGCCCTAGTGCATCCCACCTGTTTTAAATATTTTATTTTTCTCATTAGTTAGGGATATTGGCTTGTCTGTGCATTAAGTCCATAGGAGTTGTTTAAAAGCCTAGTATTGCGGTAGGTTCCCTTTACCTGATATTAGTCTCAGGATGTTAGTCGCTCTTCTTAATTTAGGATGACTATTCATCGAGTGGTATGGAGACCACTCGTAGATCAGGAAATATCATCACTTGGGAGAGATGTCAGATGAAGGAAAGATGCAATGGCATAACGAATGAAGACCGGTCGAGCAACTAGGTGGAAAAGAAAGGACAGCTTGTCTTCAAGGAGGTAGCCCCGTCCGAGTCACCTAAGGCTATGCCTCAAGTCCAGCCCATGGTATCAAGTTTGAACGTACTGTTTGCATGCTGGAGTTATGGGCCTAATAAACTGACGTAGCTACAAATACTGCTTGGTCGAAAGGTACCCTGCTCCCTAGGTGGAACTAGTGCTGAGAGGAGTGTGGAATCTACCCACGGATAGTGGCACGGGGCGCATCGCGTTGGGAGACCCTTCTCGGGGGAGTCAGGCACGGAAGATCTTGTAGTACTGTATGCGAAAACCATGCGGCTTCCATGAAGTGTGTATGGGTTGTGCAAGCAGGTTTCTCCTACAGGATGCAAATCGATTCAAGTCGCTGCCGCTCACAGTAACGAGTACCACTTGATAACTCCGCTGGAATAGTGTCAGAAGCCCTTAATATGATGAATGGGTTTAATATTGTTGTATGGATTTATTATTAATTATATTGCAATCATGCTTTTTGTAGTTATAGTGCAAACTAAATTTACCATTTTGCCTGTTAACTTAACTTGATGCTAAAACTTGAAATCTAGGGATTGCTCCTAGGCTAGCTTTTGGCAACATAAACCCTACCCTCAGCCTGTGCATGTCTAGGAGTCGACTGTCGATGGCCATTTTGTCGGTTCAGTCTTACTGAGTAAATTAGTTACTCAGGGCATAACTCTATATTGTTTTCAGATGATCAGGGTGGAGAATGCCACTGTGGTGGAACGTTCCATTGGAAAGGCCTACGCCCTGACTGCTGGAACATCGAATGGGAGCCTTGCACCAACGATGACGAGGAATAGGCCTGTGTGTGCTGGCAAGGTGTCAAGGGCATTACACCGATCAAGGTCAGCTACTACTACTACTATGGTGTATCGTCGTGAGAGGGTGATTGTATCTTACTCGTTCTGTCGGACATGTCCCTTTTCGCTTCCACTCTTTTAAAGACTCTGGTTCGTAATCTAAATACGAATTTATGTAAAAACCCTATACTCTACCTATGTTTCCGTTGCGATTATATTTGTTTGTCATGTGTTGTACTATTGGGTGTCACAGCGCATGACATCACCCGAGAATGTTCCTGGAATAGAGCCGTCTCCGTGGTAAGGCGGTTTCGTTACAAAGTGGTATCAGAGCTATCTCGAGAATAGTGCAACATTTAAAGACATATTTTCAAAAACCCCATTACGAACGTGTGAGAACGTGCCCATAGAAATACTATTAGTTATGATTCAGGTGGCAAAGCTAACTGTAAGAGGTTGTTTGTTTAAATACCTGCATCTACGGCCTCGTCAACGAAGGTATGTGTCCCGCCTAATGGACAATAACATGGGAAGCTAGCACAATGGTGTGAACATGGGCTGATTGGGGAAAACATCAGTGTCCTGCCCTAGGACAATAATAAGGGATTATCGACTCGTTTCTTTTGATTCGATGTATTGTTTCTGGAATGAATCTTCTGCAGGTACGCTAACCGCGATTCTCATAAGAGACATGTAGTATGCGACTGACTTGAGAGATCGATTGCCATCGACTATACATATGGTCCTATTCGTGACCAAATTTATATTTTGTAAGGACATGTAGGCCGAAAGCATGTGCATTCATGAAAAATATTAAAGCATCAAGTCATTAAGATGAAACTAAAATTTCAGCTAGCATGTCATGCACATAAAAATCGATATCTTATCATTCGAGAATCAAAAGGACGCAAATAAATACTTGTTGAAACCTTGAACAAACTCTCTGTATATCCAGCAAGAAATTTTTGTTTAGAGATTACCGAACAATACCGTTATGGTCCATTCGAGTCGGCACAACAGTTTGGTGTCAATCTGAAATTCAGTTTTGTCACCTATCTTGTAAAATTCATAACTTTTTGCTCAGACCACCTCTTAGGTTGTATGAGCACTCCTGAAAAGTTTAGGAATTTCTCTACAACTCTGGTAGTTTAAGTTTTCAGTTTTGAGACATGCAAAGGAGAGTTATGAGCAAATCTTCAGAGTAACCCAGTTCTGGCCAGAAAATTGGTTCAAAAAACTTACCGGTAGTATAAATTGCATATCTTGAGTTCTAAGAATTTGTTAGACACGTGAAAATATGCGTTAGAAAGATGATCCAATTTGTCATGATGTACATAAAATTTTGACCGGTCTCATCAATCAGAGATAGGAAATTGAAATTGGCCGAAGTCAATGATATTTAACGGCTGAAGGAGTTTAAGTGGGCCCGATAGGGTTATTTTATTTTCTTTATGTTTTCAGTTTAGATTTATATTCTAAAAATAGTCGGTTTGTTTAGGAGTCCTGACCGAATCAGGTTGAAACCTCTTGCATAAGGTTATAAATATGTAATATGATCTGTACGTAAAAAACAACACTTTCGTTCAATACAATTTGGCGCATCGCGAACTTTTCCTACTCGATGAAACCCTCGTCTCGCGCGGGCTACATCAGCTCCGATCTCGGCGGATTTCTATTAATTTGTATTTTAAAATTAATTCTATTAATTCTAGATACTGCACTTTAGTCCCTGAGCTTATTATAAATTTCATTTTTGTCCCTAAACTTTTCATAAACTATATTTTCACCCTGTTATTTTACAATTTAGTCCATAGAGTTTTCTAAAATTACTTTTAGGTCCCTAAACATATCTATTTTTACTGTTTTAGCCCTAAAGCTTCAAACCATCATAACTTTTCAACTGTAACCCGAATTTAAGTAACTCTTGCGCCAACATGATCGTAGTGATTAATATTAATTATTTATACGGTCTCACAGTAATTTGCTAATTTTACTATTTTTACCCTGTACCTTCAAACCTTCGTAACTTTTTACTCGTAACTCTGATTTAGATGATTCTTACGCTCACGCAATCATAGCACTGCGTACTATATTTTGAGATTGATTTCAAAGTACTTTATTATTGTTCGGTGTACTGTTTCTTAGTTTGTTTATTTGATTGTGTGCATGTTGTGCTTGCGTGACGTTAATTAGAGAACGGGTTGTTCCTGGAATCGCAAGAGCATGAATGGAAGACCTGAGCAGCAACATCCATTTCCAGGCAAGTGTCCTTAATGCATCTTGTACCTATTATAACATTTACTGTATAAAAATGCATGCTTGAGTCAAATGAATGGGTACCCATTGTTAGGGTTTCCCTAGTATTGCTTTATCCTTTTCCTTGTCGCCTTGAACTAGTTGGTTTGTTGGTTGTGGGTAGATAATGCTTAGGTTGCTTGTGGGATGTTTGGGTTAATATTAATCTTGATTAATGAACAATATCATGTGAGAAAATGATTGGTAATTTATGTTAGCAACATGGACTTAGGGATCTATGCAAGCCGAATGGAATGGATGTGGTGCCATGGGCACATGGTTGGTGGTGGTAGGCTTGTTGTAGATCCTAGGAACCGGTTCTTGGAGTGGTAATCCAGGACAACAGTGCCATCACAAGGCTGCTATGGAACAGCTTGTCTGATTAATTAGGAGTTCTCCCAGTGTCGGTGCAGCATTTTGGTGGAGCAGAGAATGGAAGTCAAGAGGACTGTCCTTGTATCCGAATGGCTCAAGAGGGGGCTCCTGGGGTGATGAGCTGCTTATTGATGGGCTATTACTTACGGACGGGAGTGGAACCTTAATGGCTAGCATGTACTGAGAGACCCTTTGTAAAAGCCTCATAGTGATCTCCTGGCCGCACACCTAAGGAAGTGTGCTAGTGCTTGGCCGGCATGGCAACATGGAGACTCTAGTCCACCAGGCAACAGGGGATGAAATCACGACTTGTGGGTAAAGTGGTACAAACACTGCAGAGTATCAAACTATCATGATAGCTGTGCTCACGGTCAAGAGCGGCCTGGAATCCTCACAAGATTAGTTTGTGGTTTATGGGTTGGAATGGTTTGGAATGGTTGGATGGTTCAACTTGGCATGGATAGTACCCTGTGGATTGTGGGTTGGGATGACCCCACCTAGTAATTAGGATGCTTTAGAGAATTAAAAGCTTAGCTATAAACCCCATTAAGCCTTTCTTGTCTTTAGCCCCATGTCATCTTTTCCCCCACTTGCTGAGTACGACACGTACCCACCCTTGCTATATACCACATTGCTGCTCAGCTACACGAAAATGAAGGTACAACTATGAAGACGATGGAGGAGTCTAGGCCTGCGGTCTTCCGGTCAACTTCCTGTGGGAGCTGAAGGATGCCAATGCTTAGTTTATTCCGTTGCAATGTAATCTTCTACTTTTGACCTACGAGTCACCTCTGTAATAATGTTATCAATTTAATAAAAATATTGTTTCTTTTATCACAGTAAATGTCCTGTGTGCGTGAAAACTTGTTCCTGAGCACACATACAGATGCATTCGGTTTCGGTCGTTGGAACCGGGTGTGACAAGTGGTATCAAAGCTATACCAACCGCCGGACGCAAGCCTAGATAGAATGACCGTGCCATAGGTTCTATTTTCAAAACTAATATTTGGAAAACATTTATTTCTTTAAAACTCTTCTATCTTCTATCCTCCGTTCTTATTTTCTCTTTACTTGTCTATTCTGAAATGTTTGACAAAATGCTATTTGTACTATTCCTTTTCCCTTTCAAAATATTAGAGTTGTTGACTTAAACTATCACGAACAAGATGAATGACATTGAAGATTGTTCAAGCTCGTTCTACTCAGTATGAAGATGAAGATTGGACAGTCAAACTTGAAGACTCTTCACAACACCAAGGACATTGGCCAACACTCCACATGAAACCTGTAGAAGGACCTTATGCATGATCGTGATCTAGGACCCTTCCCACCTTAGGATAATAAACGCTAGATAGAATGACGTTTCTAATTGTATGCTTGTGTTGCTTGTAGTGTGCTATGTTTGAGTTGGATCTTTGATTGAGTGTTGGTGTGCTTGCAAAGCGTTTACCTTTGTTATCACATCATTAGTTATACCAAGGTTAGTTTAGTTGGGATAACGTTTCCCTCTATTCTTTGCTATCTTACCTTCACTCTATTCTACTCTAGCCTCTTATGACCTAACCAAATCCAAGAGATGTTGAACTCAACCATTATAGACCTTGGATGTAGAATCGACAAGAGGACGCCAAGACCCGAGAAAGTTCACCCTTACCCTTGCTCTAGTCAACAATCATAACTTCATGATCTCCTCATGGAGAAGGGCAACATATGACAGCTAGTTTTAAGCGAACAACTCTAGAGGTGACATCTATGGAAGAGTAAAAATCAAGGGACGTACTGAAAGACGGACGTCAAGATTTGCTTTCGACAAGTTGCAAGAGTAAACACACCAAGTCAATCAAGTCAATTGTGTTCAAGATGGAGAATGAAAATTGAACCTACTTCTAACCTTTTCTTGCTAACCACGCAGAATCTCGGGGCGAGATTCCTGTTAGGAGGGGTAGTATTGTCACACCCCAAAATTTCAAATTTTGGTTTGTAACCCAATTCCACTAAATTTCAACATTTTTTTAATAGATTAAAATTTTATTTTAAATTAATTAGATAATTAGAGCATTATAATTTATTTTAGGAAAAAGGGCTATTTTCTAAATTAAATAAAATAATTTAGGTTATTAATATTTTGTATGTTGCATTCATGATGAATTAGATGCACTAGGTTTTTATTGTGTTCAAAATGTATTTTAAAAGTCAAATTTATTTTTGTTTTGGATAGGAAATATAATAGGAAATAGATTAGAAAGAGGAAAGAAAAACAAGAGGAAAGGAACCAAACAAAAACCCCCATTTTGGCCCACCCGGACTCTTGGCCCGACTCCTCCCTTCCCCCACTCTTCCCCCTCTCTCGGCCTAGGCCGATTCTTCCCCAGCCCGGCTTCCTCTCCTCTCCCTTCGGCCTTGGGCCATTTCTTCCCGAGGGCCACTCCACTCCTCTCTCTCCCAGGCCGGCTTGGCCCAGCGCGCTCGCTCGGCCCACCTCCTCCCCGGCCTTGCTCAGCCCAGTGCACGCACATCGGCCCAGCTCCTGCGTCTGCCCGCCCACCTCGCCCGCGTGGCCCAGCCACCCCGGCCCATGCCGCGCCCCGGCCCAGCTCGCCCCGGCCTCGCCTGCGCTCGCCGCCAAAACCGTAGGGCCGTCGCCACCGTCTGGGCGTGCGTGCCAGGACATCCTCGGGACGCGCGCCTATAAATGGCGAGATCCCTACGCCGGCGCCACCCTTGGTTTCCACCCCCCCCCCCTCTTCTCCGCGCTAGCGCCGCCCCGGCTCCCCGCCGTCGTCCGCATCGCTGCCCCGCCATTGCCGAAGCTCGGCAAGATTCACGTCCGTGCGAGGACATCGCCTCGAGCGCCACCGACCTGCTTCCGGTCATCGCCAGGTCGCGCCGCCCCTAACCAGCCCCTCCTCGGCAAGACTCGTCGCCCGGAGCTTCTCCACACCATCACCGAACCCTTGCAGCTGCCGCCGCACGCCGTGATGCCTCCCCGGCCATCTGCCTCCCTACGTGATCCACTAGGTGAGCTACCCTTGGCCTCCTCTCCCTCCTGGACCCCTCCGCGCCTCTATCCGGCCGCCGGAGCGCCGATCCGGCCAACTTCGGCAAGCTCCGGCCACCGCCGCCTCTGTCCCCGCTGCTAGTAGTCACCACACCGCTGGAACCCCTTTGAGCCATCGATCTATCGATCTGTGGCCAGGATCCAGAACCTTTATTTAATTATTTTTAGGCCCCTAAAATTATTTTAGCACTGTAATTTTTACAGAAAAGCCCCTAGCCTCTTCCTAAATTATATTTTAGCCCCTAAATTTTATAAAAACACCCCTGTACTTATTTTTAATTATATTTTAGTCTTGTCTTTTTGCACTTTAGTCCCTGAGCTTATTATAAATTTAATTTTTGTCCCTAAACTTTTCATAAACTATATTTTCACCCTGTTATTTTACAATTTAGTCCCTATAGTTTTTTAAAATTACTTTTAGGTCCCTAAACCTATCTATTTTTACTGTTTTAGCCCTAAAGTTTCAAACCTTCATAACTTTTCAACCCTAACCCAGATTTAAGTAACTCTTGCGCTAACGCGATTGTAGTGATTAATATTAATTATTTATACGGTCTCACAGTAATTTGCTAATTTTACTATTTTAACCCTGTACCTTCAAACCTTCATTACTTTTTACTCGTAACTCCGATTTAGATGATTCTTGCGCTCACGCAATCGTAGCAATGCATACTATCTTTTGAGATTGATTTTAAAGTACTTTATTATTGTTTGGTGTACTGTTTCTTAGTTTGTTTATTTGATTGTGTGCATGTTGTGCCTGCGTGACATTAATAGAGAACAGGTTGTTCCTGGAATCGCAAGAGCGTGAATTGAAGACCTGAGCAGCAACATCCATTTCCAGGCAAGTGTCCTTGATGCATATTGTACCTATTATAATATTTATTGTAGAAATGCATGCTTGAGTCAAATGAATGGGTACCTATTGTTAGGGTTTCCCTAGTATTGTTGTATCCTTTTCCTTGTCGCCTTGAACTAGTTGGTTGGTCGGTTATGGGTAGATAATGCTTAGGTTGCTTGTGGGATGTTTGGGTTAATATTAATCTTGATTAATGAATAATAACATGTGCGAAAATGATTGGTAATTTATGTTAGCAACATGGACTTAGGGATCTATGCAAGCCGGATGGAATGGATGTGGTGCCGTGGGCACATGGTTGGTGGTGGTAGGCTTGTTGTAGATCCTAGGAACCGGTTCTTGGAGTGGTAACCCAGGACAACAGTGCCATGACAAGGCTGCTATGGAATAGCTTGGCTAATTAATTAGGAGTTCTCCCTGTGTCGGTGCAGCATTTTGGTGGAGCAGGGAATGGAAGTCAAGAGGACTGTCCTTGTATCCGAATGGCTCAAGAGGGGGCTCCTGGGGTGATGAGCTGCTTGTTGATGGGCTATCACTTATGGACGGGAGTGAAACCTTAGTGGCTAGAATGTACTGGGAGACCCTTTGTAAAAGCCTCATAGTGATCTCCTGGCCGCACACCTAAGGAAGTGTGCTAGTGCTTGGCCGGCTTGGCAACATGGAGAGTCTACTCCACCTGGCAAGGGGTATAAACTCTGTAGAGTATCAAACTATTATGATAGCCGTGCTCACGGTCAAGAGCGGCCTGGAATCCTCACAAGATTAGTTTGTGGTTTATGGGTTGGAATGGTTTGGAATGGTTGGGATGGTTGGATGGTTCGGAATTGGCATGGATAGTACACTGTGGATTGAGGGTTGGGATGACCCGAACTAGTAATTGGGATGCTTTAGACAATTCAAAGCTCATGCTATAAACCCCATTAAGCCTTCCTTGTCTTTAGCCCCATGTCATCTTTTCCCCCACTTTCTGAGTACGACACGTACCCACCCTTGCTATATACCACATTGCTGCTCAGTTACAGGAGAATGAAGGTACAACTATGAAGACGATGGAGGAGTCTAGGCATGCGGTCTTCCGGTCGACTTCCTGTGGGAGCTGAAGGATGCCAATGCTTAGTTTATTCCGCTGCAATGTAATATTTTATTTTCGACCTACGAGTCACCTCTATAGTAATGTTATCGATTTAATAAAGATATTGTTTCATTTATCACAGTAAATGTCCTGTGTGCGTGAAAACTTGTTCCTGGGCAGGCATACATATGCATTTGGTTTCGGTCGTTGGAACCGGGTGTGACAGTTAGAATTGCTAGTTATCCCGTAATTAGATCTGTGTAGTGCCTATTACATCAACTCTGATTGCAATACTGCCTTGGTTGAAGCCGATCTATTGTGATCTCAGTAGGTTCTATAGGTATTGTTTAGGTCTATTATTCGAGTCACTTTTATTGATTTTATCTATAAATAGATTAAGTCTAGCTCTATCTACCGTGTTTGAATATTGTCTCGGTTAAGTTCGATCTGTTCGAATCAGTAAGGCTCCATCGGTTTTTGATCTCTTACTAGGTAGATAGAGTTAGACTCGATCTGTTTGTAGGTAGAATCGATAGAGTTGTATCGGGGTGTTTAGCCGATAGGTTATCACAGTTCAATTGACTTTTAGGTGTTAATTGATTATATCATATATTTTGACAGTCATTTGCCCCCTTGTTTGAACAAGACAGATTTATGATTGTAAGGAATATTTGCAAGACCAACTATTAAATCTATAGTCTTAGCACTATCGACAGGGTAGGTTTTTGCACACACACTGTAGTTCTATCGACTCTGCCCAATCGACTCTGCACTATTGACTCAGCAAGGATTGACGTGACTCTTTTTTTGATCTTGCTGTGTTTGATTCAAACCTTTATCGGCATTATAATGAACATTATTTTACATATCTAACTTGTCGATAAGCCGATATAGTCAGCCGACTGGTTCATCTTGTCTTATATTTATTCTATAATGATATCGGCTGATTTCACCTATAGTGACTATCGGCTCTCTTCACCGGCCTGTCCTAGGCCAGTGGCCCACAATATCTAACCGTTTATATCTTTGGCGATTTACAGGGAAAATTAATTGGCACGCCCCAATTTCATGTATTGAGCCTGCACTAGAGCTAAGCAGATCTCTCAGGTCACGCATGAAGATTTTCGTGTCAACACGCTTTTTGGCACGCCTGGTGGGACCAAGAACATCAAGTTCACATCATGCCTGAACTTGGAATGCCTCAGGACGGTGATGCGGCACAGCCAAAGAACAATATCAGTTCGGATCTTAGGAATGAATATATGCTACCTGTCGATAGAGACGAGTTGAGTGATGATGCAAAGGCACAGGTTAGTCAGAGGATGGTTGAGTATGACAGTCTTCTATTAAGTACTTTCAGCAAGACAAGGAATGGCAAGATCATCCAGAAAGGAAAGTTACCAGTTGCCGCATGGATTGAAGATGCAATAGAAGAGTCACATACTGAGAAGCCAATAGAGTTCGTGGATGAAGCAACTTTGCATAACATAATTCATACTACTATAAATCATGTGTTGATTAACCAATCACCTGTGTTGGTTAATACATTGAGGAGCCTAATTATTCAGACCGTGGAGGGATGCCTATATGAAGATTCAGCTCGTGGGCCGGTGTACTTTCGCATACCAGATAGTGTTCCTCGGCCTGCAAATAAAACATCTACTTCGTAGCAACATGGTGAGAATACAATGCAACCTATCTTGGGTTTAGGTGCATCCACTTCTAAAGTGCCCCCAGGTCATAAATTTGCTGATGGTGGAAGAATGCCTCGGAGGATAATACTGCAAAGATCTACACCACAGACACATCCACAACATTACAAGCAAGAGACTACTGAGCCAAATGTTACATACAATACTGCACCTAATGTTGAGCCTATTATGTTTGGAATGCCATCATCATCTGCTCTGCCAGGAGAATTAGGAGGCCGACATACAGTTGTTAATTTTGGCCCACAGCCATCAGCATTTGGTCTTCCAATGACTGTTCCAAATATCAATAGGTCGACCGATGACTGGGCTTCAAAGATTGATGAGGGAGCAGTTTGGATTGAAACCAAAGCAGCAAACATATGTGTATCGACCACCGAATCCTCCGAGCTATGATTTGATTCCAATGCCGAGTCGATACAGAGATCCAGAATTCACTAAGTTTATAGGGTAGGATAGCACTACTACAGTTGAGCATATACGCCGATTTTTAGTACAGTGCGGGGAAGCTAGTAACACCGAATCTTTGAAAATCAGGCTATTTCCGTTATCCTTGTCTGGGTTAGCATTTTCTTGGTTCACATCATTGCCCCCAAATTCAATTGTTACTTGGGCCGATCTCGAACAGTAGTTTCATAAATATTTCTTTGCTGAAACTAGAGAATTGAGATTGTCTGATTTGATTGCTGTGAGACAGAAGGTTGGAGAGTCTATGCATGACTATGTACAATCATTTAGAGATGTGCGCAGCAAATGTTTCAACTTGCAACTTGCCGATAACCAGATGGCAGAGATAGCATTCAATGGTTTAGTTGCGCCATTGAGAGAGAAGTTTCCTTCGGCCGAATTCGAGAGCCTATCTCAGTTGGTGCAGAAGGTGTCGATCCAGGAGAACCTGACTCGAGGGGGGGGGGGGGGGGCGCACGATCAAGGCCTATCCATATCAATTTTAATGATTACGACTCTGAATCTGATGAAGAAGCTATCGAAGTTGATATGGCATTATGGACCAGGAACAAGAATGTGTTGTCATGCCCATGGGTGAAACAGAATGAACCTGAGGAAAAATATGATTTTGATATCACCAAGGCCGACAAGATATTCGACATGTTGTTACAAGAGAAGCATATTCAATTGCCATCTAATCATGTGATTCCCCCTGCTGAAGAGCTGAAGAAAATGAGGTATTGCAAATGGCACAATTCTCCTTCTCACAGTACTAATGATTGCAAAGTGTTTAGGAGACAAATTCAGATGGCAGTTGAACAAGGGAAGATCAAGTTCACCAAGGGCACCATGAATATTGACGGTCATCCTTTCCCTGAAAATGTCAACATGGCTGGTATCGACAATGTGGAGGCATTTATTAAAAGATACCAGAAAAAGAGAGATAGGGAAATGAAGGAGTCACAGATTGATCCACATTGGGGTTGTCAATTCTTTAAGTATTGTTGGGACCACAATATGAAACTGCCATCAATTGATGGTTGCCCTAGATGTAGTAGATATGCAAAACGGATGTATAGGGAAGTTACAGTAAGTCATCGGCAATGACATCGTGTGGACGGCTGCAAAGAGTCAATGGTGGGATCAGTCGATCGATATCATAGGGTTTCTGCATTTAATTGACTTGGATCCAAGAAGACAGGCGACAAGGCTAGATTTGATAAGGAAGTCGATGAGGAAATGCAGGAGGAGCAAGAACAGAATGATCAGTGGTGTCCATCTGGTATATTCTCCAAGAGTCAGAAATGCAGAATTCAAAGGATGCGATGCAGGCAAATAAGGGCTGGCAAATATTATTATGAAGAAGAAGATGATCAGCCGCCTAAGAAAGTCTGGAGACTGAAGTTGAAATCACAAGGGCATACACCAAGTACTTCTATAAATATGGTGATGATGCTATCGCAAGAGTCAAGGCTGCCGTAGAAGAATTATTTGTTGATGAAGAGAATGGACCACAACTTATATTTGATTCCTAGAAAGTAGTGTTTGATAAGCCAGATGAATCTAAACATCGACACTTGAAGGCTTTATACCTAAGGGGTTTTATTAATGGTGTGCCGATGGGGAAAATAATGGTCGATGGAGGTGCTGCAGTAAATATTATGCCGATTACTACTGTCAGGAAGTTGAGAAAGACTGAAGAATATTTAATTGATACAAATATGATTCTCAGAGATTATGGTGGTCATGCTGCAGCAGCTAAAGGAGTTCTGAACGTGGAGTTTACAATCGGCAGTAAAACCTTGCCGGTTACCTTCTTTGTTATTGATGGAAAGGGATCTTACAACCTGCTATTGGGTCTCGACTAGATACATGCTAATTGTTGTGTTCCATCGACAATGCCCCAATCGTTGACCCAATAGATTGGCGATCAAGTGGAGGTGATCCCGGTCGATGAAATCGTCAATGTTGCATCGGCCGATTTAGTTCTATGGCATGCGGATGATATGGAGTGTTTGTCTGGCAAGATTTGGGACCGGAATTACGTCAAGATCACTACATAGGGTCTCGAGGTAGTGGACCAATCAAATTCTAAACTATTTCTCTGACAGGCACCCCAATGGAATTCACAGAAGATGGAAAGTTGGGAAGAGGTCAATGAACTTTCTTTCGGCCAATGAACTTCAAGAAGTCGATATAGGAGATGGTGACAAGGCGAGGCCGACTTTTATTAGTAAGAAATTAGATGAAGATTTTAAAGTAGAATTAATAAAATGATTGAAAGAGTATTGAGATTGCTTTGCTTGGGATTATTTTGAGATGCCGGGATTGAGTAGATCCGTAGTGGAGCATCAGTTGCCCATCAAGCCTGGATATCGACCTTATAAGCAACCTCCAAGGAGAATTGATCCGAAAATTTATGATGCGGTCAAGGCTAAGATTACCCGATTATATGATGCAAATTTTATTAGGCCTTGCTGATATCCATAATGGGTTTCAAATATTGTACCTGTGTTCAAGAAATGTGGCAAGATGAGGGTGTGCATTGACTTTCGGCCACTGAATAGAGCTACTCCAAAAGATGACTACCCCATGTCGATAGCGGATCTTCTGGTTGACATAGCAGCAGGGCATAAGTTCCTCAGTTTTATGGATGGTAATGTTGGCTACAATCAAATTTTTATGGTAGAGGAAGACATACCAAGGACTGCTTTCAGGTGTCTGGGAGCACTCGGGTTATATGAATGGGTAGTCATGACAGTCGGGTTAAAGAATGTTGGGGCCACATATTAGAGAGCTATGAATTATATGTTCCACGATTTGATTGGCAGGTTAGTGGAGATTTATATTTGATGATTGTTGGCACTACTTAAGTGCCCCTTTTATATGTGAATATAACCCTAATTAGAGCATAATTGATGCCAATTTAGGCCATTTACCTATGATTTTGCCTATATAGTTGTATATGTGGTGTTTTGGAGCTATATTGCAAAAACAGGTAAAATTGGCGATTAAAGTGATGATGAAAGAGGACAGGAGTCCGGAAGCAGCAAAAAGCACTGAAGAAGTCCAGTGCATCAATCGGCGCAACCCATGAGCCGATCGGCGCAATGGTATTTGGGCCCACAGAAGTGACTGAGGCCCATTCCACATGCTTATGGAAGTTTATTTGTGTAAGATACTTGAAGATATTTGCCTGGATGATTTATGGGACTTCAAGATCTTGACTTGCGGTACAAGACTTTATCTCGAAGGAAAAGGCCCACATGGCAGCTGTGGAAGACAAAGGAACCGACTCGGAGCAGAAACGAGAGAAGACACGGCTTGCGCCGATCGGTGCAATCCTGCTCCGATCGGCGCAACCGACTTATTTGCTAGATACCAAGTCCTTTACGAGTAGAATCCTTATATATACTTGTAAACCCTGGACAAATGAGAAGAGGCGTCAAAGGGACAACAAATTCGTGAGTTAGAGCCACTAGGGTTCATCCCGTTAGAATAGATCTCTAGTTGAGCTTCAAGAACCATTGGAGTAAGAGTTGATCCGTCAAGGTAGGCCATCTCGGCGATGATGAATCTCACTCTATGTATCTAAAGGATAATCGAATATGTTGATGATGGTTTTAGGTGATTTGTTGATGTAGATATGGCCCGATCTTCCGAGAGGTAAGGGGATAAACTCGAATTTAGGGAACTCGGCGTCGATGACCCGGCGTGAATCAGACACGATTCAACCCCGCAACCGTTACACCAAGCACAACTTGATTGTTCCTGCAAGCGAAATCGAGAACACAAGCAAGAGAGGATAAACACGCAATCTGAAATTGCAAATATGAATGAAGTGAATCACATATAAGGTTCAAGCTCTGATCACAAAAGGACTAATCGCCACAGTGGTGTAGAACAAGAACAGGGGCCCTGGATTACTATAAAAGGACTTGTCGCCACAGCTACAATAATTCGATCAAGTTTCTCTCTGGAAAACTGAACTAAACAAAACCCGAAACTAAAAGACGGCGGCTACTGAGTTTATGTAGGAAACAAAGACGGGTTGGGGGCGACCAGAGTGGGCGCCCACAACATGGGCTTAAGGCCCGACACGATACATGGCCAAGTTGGCCCAAAATAGGTGGCACAACACCTTGTCAAGGTCACATATTATGACTCACTACCCTTCTGGAGCTAGGACCAGAACCAAAACGACAGTGTCGTCGTCCTCTTTCCAACGCATCAAAGAACACCTTGTTTGGACGTCGGATGTGGGAGATATCATCAAAACCGTGAAGGGGTGTCGGCTGAATCCGAGACGAACGCGGCGATCGAGTTGGTGACGACTTGTAACTTGGGGAAGGCCATGATATGCGCGTATCCAGCATGGTGATGTCCTCATCATTTGTCTATCTTGATTCTGTAATTATGCACGTTCTTATTCCAATTGCTTAGTTCTAGGCTAAGTAGGTTGATATTATCCTGATCGTGGTGATCAGGATAGTATTCAGACATTGTATTGATTCTGGTTGCTTGATGATGCTAGTAGTGTGGTTTAGCGGTGACAACACTAAACCTGCATAGCACTATTGGATAGTTGATTAGGGTAAGATACTTGCGCGATTACGGGTCTCACTTTGGCTTCGATAAATCAAGGGACGCTCGGAAAGCAGGGTGGTCTTATTCATTATAGGTTTTCATTGATCCATGTAATTATCATTATGATGCTATTTGATTAGATTATCTGGTTTCTCGCTAGTAGATATCTGGCTACTCACTTAACAGCTTTGGACGCAGTTTCTGGCGCACTTTGGCTTAGATTCATTTGTGTGCTAATCGGCTCAACACCAGCGCCGATCGGCGTGATCACAGATTCGGTAGCGTGCCGATCGGCTCAACTTCTACGCCGATCAGCGCAACGACAGATTTGCTGTCCAGCGCACCTTTGCGCTGGCCAGTCTCCCCTCTTGCAACCCTAACTTGACAGTAGCCTTGACTATATCTTTTACTGTTAACTTTGTTTAATAATCCCTAAGGTCCTAGTGGATACGATAAACCTTGGAATACTCAATTCAAGGGAAAGAGTGCTACAATCGTACACTGTCCTCTTGCGGTATATAAGTGGTTACGTAGTTACGACCAACAAGCTCTAACTTTCTGGTGCCGTTGTCGGGGTCCATAGCAGGTTTTTAAACATTGTTTGATGTATTAGTGTTTAGTCATTGTGCTTTACTTGTCTCTATAGTATATATATTCTGTTAAGTGAAACCGATAGGTATGGACGGTCCTAAGTCAAATGAACCCTCTAATTACACCGATGATCCAGAAAAGCTCTTACGCAAGAAAAGAACAGCGGAGAAGAGAAGCAAGTCACTTGGAGATTTAGTTGGAGAAGCAGTCCGTGCCAACCCTTGAGTACTATTCACAATCGCAGTTCTAGAAGTAGAGGAGACGGCAGAATTACCCTTGCTTAATCGTTTCATGCCTCAACTGACTAATGTTGTCAAGACAAATTTCCAAGAAGCTCAAGATCAGAATCCATATCAACTGGAGAGATATGTTGGATTAGTGGCACAACAACCATTCATAGGTTCAGAAGATCCCAATCACCATTTGCAGCACTTCCTTGAAGTTTGTAGTACATTCAAGATAAATGGATTGACCGGAGATCAAGCACGAGTGCGGCTGTTCCCCTTCTCTCTAGTTGGACGCCCCAAGCAGTGGTACAATGGATTGGAAAACACAGTAAAAATTGTGTGGGACACTTTGGCAGCTGCATTCATAACCAAATATTTCCCTCCTGGTAAGACACAATCTTTGAAGAATGAGATTCTTGGATTTATGTAGACCCTCATCATGGTCTAACGGTTGGAGAAATTGTTGAGAGATTCTACATGAGATTGAATATTCAATCTCGCCAACACCTGGATGCTTCGGCTGCAGGTTCATTCATGGCAAAAACTCCCAGCCAAGCTAAGGAATTGATCAAGTTCCTAGTTGAAAATCAATCATGGGATAGTGAGAGAAGTTTAGGGAACATACAACCTTCAAAAGGAGTGGCAAAAAGCGTGATTGAGAGGACACATGAAGACTTGGTTATGGATCGCCTTGATGCTATTCGAACAAGGTTGGATAATAATCATCATATCCCAAAGGAAGAGTCGCTCAAGCTAGCGGAATCACGCTCCACTTGTAGTGAGTGTGGAGAATTTGGTCATGTGTAGAAAGATTGCCCTAAAGAAATGAAGATGCTAGAATATATGAAGAATAGTGGATGGAAGCCCCAATTCCAGCAGCAAAAGAGCTCTTTCTCTCCTAGTTCCTCCATGCAAAACTCTATCCCACTTCGTCTCCAATGTCATGAGTTCTTCCAAGCTCAAGAGAAGATTAACAAGGACAACCAAGCTAAATTCAAGGAGATTGATCATATCCTTGGAGGGATCAATAACAAGGTGATAGAGATTGGGAGCTCCAATGAGCAGATTTTGAAGCATACCAAGATTATGGAGCAACAGATGGGACAATTATCACAAGCCATTCATTGTAACAAGGGGGCTATTCCTGGCAACACGATATCTGCAGACAGTTGAAGGCAATAGCTACATGGTCAGGAAAGCAAATAGAAGATCTACTGCACTATGCGGGAGCAAGAAAGACCTACGCCGATTGGCTCGCACCAGGCGCCGATCGGCGCGAAGGTACTATAAGCACCGATCGGCTCAACGAGAGCGCCGATCGGCGCAAGGATGATATTGACCTCTCTTGTCTGAAAAAGGGCATGGAAACAGAGGAGCATGGCCCTGCCACGTTGTTGGATACTCAGCTGCTGACCAAGACAGAAAGAGCACGGCAACACGACGAGCAATTCGCAAGGTTCATCGATATTATGAAGAAGCTTTACATCAATGTCCCTTTTGTTGATGCTATTCAATTTCCTATCTATGCCAAGTACATCAAGGACATGATGCAAAACAAAAAATCACTGGTTTCTGATGAGGTTGTGAGAGCTACTAAGGAACTTACAGCGGCAATCAATGATATTGCATTAGAGAAGAAACCCGACCCTGGATCACCAAGCATCAAATGCATGATTGGAACAAGAATATTTTATAGGTGTTTGTGCGATCTTGGAGCAAGTGTAAGTGTTATGCCCCATCATATATTCGCAAGTCTCAATTTGCTTGAATTGGAGCCTACGGGTATGTGTTTGGAGTTAGCTGATCAATCAGTACGCTTCCCTGATGGAGTTGCTGAGCATGTGCCTGTTCAAATTGGAGATCATATCATCCCTGTTGATTTTATTGTGCTTGATATGGATAGGAGGACAAGAACTCCATTGATCTTTGGAAGATCCTTCTTGAGGACAACAAAGGCAAGTATTGATGTTGGGAGTGGTGAGATAAGCTTTGACATAAGTGGAACTCCCTACTCTTTCAAATTCCGCCCAAAAGGAGAAGAGCGCCTTGCTGTTGATGAAGTGAAAAGATACAAGACACCGTGGCAACGCGGCATCGAGATTAATTGGAGGGAATGTATGGATGGGACGTCTGAGGTATATGAGCCATAGAGATGAGAAAACCTTGTAGTGTCACGGCTTCACATCCCGCACCGTGACACTAAGGATTGATTGTTTGCGGGGAGGTCAAGCTCTTTGACCTCTAAATAACAAGAGCGCTCTTGGGAGGCAACCCAATGATCGGGGGATTTAGAAGTTGCTTAGTACTTATGGGACGGCAACCCATTTTGTTTAGTTAATTAATGTTAGCCGGGAGGGCAACCCAGCATTTTTAATTTGCTTGCTTGTCATAAAAACAATCTCCCGAATAAAAGAAAGTGAAAAGTGTGTGCTTAATTTTGTGTGCTCTTGGGTTGTCTATTTATTTGTGCAAAATTCAGTATATACATACTATGGACTAACAACGTAGGGATAAAAAAGGAAAAATACCAAAAATAGGAAGGAACAGAGATCACGCCGATCGGCGCTTTTTGGAGCCGATCGGCGCACTATTGCCCAGGTCAGGACAGAAGGCTGACGACACCCAGAATTGAAGGGATGCCAAAAGGAAAGGACGAAGAGCAACATCTAGCAAAGAAGTGAGGGTCCAGGAGCAAAAATGGACATCGCTCCGATCGGCGCACTGCATCACCGATCGGCACGGTAAATAGATGGGCCCCTCTACATGTGTCAATGCTACAGGAACATTGGGAAAGTAGAATTTAGGTGAAAGTGATGAACACGAGGCATCAGGATCAGTGCTGGACCCCAATGCGAGATGCGGGAGACTGGTGCCGTTCGGCGCAACACTGCACCGACCAGCGTAGATACCCGTACGGTTCCCAAACGGGAGACAAAAGCGGCAGGCATTGATTTCAAGGAACATGTATGATTTCTATGCAAATGTTCAATGCAGGGGAGACATGGAATTGACTAGAGGCTAGAAAAGAGACGGCGTCCCGATCGGCGCAGGCCTGAGCCGATCGGTGCAGTCAATCAATACTTCGGGATTCCGCGTTGTTCCCCTGTCAACCGACACGATGTACCGGGAAGCGATAAAGGAAGGCAATCAAGCGCCAGAGTGGTCAGGGCATTCAAAATTTGGACTGAGCCGATCGGCGCGCTCCCAAATTTTGAAATTTTTGGGCGGCTCCTTCTCCTGGAAGTTTCCAACACTATAATAGGGAGGCTAGGTGCCTCCAGTTCGGCACACCATCCCGGTAATCTCTCCACCTTCTCCACTACCCACTATCTCGCACACGCACCGCATTCCTCGCAGATGGATCGCATTCGCTCCTCCGTCGGCAAGTTGGGCAAGGCTGCGCCGGGGAAGCAGTTCCGGCGGCGACGGCAGCGAGTCCAGCGATGATTCCTCAGCGGGGGCAACATATGAGATCCGCGCCCGCCACTCCATCTCCGACGCCCCCCTTCCAATGGGGCGTGCTACAAGGAGCGAAATGGCGGCATGCCGTGGGGTTCCTAGATCCCCACCATCGCCGGCATTCACGCCGCGCACAGTGGAGGAGGGCTTCACCCTCCTAAGCGCGGAAGATAAGAGCACTACCTCGCGGTGAGGGGAAGGTTCGTCCCCAACTTCGACATGGATGAGACCTTCCTCACCTCGATCGGCATGTGGGAGGATATGAAGAGGATGCTCAGCAACCTCGGCTGGGTGGACTTCCACCAACTCCCCATGGACTACAACCTCAACATCGTCACCGAGGTTGCGTCTATGATGAGGATCGGCACCAACGACTACGGCGACGAGGCCATCAACTTCCACGTCCATGATGTCTGCTACACAGTGACCATGGAGGCGGCGGCTCAAGCCTTAGGCTTCGATGCCGACGCCGAGGTCGCCGGCATATTGGGACATGAGGAGTTGGACTCCTTTTGGAGGCGGCTCTCGTTCGTGAAAGAAATGAAGTGCGGCAAATCCGCAACCCAATATCCAAGTCTTCCATCGGTGGTTGGCAGTGCGGGGTTGGTTCGAGAAGAGGGGCAAGAAGAGCAAGAAGTTGGCCTTCGGGGCCTGCCTTCAGCGCCTAGCAGCCCTCGTCTACGACGGTGATGGGCCGAGAGGGCACGATGACAAGTGGGAGTGCACGACAGAGATCAGCGAGAATATGACTCGTGGCAATATTGTCACAGGAAGTGTTTGCGCCGGCTTCCATGTCGGCGGCACCAACATTAGGCTCCTGTGTGCGGAGCTAGGAGTTTTTCTCCCTTGCAAGCTAGAGGGAGGAAATTGGCCTGAGGAAGGTCTCCTAGAGGGGGGCCGAATTTCCAAGGACCGCCGTGGGCGGGTTCGACAAACGGCGACATTTGCAGCAGCCGGCAGCGAGTGGGGCTCATGGGGGTCACGCCAAGAGCCTCAACAGTATCAATCAGGGTGGAGGGACGCCGCGGGAAGTTGACAGCCCTCTGCGCCGATCGGCGCAGGTAGCGCGCCATTCGGCGCCACCTACTTCAGCACAGGCATTGACTACAAAGGAAGGGTACCTGTGGTGCCTCCAGTGCCCGGTGCAGACTTCATCGTACCCATGCAGGGGTAACAACGACACGATGGTGGAGGATCATGTGGAGGACGTGGAGGATGCCACGTCCTAATGGAGGAGCAACCACGACGCGATGGTGGAGGAGTTCGAGCGACTTAAGGCGCGGTGCTATTGCTTCGATCAGCCACCGTCTCCACCTCCGCTTGACTAAGAAGTTCCTAGGAGATGGCACATGTATAGGTTTCTAGGTTTGCGTTTTCTTTTATCTTTTGCAATCTTTTTCCTTATTTAATTATGTGTGTGTGAGCGGGTTGGGAAACCATGTATCGGGTGTGTTTATTTTCATGCAAGTGTGTTAGTAGTAGTTAATAGTATGCTTACTTTCATGCAAGTGTATTAGTAGTAGTTTTATTTTCATGCAAGTGCATGCAAAAATTATCACCATGTATTCGAGTTTCGGTCTTAATATAATGGTGGCGGTTATGCTCTTTTAGGAGAATTGAAGTACTTATGCTTTCTTGAAAAATGTCGATGAAGACCAAATGATGTTGGGCATTGAATAAAATTCAAACTTACATATAACAATTATTCGGCAAATATGTTTTATGTGGAGAAATTCTGAGTACCCATGTGCTTCATTTGCATTGTCCAATCCGTGATGATAACTTAGTACCAATCTTTTTATAAATAAATTTTTTTGTGAACTATGAAATTTATTGTTTTCAAGATCCTTACCTATCAATGCCATACTTTGAGCAATACTCATGAGCCTTTGACATGTAGATAAACATTAAACTGATGGTTGAGTTCGGTTAGGATTTAATTGTTGTTGGTATGAACTTTACTAAGATGGCCAAATCTTTGGGTATCTTTTTGAAGCCTTGAATTACTCATGCAAAAATTCAATTCCCCTGAGTATTCCACCATAAACCCAAAATATCTTGTTGAATGTCATTCCTTGACCACATCCTATATTTTTGGCTATATTGATGTGGACAAGGGTTCCCGATCTTCCAAAAGGTTCTGGATACGTTGATTTGGTCGGAGGCGACACACAAATCGATCCAGCTTCAGAACAGCACGTTCTAAACCCCGCAATCGCAGCACGACGTCTCCTCTGGTTATTAACCGTCCTAAAACGATTGATCTCGCTGAGAAGGCTAATCCCTGCCTGCAAATCAAGAACACAAGCAAGAACAATGAAGAAAGCAACACAATTGCAGATGTATTATGAATCTCACGAAGTTGGGGTCTCACAAATCGTGATGACGGCGAAACTGTTATGAACAGAATAATCTAAGCAAAACCTGAACCCTAATAGTGCGGTGGCGGCTATATATGAAGACCCTAGGGTCGTGCAAGACCCTCTGGACGCACCCCTACTTGGGCTCAACTAGATACAAAGCCCAAAGGCCAAAACCAGGCGACATAGCACCGAAATAGATTCTGGACTCTCTCTTGTTTTGATGATTCCCGATGACTCCGGATGAATTTTGATATGAGACCAGCGGCATTGGAAATTTCTTCTTCTTATCTTTCCGTGCATATGTAGAACGTCCAAATCCGAGTCCGTATGCGTATTGGGCATCCGTTTTAGTGCAGACTGGTCCTGAGCCCCGAAACAGTCTCGAAGTCGGTTTTGGTTGGGCCTCCACCTTGGCTTTCACGTCCTTGCTGGTCCTCCACGTCTCCAAGTCCTTCTCCCATCATCTCCTGGTCCTCTCCATGGTTCCTAATTACAATATAATCATTAGGTAGCAAATCATTCTCAAAAGTGACATATAATGAAGAACGTAGGAACGAGCTCACCTTTAAATTTAGTCGTCATGCACGAGCTCTAGTCATTGGATCTTGCAAGTCCAAAATTGGAGGAGTGTTGCATGTATTCTTAGGAGTGATGTCCTCATCATCCTCCCCCTCTTGAAGTAGAGTCGTCCTCGACTCAAGCTCATTCTCTTCTCCCAAGTATGGTTTCAAATCTGAAATGTTAAAAGTAGGACTAACCCCGAACTCGGGAGGCAACTCAAGTTTGTATGCATTATCATTAATCTTCTCAATTATTTTGAATGGACCATCAGCTCTAGGCATTAATTTAGACTTTCTCAAATCTAGAAATCTATCTTTTCTCAAGTGTAACCATACTAAATCTCCTACATCAAGTTTTACTTCTTTTCTACCTTTACTACCAGCAACTTTATACTTGTCATTCATCTTTTCAATGCTAAGTCTAGTGGTCTCATGCATTTTTAAAATAAATTCAGCACGTTCCTTAGCATCAACATGAACTCTCTCATGAATAGGTAGAGGAATTATATCAAGTGGAGTACGGGGATCAAAACCATACACTACTTTGAAAGGACTTACCTTGGTAGTAGGATGTGTTGCCCGATTATATGCAAACTCAACATGAGACAAACATTCTTCCCATTGCTTCAAATTTTTCTTCAAAATAGCTCTCAACATAGTACCCAAAGTGCGGTTCACCACCTCAGTTTGTCCATCAGTTTGTGGGTGACAAGTTGTAGAAAACAACAACTTTGTACCCAACTTATTCCAAAGCGGGCGCCAAAAGTGACTCAAGAATTTTGCATCACGATCTGAAACAATAGTAGAAGGCATACCATGCAAACGAACAATTTCTTTGAAAAAGAGATCAGCAATATAACTAGCATCATTAGTCTTATGACATGGTATAAAGTGTGCCATCTTAGAAAATCTATCCACAACAACAAAAATACTATCACTCCCCCTCTTAGTCCTAGGCAGTCCTAAAACAAAGTCCATAGAAATATCCGCCCAAGGAATAGAAGGAACAGGAAGTGGCATGTATAAACCATGTGGATTCAAGCGAGACTTAGCTTTTTGACATGTAGTGCACCGAGCAACAAAGCGCTCAACATCTTTCCTCATCCTTGGCCAAAAGAAGTGTGTGGCCAAAATATCCTCTGTCTTCTTGGCACCAAAATGACCCATCAATCCACCTCCATGCGCCTCCTGTAACAACAAAAGACGAACGGAACCAACTGGAATGCATAGGCGGTTAGCTCTAAACAAGAATCCATCATTCAACACAAATTTATTCCATGCACGACCTTCTTTACAATGCAGCAATACATCCTTAAAATCAACATCAGCAGCATATTGTTCTTGAATTGCCTCAAGTCCAAAAATTCTACAATCAAGTTGAGACAATAAAGTATAGCGCCTAGATAAAGCATCAGCGATCACATTATCCTTCCCTTTCTTATGTTTAATAATGTAAGGAAAAGACTCAATAAACTCAATCCATTTAGCATGTCTACGGTTCAAATTACATTGAGAACGAATATACTTAAGTGATTCATGATCAGAATGAATAACAAATTCTTTGGGCAACAAATAATGACGCCACGTCTCTAAACAACGTATAAGTGCATACAATTCCTTATCATACGTGGAGTAATTCAAAACAGGCCCAGTAATTTTCTCACTAAAGTATGCAATAGGTTTACTATCTTGCATCAAAACACCACCAATGCCTATACCACTAGCATCACATTCAAGCTCAAAAATCTTATCAAAATTAGGTAATTGCAGCAATGGTGCATGTGTAAGTTTATCCTTCAAACCATCAAAAGACTCATGATGTACCTTACCCCAATGGAAATCAATGCCCTTCTTTGTCAACTCATGCAAAGGTGCAGCAATGGTGCTGAAATCTTTGACAAAGCGGCAGTAGAAACCTGCAAGACCAAGAAAACTCCTCACCTGTGTGATAGTTTATGGTACAGGCCAGCTCTTTATGGCTTCAATCTTCGCCTCATCCACCTCAATTCCCTGTGGAGTCACAACATAGCCAAGAAAAGAGACTCGATCCGTGCAAAAGATGCACTTCTCAAGGTTACCAAATAAACATGCATCTCGTAAAGCATCAAAAACAGCACACAAATAATTCATATGTTCATCTATAGATTTGCTATAAATCAAGATATCATCAAAGTAAACTACCACAAATTTGCCAATGAAAGCTCTTAAAACCTCATTCATCAAGCGCATGAAAGTACTAGGTGCATTAGTTAACCCAAAAGACATTACTAACCACTCATATAATCCAAATTTGGTTTTGAAAGCTGTTTTCCATTCGTCTCCAAGTTTCATTCTAATTTGATGGTAGCCACTACGCAAATCAATTTTAGTGAAAATTATAGCACCACATAACTCATCAAGCATGTCATCTAGCCTAGGAATAGGATGACGATACCTAATAGTAATATTATTAATGGCTCTACAATCTACACATATACGCCAAGTACCATCTTTCTTAGGAACCAAAAGTATAGGAACAGCACAAGGACTAAGTGATTGACGAACATACCCACGATCCAAAAGGTCTTGAACTTGTCGGTGTATCTCCTTAGTCTCCTCAGGGTTGGTCCTATAAGCAGCACGGTTTGGCAAAGTAGCACCCGGAATCAAATCAATTTGATGCTCAATCCCTCTCAAAGGTGGCAATCCCGGGGGTATCTCAGCTGGAAAAAACATCGTCATACTCATGCAAAAGGTTAGTGACAGCAGGAGACACAACACTAGAAGCAATATCATCAAGCGAAAACAAAGCGTCTTTGCATATCAAAGCATAGCAAATATCATCATTATTAGAACTTTCAACAAGCTCAGATTTTGTTGCAAGACATGAACGACCTTGTAATTTAATTCCAGCACCCTTAGAACTTGAAGAATCATTAACATTACTAGGTGTAGAATTAGAATTAATAGGTTGTTGAATTTCAGGACCTTTATTTTTCAAACTAGCAGCTCTTTCTAAATCAGCTTGTACAATTTCAGCAGGGGTCATTGGTAATAAAGTAATTTTAGTTCCTTTATGCATAAAAGTGTACTTATTACTTCTACCATGGTGTACAACATCATTATCAAATTCCCAAGGTCTACCCAATAAAAGTGAACATGCTTGCATGGGTACGACATCACAATCAACAGAATCCATATAAGAACCAATGGAAAAAGGAACTCTACAAGTTTATATTACCTTAGTTTTGCTAGAGTCGTTTAACCACTGAATGTAGTATGGATGTGGATGTGGACATGTGATCAAAGCAAGCTTGTTGACCACATCAGAACTCACCAAGTTATTGCAGCTCCCTCCATCAATAATGACACGTGCTCGGCGGTTCTTGATGACGAAGAAAATCTGGAACAAGTTGTGGCGCTGCATCGTCTCGGGCTGATGAACTTGTGTGCTAAGGACACGTTGAACAATAATGTTCATGTATCCTGTGGTGTCTCCGCCTCCAAGGACGAGGTCACTGCCGATGGCAGTGATGTCCTCCTCCTCATCCTCCACATCGGAGGTGCTCATGTAACCGCCATCGTCTGTCGCCACATATGCCCGCCTACTTGGACAATCTTTCTGCACATGACCAAGTCCATGGCAGCGGTGGCACTGAATCCCTGTAGTGCGCCCTGTCGAAGCAACAGAGGAGGTACTACTAGCTGGTACCTGCACAGAAAGTTTAACTGAGCGCGTAGAAGGTGCAGGGGCTGATCTTGGGGCTGCAGAAACAACACTGGTTCCCTTGGTAGCTGCTGGTGGGGGCGGCCGGAAAGATGGCCTGGGCAGCCCTGAAGTCCCCGTCGAGCGTGGGGGGTAGGAGTTCCTTGACTTGCTGTACTCCTCAAAAGCCTGGAAAATTCCCTGTGATTCTTTCTCTGCAAGCATAGCATACTGGAAACACTGGGTGAGGGTATAATATTCTTTATAATCAAGGATGTCCTGAATTTCTTTTCTTAAACCAGAATAAAAGCGACAAATCTGATCCTCTACTTTTTCAACTACAGCACAACGAATCAAACCCTTCTGAAGCTCACTAAAATACTCCTGAATAGTTTTATCTCCTTGGTCTAAACGTTGCAGTTTATTACAAATCTCTCTATAAAAAGAAGGGGGAATAAAACGATCACGCATTGCTACCTTAAGTTCTTCCCAAGTAGTAGGCAAATCAGTTTCAGCAGCTAGACCACTCCACCAAACAATAGCAAAGTCCTTAAACTCACTAGTAGCTTGTCTAACTCTATGTTGTTCAGGAACAAGGTGGGCATTAAATTTTTGTTCTACAGTCATCTCCCAATCAAGATAAACATCACCATCATACTGACCCGAAAACGAAGGAATTGAAAACATAATTTTAGCATACGGGTCATCTGGAGCATAGTTACCGTGTGGACGACAGTTGTAGTTATGGAAACCACCCATACCTTGAGTATTATGTTGCAAATGATGTCGTAGTCGTGCGGTCCTTGTAGCTGACCTATCCACGGTGCCATCAGCCTTATACACCGTGTCTTCATCATGGACGTCTTCAACGTCGTTGTTGTTGTTATTGGTGTTCGTATTGTTGGTTTTAGGAGCGGTCTCCAATGCGACAACCTGATCGGTTAACTTAGAGACCCGCTTCTCTAACCGCTCAATGCTTTCTCCAATGTGAAGCTTGCTGACCGCATCAGTAACGGCTCTGGTGATCGTCTCTGCCAAATCACTCTGAGCAGCCTGCAAAGCCTTCTGGAGATGCTCTTGGCTCACGCACTCAGCAAATTATGAGGGTGAAGCCATCTCTCCGTCGTCACTTCCTGCCATCACAAACACCAAAATAGGAAACAAACAGTGAAGGTTATCCCTACAAAACAGCTAAGCAGTGGTGCCTCTCAACACAACAAAAGGAGACTCCTTACAAAGCTCTTACAATGTTCTGAAAAGCAAAGCAAAGGATACCAGAGAGATATGTTCCACGATTGCAAGGATCACAAAATAACCTGTGTACTGTCCAGAAGAAATATGTAGAGCTAGGAAGGCCAAATATATATATGTGAGTGGTACACAAATCAAAAACAGATAGTAAAGCTGAATAAGTGCACAAGTAACTTGTCCCTAGTTGCTGGTCTAAGTATGTCCTAGAACAGTAGTGATAGCAAAGTAGAAACAAGGAGACAAAGGCACAACAGGCGATAACAGGGGGCTAAGTGCAAAATAGTCAAATCCAGAAATTTCAGGGGGCTAGATGTAGCACTAGTAGAAATCCCAAATTTCTTTCTTTTTAATTTTATTTTTTTGATATTTTTCTCCAACTCACTAACAATGTAGGAGAATCCACAAAAAACTTCAGCTCAAACAGAGGTAGGATGTGGCCTACAGAAAATCTTGAAGTTGTAGAAAACGTCGGGTTTAAACTTAAATTAATTTTTTCTTTATCTTCCCGATTTTTTTTGAATTTTTTGACAAGGGCACACAGGGCAGAGCCGAGTGTGGGTATGCCCAACTTTGAGTCAAGAATCTCCTGTAAAAATTTCAGCCAAAACAGACAACCGAGCGAAAAGTTATGCCCGTTTTACCGAAGGGGGGTCGGAGTCGGTTTTCCAGAAACCCGAGTCGGGTTAGGGATCGGGTAAGTTTTTTTTTTGGCGGCGTGGATGCAGCGGAAATTGGAATTTGTGGGGATTGGTCCGGGGTGTTGATGGTGTGTTCAGGGTGGGATTAGGGCGGAACTAGGCTAGGTGTGTCGATCAATCAACCCTAGCACAAAAAGCCAACAAAGCAGAGGATGGTGAAGGGGATGGCGGCTAGGGTTGCAAGGGAAACACTATTGACGACAAAAACACAAACTAAACCAGCGACTAAACAAGAACTAGGGCACAAACTCAACACTACGGACTCTGAAACTGAAATATGCAAAGGCTAAACACGTGGTTATGGGCGGAGGGGAAAATTTTTTGGGCTTTTCTGTGGACGATAGGATGAACACAAAACGAAATTAACTAAGGGCAGTATGAACCTGATGGTGCACCTGAAGCTCTGATTACCACTTGATGTGGACAAGGGTTCCCGATCTTCCGAAAGGTTCTGAATACGTTGATTTGGTCGGAGGCGACACACAAATCGATCCGGCTTCAGAATAGCACGTTCTAAACCCCGCAATCGCAGCACAACGTCTCCTCTGGTTATCAACCGTCCTAAATGATTGACCTCACCGAGAAGGCTAATCCCTACTTGCGAATCAAGAACACAAGCAAGAACAAAGAAGAAAGCAACACAATTGTAGATGTATTATGAATCTCACGAAGTTGGGGTCTCACAAACCGTGATGACGGCGAAACTATTATGAACAGAATAATCTAAGCAAAACCCGAACCCTAATGGTGCGGCGGCAGCTGTATATGAAGACCCTAGTGTTGTGCAAGACCCTCTGGACGCACCCCTACTTGGGCTCAACTAGATACAAAGCCCAAAGGCCAAAAACAGGCGACACAGCACCAAAACAGATTCTGGACTCTCTCTTGTTTCGACGATTCCTGATGACTCCGGCTGAATTTTGATATGAGACCAGCGGCATCGGAAAGGTATTCTTCCCTTCTTTCCGTGCATATATAGAACGTCCAAATCCGAGTCCGTATGCGTCTTGGGCATCCGTTTTAGTGCAGACTGGTCCTGAGCCCCGAAACAGACTCGAAGTCGGTTTTGGTTGGGCCTCCACCTTGGCTTTCACGTCCTTGCTGGTCCTCCACATCTCCAAGTCCTTCTCCCATCATCTCCTGGTCCTCTCCATGGTTCCTAATTACAATATAATCATTAGGTAGCAAACCATTCTCAAAAGTGACATATAATGAAGAACGTAGGAACGAGCTCACCTCTAAATTTAGTCGTCGTGCACGAGCTCTAGTCATTGGACCTTGCAAGTCCAAAATTGGAGGAGTGTTGCATGTATCGTTAGGAGTGATGTCCTCATCATATATTTCGTTCTTGAATAAATGTTGAAGCCAAATGAATCAAATACCAACAAGTGATTGGTGAATTCGAGTTGAGAGCCGATCGGCGCATTCCAGGCACCGATCGACGCAGCAGAGAGCAAATAAAAAAAAAGAGAAAAAAAGAAGAAGAAAAAAAAAGAGCTCTGCTGTTTGTTAAGGGACTAGCAAAATTTGAAGTGTGGGGGGATGATATGTGACATACTTATTCTCAAATTCATTCTAATATGGCCATGAATCATTCCAACCATGTGCAATCTGATAATGGGAGTTCCTTTTCCTTCCAAGATCAAATTTTTGCTATGCACATGTCCACATATCTATAGTTTGAGTCCTTGTTAAGCTTCTGTAATTCCAGTAAAGAATAATCTCCTAGCTTTACAATATATTGTTGGTTTATGTTTGCAATCCTTGAATTACCTTACCAAGCTACTCATATAAGCCTTACACAAATATTATTTGATCATTATGATGTAGATATAGGTTGAGTGATTTGAAAGATGAGTTGTTGCTATGGATTATTTGGAAGATAGATTCTTTATGTTCACAACAATCTTTTAATTGATTTTCATGTGTGGAAAAGTTATATTCTGCGAGTTGGACATGATCCTTTGCTTCGGGGAGAAACGTTAAAAGCCTTATGCCCATATTTGAACTATTTTGCTGAATACCAATATGAAATACACCACAATAGAACAATGCTCAACATTTGCTGATTTGAGATATCTTTCATGATAGAGAGAATATGTTCTTAAATTTTTCTTTCTTTTACTTTACTCAGGATGAGCAAAGGTTTAAGTGTGGGGGAACTGTTGGCACTACTTAAGTGCCCCTTTTATATGTGAATATAACCCTAATTAGAGCATAATTGGTGCCAATTTAGGCCAATTACCTATGATTTTGCCTATATATTTATATATGCGGTGTTTTGGAGCTATGTTGCAGAAATAGGTAAAATTGGCGATTAAAGTGATGCTGGGAGAGGACAGGAGTCCAGAAGCAACGAAAAGCACTGAAGAAGCCCAGTGCGCCGATCGGCGCAACCCATGAGCCGATCAGCGCAAGGGTATTTTGGCCCACAGAAGTGACCGAGGCCCATTCCACATGCTTATGGAAGTTTATCTGCGCAAGATACTCGAAGATATTTGCCTGGAAGATTTATGGAATTTCAAGATCTTGACTTGCAGTACAAGACTTTATCTAGAAGGAAAAGGCCCACATGGCAGCTATGGAAGACAGAGGAACCGACTCGGAAGAGAAACCAGAGAAGACACAGCTTGCGCCAATCGGTGCAATCCTGCGCTGATCAGTGCAACTGACTTATTTTCTAGAAACTGAGTCCTTTACGAGTAGAACCCTTATATATACTTGTAACCCGTTGATAGATGAAAAGGGAGACGTTGGAGGGACAACAGATTTGTGAGTTAGAGCCACCGGGGGTTCGCGCCGTTAGAATAGATCTCTAGTCGAGCTTCAAGAACAATTGGAGTAAGAGTTGATCTGTCAAGGTAGGCCATCTCAGCGATGATGAATCTAAATCTATGTATTTCAAGGATAATCGAATATGTTGATGATGGTTTTTGGTGATTTGTCTATCTTGATTCTGTAATCATGCACGTGCTTATTCCAATTGCTTAGTTCTAGGCTAAGTGGTTGATATTATCTTGATCGTGGTGATCGAGATAGTATTCGGACATTGTATTGATTATGGTTGCTTGATGATGCTAGTAGTGTGGTTTAACGGTGACAGCACTAAACCTGTGCAGCACTATTGGATTGTTGAGTAGGGTAAGATACTCGTGCGATTAAAGGTCTCACTTCGGCATCTTTAAATCAAGGGATGCTCGAAAAGTAGGGTGGTCTTATTCATTATAGGTTTTCATTGATCCATGTAATTTCCATTATGATGCTATTTGATTAGACTATCTGGTTATGATCTCGCTAGTAGATATCTGGTTACTCAGTTAACAGCTTAGGCTTACGCTGTTTCTAGTGCACTTTGGCTTAGATTCTTTTGTGTGTCGATCAGCTCAACACCAGCGCCGATCAGCACGATCTCAGATTCGGTAGCGTGCCGATCGGCTCAACTTCTGCGCCGATCGGCGCAACGACAGATTTGTTGTCCAGCGCACCTTTGCGCTGGCCAGTCGTCCCTCTTGCAACCCAAACTTAACAGTAGCCTTGACTAGATCTTTTACTGTTAACTTTATTTAATAATCGCCAAGGTCCCAGGGATACGATAAACCTTGGAATACTCAATTCAAAGGAAAGAGTGCTACAATCGTACACCGTTCTCTTACAGTATATAAATGGGTGCGTAGTTACGACCAACAGGAGGGAAGGTTGGCGACTTCACCTTGGATGCTTCTGGAGCTGTTAGATTTCATTGTCGCTTGTGTGTACCACAACTGTCTCAAGTCAAGGAAGATATTCTTAAAGAGGCACATCACACTCGATACACCATTCACGCTGGTGAGAATAAGATGCATCAAGAACTGAAGAAGACTTATTGGTGGAAGAGGATGAAGGTTGATGTGGCAAAGTATGTGGCTTCATGTGGTATCTACCAACGGGTAAAAGCTGAGCATAAGAGTCCAGCTGGGAAATTGCAATCCCTAGAGGTTCCTTTGTGGCTGTGGGATGATATTTCTATGGATTTTGTGGTTGGTTTACCATGTTCTCCAAGAGGACGGGACACTATATGGGTTGTTGTTGATTGATTGGGTAAGGTGGCTCATTTTATTCATATTCGATCCACCCGTACAGTTGGTGATTTGACACCTATCTATATGCGAGAGGTAGTTCGATTGCATGGTGTACCACGCACTATCGTTTCAGATAGGGATGCCAAATTTGTTTCTAAGTTATGGGATAGTTTGGAAGAAGCTTTGGGCACTACATTAAGGATGAGCATTGCTTTTCATCCTCAAACAGATGGGCAATCTGAGTGCACGATTCAGACCTTGGAGGATATGCTTAGATCATGTGTACTCTCTTGGAAAGGGAGTTGGGAAGACCATCTACCACCCTTGGAGTTTTCCTATAATAACAGCCATCATTCTAGCATTCGTTGTGGAGTTGGGAAGACCATCTACCACTTGTGAAGTTTTCCTATAATAACAGCCATCATTCTAGCATTTGTTGGGATGCAGTGGGTGAAAAGGCTGTTTTGGGGCCAGATTGGGTTCAGCAAACGACTGAGCGAGTTGCCAAAATTCGAAAACACATGCTAACAGCACAAAGTAGATAAAAGAGTAATGCTGATGTAAAGAGGCGACATGTGGAATTTCAAGAAGGCGATGAGGTACTTCTTAGGGTGTCACCTACCAAGGGCGTTGTGAGATTCGGTACTAAGGGTAAGCTCAGTCCAAGGTTTAATGGACCTTTCATGATCACGGAGCATATTGGCAAATTGGCCTATCGATTGGAGTTGCCCAAGTCGATGAGAGGAGTTCACGATGTATTCCATATCACTATGTTGAGAAAGTATCTACGAGATCCAGAACGTCATATTACTCTAGAGCCAGTTACCATTGAGCAAGATCTGTCATTTGAGTGTCGTCCAGTTTGGATTTTGGAACGGCCTGAGAGAGTGCTTAGGAACAAGACATTCAAGTATGTTAAGGTTCTATGGACAAATCAAACTGAGCATGAAGCGACCTGGGAACTTGAGTCACAGATGCGGGAGAAGTATCCTGAGTTATTCCAATCCGGTGAGTACTCCATGTTTTATTCTATTCTCGTCGTTTTCTGTACTATGATTAGAAAAAATTCTAGACCGAATTTTGTTGAGGGGGGATGTAATATCCCAATATTTAACACAAAATAAATAATTAATCAAAAGACTCCCAGAGTTGACCGAAATTTGACTTTTTGAACTATCGCTCGGATGGATGATCAGAGACCGTGGATGCATAGATCTCGTCGAAATGCATCCGTTTGACTACTCATATGTCTAATTTGGACATTGGATCAGATTGTAGTTTTTGGGTAAACTAGAGCCGTTGATCTTAACCTAACATAGGAAGGGGTCACGAACACCTCTATTCTTTTTTGCCAGCGCCGCCACTCCATATCACAACACCTCTGCCTCCCTTGTGTTGACCTCTGCCGCTATCGTCGCCTTGCCACAGCAGAGAACGATAGGAAAGGAGAGGCTGATCGTGGGTGTTCTGCTGCTGCTGCTGTGCGTGTGTGCTAGGCTGCTTGCAGTGCGGTGCGTACGTGAATTTGCTGCTGAAACAGCTAGCAGGAAGGAAGGGGAATCAGAGAGGGAAACGAGTAACTTTGAGGATTCGTCCAAGCACATAAAAAATTGGAGGTCTTTGTTACAGAGGTAACTTCTTGTAGTACCTAATTGCTTGTAAATTACTTAGATGTGACCAGATTCGCCTATGACATCGAAATTAGGGATTTCAATTTCTGTACAGTAATCTTGTATGCTAATCTGGCAGTTCTGGGCGCAAAACTGGATGCCACGATTTTTACAAAAGTTGTATATCTGCTTTTTATCTTACTAACAAAACTGGTTTGGCTTGATTCCGACCAGCGGTTTCGGAGTAATCATTGATTTACTGCTGCTGTTGCAGATTTTAGATTCTGTCCAGTTATCTACTTTTTTGATTTCGGCCTAGTTAAAGGATTATTTAGAAAATCTTGCTATTAAGAAAGTTGTGGGAAATTTCCTGTAGATGTTCTTAATGTATTTATTTGCATCAATTGGTTAAGTAAATAATAAGTTATGAGTTAAAACCTGAGCAGTGTCGGTTTATACCGAACTCTGAATTGATGGAAAAAAATACTATTTTCAGTCATTTTCTTAAATAATTGAGAAACAATGTGCTTTATATTTTAGTAGCAATTTTCTTAAGTGTACATCATTATTCAGGTTTCGACAGTCCTGATGTCGGGAGGGCATCTTCGGGTTTACCTTAATCTTAGTTAAGACAAGTGCAATGACGAATCTCCTTGTGATGTGAATGTGACTTTGGTTCTATTTTGCTCTTCTTGACTATGCTCATTCGATAATGATGATTTCCTATAATCGTTCTTTCATGTGTTCATATAAATTTTTGAGTTTCATGTGTTTCTTTTCATATTGTTCAAGTGCCGGAGTTTTCTAAACTTTGGTTGTGGTTTCTTTTCATACTATTCAAGTGCCGGGGGTTTGTGCAAACACCGGTTGTGCAATTTGGTTCTTATATTTAGGTTCTGTGAATAAGTGCTGGCCCCACTTATTCGGATTTACTGGTAAATGCAAAAGAAATTTCAGGTGACGTCCGTTTCAGACGGAAACTACTGTTTCATGGTTGTTTCAAGAAATGAGTTGTCCTCTTAAGTTTTGAATTTCTTTTGTTCTTTATGTTATTCTTCCGGTTCTAATAACTTGCTGAGTGTTTTTACTCACTCTTGTGTTCATTTGGTTTTAGGTACACGTTGATCAAGATATACATGGGATGGGAGTAGCCACGTCATTTTGAGCACTCATATGTTCTTTTGCTAGATATTCGTTTAATTCACGAGACTTGAATAACTATATTGTTGATTGAGGATTGTCATGGAGTCAGATAGGTATTGTTGAGGGTTATTTACGTTAAAGTGGTTGATAAGATGATTTACTAGTGCTTCATTTATGAACCATGTATTTTCTTGTGATGTGTAAGCCCGTGGATATTAGATAGGGGAAACTTTGCCGAAATTTCTTATAAAATATTTACTTAGTAATATTTTATTGTTTAATTAGTAACCTCTAGGTAGGGTGATATCTGGGGCGTTACATCAGTGTGTCAACCCACCCACGCAACCCCGACATGCCGGGGATGGAGAGCATGGCGACGTGTGGGAGCCTTCGGGAGGGCGAGTCGCCCATAGGGCTCTCACTCACTTCTGTGGGCGTCACACTGCAGCGCTCTCTGGGACCCCGTTTGCGATGATTCCCATCTGGCACCAGGCAAACCCGGTCTGGCAGAGGCGCATAAGGCGCATCTCCCGTGACGACTACCCGGAGTACCACAGGGGATACCATCACGTGTCTCACTACTCTGAGTTCCTCCTCAATTGGATGAGGAGTCGAGAAGCCGCAACAGGATCCTACTAGCGGACGCTGAGCAGGGATGGATGCAGAGGAATGACCTGCGGACACAAGTTGACGCACAACAGAGGGAGATTCAGCATTTGACCGCTGCTCTTCAGGCGAGCGAGACTCGCGTGATAGAGATTATGGGACAACGTGACACCCTCGCACAGGAGGTGGATAGACGTAGCGTGATCATGCAGCAACGCGCTAACCACAACGAGCACCTGCAGCAACAGTTGACGGCTGCCCAACAGGTGATGGAGCTTATGGGAGAGGACCTAGAGACCCTGGCTCATGAGAACCAGGGCCAACAGGAGCAGCTGGAGGCGGCTCTGATGCCATCGGCAGCACCAGAGGAGGAGGACCCGGAGGAGGACATGGACGAGAAGTGTGATGTAGACTACAAGGCACCAGCACCAGCGGGAGCAGACCATCTAGGACCCTCCGGCACGGCAGGAGACAGGGCTTAGTAGATCGTAGCAGATGTGACTAGGCCAGGCATGTAGGGCGGGTGGTAGGTAGCTTTTGTCGATCGACATGTGGTTGTTGTATTTTGGGGATCACCTGCGTGAATTTCTTTTGTGTCTCGATGGCCACATATTCCGAGTTTATGTACTGCAGACCTTATTGACTTGTACTTGTACTTATGGTAGTTTATGGATGCAAACTTTATTAGAAAATGTTAGCTATTTCATTATTGCCCTATGTTGCGATGTTATATAAATTCATTTATGCAATAATGTTGATGGAAAAGAGACTAATTGGAATCTTTATTCTTGCATTTCAGAATTGTTCGCACTCACAACACCAAGAGCTCAACGATGAGCAACCCAAAAGCTCCAGGGCCAGGGAGAAGAACAATCAGCATGAGGCTCCACCACCACCACCTCCCAACCCCATGCAGATGATGGCGCAGTTCTTCGCCAGCATGATGGAGAACCAACAACAGCAAGCAGAATTCATGCGGGAGTTGGCACAACAGAATGTGGCCAAGAGGAATGCTCGGGGCAACGATGATGATGCACCATAGAATAGTACCTACGCCGATTTCCTCGCCACCAGACCACCTACATTCAACTCCACCACTGAACCTATGGAGGCTGAAAATTTCCTCTGCATGCTCGAGTCCAAGTTTGGGCTTCTCAACTGCACGCCTGTGCAGAAGATGTAGTTCGCGGCACAGCAGCTGCATGGTGCAGCTGGGGCATGGTGGGCCAACCATGTCACCTCGGTTGGAGAGAACTCATAGATCACTTAGGACGAGTTCAAGACCGCGTCCCGTGCCCACTATATTCCTTCAGGGCTCATTCATAGGAAGACATGGGAATTTACGGCACTAAAGCAAGGCAATCGTAGTGTCGAAGAATATTGCGAGGAGTTCAACCGCCTGGCACTCTATGCTCCTAAACAGGTAGACACCCTCGCCAAGCGCAAGGATCGTTTCTTGGAGGGACTCAGCGCAGAGTTGCAGGACCGCCTCAACCTCAACATGGGCGGCACATTCGCTGAGTTCATCACAATGCTATCATTGCAGAGGATGGGTTCTGCAAGGTGACGGCAGAGAGGAAAAGATCCGCTAGTGCTATGTGGTCATCCGGTGGGCCCCCATAGAAGTATCGCATGGTGTACACGGATCCATCGGGATAGAGGTATCATTCCACCCCCGTGTCAGCACCATTACCACGTTCACCCTAGCAGCCACAACAGCGACCCCAGGCACCACGTCAATAGCAGAAGCAAGGCGGGTATCGCCCACAGCAGCAACAGAACACCCAGACAGGGCCTTTTCCCTATTACAACTGCGGTCGCCTTGGACACTTTTTGAGGGAGTGCATGTTCTCCAAGCAGAACACGGGCCACAACCCGCCAAGAAATAACAAAAGCAGCAACAACAACAACCGCAACAACAAGGGACCTACTCGCATTGGCCACATGAACAACACCACCCTAGAGTAAATTCCGGAGGGCAGACCCATTTTCACTGGTATGTTCTCTATTCCAGACCACCCCGCACTTGTGCTATTTGATTCGGGGGCTTCACACAATTTTATCAGTGTGACATATGCTAAAACTCGACGACTACCCTATCGCCTTATGAAAACCCAATACCTTATTAGATCAGCTCATGGGTACACGCCCGCTAGAAATGAAGTCAGGGGAGTACCTATAACTCTAGCAACAAAAGTGTATCTTGCGGACTGCATGGTTCTTGACGGGAGCAACATCGATGTGATTTTGGGTATGCCATGGATGAAGCATCATAAAGCCCTTCTAGACACGGACATCTATACAGTACACCTAAACTCCCCTACCCAAGGCAAGGTGAGCTTTCAAGTAAATTATCCCCGACGAGGTACCCCTGTAGTTCACCACAACACAGCCAAACAAATAAGAGATATCCCAGTAGTTAATGAGTTCCCGGACATGTTCCCTGATGATCTCCTTAGACTACCTTCGGATTGGGATGTCAAATTCAAGATTGAGTTTCAGCCTGGAACGACACCCATATTCAAGAGATCATATAAAATGGCACCCAAAGAACTGGCAGAGTTGAAAGGGCAACTGAAAGAGTTGCTAGATAAGGGGTTTATACGACCAATTTCTTCACCTTGGGGTTGTCCGACATTGTTCGTAAAGAAGGATGAAACCTTGAGGCTATGTGTAGATTATCGATCCCTCAATGTCGTGACTATCAAGAACAAGTACCCACCCCCTCGCATTGACGTTCTCTTTGATCAGTTGATTGGAGCTAAATTCTTCTCCAAGATCGATCTGTGATCCAAATATCACCAAATTAAGATCAGTGCTAAAGACATCCCCAAGATGGCATTCTCCACTCGGTACAGACTCTAGGAGTATTTAGTGATGTCATTTGGATTGACAAACGCACCGGCACACTTCTTGTACCTCATGAACTCGATGTTCATGCTAGAGCTAGACAACTTTGTAGTGGTGTTTATTGATGACATCCTAGTCTACTCCAAGTCAGAAGAAGAACATGCAAAGCATCTCCGTATTGTGCTACAGAGGTTAAGGGAACATCAGCTATATGCTAAGTTTAGCAAATGTGAGTTTTGGTTGAAGCAAGTACCATTTCTGGGCCACGTCGTCTCAGAAGAAGGCATAGCAGTAGATCCTAGCAAAGTAAGAGATGTACTGAATTGGAAGACACCAAAGACCGTATTTCACATACGCAGTTTTCTTGGATTGGCCGGTTACTACCACAGTTTCATTCCAAATTTCTCCAAGATTGCAAAACCCATGACTGAGCTGCTGAAGAAAGAAAATAAATTTGTATGGGATCAAGGCTACGACAACGCTTTTCAAAACCTAAAGAAGCATCTTATGACTGCCCTAGTATTAGCTCAACTGGACCTGGGGAAGCCATTTGATGTCTATTATGATGCTTTAGGTATTGCATTAGGGTGCGTGCTCAAGCAAGATGGAAGAGTCATCACTTATGGGTCCAAGCAACTGAGGAAGCATGAGCAAAATTATCCCGCACATGATCTAGAACTAGCAGCAGTGGTGCTCGCATTGAAAATGTGGAGACACTACCTGCTTGGTAATCTAGTACGTATCTACACTGATCAAAAAAGCTTGAAGTACATATTCACTCAGGATCATCTGAAACGAGGCAACGTTGTTGGTTGGAATTGATTAAGGACTATGAGTTGGAAGTGCATTACCACCCCGGAAAGGCAAATGTCGTGGCTGATGCACTAAGTCGAAAGGCTCAATGCCATCATATCATGGTCAGCCCTCAAGCTCAAGATGGGCATTACGTCCAAGTTACACCCCATGGAGCTCTCTATAACCTAGCGTTGATGCCTACCTTGCGAGAAGAGATAGTAGAAGCCCAGAAGAATGATGTTGGCATGGCACATCTTAGAAGGAGACTACAAGAGGGTGATGCTAAGGTTCGATGTTTTAGAGAAGACGTAGAAGGTGTATTATGGTTCAAGGATCGCATAGTAGTGCCTAAGAATCTAGAGCTTCACAAAAAGATCTTGGAAGAGGCTCAAGTTGCAAAGTACTCCATGCAACCAGGGAGCAACAAGATATACCACGACTTGAGATCTAGGTATTGGTGGACTTGTATGAAGAGGGAGATAGCAAAGTATGTAGCGGAATGTGACACATGCCGCAGAGTCAAGGTCGATCATCTCAAGAAAGCTGGTCAGCTACAACCCCTTGAGTGTTCCAGCTTGGAAATGGGACGACATCAGCATGGATTTCATAGTTGGAATGCCACAGACGTCACACAGGTTCGACTCTATCTGGGTTATTCTGGATCGGCTGACCAAGGTTGCACACTTCATACCGGTTTCCACCCGATTCCAAATGCAACAATATGCACAACTATACATCGAGCGGATTCTTTGCTTGCACGGCGTGCCCAAGACCATCGTATCAGATAGAGGTTCCCATTTTTTGGACGCTTCTGGGAGCAGCTCCATGCGTTATTCGACATGAGGTTGATTAAACGTTCAGCATACCACACCCAAACAGATGGTCAGACGGAAAGGGTCAACCAAATATTAGAGGACATGTTGAGAGCCTATGTATTGAACCATAGCAAAAAGTGGGATGAATGCTTGCCATTGGCCGAGTTTGCATACAACAATAGTTACCAAGAGAGCATCAAGATGGCTCCATTCGAGGCTCTATATGGTCGCTGATGTCGCACACCATTGAGTTGGTCAGAATCAGGGGAGAGGGTAATATTCGGCCCGGAATTAGTGCAGCAAGGTGAGGAGAAAGTACTAGAAATCCAATCAAATCTACGAGCAGCAAAATCCAGGCAGAAGAGCTATGCGGATAAAAAACGTCGCCCGCTGGAATTCAAAGCCGGCGATATGGTCTATCTCCGAGTGTCGCCAGCCAAAGGGGTACAGCGATTTGGGGTTCGTGGAAAGTTAGCACCCCGCTACATTGGACCATACCCGATCATAGCCAGATGTGGGCCTGTCGCCTACAAACTCCAGTTACCCAAGGAGCTCGCTGGAGTGCATGACATGTTCCACGTGTCCCAACTTAAGAAATGTTTGAAGACACTAGTAGACATCCCACTAGAGAGTACCGCTCAACTGCAACCAGATTTAACATACTCAGAATGCCCGGTGAAGGTACTGGATGAGAAAGAATGAGTTACTCGCAAGAAGACACTCAAGTTCTACAAATTTCAATGGAGCAACCACACCGAAACGGAGGCTACTTGGGAGACGGAAGAGTTTCTACGAAGCCACTACCCTGAGTTCCTGCACCACCACTTAGGTAAACCGCTTTAACACCGCCTAATCTCGGGACGAGATTTCTTTAAGGGGGCAGGGTTGTGACACCCAGGGTGTGAACAAAACTAGCATAGAAACCTTGGCTGCGAACAATAACCATAAATGGCCCATCCAAAAAATTTTAAAATTATTTAAATGTGATTTGCATGAAATTTGAGCGAATTTGAACAATGTTTGAACTACAACTCAAATATTTCCGGAACAACCTGGGGCCACCAAAAGTATATGTTTTACCTCAGGACGAATTGGAATTTTGAGAATTTTCGTGAATTTTTAGTCTAAGATTATTTGCCCTAAATAAATGGTTAAAAGGTCAAAAACCATCCCTATTCACAAAATTCCTAACAAAATTTCATTAGGAACTAATGATAGTTAGTATTTTTATAACATAGGGCACATGATGATGAACACGCCCGTATTTTTAGATTTTGCATAGGATCAAGAGTTTTAAAGATATGAAAAAGGTGTTGTTTCGAAAACGAACAAAAATGAAAAGGGGAGCGGGTCTCACCTGTCAGCCACGCCTGTGTCTTCAACTTCTGGAGCGGGCCCGGGCTGCCGGCGCCGACGCGCCGCGTGGCCTCCGTACGCCGGTGGTCGGCCTCATCCGGTCGGGCCAACCCCACCAAAACCGATGTGCTGCCCCGGTTTTGGCATTCCCCCCATTTCCATTTCGGCTCCCACATTCCCCCCCCCCCCTCTGCTCCCACCGTCACCACCATTGGTGAGCTCGATGGAGCTCGTCGCGCCGCCCCACCAAGCCACCGTGGCATGGATCCGCCGGCGAGATGGTCGCGCCTCGATCACCGCCCCCGACTCCAACCCCCCCCCCCCCTCTCCCGCCGGCCCGCGCGATGACCACCATTACCCGCAAGAAACCGAGTGTGAGCGACCCCCATTCCCCACCTCTGCCGCTCGCCGCCGGTCGCTCCGGTGAGCCCATCCTCCCATCGACTCCACCCCCGAGTGCGGTGCGTGCCCCCTCACCCGATGGCTGGGTTCAAAGCCCCGTAGGTCGACGCCGGCCGGCTTCCGGCGGCGGCGCTGCCTGGCTCCGGCGCGGCCGGGTGGTGCCCCACCATGGGACACACATCCCTAGATCCAGTGCGGCCATGCCCGGATCTGGTCCCCCTAGCGTTGTGGCCCTCCGTGCGGCTCGGATCTGATTGGTTGTGGCCCCGTTAGCTTTTTCATTGATATATTAATTCTAGAAAACTCCAGTTAGTTTGTAAAATGCATAACTAATTCATTATTAGTCCTTACTAAGCAAACTAAATATCTCTGAGTTCCTCTGGGCATGTACAATTTTATAAAAATGCTAAACTCTATTGCATGGCAGGATTTTCATCAGAACTAAATTAAATGAGCCACACACTAAATAACTCATAAGTATTTCTGTGTAATTAATAAATTACTGAAACTTGGTAGTGAATCCTTGTATGTCAGGCCTAATTATCCTGCACAGTGGCAAGTATTAGTTCTTGTATTTTAGCTCTAATTAATTATTTAACTTTTTACCTTGTCTAATTAATTAAACATTAATGGCTCAATGCATGTAAGTGAAACTTGGCCGATAAATCACCCCTACTATGTACTATTAATAGTAAATCACCCATATGCAAATAACTTCCTGAACCATGCTAAAATATCAACTTCCTTCCAAAAACTCAATAATCCCGTAAAAGCTAGTAAAGGCTGGGTAGCATTTTCGATGGACAACACCCCGTACCTTTTGTATCAAATTACAACTTTTATTTTCTGGAGTCCATGAAGGAAATACACTAAATGCACCCACTTTATGCCTCGGCTATATATGCTATATAACTGAACTAAACAACACCCCCCCCCCCCCCAACACTTTTACATGAAATATTGTCATTATAACATATTTGCTGAGGAAGTGCCATTAATTGAAATTTATTCTCATGCATCGCATCATCCGCATCATATAGGTCACGAGGTGAACCACGTGGAAGCGGGACCAGAGCAGGAGCCAGAAGGGCAAGGAGGAAGTGATTCCCCTAACCAGGACCATACTCAAGGCAAGCCCCGGTGCATCCCACCTGTTTTAACTATTTTGTTTTTCTCACTAGTTAGGGATGTAGGCTTGTCTGTGCATTAAGTCCATAGGAGTTGTTTAAAAGCCTAGTATTGTGGTAGGTTCCCTTGATATTAGTCTCAGGATGTTAGTCGCTCTGCTTAATTTAGGACGACTATTCGTCGAGTGGTATGGAGACCACTCATAGATCAGGAAATATCATCACTTGGGAGTGATGTCAGATGAAGGAAAGATGGAATGGGATAACGAATGAAGACCGGCCAGGCAACTAGGTGGAAAGGGAAGGACAACTTGTCTTCAAGGAGGTAGCCCCGTCTGAGTCACCTAAGGCTATGCCTCGAGTCCAGCCCATGGGATCAAGTTTGAACGTACTATTTGCATGCTGGAGTTATGGGCCCAGTAAACTGACGTAGCTACGAATACTGCTTGGTCAGAAGGTACCCTGCTCCCTAGGTGGAACTAGGGCTGAGAGGAGTGAGGAATCTACCCACAGAAAGGTGGCATGGGGCGCATCGCGTTGGGAGACCCTTCTCGGGGGAGTCAGGTGCGGAAGATCTTGTAGTACCGTATGCGAAAGGTTGTTCCATGCGGCTTCCATGAAGCGTGTATGGGTTGTGCAAGTAGGTTTCTCCTACGGGATGCAAATCGATTCGAGTTGCTGCCCCTCACAGTAACGAGTACCACTTGATAACTCCGCCGAAATAGTGTGGGAAGCCCTTAATATGATGAATGGGTTTAATATTGTTGTATGGATTTATTATTAATTATATTGCAATCATGCTTGTTGTAGTTATAGTGCAAACTAAATTTACCATTTCACCTGTTAGCTTAACTTGATGCTAAAACTTAAAATCTATGGATTGCTCCTGGGCTACCTTTTGGCAACATAAACCCTACCCTCAGCCTGTGCATGTCTAGGAGTCGGCTGTAGATGGCCATTTTGTCGGGTCAGTCTTGCTGAGTAAATTAGTTATTTAGAGCGTAGCTCTACGTGGTTTTCAGATGACCAGGGTGGAGACTGCCACTGTGGTGGAAGGTTCCATTGGGAAGGCCTACGCCCTGACTGCTGGAACATCGAATTGGAGCCTTTCACCAACGATGATGAGGAATAGGCCTGTGTGTGCTGGCAAGGTGTCAAGGGCATGACACCGATCAAGGTCGGCTACTACTATGGTGTATCGTCATGAGACGGCGATTGTATCTTACTCGTTCTGTCGGACATGTCTCTTTTCACTTCTGCTCTTTTAAAGACTCTGGTTTGTAATCTAAATTCGGATTTATGTAAAAACTCTATACTTTACCTATATTTCCATTGCGATTATATTCGTCTATCATGTGTTGTACTATTGGGCGTCACAACGCGTGAAGTCACCCAAGAAAGATCCTGGAATGGAGCCGTCTCCGTGGTAAGGCGGTTCCATTACAATCACTCAACACAGCCAAAGCGCGAGACCCGGGCCCATGTTGCGCTAGAGCCCGCCTCATGCCCCTCGGCCTCGTCGTGGTCCTTAGTTCTGCATGCCTCATCACGGCCAAGCACTCCTCAATACCGTCACCCTCCGCTAGCTAATTTGGTGTTGCCTTGACGGGCTGAGGTCGAGAACTGCGAAGTTATGTTGATATGTGTCATGTCTTGACATTATAATGAGTAACTAGTCAACCTACCTGTGCATTTACGCGTCTAGTATTGATTTCTTCTCATGAAGTATATTATAGAAATCAACAATTAAAATCTCTTTAAATTTTTATATTATACACTTTATCAATGAAAACATTATATTCTTCAAATGATATATATACTTCTAGAACATATGGTCAAGTTCTCACTTGTTAGAAGTGTTATGATGTCCACTTATTAGAGGTGACGTGATTTTATTTTCAACCTCTTACAACAATAATTAGAATTGATTTTCCTACATAACATTTATAAAAAATAGAAAGAGTACACGTGAGTGTCCTGGATAGAGGTAAGGGTAATTATTTAATAAAATTATTTTGGTTAATGATTTTAATGTTAGTATTGGATAATTTAAAAACACATATAGGGGTATTTTGGTCTAATTATTTTATAATGGCAGTGGTGGGTAATTTATGTTTCTTTTTTTATCTGATTAATATGAGAATTTCTTGTAATTTGATTAATTATTTTAATGTTAGTAGTGGGTAATTTAAAAACACATACAAGGGTATTTTGGTCAAATTATTTGATAATGACAGTGGTGGGTAATTTCTATTTCTTGTTTCTCTGATTAACATGAGAATTTCTTGGCTTTGACGGCGAATGTGGAAGCTTATTTTCTTAGTCAAATATATATAATAGATTGATGTTTGAGTCGGTTTAGAGTTTGAGTTGAAATACGACTTTTCAAGGTTCCTACTTTTCTTGTCTCGTGATGTGTAGGTTGGTGGACTCAACTTTCCAGTCAACGGCGGGAGGACGGGGGCACAAGCGGGGGCTTGGGGCCGAACGATCGAAAGGCTAGGTGAGGTCAAGAGTGATCCATAATCTACATGGAAGAGAACAAGAAGCACAAGGCGGTTTCATGGTTAGAGCCTCAAAACCATGGTGTTGATTAGGACGGCGGGATTGAACAAGTCAAATACTATCGAGTATCGGTGTAAGTGTAAAGGTTGTCCGATGGACTAGAAGCGGGAGACTTGTCGACGAGGAGTATCATTAGATGAGGTGGCGCGCATCAAAATCGAGAAGTCTTGTTTCGGTGAAAACAAGAAGAAAGTCGCGCTTTGGGAAGCTTACAAGATGAATTTGTGATTTGGCCTCAAAACCGGCGGCTGTAAACGATGATGTGAGTGGTATCATGGTGAAGCTTGCGAAAAGCAGAAGACATGTTGTGAAGGTTTCGATGGTGCGAGCGGAAGAGTTCGATAGAATTGCCCTTATGAAAGGGTTATGTGTTGTGGAGTGTGTGGGTATTTTCGAGATGTGAAAATGTCTAAGAGAAAAGGTGAGGAGCTGGTTGACTGCCCTTACTTGATGTTTGAGTGAGGCATTTAGTTGTCTCATTTATAGAAGAGAGCTAGGGTTAGAGGGAGAGAGGAATGACTATTTGTTCTTGAGGTTTTTGTCATACTTACTTTAATGAGTTAGGGACAAACTTGACAAACATACATTTTTAAACAACACAATATCAAATTCGTGCAAATCTTGCACCCATTGTTCTCTGTCCTGAATTTCTCTCTTTCCTGTTTTTGGAGTATATTTCGTTGATTTGGGATCTCCGATTTGGCTGCGATTTAGGTTGGATTTTCTTGGGTATCTTGTTGCTAGGACATGGGAGAAGTAATCTTGGTCATGGATTGAACCAATCATCTGAGCTTCATTTAATTTCAGATTTCCGGAGTTTTTCATCATTTGCTGGGGTTTCATAAAATCCTGAAATTGATGCTCAAATCTCAATCTTTCTTGTGACTTTTGGTTGAAACGGGTTCCTTGTGATGCAGTGAGCATATTGTTAAAGTTGTGTGATCTATGAATGCCGTTTGACTGTGTTTTGTTGATTGTTCGGTGATGACGAGCAGCTGTTTCTTCATTGTTCTTGCGCCCTCTTCTCTGTACAGAACAATCAACAAACAGTAAAGGTGACAGCCTCTGGATTTTGCTTGCCGTGTTTCTCAGCAGCTCAACGCTTTAACTTGCTGTTGTTGATTTGCTGACCATTAACACTCTAGTTTCAACTGCTTTAATGTGTGCTGCGTTCTGTGTAGGTGAGCCGGAATGAAGAGCCGCACATGCGACAAGGAGCACGTGACAGGGAGGTCATCGATTCAGGCGTCGGCGCATCGATCCTCTGCTCCAGCTTGCACTAACAGCGAGTACATTGAGCTCTGAAGATTAGCAGGGACAAAGCAGTACTCGCTGCTGGATGACAACGACGAGCGCGCCGCAATAGAGCACAGACCGAGTGACCAAACACGAGCAGCCGCTGAAGCACGACAACCCCCAGCTCCAACGGCAAAGGATTCATGTTTGTTCTGTGCAGGTCTCTGCTTCGTCAGGAGCCCGCAGTTACTCAGAGCTGATTTGTTCCAAGGCAGAAGGCTCACGCTTGTGCCTTATTCGTTTTTTGCGTACTAAATTTTAGTTTTGTTTTATTGAATATTGAGATACTAGTTAGAATTAATAAATATAGGTTAATAATAAAAACTGCGAGAGAGGACTTTGTAGTATGCAAGTGAGAGGATCAGTAAATGTTGTGATGCATTTTGTAGGACCAAAAATACTAGAAATTCTTATTTTGTTAGACAAATGAATTTGGCTATAGATCTTTATATTGTTGGATGGAGCAACTCGGAATATGCAAGGGAAAGTAATATACTAGTAGTCTTCTCTACTCATTAATTTAGATGAGGTCATCATTGGTATTGTTTTAGTTTGATGTTGGTTTAGTGGTGGCTTGTGTTGGTGTTTGTTTTCTTTTTCGATCAGTAAAGCATATTCAAAACGGTTTGGATCAGATAAGAAAGAAACACATAAATGAGTCCGATTAGGAAAAAATCTCTAAAAGAGCAAGTTCCAATTAGTTGTTTTAGTTTGATGTTGGTTTAGTGGTGGCTTGTGTTGGTGTTTATTTTCTTTTCCGATCAGTAAAGCATATTCAAAACGGTTTCGATCAGATAAGAAAAAAAAACACGTAAATGAGTCCGATTAGGAAAAAAATTTCTAAAAGAGCAAGTTCCAATCAGGTCCAGATCAGTTTGTATCTATATATATATATACCCCTCATGTATTTTTAGTGGCGTCATTTGCCAAAACCAGCCCCGCTTAACCTGCCCAGAATTACTAAGACACCGTTTCTGTTTTGCTTTCCAATAACCATCCTGTCATTATCGATACCAGTGTGTTTCTGTTTTTCGCTTTCCAATAGCCATCCCGTCGTGTCGCTGCTGGTGTTGTATTGGAGCAGTCGACGGCACCAGTTGTTTGGCTGGTCGTCTGCCTGCTCAAGCCTGGCAGCACGACAAACGACGAGTCCATATACATGTGCCTCTATTGCCGCCGTTGTCCGCTGACGGTGCCGTATTGGAGGCTTGGAGCAGCCGTCGACGCCAGATGTTCGGCGTCGTCTATGTGCTGAGACCCACAACCACAACATGACGCACGATGATTCCATCATTGTGCCTCTGTTGCCTCGTTGTCGCCGCCAGTGTCGTATTGAAGCAGCCGAGCGCAAAATGTTTGGCTCGTCGTCTGAGTGCTGAGGCCATGGCTGATGAACGTCAATGCTACAAGGAGGAGCGCGAGGATGTAAAAATCATCATGAACTGTAGTACATGTTAGAATTATATAGACTTGATCCATTAATATTTATAATAATTCTTAGAAAATCTTAAAGGCCCATTCATGAGTGGTGGGAGTACAAATGTTTAGTCCCACATTGCTAGTGGATGTGGAGGAAGTCCAACTTATAAGTTTGGTTGCTCTAGCATCTCTTGTAAGTGCGTGAATGGGAGGAAGGAAGAACACAAGCGCTCGCTCGCCTCGCCTCGTCGGGCGGGGCGGGGCGTGGGCGATGGGCGCGGCCGCGCATCACCTGCGTGAATGGTTCACTGAAATTCGGTCCCTTGCCTTGCATCTAGGGTTTTGCCTCTCGCTACTGTTGCACCGCCAAGTCTTCTCCATCCCGATTGTCGGCGTGCACCGGTGAACGGGAGAGCAGGTCTCCGGAACCGTCCTCCTCTACGATCCTGCACTAGGAGAGGGCGAATAAGGTTTTTGGGTAGCGCTCTGCGCGACTGCTCGATCGCTTCCTCGTCTTCGTCAAGTTCGTCGCCACGGTTCGTCTTCCTCGTCATCAAGTCGGTCTCAGCCGCCGTCGCCAACAACGTGACGGTGCTGCACGTCGTCGCCGCCTTCTCTACCCAGTCCAGAAGGAAACGTGCGTACTCTCATCTCAAACTATGTCTTCCATACTAGCTTTCATAGTCTGCTTGTCTATGATGGATGTTGCTAGTATGATAGATGTTGTGCTTTTATCTGGCTCTATAGACCTGTCTAGATCTTGCGTAGACTTGTCTAGTTGATTATGCAATCTGTTAATCATACTTATGATTTATGTCTGCATTAATATAAAACTAAAAGTGCTAATTTATCAAACAATCCAAATACCTTATTATAGGCAACTTTAGTTTTATGGCTGGATTTTTTGATGCACTGAGGCCAGAGAAATTCACTGGCGTGCACTTCAAAAGATGACAAGTGAAAGTCACTCTATGGCTTACTGCCATGAATGTGTTCTGGGTGTCCAATGGCAGACCTGAAAGCGATCTCACTGCAGATCAGAAAAAGGTCTACAGTGAAGCTAACACAATATTCTTAGGCGCTGTTATTGGAGTTTTGGTAGATCGTCTTCAAGACGTCTACATCCATCATACAGTCGTTAAGGATATGTGGGACGCTCTGATCGCTGACTATGGTGGTTCAGATGCTGGTGCTGAACTGTATGTCATTGAGCAGTACCATGATTTTAAGATGGTAGATGACAAATCTGTCGTCGCGTAGGCTCATGAGATACAGTGCATAGTGAAGGAACTCAAATTGCTTAAGATCGTCGTACCTAAGAAGCTTGTGGTTGGGGGTATTATTGCTAAATTGCCTCCAACTTGGAGGGATTTTGCCACTACTCTAAAACACAAGAGGACAAACATAACTGTCTCAGATTTGATCGCGTCTCTTGATGTTGAGGAGAAAGCTCATGAAAAGGACGGACGTTCTAAAGTCAATGAGGGAAACACTATTACCAATATGGTGCATCAACCACAACAGTCTCATGGCAGTGGTGGTAAGGGCAAGGGCAAGAACAATAAGCCTAAGCAGACCACTACCTTCAAGAAGAAGAACAAGGAGAAGGGAGCATGCTTTGTTTGCGGTTCTAATGAGCATTGGGCAAAGAAGTGTCCAGAACGCAAAGGAAGGAAGCCTCCACAACAGAATTCTGCAAACATGGTGACCAGTGCTGGAGAAAATAGTGGGTATGGTAATTTACCATATGTTTTTTCTGTATTTCCATCTACTTGTTGGTGGCTTGATACTGGTGCTAATGTTCATGTTTGTGCTGATGCCTCTTTGTTTACTTCTTACCAGGTCGCCCGGGATTCCTCCGTCCTAATGGGGAATGGGTCACATGCTTCTGTTCATGGTGTTGGCACGGTCGAGCTGAAGTTCACTTCGGGGAAGATTGTCCAATTGAAGAACGTACAACATGTCCCTTCTATCAAGAAGAATCTCGTTAGTGGCTCCCTTTTGTGTAGGGATGGTTTTAAGGTAGTGCTAGAGTCGAAGAAAGTTGTCGTGGCTAAGAGTGGATAATTTATTGGTAAAGGCTATGAGTGTGGAGGCTTGTTCCGTTTTTCCCTTTCAGATTATTGCAATAAGTCTGTGAACTATATTTGTGATGGTGTTAATGAGAGTGATGCTAGTGTTTGGCATTCACGTTTATGTCATCTAAATTTTGGTTCTATGTCTCGACTGTCCAGCTTGAATTTAATTCCAAATTTTTCCATTGTCAAAGGTTCTAAGTGCTCAAGTTGTGTGCAATCTAAGCAACCTCGAAAGCCTCACAAGGCCGTAGAGGAGAGACACTTGGCACCACTAGAACTTATACATTCAGATCTTTATGAAATGAATGGTATATTGACTGAGGGTGGAAAAAGATATTTCATGACTTTGATTGATGATGTGACTAGATATTGCTATGTTTATTTGTTAAAAACGAAAGATGAGGCCCTAAACTACTTTAAAATTTATAAGGCTGAAGTTGAAACTCAACTAGAGAAAAAGATCAAAAGAATTAGGTCAGATCGTGGTGGCGAGTATTTCTCAAATGAGTTTGACTTATTCTGTGCGGAACATGGTTTGATACATGAGAGGACGCCTCCCTATTCGCCCCAATCAAACGGGGTTGCCGAAAGAAAGAATCGCACCTTGACTGACTTGGTTAATTCCATGTTAGACACGGCTGAATTATCTAAGGCATGGTGGGGGGAGGCTTTATTGACATCATGTCATGTCCTAAATAGAGTTCCCATGAAGAATAAGGAGAAGACTCCATATGAGGAATGGATTGGTAGAAAGCCATTGCTCTCTTACTTACGCACATGGGGTTGTTTGGCCGTGCCAATTAACAAAAAGCGTAAGTTGGGACCTAAAACTGTGGATTGCATCTTTCTTGGATATGCTCATCATAGCATTGCTTATAGATTTTTAGTGGTTAAATCAGAGGTGCCTGATGTTCATGTTAATTCATTAATGGAATCTCGTGATGTTACTTTCTTTGAGAACATATTTCCTATGAAAGATTTACATAGCATGTCTAGATTATCTTCTGATGTGATTGCTGAAACTACTCCTAAACCTAGTGCATTTTCTGATCATACTGAACAAACACTTGAACCAATCCATGAGGAGATAGATAGTGAAGCTCCTAGGAGGAGCAAGAGACAAAGGACTGCCAAGTCTTTTGGTGATGATTTCACTATTTATCTTGTGGATGACATTCCTAGAACCATTTCAGAGGCATATGCATCTTCTGATGCAGATGATTGGAAAGAAGCTGTTCATAGTGAGATGGACTCTATTCTTTCTAATGAAACTTGGGAAGTTGTCGACAGGCCATATGGTTGCAAACCTGTGGGTTGTAAATGGGTGTTCAAGAAAAAGTTTAAGCCTGATGGTACTATTGACAAGTATAAGGCTCGGCTTGTGGCTAAGGGTTATACTCAGAAAGAAGGCGAAGACTTCTTTGACACTTATTCACCTGTTGCTAGATTGACCACTATGCATGTATTACTTGCTCTGGCTGCCTCACATGGTCTTATCGTTCATCAGATGGACATTAAGACAACTTTCCTTAATGGAGAGTTGGATGAGGAAACCTATATGGATCAGCCAGATGGATTTGTAATAAAGGATCAAGAAGACAAGGTGTGTAAGTTGTTGAAGTCTTTATATGGTCTGAAACAAGCTCCTAAGCAGTGGCATGAGAAATTTGATTCAACACTTCTATCAGCAGGCTTTTCAGTCATTGAGGCTGATAAATGTCTATACTACCGCTATGGTGGGGGTCAGGGAGTTATACTATGCTTGTATGTTGATGACATACTCATCTTTGGAACAAATCTTGACGTGATCAATGAGGTCAAGACTTTTCTGTGCCAAAGCTTTGATATGAAGGATCTGGGTGAAGCTGATGTTATCTTGAACATCAAGCTAATCAAAGAAGAGAATGGGATTACTCTTATGCAATCTCATTATGTTGAGAAGCTCTTGAACCATTTTGGTTATAAGGATAGTAAGACTTCTCCAACACCTTATGATTCCAGCTTGATTCTTCAAAAGAATAAGAGAATTGGCAGAGACCAATTAAGATATTCTCAGATAATTGGATCACTTATGTACTTAGCTAGTGCTACTAGGCCTGACATCTCGTTTGCTATGAGCAAACTAAGCCGATTTACTTCTTGTCCGGGAGATGATCATTGATGTGCGCTTGAGCGGGTAATGCACTATATAGTTGGTACTATGGATTATGGAATTCATTATTCTGGATATCCAGCAGTACTAGAGGGCTATAGTTATTCCAATTGGATATCTGATGCGGATGAGCTGTATGCCACGAGTGGATATACATTTACTCTTGGTGGTGCTGCTGTTTCATGGAGATCATGCAAATAGACCATCTTAACGAGGTCTACCATGGAAGTAGAGCTTACCGCAGTAGATACAGCCACAGTTGAGGCCTTGGCTACGTGAGCTCTTGATGGACTTGCCTAATGTCGAGAAACCTGTGTCGGCAATCGTCATGAATTGTGACAATCAAACTGTGATAGTCAAAGTGAACAATTCTAATGACAATATGAAGTCATCAAGACATATTAAGAGACGTTTGAAGTCTGTCAGGAAAATGAGAAACTCCGGGGTCATATCAGTAGAATATATTTCAACTGGTGAGAACCTGGCAGATCAATTCACCAAGGGGCTGTCATGTAATGTGATAGACAGTGCATCGAAGGAGATGGGTATGAGACCCATGTGTGTTATTCCATAGTGGTAACCCAACCTATGTGATCGGAGATCCCGTGAAGTAGGACCTGGGAAGAACAAGCTATTGGTTTGTATGAGAGTAACCTTTTATGACCCACTCGAGAAGCGATGCATTACTCTCGATATCTGTATGGCAGGATGGTTGTTGCCTTAATATATTCAGTTGGCTTTAAATAGCAAAGATATTGTTCTACAGAACATTCTTGAACTATATGAGTCTGATTGTTATAAGGTCGCAATCTGTGAGATTTGGGTGATCTCTATTAAGCTCATGAAAGACCAAGGGAGTATGACCTATATGCTCCACCCGCGGAGAAGCCTACTGGAGGTCTAGTATCAGTTATGATAGTAAGTGAAACTTGTTTGCACAAAACTTACAATTCAAGGCGTAGTCCATTATTCAAGTTGTGAATAGGTGTAGCTTATTGTTCTAGGTGGAAGTTCAACTTAACAGTCTCCACTAAAAACACTGGTATATTAAACAAGAGTGGGTGAGGTAAGTCTAGTTGGGACTTTAAGATCTGGTGGGGGATTGTTAGAATTATATGGGCTTGGCCTATTAATATTCACAATAATTCCTAAAAAATCTCAAAGGCCCATTCATGAGTGGTGGGAGTGCAAATGTTTAGTCCCACATTGCTAGTGGAGGTGGAGGGAGTCCAACTTATAAGGTTGGTTGCTCTAGCATCTCTTGCAAGTGTGTGGATGGGAGGAAGGAAGAACACACGCGCGTCCTCGCTCGCCTCACCGGGCCGGGCCGGGCAGGGTGGGGCGGGGCGGGGCGTGGGCGATGGGCGCGGCCGCGTATCACCTGCGTGAATGGTTCGCCGAAATTTGGTCCCTTGCCTTGCGGGGGCGCGGCTTCCTTTTGCACTTTCTTTTTGCTGCGTATTCTATATATTTAATTATGAAAACTGACATATTAATATGGTAACCGACTCGGTTGCGGGACACCCAACCCTAGCGGTTCCTCCCTATAAATACGTACGGGTACCGCCGTAAATCACATCACGCAATCGCCTAGGATTTTGCCTCTCGCTACTGTTGTGCCGCCAAGTCTTCTCCATCCCGATTGTCGGCGTGCACCGGCGAACGGGAGAGCAGGTCTCCGGAACCGTCGTCCTCTGCGATCCTGCACCGGGAGAGGGCGAATCAGGTTTTTCGGAAACGCTCTGCGTGACTGCTCGATCGCATCCTCGTCTTCGTCAAGTTTGTCGCCACGGCTCGTCTTCCTCGTCGTCAAGTAGGTCTCAGCCGCCGTCGCCAACAACGTGACGGTGCTGCACGTCGTTGTCGTCTTCTCTACCCAGTCCAGAAGGAAACATACGTACTCTCATCTCAAACTATGTCTTTCATACTAGCTTTCGTAGTCTGCTTGTCTATGATGGATGTTGCTAGTATGATAGATATTGTGCTTTTATCTAGTTTTATAGACCTGTCTAGATCTTGCATAGACTTGTCTAGTTTATTATGCAATCTATTAATCATACTTATGATTTATGTCTGGATGAATATAAAACTAAAAGTGCTAATTTATCCAACAGTACACACTCTCACCGCATATATGGGTGAATAGTAGCAAACATTTCTTCGTAAACCTCATGCATGGGTGAACTGGACATCCATGACATCAATTACAATCTCAAGTCGTCTCGTTATGTTCTACACATCGATTCTACTCTTCCAACTATCATGAATTTTTTAAATATATACGTGATGCAATGGTCAAACAGCAGGTAGTATTTTACTAAATTGCAAGCTATTTAGAAAATGTATGAAATTAGAAGCAAATTACGATGCTTTGGTTTTGGCTCTTTTCTTCAAGGAAATTTCTTAATCTACTTTCTTTTGTTAACTAATAATCACTAAGTAATAGAATAAATGTTCTTTTCATTAGTTATGCTATTTTATATTTTTTCATCAGTTCTCCTATCAATCTTTTAGAATTTTGTTATAATAAATTAAAAATATTAATTTATAGTTTGGAATGTTCAAATCCGTAGCAACGCACGGACACTTTATTAGTCTTCTTCTAATAACACAAGATGTAGTTAAGTGTAGGACCGTTGCTCAAGTCAACAACTGACCGTGGACACCATCTCGCACTCACCTGGTTGCCTACTACCGTCACACAGCAAAATGAGAACCCTCTGCTGCTGCAAAAACAACATAGCAGTGTGCAGCCATGCGGGGTATGGCTATGTCATCCCACGCGAAGCTGAAGGAGTCGAAGTACATGTTTAGGAAAAACATTTTGGTGAAATTTCCTGGAAATATATGAAATGTAGCTTTTATATCGGTGGGTATAAATTTTTTGTAGTGTCCAAAATTTTATTATTAGCTACCTTTTATCAATGTGAATTATTTTTTAAATGCAACCTTCATCTTTTATAAATATAAGGCAATTTTAATTAAGTTGATGCCAATTATTTTGATAAATATTTAAATTGGTTCATCGATACTACTGAAATTTCTTGTCTATCAGATACCTCGGATATATTTTTCTTTACCAAATTCTCTTTCCTAGGTTCATGTAGGACGACGACCTCCGGCTCGACGTGTAGTTCCATTTCGTGAACGTGTCCTACGCGTGAGGCGGCACTCGGATGTCACTGTCGAAGGCGTAGGTCACGACGGAGAGAAAGAGCCCGCCTCACCTTGTAGCCGTGTAGCGTGTGAATGCATTGCAGACATGGGAGCAGAGACCAGTTTAGGAGCAGACCAGCACGAGCCGCGAAGTCATCCTCTAAGAACACCGAGTGCCACACCTTGACCTTCGTCGCTCATCTGGCCGATCCAAACCATGGCAGCACCATGTAGGTACATCGGGATGCAAGCCGAGAGCGTGCTCCTCTTGGCGTTCGATGACGATTCCATCAATCTTCTCCTTTACATTGGAGGAGGTCCGCAGCTGCAACAGGAAGGCAAAACATGGTGCTGATTCTCAGGAAAGCCATGTTCTGTTTTGTTCTGCTCTGTAACTGCCGCGTTGAGGTGTACTGAATCCACATGCTGGTTTTGCTCTACTCCAGTGAGGATAGACAGGTTGCTACCTTGCTAGTGCCGCGTGTGTGTTGACTCTTTCTGCATAGCTGAAACAACATTTTGAATCATATGTGAATTTCCCATCTTTTTTCATCAACTTAGATTTTTAGGTGCAACTGATCGATGCATAGTATCTTAATGTACATGGTCATAGTAGGTTAACACAACGATGCAGGGGTAATGAGAAGTTCTATTGAGCAGTATATAGGAGTACAGTTTTAATGTTGCATCTATGATCCTCCACATTAATTATTCATAAACTAATGTATGTTAAGGTTGAAATGTCTCTTCGATCTTTTGACTATGCTATGGTGCTTTCTGATCTGAGTTAATTTTTTTGACATTTGTCGATATGGTATTATGGGACTTCTTTTGTAGAGACAACTGATTGTAATTAGCACTAATAATTCTTTTTCTTGTGTTAAAAAACATTGACCATTAGATTATTTGATCAAGAACATCTTATTTGCATCTTAGTGCATACATGTGTATCATCACCGATATGGTTCATAACATTATCATCAATCCAAATCAAATAAACACACAAGCTAGGCGATGTGAACTCTCCATTCATCATCATATTTACCAATCGACTTCTCAGTGGTAAATATTGGCTTCCCATATTCTTTCACAAAGAGAAGATCCTCCATTTTATCTTTCCAAATTTAGTAATTTGTACCATTCCATGATATCATTTTGCTGGTATTTTCTTCAATCAATAACACAAGAAAGTCAACAACAAGACAAACATAATACAAGGTCAAATCAGCCTGAAATTCAGTCACGACTTTGATACCACTTTCTTAGAAAAAACGGTTGCAATTAGCACCAATAATCCCTCTTGTTACATTGAACAATGAAGAAAAATATTTACGTACCATCGAACCTATAGTGGAGTTAACAATCATAATGCAGAATGATCAACAAAATATGTGGAAAACTGACTCCGTGCGTGGAGTAAAAACCCAGAGACCAATGGTCCACTCCAACTTTCACTATAACGAACAATTGACTACCCAAATAAGTTATAACTCTCAAAATACATATCAACATTGATGAAATTTGGTAGAAAGCAGTTCCAAGTGTCCTCTGCGGACTAACCAAAATTCAATTGAACAAGACACAGTTTGACTACGCAAATCATTCATCTATCACTACTACTCTGTTCTCGAGTACAACAACCCAAACTGGTAAAATATCTCTGAAATCTAATGCTCCACTAAACTAATACCCTAGCCACTGATCAGATCTTAGTACTCTAAGTGTAGAATGAGCTCACCAAGTCTAGAGCCAAACCAAGCACAATTAAGCCTCCAATCAATAGCTTGACTTTGGTAGGTTTGAAGCCACCAAAACTAGATAGATTCACCTCTGCTTCCACTCTACGTTCTTAGTCGTGTGCTATGTGGGATGCCCATAGGGCTTGCAGCTTCCGCATTCAAGAAGTAAGGTTTTCTTCTCACATATATGTCAAATGTGAGGCAATCTTTATTATTAATTTTAGCCACATCAATGGACTACAAGAGCTGAACTTATGGGTTGAAACTATCACTTGTTGTATCTCAATTTTCATCCTCCATGTGGAGGAACAACACGACTTTTTTAGGTGGGTTGTAGAGCTCAAATACATGGGAGATTTGGAAACTGTGCGGTCAAGTGCCTTGATCATGATTCTGACATAGGAATTCCAACAATTCTTTGCACTCAAGTGTCCATACACACTTGAACATATTGCAATCCAGAAACAAGTCCCTCTATCTCCATTTTTTTAGAAAAGGAAATATATTAATGAATATTCCAGCCTCTGTACCAATCGGTACATGTAGCCCTTAATTATTACACCAGTCATGAAGCAACTAAAAGCACACCATAGTATTTCAAACACAAAGTTTCTATCCATAGGGATTTGACTACCATATTATTTTATTGGAGAAGCACCATACATTACTGGCAAAAATCTCCATGGTTGTGGTTTCGACCCTCCTACAAGCACCCAACATCAATGGGTGCTCCTCCTCCTTCAGTAGTAGGGACCAGAATCTCACCCAGTAAGTTCCTCTAAAAATAACCTGAAGAAGGGTAGGCACCTGTGTTTTATCAAAAAGTACATCATTCCGACACAGCCAGATGGCCCAACACAAACTGAATATGCCACTCCATATGATTTTTTTTCATGTGTGCATCCATATTCTCTAACCAATCAGAGAAAATATGCAATAAAGCTTAACGGTGGAGTAATACCAAAAGTGATATGACACACTCTCCAAACACATCGAGCCAGTGTGCAATAAAAAAACAAATGTTAAGTACTTTCACTTAGATTGTAGAAACAACATTTAGTACTCCCATTCCAATTTCGTCTAACTAGGTTATGTTTAGTAAGAGTGACAACTTTATACAAGTACCACAAAATACTTTAATTTTAAGTGGTATTTTTATATGCCAAAGATGTATAGTGAAGGGCAAGGCTTGTGTTGTCGAGAGAGCACAATACATAGACTTGACTGAAAAAATGCCATCTTGATGCAGCTCCCATCGAAAGGAATCATGGAGATTACCCAATTGAACGTTAGACACTTCTAAGACCAACTGGTGCCAGGACACTAAGTTTCGACCCGCAATCCTCTTCTAAAAGATACATGCAAAGGACTATCCGACATTCCTGAAGCTACTGTAGCATATGTCCATCTGAGTAAATTATAGATGTTGGGAAAGTGGTCCATTAGACAAGAATCGCCTAACCACAGATCCTCCTAAAATCAAACTTGTGTTCCATCACCAAGATGAAGACTCCCCAGCCAAAGGAAATCATCCTTACACCCAATAAACTTGACAAAAAATGTAAATCACCGGGGACATTGTTGTACTTGTGTTAACATCTATGATTGCAAATATTTTCATCGCAAAATACTCTGCCAAATACCTTCAGAGTTAAACAACCTGAAAAACTATTTGCTTAATAAGCATTTGTTTTGTGATTCAAGGTTAGTAATTCCTAAACCTCCTTGATCTTTCGGAGTACACAGAATACTCCATTTAGTCAAACAATATTTCTTTTTATGGTCATCATTCTGCCAATAAAATCTAGATCTATAGTAATCCAATCGTTCTAAAACTCCTTTCAAAACCTCAAAGAAGGAAAACATATATAGAGGAAGGCTGCTTAAAACTAAATTGATGAGAGTAAGCCAACCACCGACAGATAGCATTTTACTTTTCTAACAACTCAGTTTTATCTAGAACCGCTCTTCAACATTCTTCCAATCCATGTTAGCCAAATGCCGATGATGCATCGGTATCCCCAAATATTGAAAAGGAAGAGCACCCACTTGGCATCCAAAGATATGTGAATATTGCAGTTGAAAATTGCCCACCTCACCATAGCAAAAAAGTTCACTGTTGTGAAAGTTGATTTTTAGCCCAGAAAGTTGCTCAAAGGTACAAAGCAATAGCTTGAGATTTTTGGCTTCATCTAAGTCATGTTCTAAGAGTAGAATTGTATCATCTGCATATTGAAGGATGGACAAACCATCATCTATGAGATGTGGGACTACTCCTTTGATCTCTTCATTGCCTTTCGCTCATTCAACTATAATTGAAAGAAAATCTACTACCAGATTAAATAAAATTGGAGAAAGAGGGTCACCTTGCCTAACTCCCTTTTTAGTCTGAAAATAATGACCTATGTCATCATTTAATTTTATCACAATGCTCCCTCTTTCCATTACTTTACTCATCCACCCACACCACTTAGCTAAGAAGCCTTTTAGTCTAAGGACTTGTTGGAGAAAAGGCCATTTAACTTTGTCATATGCCTTCTTGAAGTCTAATTTTAAGATCACCGTATTACTTTTTTTTGCCTTGAATCTCATGTAACGTTTCGTGCAAAGTGACTATCCCATCAAAAATATACCGACCCGGCATGAATGCAGATTGGGCCTGCAAAATATAAGGATCCACTATTTGTGAGAGCCTGTTATTCAACATCTTAGAGTGCCTCTAGTAGCCACATGTTGAATCATGTTGACCACATGTTCCATATGAACTTCAAGTAGCCATGTTCCTGCACTGGAGCACATAATTCATTGATACAGACAGGCAAGGTCATATCATGTAACGTTTGTGTATCACGACATATTCAAGTAGTTGTTGCCATCCAAGAGCTCGGGGATGAGGGCAACAAGAAGCAGAAGCACCACTTCATCCTGATCGACAGCATGTGTCACAGTGTGTGGTCCTGGTACAGGGTGGCCACCGCCCTGGACATGGCTGGCCACAACGTGACGGCACTGGACATGATCGGGTGTGGCGCCAGGCCTTGGCGAGGCGAGGAGGTGGCGTCTTTCGAGGAGTACAACTGGCCTCTGCTGGATGTCGTGGTCGCACTGCTAGAGGGCAAGAAGGTGGTCCCCATCGCCCACAGCTTTGGCGGCCAGAGTCTTGCGCTGGACATGGAGAGGTACCCGAAGAAAGTCGTCGTCGCCGTGTTCGTCACGGCCACAATGCCTGCTACAGGGAAGCCCATCATCTACGCGTTCAAGCAGGTACCAACTCAGAAACCCATGTACGCAAATGCAAATTAGCTTCTATTTTATTGTTACTGGCCATTAACGATTGTAAGAAACTATTAGCTATCGTACGGGAAAGGGCCAGATTCCTTGTTGGATTGCATGCTCAGAGCCACCGGTGATCCTCGGAATCCGGATAAGACATTTCTGTTTGGACCAAAGTACATGGCGCGGAGAGTGTATCATCTCAGCCAGGGCTGAGGAATACTACTATATCTTTACTGTTGGAAAATTATGAATTATTCCAATTTCAGATTTTAGTTTGAGGCAAGGTAAAAGAACACAACAAATATTACGTGAGAAAACATTTCTCACAGACTCATGTTGGGGTTGTTGGTACTAAAACTTTTAGAGCAAATTGTAGACGAAGCAGACCGTCGATGTAGACATCATAGTTTGTCGATTAGGAGTGCAGATCGTCGTGGATTAGCTTGAAGCAGTCATGTAGATGCGCTTCCGAGACACCTTATTGCCGTCCCTCGTGCAGGATTCATGATGGCAAAGGTTCAGTGATTCCACTCACCTTTTTCCTCGTTCCACGCCGAAGAATAGGGCTGGCGAGATGGAAGCAACACAACACTGCAATACACCTCTCAAAAGAAAGGAAGAAGATGAAATAGAAGTGAATTTTTGGTTTAAGGAAACTTGGACGTCTCTAGGGGCCTAATACAGACACGGCTACCCTCCAGGAGTAGTTTCCTGTCTAATGACGCCCACTAATTGACAGTCAATTCTTGGCTGGCCAATTAATCCCAAAATTATGGTGGTAAGCCATGTATTAATCCTCTTGATTAGTACATAATAGTTCATATTTGTGAGAGATTGAAGTGGCAAAAATACACTTTGATTTTGCACTCTCGGCACGATATGATTGTTTGTCGCATGTCACAAAGTCATGCGGAAGAACACTGTAAACCATGAAAGCACATGTGTCTATGTATATAGCCTGGCTCAGTCTCTCTCCCATTGCTTTCTTGTTTCAGCCATGGGCATGAGCTCTCCTATATATGTTCGTGTGCATCACATTAAACTAGCAATATGGGACTAAACCAAGAGCCACTATTTGCTTTGGAATTTCTTATAAATGAGCCTTGAAATGGGCCAAATTTCAACATTACAGTGGTTGTTTGTTCCTCAAGTTTCCCATACTTCATCTTATGATGTATAGTGCAATGCAAAAATGCAGGATCTGACCTAGGGAATTGCGATGGTGAAGCTGTCATGGCAGTTCCTGAATGATGAGATGATGAACGGGGACATCCTAATGTTGGAGAGGTAAGAAGCAGTGAGGAGCATGTACATTGTGGCTGAGGACGACGAGTGGAAGTCGGCGGAGATGCCTTGTGGCACAGAAGTCATGGGATTGGTGGGAGCTATCATATAGCAATGTTCTCAAAGCCAAGAGAGGTTTTAGGATTACTCATCGGATTGCCAACAAGTAATGAGAGAATTAAGTTCGTTAGACGGAGCCGGTGCTTAGGTAGTGGCTTTAACTCTCCATGCAAGCGAAATTAAAGTTGAGATTAAAAAGTCTTCCTCATATGTTGTATGACACAACAGGAGGTCTAGTGGTTCAAAGAATAGAGGATCGTTCTGCTTTCTCAGGAAGCATCGTGCCGATGGCATGCTCCCTCGTCTCAGCGTCCACCAGATGATCGAACTGACGGACACCAGGACCTCGTTGTATGGTTGTAAAGCGTTTTCACTCATCACTTTGGTAGGCAACAATGTACAGGGATCCTCAGTCTTTGTGATATGTAAACACACTCTACATTCGAACACATATGCTACTGTAGAGAGGGAGAGAAGCAGATAGAGGGAGGAGTCAGATGGTATTGTTGTCGATCATCTTGAGCCATGCATCTAGGAATCCCGTCATTGCGCACTCCCGAGTTAATATGTATTGTTGCACCTGTCTATCAGCTTGGTCGTAATCGGCATTGTGCATTTCATCACAGGCATGGCGTGCTTATTGTTGGTGTATCAAGGTGAGTGCCTCGAGACACCGAACAGAAAAGGGAAAAAAGGAATGACGCACTCGAAGAATCTCAGATGATGTAATATGCGTTCTTCACATATCCCAAAAAAGATTCGTCCGTCACAAGTACGTAGGGGTACTCTATTTATAGGCCCGTCCCTAGGTCATATGCAAATGACCATTTTGTCCCTAGTTACCTACCAAATTCCCTGAATATTCGGTACAAAATGGTCATAAAGGGTAAATTAGTCCTTCAAACTCTTCCAGTGACATTCCTTGATCAGCACATCACCCAGCGTGCTAGCGCCACGTGTCTCGACCGCGCGCCACGTTTGCTTTTGGCATTGAGCGAGACCTCCGAACCTTCGAAGGTGCCGTGGACCCCCTCGAGGGGGTTCGTGCTTCGCCGAGCGCTCCGGCTTGCTGTCTTTCGAAGGTTACGGGCTCTGTTCTTTTCGGAATCCTTCAAAGGGTGCATACCCTTCTGAGGGGTTCCGATCCTTCTGGGACCTTCGGAGGATACCTGTCTTCTGAATGCGATGGTTAATAGTAAAGATAACGATGGTTAGCCTCGATTTTTGTTTGCAGTGTAACTTTTACAGCCCTCGAAGGGTGGCCCTCGAGGTGATCCCCCAACAGTAGCCCCTCGAGGGGTGGGTCCAACTTTTATGGGCCGAAACCCTTGCTTTAACGGGATCTTCTGCTAAAACGCCACCCTTCGGGCATCAAAGTTGCGCGTCTGGATTAGGGTTTTTGAGGATTTTTCGGAGCTGCTGCCTATATAAAGAGAGGGTGACCACGGTAAAAAATGTTTTTACTACTCATTCTGTACTTGGGTTTTGCAGAGATGCCTAATATTTTGATTTGGACCCGAAGGGTAACCGTGTCCACGAGCGGATCTTCTTCTGGAAGCTCTCACGGCTCCTCCGAAGGTAACGCTTGACCTGGCTTAGAGTGTCTCATTGATTTGCATACTCTTTGTTTATTTGGATTGGTACACTTTTGACTCTTCGAGTCTCCGTAGTAAAAGTTGGTTGGTTGTTGAACCACCACAGTAAATGCTAGTTGGTTTTCGAGCCTCTGTAGTAAATGTTGGTTGGTTTTTACCCGACTATATAAGCGAGGGGGTAGGGGGGTGAAACAAGGCGTTCGAGGTTCTCTTCCTTTCGATAGGCTTTGCTTGTTTTCCTCTGCCTTTGCTCCCTGAGCTTCGTGTTTGGTATTCCGTGTTGAAAGAAGTTGCGGCCTTCTCTACGTGTAGCGTAAGGTGTGTTTTGCGATGGCAGGATTCCTTGAGCTTTTGGAGTTGCTATGCAGGTTCACTCATTCTTATTTACTAATCTTCATTTTTCTTAGGATCTGAAGGCATGGCTCGAGTCGCGGTAACCGCACGCCCTGGTGATTCTTCTTCTGATGAAGAGCGTCCCTTGAACCCTGAGGGTACCGCTACAGAGGTTGAAGCGGAACATGCCTTTGCGGAAAGCTTGGAGGGGACTTTGGTTGACGATCAAGGCGGCGAGGATCAGGGTTCCCGTCGAGGCTCGGCCGAGGGTGCTAAGGAAGAGGAAGAAGATGATGAGGAAGGAGCCGAGCAAGATGGGGAGGATGAAGATGAAGATGAGGAGGATGAAGAATTTCATCCTCGCGATGAGGGCAAGATTGCTGCCGATTCTCAAGCTCAGGGCTCGAGTCCCCGTGTTCGAAGCTCTGATCCTCTCGAAGAAAGCTTGGAAGATGTCGAGGTTGAAATCGATGACTTACTTCCTATTGAGGGCTTAGATCAGCGCAAGGCTCGGAAAGGGAAAAGCAAAGAAGGTGATGGCGAGAGGCCTCGAACTTTGGTCTTTGGCCGGTCACGAGTGAAGCGCGCTGTCATTTCGTGCCTCGTAGACTTGGGCTGCTTTGATGTCACCAATGCGCGGTTGCCCGGGCAAGAGGATGTTCCCGCCCCTCGCAAAGATGAAGCTGTGGTCTTTGAGGAGCATTTTACCGTTGGGATACGCTTCCCTTGCTCGTCTTTCCTGGGGGAAGTGTTGGATCGCTTCGATGTGTAGCTGCATCATATAAGCCCAAGAGGGATAGCTATGCTTGGTAAGTTTGTCTGGGGGATGCTGAGCTACAAAGGGCAGCCTGACATCAAAGTATTCTACAAATATTACTGCGCTCACTACCAGCCGAAGCTTATAAAGATCGACGGTGTGATGCATGAGGCTGAGTTTGGGTGCGTTACCTTCGTGCCCCGATTCTGAGGGACTGACCAGTTTGTGAAATGCAGTCAAAATCGATGGGGGAACAAGTGGCACGAAGGCTGGCTCTATGTCAAGGTTCCTTCGGAGACATTGGTTGCAGATGGGAAAGAAACTGAGATCTTTCCCCTGGCTTTGCTTCTTGTGTCGTGCCGCCCCCGATCTGTGGATGGGCGGGTGCTTAAGGGATGCAAGAATGATTCGGCTTTTCGCATTGCCACTTATAATTCCAGTGGCCACGATCTCGTCGAAGAGTTTATTGCTACCAATATGTGGCCCCTGAGCGAGAAGTGCAACATCCCGGGCTTTATTGAGAAGAGGATACCTACAAGGACTGAGATTAAAATTCCTTTTCCCGAAGTCCCAGTAGACAAGCGTGGCTTTGAAGACGAGGCCTTCTTGGATTTTTTAACTACTGCTGGTGAGTTAGTGGTCAGACCATACACCCGTGAGGAGGACAAGCATACTCGTGAGAGGACTTCGCACAGCGGACGGCTCAATCGCGTGCTTACTCTGGCTGGGATTGCTTACCCTGATCGGGTGGCGCCTGGCCCTCGTGCTAAGCGGAATCGGGCCCCTGGCAATACTGGGTCTGAAGCAATCGGGACATGGAAAATTAAAAGGGGAAAAGGGAAGGCCCCTGTCTCTGGCCCAATTCGAGCCGAGGGTAAGGCGCTTAAGAGAAAGCGGGAGGAAATCATCATTGCTGCCGGAACTTCGAAGCGTGCCGCACCTCGTCATGATTCTTTAGGGTCCTCGGCTCCTGGGTTTCGTGCCGTCGGGACTCTGGTGAATGCTGGGGCCGTGGTGGATGCCTTCGATAGTGAGGATGATGAAGAAGGAGTTGCTGTCGCGGCTTCTGTTTCTCTTCCTCCTCTGAAGAGGACCGACGCTGTGCTCTCCCCTTCTAGCTCCTCGCCTGTGATACTGGAAGACCAGTGCATGGATGCTGAGGTTGTTGATGTCCTGGTTGGTTTGAAAGAGCAACCCGTTGCTCGAGCTGAAGCTGAAGCTTTGCCAAACCGCTTAACTCTGGGAGGTACTAGCCAAAGGCAAGGTGAGGCAGGCTCGTTGCCCACCTTGAATGTTGATGCTTTCACCAATCCTGTTGTATAGGCAGAGCTATGTTCTGCTCCGGATGAGTTGATTGCCTTCGGGGCTGAGAGATTCGAAACCCAAGATCTGCAAGTTAACCTTGCGCATATTCTACGACATGTGAGTCAATTTTCTAGTTTTTATTGATTACGATTGTGATGAGCTTCGTTTCTTATTGCGTTTTCCTTGTGCTCCAGGCTCATACTTCTGCGCGCGTGGTTGCTGAGCGGTCTGCTCAGGAGTTCTCGTCCCTGAGGGATGTGAAGGACTCCTACGCTTCAGAGAATGCCTCGCTGAAGAAAGACATTGCCTCCCTCGAGGAAGCGCAAGACCAAGCCACTCTTGCCGCGACGTAGGCTAAGAATGAAGTTGAAACTTTGCGGGCTGACATGGCTAAGTTGAAGGAAAACATGAATCGCCTCGAGGCCGTTGAGTCGAAGGTCGCGTCTCTTACAGAAGAGAATAAGGCTTTGATCCATGCGGCCTCTACTCGCAATTATGGCTTCGTGGCTCAAGCGATGGCTGCGCACCACAGTTATCACGAGGCACTAGGCTATATTGGTGCGGAGCCTATGTCCCTGACCGATGGCTCAGAGGTTTCTGAAGAGTCTTTTTTCAAGTGGCTGGGGGATGAGGTTGCTGCGCTCCCCGGAGTCATGGACAAGTGCAGTAATTTTGACTCGCTTCATACTGCGGAGGCTACGTTTGGATTGTTGCAGCGCCCGGGCTGCAACCACTTTCACGAGCTGAGCAAGCGGGATTTTCCGATCGGCGCTGATGCCCGGGACAACTTATCCAATGATGCCCTGGCGGCTGCGAAGCGTCTTGCCATCAAGTTTTGGCGTGATCACGGATGCGAAGCTCCGCGGTGAGTCACGGTTGAGAGGCTTGCTCAGGTATCAATCTTGTTTTTATTGCTGCTTTGAACTCGTTAGCTAGTTGCGTGTGTGACTCCTTTGCTTGCTGTATGTCCAGGCTCGTAGGGCGGCCTAGGTCGCTGCCTCTACTCGGTGGATCGTGAGCCCTCGTCACGGGAAGAAACGAGGAGAGATGACGCTCAAGCTTCGCACGAGGTCTAGAGCTTGGTTTCGTCTTGCATCCTGCTTTTGGGCGATATTTTTTAGGCCAAAAGTGGAAAGGCTGATTTTTGTAATAGGTCGCTTTATACAAGAAGATATTAATACTTGCTTTTGGACCTGCGCAGGTGCCTGCTGAGTCGCCTGCGCAGTGTACCAAAGATGATTCTTCGAGTGAATCTTCTGCACTATGTATCCTTGGTTGTTTGAACGACTCTTTTCCTTTGGATGCACTTGACGAATGTAATACGATTGTTGCCATTAGTAGTTCTGAAGTCAGTTTAGATGACTTCGAAGCTATGGACATAGCAGATGCGGCTGAGGAGGTGCAAAGTCGGGACCGGTCTAATGTTGGGGTTGAAGGCGTTGTTGGTCTGGACACTAGGGTGATGTGTGTGGGGAGTTATTCTCATTAGCTTGGGCGTCCATCTCGGTCCTCGAGGTCAGCTAGAGGACACCGTCGTGCTGACTTTTGTTCTAGCAGCCGGCGTGACCCTCAAAGTGTTGGTTTGAGTATAGCGTGCAGCGCTGAATGCTTGACTGAGCCTCGTGAGTTAGGTGCTTTCCCGTCGTCAACATTAAGTGGCTAAGGTTTGGCTGCATCACGGGCTGCTTCACCGCCTGAAGTTGTGCCTGAGACTTCTACATCCCAAGTTCGGTGACCTCGGCGTGTTGTGGCTAAGCGCTCTATTGGTGCTGTGTTAAGAGCTCAACAGACTGAAGTTTTGTCAACTGCACGACGCGAGGTAGCAGGTAGTTCTAATGTAGCTAGGACTAGTAGCCTGAGGAGTGAATTGGGTCCTCCTCCACCTGGCTATAGCATAGATGAGTGGTCTGTATTGTTTCCCCAGCTTTTAGTGTCTGGGGTTGTTGTAAAGAAGGAGCCTGTAGATTATGATTTTTCATTGTACGGCTCCATTGTATGATTTATAGAAATTTGTGGATGATTGATGTCTTGGCGAGTTGTGTGTCGGCAAGGTTTCTTGCGCGAACCCTTCGATGGGTCTGGGCTGCAGCGAGCCCCTTAGCATTTTTGTGCTAAGTTTTTTGAAAAACGCCACCCTCCCCCTGGAAGTGCTGGGGGCGAGGTTTTTGCGTGAACCCTTCGACGGGTTTGGGCTGCAGCGAGCCCCTTAGCATTTTTGCACTAAGTTTTTTGAAAAACGCCACCCTCCCCTCGAAGTACTGGGGGTGAGGTTTTTGCGTTAACCCTTCAACGGGTTTGGGCTGCAGCGAGCCCCTTAGTATTTTTGCGCTATGTTTTTTGAAAAACGCCACCCTCCCCCTCGAAGTGCTGGGGGTGAGGTTTTTGCGTGAACCCTTCGACGGGTTTGGGCTGCAGCAACCCCCTTAGCATTTTTGCGCTAAGTTTTTTTTAAAAAAAACGCCACCCTCCCTCTCGAAGTGCTGGGGGCGAGGTTTTAGCGTGAACCCTTCGACGGGTTTGGGCTGCAGCGAGCCCCTTAGCATTTTTGCGCTAAGTTTTTTGAAAAACGCCACCCTCCCCCTGGAAGTGCTGGGGGCGAGGTTTTCGCATGACCCCTTCGACGGGTCTGGGCTGCAGCGAGCCCCTTAGCATTTTTGCGCTAAGTTTTTTGAAACATGCCACCCTCCCCCTCGAAGTGCTGGGGGCGAGGTTTTTGCGTGAACCCTTCGACGGGTTTGGGCTGCAGCGAGCCTCTTAGCATTTTTGCGCTAAGTTTTTTGAAAAAGGCCACCCTCCCTCTCGTGTGCTGGGGGCGAGGTTTTTGCGTGAACCCTTTGACGGGTTTGGGCTGCAGCGAGTCCCTTAGCATTTTTGTGCTAAGTTAGCTGACTGTGTGGCTTTTTAGCTCTTTGGGCGTTGATCCACACAGTAGCTATGTTTTGAGAGCTTTTTGCTCTTTGTCGAATATCACAATCTCCGCATTGGGGAGTTGTTTTGACACGCTCCGCTGAGCGACGCTTTCCACATTGGGGATGGCAGCTTTATAGATTTAGCTGGGGTTTACATAGGATCCGCCTCGTTAAAAACCTCACCCCTGCGAAGGGTTCCCCTTGTGAGGAAAATAGTACTGTCCTTTTTTACAACTTGAGAATGGAAATGCTTGAAAAATAAAGCTAGCGACTAAGCTCAAGGTGGCACTTATAATTTTGTGCTATGCTTTGCTGTTTACATGTTTGGGTGTTGCTTTTCTAAGTGTAGAACTTACGAAGGTTGTGCGCATTCCAGGAGTGCGGCAACTCTTCTCCTTGTGAATTTGTGAGTCTGTATGCTCTGGGTCTGCTTGACCTTGCTATGATGTATGGGCCTTCCCATTTGGGTTCTAGTTTACCTTTGCTTTCTGTTTTTGGGCTTCGGAGTAGGACTAGATCTCCTACTGCGTATGCTCAGGGTACAACCTTCTTGTCTCTCCAATTGCGTCTTTCCCTTTGGTACTTTCTAAGGTTGGTAGCTGCTTCCAGCCTGTCGACCTCCATGAGGTCTTTTGACTCTGCCTCTGAGGGCTGCGGTGACCTTGTGTTTGTTATTCTTGGGCTTTGGTGGCAAATTTCTTTGGGGGTTACTGCTTCCTCCCCGTAGAGTAACCTGAATGGTGAATAGCTGGTTGCTCTAGTTTCAGTTGTGTTGTGTGACCATATGACCCTTGGCAACTCCTCTGCCCACTTTCCTTTCTTGTCGTCGAGGAGTATCTTTTTGACTACTTTGAATATGAGACTGTTTGCTCTCTCCATGGCTCTGTTCGACTGGGGGTGGTATACGGACGCGAAGTCAACCTTGGTTCCGATGGCATGACAAAACTCTTTGAACATATCTTTTTCAAACTGTTTTTCGTTGTCCACGGTTATGTCTCTTGGGACACCGAAACGGCAGATTATGTTTTGCCAGTAGAATTTCTTGATTGTTGTGGCTAAAATGTTTGTGATTGGCTTTGCTTCGATCTATTTGGTGAAGTATTCGAGAGCCACAACTGCCCATCAGTAATTCCCGGGTGCTGTGGGTAGGGGTCCAACGATGTCTATCCCCCAGCGCTGAAGAGGCCATGATGGTGCTATGAGTTGTGTTGGCTGTGACGGTGCTGATTGCTTGTTTGATATCTTTTGGCAGGATTCGCATCTTGTTACCTGTTCCACGGCATCTTTGATCATTGATGGCCAATAGAAGCCCTGCCTTATTGCTTTTGCTGCTAGGGGTCGAGACCCGATGTGCGCTCCGCATACACCCTCGTGTATTTTGCCGAGTAGTTCCGTGCCCTCCGCTTGGCTGATGCATTTGAGCAATGGGGTACATACTCTGGACTTGTAGAGCGTTCCCTCAATGATTATGTAATTCCTAGCTCTCTGGTGCATTCTTCTTGCTTCTGGCTCGATGTCTGGCTCATAAAATCCTTGAAGGTAAGCAATGATTTGGGACCTCCAATCCTCGCTGGTCACTGCGTGGATGTGCTTGGGATCTTGGAGGGCTGATTTGATCGAAGGCTCGATGGTTGTTTGAAAGAACACATCTTGTGGCATCAAGTCTTGTTTCGTAGCTATCTTTGCAAGTTCGTCTGCCTCTGTGTTGAATTTTCTTTCGATGTACTGTATCTCAAAGCCCTTAAAGTACTTTTCCATACTCCAAACAATACTATGGTATTTCTCGAGCCGAGAATCCCTGATTGTGAATTCCTTATCGTGCTGGCTGGCGACGATTTTGGAATCAGTTTTGACTCTGCATCTCTGGATTTTGAGTGCTCTGAGTTTCTTGAGTGCTAGCAACACTGCTTCATATTCTGCTATATTGTTGGTACACTTGTCCGTTTCGTTGCTGAACTCGAGCCTTGCGGCGTATCTCATTTTCACGCCTTCGGGCAAAGTGATTATGGCCGCTATGCCTGCCCCTGCGAGTCCCCAAGCTCCGTCACAATGGGCTGTCCATACTGGTTCTGAGAATGTTTGGTTTCCGGCGTGCTGCGTGGGCGTCCAATCTGCTATGAAATCAGCAAGTACTTGAGATTTGATTGCACTTCGTTTCTTGAAATCTACTACGTGCTCTGAGAGCTCCATGGCCCATTTATCGATGGTTCCTGAGGCTTCACGGTTACCAAATATCTCATTGAGCGGTTGGTTGGTAAGCACTTTAATGTGATGAGCTCTGAAGTAATGCCTCAACTTCCTGGAAGCCATTACTACTGCGTATGCGGTTTTCTCCATTTTGGAGTAAAACCTTTTGGAGCCAGATAATGCTTCGCTAACATAGTATACTGGGAATTGTGCTAAGAGCTCTTTGGGTTCTCCCCTGACTGTTTTGGTGATTTTTTTCTCTTGTACAAGAACTGCACTGACTGCCGAATGGGATGTAGTGACATATAGTAGTAACACAGCCCATGGCTCTGGGTTGGTTAGTTTTGACTGTCTTTGAAGGTAGTCCTTTAGATCTGCGAAGGCTTTCTGCTGCTCTGGGCCCCACTCGAAGGGTTGGGCTCCTCAGAGTGTTTGGAAGAATGGCAAGCTTCGCTCAGCTGATCTTGATATGAATCTATTCAGAGCTGCCATTCTGCCTGTAAGCTTCTACATGTCTTTTTTGCTCTTGGGCTCTTGCATTTGGATGGTCGCTTTGATTTTGTCAGGGTTAGCTTCTATGCCCTTGGCTGATACGAGGCAACCGAGCACTTTTCCTTTCCGGATTCCAAACACGCACTTTTCTGGGTTTAGCTTTAACCTTGCTGCTCGAAGGTTTGCGAATGTTTCGGCCAGGTCTGATATGTGACTACTCTTTTTCTTGCTTGCTACAATGATGTCGTCCACATAGGTGTCCAAACTCTGACTCGAAGGCCTTCTGAGTCATACGGCAGAACATGGGGCCAGCATTCTTCAATCCATCGGGCATCCTTACAAAACAATATGTGCCGAAGGGTGTAATGAAACTTGTTTTTTCCTCATCCTCCTTCCTGAGCCAGATTTGATGATAGCCTGAGAAATAGTCCAGTAGTGATAGCAGCTCACTTTCGGCTGCTGCGTCTATGATCTTGTCGATTCGGGGTAATGGGAAGTCGTCTTTGGGGCAAGCTTTGTTGAGATCTGTGAAATCTATGCACATTCGCTACTTCCCATTCTTTTTCCTCACCATGACATAGTTTGCTAGCCAGCATGGGTACTTGACTTCACGAATAACGGAGGCATCGAGGAGTCGCTGCACTTCTGCTTTGGCTTCAGTTTTCTCATCGGACATTTTTCTGAGTCTTTGTTTCTTTGGTCTGGCAGTTGCGTCAATTTCTAACCTGTGTTCTATGATGCTTCTATCCACTCCCTCGAGGTCTGCCGAGGACCAGGCGAATACATCTTTGTTCTTACTGAGGAATGTTAGTAACTCTTTTTCTTCCTCGAAACTCAGCCCCGAACCCATTGTGATGAATTGCCCCAATACTTGTTCATTGAGGAGTACCTTCTTGGTTTCTTGGTCTGGCTGGACTGTGATTCTTTCCATATCGAGGCAGTGTGCCTCTTCTCTTGCATTGATCTCGTGTTGTTCCTGAGCCTTTCTGGCTCTTTCCACTTCTTCTAGCTGCTCTTGGCTGAATACTTGTATGTTGTTGCGATTTCTTTCTCCTGGTGCGTAATCCTTCTCTATGTCTCTTGCCATTTGTTGGTTTCCTTTAACTGTGATGACTCCCCCGATGGCTGGAATCTTCATGCATAGGTAAGCACTGTGGATAACTGCCTCGAATGTGTTGATTGTGCCTCGGCCGAATATGACGTTGAAAGGATGGCAGAGGTCCACGACGTCGAATGTTATGTACTCTATTCGAGGGTTTTGAGTGTTGCCGAATGATACTAGGAGGGAGACTCTACCCAAGGGTGTGATTCTTTTTCCTCCGAAGCCTATGAGTGGGACGTTCGATGGTTGCAGTGAGCTTTTGTTGAGTCCAATTTGCTCGAAGGCGTTAATGAACAATATGTCTGCCTGACTTCCATTGTCCACGAGGACTTTGCTGACCATCCAGGTATGAATGTGAGCTTCGATTATGAAAACATCGACGTGTGGGTAAGCTTTGAGGTTGAGGTCGGCTTCGGTGAAGGTGATGGGAATGTGGGACCATTTTGATTTGATGATTGGTCCCTCGGTGTAAACACTGTTTACCATTCGGAAATGGTCCCTCCTTTTTCTTTTGTTCTCGAAGTCTGAGGATGACCCCCCACATATTATTCCAATGAATCCTTGCACCGGGAATGCTATGACTTGATTCGGATTAGGCTCTGGCTTGGGCTGTGGCAGCTGTGGTGGCTCTTGTTTTTGTCTCTGTTGCTCTTGGCTTGGGGATGATTGCTGGATTGGTTGTCTTGGTTGCATGTAGTGGGTTGGGGGTTGTATTGGATGGGTCGTGTTGAAGTATAGGGATGATGTATATGGCTGGTGGTGGGTGTTTGGGTAGTGGTAGTTGATTTGGGCAGGTTTCGGGTATGGTTGCTGCGGCCATGGGTTGGGCGATGTGTAGATGATTGCTTTCGTTTGTGATGGTACTTTCTTCTCTGCTTCCATTCTTTCTTGAATCTCTTTTGCTTTGAGGCAAGTGGAAGTTTTGTGCCCCTTGTCCTCTCCACAATAGAGGCAATATGGTTTTCTGGCTTGGCTGTTTTGGCTTGGTGAGCTTCGGCCCCTGCCGCGACCTTGATAGTTGTTTTCTCTATAGTCATTGTTATGGTTGTCCTTGGTGTTGTAATCTTGTTTCTCCTCTTCAATGTGCCCTACGAACGATGGTGTTTGTTTGGGGGGTGGCCTTGGCTTTCTATGCTACCTTTCTTGATAAGAGCCCTCGTTGTGGTTTTGACTATGATTTTTGCTCTGGCTTTGCTTGCGTCTTTTGTAATCCACATCTGATCTGTTGTATTCTTCAAACTTTGTGCATAATGTTTGCATTGTCCGCGGGGGTTTTTGAGCGCAGTAAGACGACATTTGGCATGCTCGCATGCCTCAGAGTGCTGAGCTTATTGCAGCTTCATCCGTCACGCTCGGTGCTTGAGATCAAAGTGTGAGGAATCTTCTGTAGTAGTCATGCAGCAGTTCATTCTCTTGTTGAGCGATGTTTAGAAGCTCATGTGACGGTTCCATGATGGTTCGGAACCCTCGAAAGCTTGTGATAACCTTATCCCTGATGTTTTCCCAACTGTACAATGATCCTGGGGGCAGGTTGAAGTACCAGTTTATTGCAGACTCTTCGAGGGCATACACGAAAGCTTTTGCCAAAGTGGCTTCGTCTCCTCCTGCTGATACTATTGCTGCCTCGTAGCTCATGAGGAATTGTATTGGGTCAGAATTTCCTTTGAACTTGGCTAGTGGCACCATTCTGAAATGTGGGGGGTAAGGCATCCTTTGCAACCCTTCGGAGAGGGGTGAATCTTTGTCGATTATGGGTGCCCTCTGAATTGGTAGTGCTTTTGTGGTTGGTGGTGGTTCTTCTTGCTCCGTGTATGGGTGGGTTGTGGGTACTGGGTTTGGTTCTTGGCGGCTTGTTCTGCTGATGGTTCTTTGGAGTTCTTCGACCTCTTTTGCGAGTTGGAGGTTTTTGAGTCGGAGCTGGGCTATGTATTCTTTTTCTTGTATGGCTTTTTCTCTTTCCGCTAATGCCCTGTCTCTTAACTCCTGCTCTTGCAGCAGTTGTTGCTTAAGCTGCTCGAGATGCTCAGCTCTTTGGGCTAGCAATTCCATCTCCTGCAATGCTGCCATTGAGGTTGGGGTGTTACTTCCTAGGGGGGTTTGAGCTTAAAGGTTGCTCGGGGCGCTGTGATGGGCTTTTTGGGTCGGTGGTTGCATTTGGTTGTGATGGTTGCACCTTGGGTGTGTTCTCTTTGGTTACTTGCGATGTGGATTGGTCTTCGATCAGTTGTGGGTCTCTGAGGATGTTGCTTCGGGTGGGTAAGACTCCGCTCGAGGGTGAAGGCTCAGTGAGTTGAGTCATCGTGGGCTGGTGTACGAGCTCACGAACACGACGGGCGCCACTGTTGGTGTACCGAGGCGAGTGCCTCGAGACATCGAACAGAAAAGGGAAAAAAGGAATGACGCGCTCGAAGGATCTCAGATGATGTAATATGCGTTCTTCACATATCTCAAAAAAGATTCGTCCATCACAAGTAGGTAGGGGTACTCTATTTATAGGCCCGTACCTAGGTCATATGCAAATGACCATTTTGTCCCTAATTACCTACCATATTCCCTGAATATTCGGTACAAAATGGTCATAAAGAGTAAATTAGTCCTTCAAACTCTTCCAGTGCCCTTCCTTGATCAGCACGCCACCGAGCGTGCTGGCGCCACGTGTCTCGGCCACGCGCCACGTTCGCTTTTGGCATTGAGCGAGACCTCCGAACCTTCAAAGGTGCCGTGGACCCCCTCGAGGGGGTTCGTGCTTCGCCGAGCGCTCCGGCTTGCTGTCTTTCGAAGGTTACGGGCTCTGTTCTTTTCGGAACCCTTCGAAGGGTGCATACCCTTCGGAGGGGTTCCAATCCTTCTGGGACCTTCGGAGGGTACCTGTCTTCTGAATACGATGGTTAATAGTAAAGATAACGATGGTTAGCCTCGATTTTTGTTTGCAGTGTAACTTTTACTGCCCTTGAAGGGTGGCCCTCGAGGTGATCCCCCAACACTTATACCGATGAGCACTCTAGTAAAGCATGGGAGGCAGCATTGTGATGCTCATCATGATGTGGGACAAGATGATGATGATGGTGAGAGTAGGAGTGTAGGGTCATTTGACCCGTACGATTGTTGGTGCACACTTGGAGTAATATTAAATGTTGGTCAAGAAGTGCTTGTCTGCTTTCTGCACTGATCCACCCCCATTGCCGATGGTCGAGCGAGGCGGGTGGAGCCTGATCCCAATATTGGGATGTAATTTTGGTGTTGTTTAGTCTTTGACTGATTCTTAGTGGAAGGAGGCGTTGATCAATCTTGAGCCATCAAATCGAGGCTCTCCCGTCCGTCACTCCCACATAGGTCAGCGCTACAATGCTTTGCTTCCCTAGGAGAAAGGGGTATATCGCTCGCAAGGGTAGACAACACACCGCGTCTTGTCAATGACACTATGCACGCGCTTGCGCCCCTATTATGGATGGCACAGGGCTAGCTCCCTTATTATAATGTGATTACGCTCGACCCTTTTCACGGGGGTGGAGCGAGCCAGTATGTGCTCGATTCCGCTCATCGAGGTCGGGCGATGCAGTGTGTGGACAACTCGGCTCATGGGGGTCGGGCAACGCAGAACAGGCTTGAATTTATCCGTGGGGGTCAGGCGAATCGAGACGCGCTCAACCCTTCTCATGGGGGTTGGGTGACGTGGGACGCGCTCGATCCCGCTCATTGGAGTCAGGTATGCTAGTACGGCTTTGACAATGACTTAATCCCTGCATTAATTATGCCACATGGCATCGTTGATATCCATCCCTGACAAAGTTACAAGAGGGCATAATGGAGTGGGACCAAGAGAGACTTTTCGGCGATCATGTGACGAGGTGACATGTGTCCACATCAGAGAAAGTCATGCTTTGAGAAGCGTGCATGGTGGTTTCTTGGTTTGGGCCTCAAATCTGGTGGCAACGATTGATGGTGCACGTGGCATCGTCGTGAAGCTTGCATTAAGGTGAAGCAAAGATGTGACGGGTCCAATGGAATTTGGGCAACGAAGAAAGAGTTGGTCAAGTTTGCCTCTAATGGTAGGAGGTAGTGTGTTGTAGGTCAAGGGTAGTTGTCTTTGGGATATGCCTAGGCCTATATAAGGAGAGGCATGACTCGTTCGAAAGGGTGTCTCTTCCACCAAGTCATAACTAGGCTTTTTTGGAGAGCTAGGGTGTGATTCATGATTTAGACGAGTGAATAGATGTGTGAGAGACAACTATTGGTCTTCGAAAGAGTGAGATTTATTTCCATGCTCAAGTTTTTTCTCATCCTCTAAATACCGAGTTTCTTTTTCTCTATCTATTTTTAGAGCTATTGTTTTTGGAACTTTCGATCTCCTCTTTATGTGAGTTTTAAGATGGATTTCTTGGGGGATGTTGGTGCTATGAAATGATAGAATAATACTAGATGGGTACTTTACCGAATCCAAGACACGAGCACCATTGATTTATTGGATTTCTCCAAGTTCTTCCAAACCCTAGACTTTTTGGTAGAATCCAAATTCATAGTGACTGGTTACGTTTTTTTTATGGATCCTTTTGGTGGAATTGCACCCTTCGATGATGCACCTATGGTCCAAACTTCATGATTTTTAGAGTTTGTTTGATAGGGATTTGGTATTTTCCCTTTGGTTCATCACTGCTGTGTTGACCCAACGACTTCAAAACTTCCATCCTGATCCAGTCAAAACTTCCGTCCGATTTCAGAAATTACATCAACCTCTAGAATGACAGATTTTTTGGATCTCGTTTGTTTTTTTTACACTGTTGAGCTTCCGCTATCTGTGACCTCGATTCGAATCACTCCTAGGATTAGCAATCATGAAATGATGTGTGTGATCTTGGTGATTCGGTTAGAGGTACATCGGGTTAGAATTAGGACATAGGTCAAGTTCTCGTGGAGAATTTTTATTTTCTCCCATTCACCCCCTCCCCCATCTGGTCTCCTTCCCTCAGTCCTTTAGATGAGCACAACTACATTACAAGAATATTAATTGAATTAGCCAACGATTGTTCTCGAGAAACACTTCCTTACATTATAGGAGGTGACTTCAATATCATGAGACATCTCGACGAAAATAGCAATGGATATTTTGATCCTAAATGACCAAATCTTGTTAATGCATTATTGAAGCTCTTGACATCAAAGAGATTGTCATGTGTGGCCGCCAATATACATGGGCTGGACCGGGTGATGATCTGACCTTTGAAAGGCTAGATAGAGTGCTTGTAAGCACAACTTGGGAGGATAAATTCCCACTATCTATAGTGGAGGCAAGGAATAGAAGCCAATCAGACCACACACCTCTTATCCTAAATACATGATCCTTAACCCACCAAAATAAGCAATCTCCCTTTAAATTTGAAAGGGGTTGGCTAATCCAAGACGGGTTTGTGACATGGTTGCAAATTTATGGCAATCAGAAAACCATGGGTTACGACATTGGAGAGATGGAAAAAATTGAAAAATTGCCATGTTTGATGATACCTTAGAGGATGTGCTAAACATACAACTGGCTCATATAAAAAATAGAATAAATAAACTGATCTCCATGTTAGATGCCATAGATAAAAAGGTGGAAAACAACCATTTTCTGATAATGAGATAAACATGAAGCATTAGCTCAAAGAAAGACTAGTTCTCCTATTTTGAGAAGAAGAGATGAAGTGGTATGAAAGAGCGAAGGTTTAAAATCTCTTTCGGGGAGATGATAACACACAATTTTATCATTTAGTGGCCAATGCCAAACATAAAAAATAACACATCATCAAACTGGAACAAGAAGATAGAGTTATAGTGGGTGATACAAAACTTAAAGCCTATATCACCAACTATTATAAAGGCTTACTTGGCTAATCTCATGACAACAACCTCTCACTTGTGGAAAATCAAATAGATGACATGCCACTAGTAATGTTGAAAACAAAATGTTAACTTCAACATGTATAGAGCATTGAAGCTAAAAGAGATAGTGTTTCAAATGGAACATAATAAAGCCCAAGACCAGATGGCTTCCCAGCTGAATTCTACCAAGTTTTCTAGGAGGTAATAAAAAAGATTGTGATTTTTGTCTATAGAATGCTTACAAAACATGTATTTGTCTCTAGAACACCGCATCGGTTGACTTTGTCTCTTGAACACTATGAAAAATGAGATTTTGTCTACAGGACAGTACCCCAAATAAAGAAATCATTTTAATGGCAAAAATAGAATAAATTGCAAAAAAATGGGATTTTACCATTAAAATTTGAAGACCACGCTAAAACATTTTTTTTGATAAAAAAAATAAAAATATTAGAGTATATTTGACTTCAAAAGGTGGTTATTAATAATTTTATTTCTAGAGATTTTTTTGTGTTATTTTGGTTTAAGGATAGCCATTCAGCAAGTTTATTCATATGAGAGAACAATTACATCATTTGCATGCTTTTTTTGTTATCTTATTTTGGGGAAAGCCATTTCCTAGAGCAGCTAGAATAAGACTAGGTAGCTCATCAGTCTACATAGTCTAAAGCTGATAGTAGAAGGATTTGCATCCACCACCAGTTTTTGGGCAGCGTGGATGCCATACCACTACTACTGAACATACATATAGTAACACATGCTTGTAACACTTGGACATTGATGTTAATACATAGTTTTTATTTTTAAAAAATATGTTGCAAGAAACTATTTTAGTAACAAAAAACTAATGTTACAGTAAAAATGTTACAAATATTATGATTTTTGTAACATATCTAGTACAAGTGTTATAAAAAAAATCTTATTGTAACACAAAATAGTGTTACAACAAAAATATTATAGTGTTAGAGCCTCAGAATCTCTTGTCCTGCAACTTCACTAATGCATTTAATTTTTGATCTTCTAGCAGTGTTAGCTCCAGATGCAAAACATTTCTCAAATCACGTGATAGTGATTTTATCATTGGGATAAAACTTCATACTCTCTAATTGTTATAAAATGACTATATTCTGCTCATCTTAATCAAAATTCTATCTTTGAAAATGTCACAAGCTTGGAAACTAAGCACCTATATAATTTTTATGAATAATATATTATTTTGCATTACAAGTTATTTTTATTTGGTACTACATAAGCAACATATGCTTTGATGGCAAGCAACTGAACATCAAAATCATGTACATTCACATATCAAGTAACGTTATTAGACTTCTTTTAACAACAGTAAAATGATTCAATATTTAGTACAACCAAACAAATATATTGTAACAAACTATTTTAAGTAGTAACACATATATATGTTACCATAGACATTAGTTGTCCTCCCTCATGTTTTAAATTCTATGTTTACAAATCATAGTCACAATTGTGTCTTAGGCCGACTGGTGTTGCCATCAATCTTGAAGTCTGCAACCAAAGATCGATTCCTAATGCAAGACATTGTTTACATTTAGTGTTATTTTTAATACCATAAGTGTAACACTTTTGTTGAGTAGTACCACATATATGTGTTACAATAAATTTTATATGTATCATTTTTTATTATAAATAGTAACACATATATGTGTTGCAATAGAATTTGCTTGTTTCACATTGTCCCACAATTAGGAACACATAAATGTGTTGCTATAAAACATGCTCTAGTAACAGCACAATCTAGATCACTTATTAAATGTGTTACTATAGCTCTTAGTAACATTTTTTTCTATATCTAGTAACACATAAAAGTGTTGCTAAAAGGCTGACCTGACATACTGTACCGAGCTAACACATATGTTCTGGCCGACATGGTGCCGCTTTGGTTCCAAGATGTGGCGTGTGCTCTGCCTCTTGTGGCCGAACTGACCTGTTTGTGGGCCTCTTCTTGCCGCACTGTCAGCCCAACCACGACCCCGACCTATGTCTTCATCGCCGTTACCACCTGGTCGTTAGTGCACTTGTGGCCAGCCATCCACGGGGATAGCCCACCACCTAGACTATGGTCCCCGGATGTAGCCGAGCGGTCGTGATGGTGTGGACCAATAGAGAGCATGGATAAGCTAGCGTTGACGAGCTGCCTTCTTTAGATGTGTAGATTTACCTCGCACCCAAGCCATGGTTCCACCTGTGGCTAGGCCTGGTTTTGCTGCCAGGACCCTTTGGCGGTAGAGATACTCGCTCATCTGGATCTTGATGCATGTGACTGTGGCTATGATGGTGCTCCCTCATGGAACCGAACGGAGCTAACACATCAGTTCTGGCCGAGATGGTGCCGCTTTGGTTCCAAGACGTGGCATGTGCTTTGCCGCTTCTGGCCGAACTGACCTATTTGTGGGCCTCTTCTCGCCGCACTGTCAGCCCAACCACGACCCCGACCTATGTCCTCATCACCGTTAGGAAGAAGTCCTATTTTAGTCCCTTAACTATTATGGTTGTACGGTTTTGATCCCTCATTTATAAAACCGATCACTCAGAATCTCTGAACTCATAAATTCGTTCGATTTTTATCTCTCGATGGTTTTGACTCTGTTATTTTCCTACGTGGCACTACCTATCTATTTGTTTATTTCTTATTTTTCTTCTCTTCTCCCTCTCCAGCATGGACAGGCGGCGGTGCCAGCGTCAGGCCGCCTTGCCGGGGGCGGCGCAATCTCGGGTAAAGCGGCACGGGCAAAGCACGATGCCCGGCGTAGAGCGACGGAGGTGAAGGTGACACAGCTGTGTGCTCGCCATGCGTGGCTGCCAGCGCAGCTCCAACCCTCGAACGCCTCCCCGGCCAATCTAGAACCCCAATCCGTTGCGCATTGAACCCCTCTATCCTCTCATGGCCATCAATCGACCCTTTCCATCTTAGCTTGCAAGATCGAGGCTGATTTCCATCGACAGCCGAAGCAAGCTCTCTTTCGCTCCCTTCTCAGTGAGTTGCAATGCAATTCAACATTCATGGAGCACCCTGACATTCTTGCACACCTCCTAAGTTTTATTGTGATCCGTTTGGTCCACTTTAATGGTGGGATTTCGTGGTTTCTTTCGCCGTCATTGAATCCCGATGCTCTTGGAGCAAATAGAGCTCGAGTGATGGTATCGGCCAGTGAGGAAGCCGCCGATGGTGGCAGATGATAACGCCCCAGCTCTGCTTGGCTCTGCGCCGCACAACCCCGCCTGTAGTGCCGTTCGCTGGCCGTGCCATCGCGCGTAGGCCCGCCTGCTCGAGCCGGTCTGCTCTCTAGCCATAGGCAAGCCACCGTCGCTGCGCACAACCGGCTCGCTCGGAGCTATGGGCGACACTGTGGGTGGGTTCGGCTGGGGCTGAAAGGTGTCGAGGTGGCTTGGTCCGCCATGGTGCCGGGAGAGAGCGAGCTGCAGGGAGGAGAAGGAGAGAGGGAAAAAAATAAAATAAGATAAAAAATTAAAAAAAGTGACATGTCACCTAGATATGTGGATTCCCACATGCCATGTCAGCCCAAATCCCCGACAAACGAACGGATTTATGACTTCAGGGACACTGAGTGACCGGTTTTGTAAATAAGAGACTAGAACCGCATAACCGCAATAGTTGAGGGACCAAAATCGGACTTCTTCCTCACCGTTACCACCTAGTCGTTAGCGCACTTATGGCCAGTCATCCACGGGGATAGCCCACCACCTAGACTATGGTCCCCGGATGTGGCCGAGTGGTCGTGATGGTGTGGACCAATAGAGAGCATGGATAAGCTAGCATTGACGACCTGCCTTCTTTAGATGTGTATATCTACCTCGCACCCAAGCCATGGTTCCACCTCTGGCTGGGCCTGGTTTTGCTGCCAGGACCCTTTGGCGGTAGAGATACTCGCTCATCTGGATCTTGGTGCATGAGACAGTGGCCATGATGGTTCTCCCTCATGGATGGCTTGGACGAGCCATCCCCGCTAGGGACTTCGATTCATCAGGGATTGATAAATGGAGGCTGCAATCAGAGCCTCTTTCTTATATTGTGGTGGAGCTAGGAAAGAGATTAGGGGAGTGAACAAAATCTGAGAAATAGAGGTAGACATTGCAACCATCGCCATGAGTCATGGCGCCGATGCACTACCAAGGCTCTTGCACTACCACAAATAGGCTCTATAGCGGCAGCATCCCAAATGTCGTAGCGGTTGCGGCCCAAAGTGAGCCGCCGCTACAGAGCTTATGGGGCCTGCCATGGTTTAAGCCGCCGCTACAGAGCCCCCTATAGCGGCGGTTGGCAATGTCAACCGTCGCTATAAATGGCCCAACTTTATAGCGGCGGTTGACAATGTCAACCGCCGCTATTTAGGGCATAATAGCGGTGGTTGAAAATACCAACCGCCGCTATAAAGTGCCCAGCCTATAAATACCACGTTCCGACAGCTCCTCTGTTCACTCAAACAGTGGCGGCCCGAATATTTGGGCAAATCACAAAAATCAAGGGGGGAAGATTTTGAGTTCATTTCTTTTTTTTGCAAAAATTTGATCTTTGAGGTAAGGGGAACTCATCCCATTGGTTTTTTTGTGTTCTCATTTTAAAATCAAGTAGAATTTTGGGGTTTATGTTTGTTAGGTTTTCATCAAATTTTAGCTAAATTCATTTGATTTGGATGGTTATATTTGGATATAGTTGAAGTCTATGAAGGCATACATCATCTCTTTTCATCACTACACAAAAAAATTATTATATCTAGCTTGTTTTATATCAATGGGAATCTAGATCTAGTTTGGTTTTTAGAAGAGAGAGAAGATAGTATTAGGGCAAGAGGGATGCTAATTATTTTATTATTTCTTGATAAAAATTAGATAATATATAAAATAATTTGATGCTTGTTTGATTTTAACTTGCATAATATTTCTCACTGAATGTGTATTATATTTCAATGTTTAAATATTTAGTAAATATTTAAATTTTTTGTTACACATAATTAATTTATTAATTTCAAATATTTTGGATAGATTGTGATAAAAGCTAAATAATATCTAAAATAATTTGATGCTTGTTTGATTTTACCTTGCATAATATTTCTCACTTAATGTATATTATAATTCAATGTTTAAATATTTAGTGAATATTTCAATTTTTGTTACACATAATTAATTAATTAATTTCTAATATTTTGGATAGATTGTGATAAAAGTTAAATAAGATGTAAAATAATTTGATGCTTGTTTGATTTTACCTTGCATAATATTTTTCACTTAATATATATTATATTTCAATGTTTAAATATTTAGTGAATATTTAAATTTTTTGTTACACATAATTAATTAATTAATTTCTAATATTTTGGATAGATTGTGATAAAAGTTAAATAATATATAAAATAATTTGAAGCTTGTTTGATTTTACCCTGTATAATATTTTTCACTTCATGTATATTATATTTCAATGTTTATATATTTAGTGAATATTTAAATTTTATGTTATTAATTAATTTTTGGGTTTCCGTTCAAGGTCGTTCGCGATGGATAGATCTTGGATGTACGAGGCACCTAGATTGGGTCCAATATTTTTACGAGAAGTTTCTAAATTCATCGAAGCGGCCACAGAACGTGCTCGACGTGAACTGACGACTGATATATATTGTCCGTGTTTTGATTGCAAGAATCAGAAGCTGTGGAATGATATAGAAGTAATAAAGTCACACTTGGTGCGGAGGGGTTTTGTTGAGGGGTATACGAGATGGACAAAACAGGGTGAGAACGGTGTGGTCGATATGGAATTTGATGAGCATATTGAAGTTGAAGTCGAGGCTGTCAATTCGCCTCGTGCAGATGCGATGGATTTGCCTGGCGAAGCTGATTTTGATGTTGAGGAGTTGTTGTGTCACATTGAGCCGCAGGTGTTGATCAATGCCGGTACAACCAAAGGGCTTGATAATTTTCATAGAATAGAGAAGACATCAGAGGATCCATTATATGATGAATCTAAGGGATATGGTAAAGAGTTCACAGTGTTGCGTACTGTACTTGAGCTGATGAAGCTGAAGGCCATGCATGGCCGGTCGGACGCTAGTTTCACGGATTTGTTAGAACTTATTTCCGATGCGCTACCGAAGCCCAACTTGTTGCCAAGGACAACATACCTTGCTAAGAAGCTGATTTCCCCACTTTCGTTGGGCGTTCAAAAAATTCACGCGTGTCCAAATAATTGCATATTGTATCGAAAGGATCATCAGGACGTTGTGAGATGCCCAAGGTGCAAACGCAATCATTACAAGAGGAACAACGATTATGACGCCGATGGAGGCATGAAGAATACAACTAAGGGGAGAAAGAACAAAAGGAGTTCTATCGTCGATGACAGTGATGACAGTAAGGTTCCTGCCTTAGTCATGTGATACTTACCCGTGGTCGATCGCATCAGACACTTGTTCGCCAACCCTAGGGATGCGGCAATGATGACATGGCATGCACGTGAGGGAGACGGTAAGCTCAGGCATCCCATAGATGGAACACAGTGGAAAAAGTTTGATAAGGATCATCGAGACTTCTCTAATGAGAAAAGGAACCTATGGTTTGCATTGAGTACAGACTGGATGAACCCATTCGGTCAAATAAGGAATCCGCATAGCACTTGGCCTGTGATACTAGCAATGTACAACATTCCACCATGGTTATGCCATAAGTGTAAGTACCTACTACTGACCACTCTTATATCTAGGCCCAAAGAACCTGGTAACAACATAGACGTGTTCTTAGTACCATTGTTCGAAGACTTGCAGAAACTATGGTTGGACGCGGTCCGTATATGGGATGAGCATCTAAGAGAGTATTTCAGGCTCAGAGCAATTATTTTTTGCACGGTAAGTGATTCCCCGGCACTAAGGGCGTTATTGGGACAGGTCAAAGGAAAGGCGGCATGTTTCGTATGCATTGATGATACATCCCATGTGTACCTTCCAGCATCCCAGAAGCTAGTGTATATGCGAAGCCGCCGATTCTTACCAGCAAAACATAGGTATCGCGCGATGGCTATATACTTTGATGGCAAAGTTGAGAATGAATTGGAAGTGAATCATGCATTCAACTGGATGCATATTGGGAAGGGTGTATTTGACAGTACTAGCGGACTTATACTCGACCAACCCGGTAAGACAAAGGATGGACTCAGCGCACGTAGAGATCTTGTAGTGATGGGAATAAGACCAGAACTCCATCCACAAGAAAGAGAAAATGGAAAGTACTTTCTCCCCCCCGACAGCCTACACACTTACGATTGAGGTAAGCATTCTGCAAGTGCCTCAGTGGGATTAAAGTACCTACGGGTTTCTCATCGAATGTCAAGAATCTTGTAAACATGGAAGAGTTAAAGATAAGTGGGTACAACACTCACGATTGCCACATAATGCTTTCGGTGTTTCTCCCTATTGCTATCAGAGTTGTTAAGTCACCATGGCGGAAGTTGGCTGTAACTCACCTTTGCTACTTCTTTATTGTGGTATCGAAGAAGGTGATAACTGAAGACGAGTTAAATGACCTACGGACCCACATGAAAGAAACAATGTGCATACTTGAGATGGTCTTCCCTCCATCCTTTTTTGATACGATGGAACACTTCATGATTCATATTGTTGACCAGATCTCTGCATTGGGCCCCGTCTACCTACATCACATGTTTCCATTTGAGAGGTTCATGTATGTATTGAAACGCTATGTACGTACTCGTTCACATCCATAGGGCTACACAACTGAGAAGATCATGAATGTTGCTCAGATTACATTAATGATGGTAGCAGATCAATTGGTCTCCCCGTGTCTCGTCATGAGGGTAGATTATCTGGGAAAGGTACGAAAGGACGTAGATCATTCATTGATCATGACTTCAAATGAGTGGACCAAGCACATTTCAGCATATTGCAACAGACGCGGATTGTGGGACCGTACTTTGAGAAACATCTGTTAGAGCTCCACCAGAACAACAAGGATGCAATTGATAAATGGATCATAGATGATCACAAGCGCTCATTCACATCATGGTTTAGGTCCCTCCACCTTCCAAGTGGTGCGTCTGTGAAAGAGAAAATGTTGAGAAAGTTAGCTAACCGCCCAAGAAGAACCGTGGTTACCTTTCAGGCATACGACATCAATGGTTTTACCTTCTACACCCAACAGAAGGATAAGAAGAGCAAGTGTCAAAACAGCAGTGTACGAGTAGAAGCCATTGACGAAGAGGACCAGGCGACCTTGTCTTACGGGTACAATGAGGAAATATGGGAACTAGACTACAGTGCAAATTTACAGGTTCCCATATTTAAATGTAAATGGGTGAAGCATCCTAATGGCGTCGAGGTGGATGAATATGGTTTTATAATTGTTGATCTTAACAATGTTGGTCACAAAGATGACCGTTGGATACTTGCCAAGACCGTGGAACATGTGTTTTATGTACTTGATCCAAAGGATGAAAAGAAATACATTGTTGTTCTAGGTAAACAAAGAGTCGTTGGAGTGGAGAATGTGGAGGATCGAGATAACTACAATCAATATGATGAAGTGCCATGTTTCATAGATCCGAAAAATTTTAAAGTCTTGGAAGCAAGACTCTCCTTTGCTGGCGGAATGCCCGACATGCGCACTGGTCACTGCCAAGGAAAAGTCGTTCAAGGATAATTCAAGCATCATGTAATTTTATTTTGTTAAGTACCTTTTATTATCTCAACCTTGTATATGTTCTATGTAATTTATGCTTATTTGAATATAAATATTGTGTAACTTATTTTGTTAAGCATCATGCAGTTTAAATTTTTAGGGGCTAAAAGCTAAATATTAGGACTAACTGTAATTAATAAAAAGCATAGGGTTGTTTCTACAAAATTTTAGGACATAATTTTTATCAAGTATAGGGGCCTAATTGTAAAAAGATAGGACTAAAACATAATTAATAATGATCTCAAGGGTTCTTTTGTAAAATTCCAGGGCTAATATATTATTTATAAAAAATAGGGGAATAAAATGAATAATACAATTTTTGGAAAATGAATAACATTAAAAAAATGACAACTTTGTAGCGGCGGCACACAAAACCAACCGCCGCTATTCCTTTTTAGCGGCGGTTGGCTATGTGAACCGCCGCTAAAGTGGCCACCCCCATATAAGTATGGGTGCGGCGGGGACCAAACCCTAACTTCCAGCGCTATTCTTTGACACCGACACGCTGCCCAACTTCCGCCTTCCCTCCTCTCCGAGCACCGCCGCCGACCATCGCTGCGCCCCTCGTCCTTCCCCGAGTGCCTCGACGGTCGTCGCACAGGCCCCGTCGTCCTTCCCTGAGCACCGCCGCCATAGGCCCCCTCCTCGTCGCCGAGCGCCGCTGCCGCGGGGACCCTCCTCGTCCCAGAGCACCGCCACCGCTAGCCCCCTCCTCTGTCCTCGAGTGCATCAATGCGGTCGCCGCACGGGCCCCCTCCTCATCCCCGAGCGCTGCCTCGACGGTTGCTGCCGCGGGCCCCCTCCTCCTCCCCAAGCGCCGCCGTCACGGGCGCCCTCCTCGTCCCCGAGCACTGCCGCCACTGGCCCCCTCCTCCGTCCTCGAGCGCATTGACGGTTGCCGCATGGGCCCCCTCCTCGTCCCTGAGCGCTGCCTCGACGGTTGCCGTCGTGGGCCCCCTCCTCCTCCCTAAGCGCCGCCGCCACGGGCCCCCTCGTCCCTGAGCACCATCGCCGCTGGCCCCCACCTCCATCCTTGAGCGCATCGATGGTTGGCGTGCAGGTCCCCTCCTCGTCTCTGAGCGCTGCCTCGACGGTTGCCGCTGTAGGCCACCTCCTCCTCCCCGATGCCTTCGTGAGCGCCGCCGCGTGTGCTCTCTGACGCCTCCCAAGTGAGCCGCGTCATTCCCTCCTCCCCGACGCCTCTACACCAGGTGTGCCCAGCCCGTTCCCCTCTCCCTCTACCCCTCCTCCCCGAGCTTCACCGCCACTAGCACGGGCCCCCTCCTCTGATGACCTCTGCCTTCTCTTTGGTAAGAGCCACACCCTCCTCTTCCTCCCCTCTCCCCTCCTCTCTGATACCCTCCTAGCTCACTATTTTTCAGAGATGCTACCTATATATGTTAAATGCTTAATATGATTTTGTGCTCTTGTGCTCACGTGCTCTATGCTCTTGTGCTCTGTGCTCGATGCTACCTAGTTCAAGTGTGCTCTTGTGCTCTGTGCTCGATGCTACCTAGTTCAAGTGTGCTCTTGTGCTCTATGCTGCCATATGTCTTTGCTTCTATATTAGATGCTCACTTTGCTCTAACATGATTTGATCCACATTTTGCTTGGATTATAAACTATTAGCAATTGACTTGATCCACATTGATTGCTTCTGCTCTGTATCTATGAAACTGGATTTCTATAGATTGTATAGTACCATATGCTCATTGTCATGCTCACTATGCTCACTTGTCGCTATACATGTAGTTTACTTGCTGCCATATATGCTTTTTTTTTTTTTTGCGTTGGGACTAAATGGTAGCATCTGAAATGCTCACTGTTTGCTGCCATATGTCTTTGCTGCCATATTAGATGCTCATTGTCATGCTCACTATTGTTGTAGTTTACTTGTCGCTATACTTGTCATTGCCATATGTCTTTGCTGCCATTTCTGAATAATTTGTAGTGTTATTTACTTGTCGCTATACTGAGCTAGGTTGATGCTCACTGCCTTGTATACTAGGTTGATGCTCATTGCCTTATATACTCGATACTAAGAGCGCGCTGCTGCCTGGTATTTCTTTTGCTGCCATATGCTAGTAACTGCTCCAACAAGGGAAGTGTAGAGAGAATGCTGGTGTGCACCTAAATTACATATAAAAAGTCTGGACAGAATGCTTGTGTCTACTGGGTGCCATAGTCTCTCTGTACTTATTATTTACTTGTGGCCATGTATATGCCATATTACTTATTGCCCTATAGTCTCTCTGTATTTACTTCTATTCTTCTCCTAGTTGCTGCCATATATTTATTTTTCTGCCATGTAATTATTTTTCTGCCATCTAATGTGTGCTATATGATATATGCCTGTTTCCATATGCCATACTTCATGCTTGCTGTTATATGCGATTTCTGTCATCTAATGTGTGCTATATGCTATATGCTTGCTGCCATATGCCATACTTCATGCTTGCTGTCATATGCTATATGCTTGCTGCTATATTTTATGCTTGTGTGCACCAGGCTTTTTATTCAGTAAATTACATATAAAAAGTATGGAGAGAGTGCTTGTGTGTACTGGGTGCCATAGTCTCTCTATACTTATTATTTACTTGTGGCCATATATATGTCATATTACTTACTGCCCTACAGTCTCTCTATACTTACTATTTACTTATGTTCTTCTCCTAGTCTCTCTGTAGTACTTATCTATTCTACGTAGGCGATCGATGCTCAATGATGAAAGGGGACTAAGTGAGGCTAGTGTGGCGACATGGACCATATCCTAGGATATCGGATATATGTTTTTGTACGAGTCAAGGATCTTAGAGCGTTGGAAGGCCGTTGATTCGGCAACCCACACTGAGAGCAAATTTTGATTTTTCTATTATTTTCTTTTGTTTTCTTTGTCTCTATGCTCAATGTGAAATGTGCATAATCCTTGTTTTCTAACTTAGTCATCATATCTAACATTAGATGTCAAAGTCTTCTCGTCATGGCGGACAATATGCCCTATCAAGAGGAAGACGCCTTCAAGGCCCACTCACAAGCAAGGTCGTCTTCAGACGATGAAGGATCAAGCGAACACTAGGAAGAACCAGAAGATCCACATCCTCCACTACCAAAGGAACGTCGATTGGGGAGCCCGGATCCTGATTTTGTGCCTCAAGATGAGGTATCTTGTCAAAGATAATTCTCTCATTTGTTCAACTAATTTGTAAACAAAAATCTACTACTTATATCCTAGGGCCCCCGACGAAGTGCCCGTCGGCTATGTGCAGCTGAGGCTGTGATAGATGAGGCCCTCGAGCAGCAAGTGGAAGAGGTGCCTGCCCAAGTTGCCACACAGAAACGCAAGCGCGGTCAGCGCTCCGCGAACAAGGCAGAGGGCATCTACGAGGTTACTACACTGGACCCCAAAGACGGAGAACCGATTGAATCCGCTGGTGTGAACGCCAAATGATAGAACCATTGTGGCAAAGTGGTGGGGGACCTTTGCAAAATCACGTGGCAAGATTGGCGCCAAGTCCCGGATGGCAGAAAAGATGATATGTGGGCTAACGTCACGGCAACCATCCGGTTCTAGCCAGCAGATCTCGAGAGAGCCAAGAAGGCCACAATGTCCACTCTCAATCACATCTTTCAAGATTACGAGTCCAAGCTCAACTGCCAACACGTCAAGAAAAATTGAACCCCATTCAACAAGCATGGAAATATTAGTCAGCAGGAATGGGATGAGTTTGTTGAGCAAAAGACAAGCAGTGCTTCGAAGGAGCTCAGTGAAAAGATGGTTGAGCTAAACAAGTGAAACAAGTTTAAGGCACGGTTAGGTCCGGGCGGATATAAAAAGAAGATTCCAATTTGGAGAGAGCAGGAAGCCAAGCACCGCGTGGAAGGAAAACCTAATCCTTTGCCTAATACCAATGAGCATACCAGGAACTAGGTGTATGGTCGCTCTGACTTAACCAAAGAAGGAGAGATCATTGCGAAGGATCCCGCGACAAGTGAAGTCGTGCAAGCCTTGAAAGGCCCCACCGCGGCACAGACGGAGGTTGGTCTGTTTACACCGGAGTATCACAAGGATCAGCTAGCGAAGGCTATTGGGACCAAAGAACATGGTGGTCGGGTACAAGGAGTGTCATCATCAGCAACATGGAAAGAAGGTTTCTCTGAAACATCCTCACACCTCTACAAGAAGCATACATTGCATAAGAAAGAGCAAGAAGATAAAGCCAAGGAGGATTGGAGGCGACAACTTCTTATATTCGCTATCGATAAACAAAGCGGTTGTTTGGACCCTAACCTGTAGGCTGCGGTGGATGTCTTCTTACATGGTTCATCCACATCCACGCAGCCATCCGTCTCCACGCAACCATTAGTCTCCGATCAACCATCAGTCTCCATGCAATCAGACACGGATGACATCACTGAGGATACTCCTTGCGAGTTGCATGTGCCATTTGGTTACAAGGGGAAGATGATGAAGGTTGCATCAGGCACAACATTTCCAGAAGACACGCTCTATAATAGGGATATCCCCCTAGGTTACGTGCGTGTCACCGTGTCAGAAATTGTATCTGGCTATGAGGACAACGAGATCGAATGCCCGATACCTGAGGCAGGTATAGAAACTCTCCAAGATGCCCTCGACTCTTTCATTATTTGGAAAGGCCATGAAGTTGTCCTCTCACCACGAGTTTCTCCACCCCCGTTGTCTCGGCACGGGTCTTTTCATGCGAGCCAGCCAGGCAATACAGGTGGACAACCATCTCCGATGTCTATGGCAGCCTTGAGAAACAAACCTCAATCTCCTCATGCGGAAGCCGACTCGACTCACAGTCCTATAATCTATAGTGACAACGAGCCTCTTCCACAGAGTGTTCAGCCTCGGGAAACAATTCAAGTCGAGCCTCCATCAACAGCTGCTGTGGCGGTTCAAGTTCAGGCTCCGGTAATCCAAGTCTAGCCTGCGCCAATTGTCATCAAGCCTTCGGTAATCCTAAAGACGATTACCGGTTTTGACAAAGAGCCAAAGGACCCAACAGCAAAAAATGATGTTGATAAGTACTTGGCTGGATTGAAAAAACATCTAGCAAGCACCGGTAAGCTCGTCATCCAAGAACAAGATCCTCGGGATAAAGTGTCGTACAACGATCACATTTTGGACAATCCTGCGGACGATGTGGACTACTCGAGATTCAAATTGGATAAGCCCCTTATATCAAAAACACGTACAAGAACCTGTCATGGGAGATGCGAAAGTTGCATGACTGGTACATGATGGCGTCGAAGGAAGAAGTCACCGCAATCACTTGTAGGATTCCAACTGAGGTGTTCAATGAAGAGGACGATGAACAAACCTTAGTCCAATTTTGGGAGGATGTCCACTTAATGTTTCGCCTAGCCAGGATGGACATCACCTTGTGGTGCATGTAAGTTTCACGTTCGATCTACTTCGAATTTCAAGCACAATTCAATATATTACCTTATATCTTTTTTTGTAGCATGAACTCTTTTTATCAAAGAAAGAGGGTTGATAGAAAAGATTGGAAGGTGGTCTACATCAACCCGAACCGCATCAACCAAAGCAGTATAAACCCAACGGTAAATCCGGATAAGACACCAACAGAGATAGGTGAAATGAAGGCGTTCATGAGAAATGAAGCAAGGACTCAGGTTATAAATTATTTATACGAGTGCTTCCTGAAGTGGCAAGATAGACAATGCATCTTACCCCCCTACAACTTCAAGTAAGTTGGACCACTACTGCCTTCGTCATCTATCATAGTTGAAGTTAAATCCAATTGTAAGTAACTTGTTGTCAACATTCTTCTAGTGATCATTGGATTTGTTTTATGATAATTCCCACAAATGGGTACCTTCTCATGCTGGATAGTCTCGACTATGACAAGAAGTTGTACAGCGACATGGTGGAAGTCATAGATAGGTAACAAATTACTCTATGTGTATATGAATTGATAATGTTAATATCATCTAATGATGCTTTTGTCGACCGTTTAGTGCTTACGAGAAATATGTTATAGCGGGAGGGAAATATCATCCAACACGGTAAAAGAAGATGTACTTCCGTCATCAGCTTTGGGTAAGATTTATATGCATCACATACATATCTTTATCATAGTATCCATCATATAAAGTGTAACTAACTTGTGTTCTCTACTGCATAGTGCTTTAAGCAACAAAAGGGTAGTGTGCATTGTGGCTACTACACATGTGTGTTCGCATCTAGCTCTTCATCTTACCTAGATCATATCGTTGAGGAGTCTAATGAAGGGGTAAGTTGATTTTGTTTATGTCCATTTCGCTTTACTCGAATAGTGAAGTTTTGAGATCTCATATTAATATACTCTACTCATGTGACACAGAGTGCCATAAGGGAAAAGGCACAATGGACTACAAAAATGAAGAGGAACGCCAAGATCAGAAAGGGTATGATTCCTCAACCACGCATTCACTTGAGTACAAATGACATGTATCTAGTTGTAGCTTCTCTTTATCGTTTTATGTTGAGAGAGGTAATTAGTCCAGAAGGGAAGTGCTTTGACTCAAATAGTGAACTAGCAATAAAACATAGGTCCCTTTATGAGTGGGGGGCTAGTTCAAGAGCACCATATGAGCCTAATGTATCGAAAAAAGATGATGACTATGCATTAGGGTTCATATAAAATATTTTGTAAGCTCGATTGAATATTTTGATGGCAATGTTGTATATATTGTATGATGAGATGTAAATATCTGTGATGAGATTGTAAATACATGTGATAAGATGTTGTAAATATGTGATGAGATGTTGTAAATATCTACGATGAGATTTGTAAATTTTTGTGTATGCAGAATTTGTGATTTCTGTATATTTGCTAAATTTTATTTTTTTGGAAAATAACAAGTAGCGGTAGCCAATAATAGCGGCAGTTGGTGCTGTCAACCGCCGCTACTAATGATAGACAATAGCGACGGTTGACATCTTCAACCGCCGCTACTAATATGTCTGTAGCGGTGGTTTGTATGGGCGGCAGACCACCTATTTGTAACGGCGTTTACGTAGCAGCGGGTGCCTGTCTGCCGCTATATGCCCTTTCCAACCGCCACTACAGTGCCTTGTTGTTGTTGTGTTGCAGACTGTAGTTTTGTTTGGGAGAAGAGTGTGTGAGGGAGAGAGAGCAGGCAGAGTGGACTCCAGATTTTGTGACCGGTAAGGAAGAAGAAGAGGTTGATGCGTGGCAATAAGATGTGGCCGCATGAAGGGAAAAATAAGAGCCCAAAGGAATAGAAAGACTAGAAGGGAAAAATAAGAGCCCAAAGGCTCATCCGATGGAGGTTGCACCTGTCCATTGATGTGGGACCCATATTCAATTGTACCACATGGTAGTAAAAATAAAACAAAATGCCGAGATGTTCTATGAGAAGAATAACATAATGTGTCCCATTCATTGTAAGGTTGCTGCTGCCTCAGCTGCTAGGAAACTCCCATTCTTCATTGTCTCCACCACTTATATGCAGTCCAACTGAACAATAAATTGATTGCACCCCAGATGTTGTGCCAGTAAAAGTCCATCTCTAACAGCGTAGGCCTCCACAATGGTTATTGACTATATTTTGCCACATCTTCTATGTAGATATGTATAAAGATTAGTACACAAAAGATTTGACTTTAACACACTGCCCTATATAATAATGGGACCTGTATATCAGATTTTTTTTATCGACTCAAACCCCATCCAATCCTCTCTGATCTGGTTCTGTGTCCGTTCACTCTAAAAGTAATAAAAAATAGAGAGAGGCTGCTAAGAGAAGAGCATGGATGTGATGGGTACTATTGAGTTATCTATAGATATGCTTCGGCAGGAGAGGTGATCGCTGGTGTCAGATGCGCTTCTCTTCTCCACATGGGCTGAAAACATGATGTGGCCTGACACAAACGCTAGCTAGCGTTCCCGTTGCGGAGGCCCTCAGCCATTCACGCATCTACAACCTATTTGCTGCAGCAATGCATCCTGCCCAACATCTCTGATGATAGCGCCGGTGCTTCCATTTCCTGACTCTTCACTGAAAACTGCCTCTACATTCAGCATTACCTTGCCTTTAGTGTGTTTTTTTGTTATATTTCGTAGAAGCTTTATTTCCTATACTCCAATTAAATATCAGATATCAAAGGTACCTTTTTTACAACCGTTGATCAGGACAAAATGTTATATACAAATAAACAAAATTGCTTTTTTTTTTTAAACGAGAAAACCCACTTCCATTTCCATAACAAAAACGGGAGTCCAAGTCTGAACGCGTCCACCGACGCCAGCAAAAGATTGAGAAGCAGACAGAAGCATCCACTTCTCCCTTAACCCCCAAAATCATGTGGTTCTCCAACGGATTTTAGGAGTCGAGAAGTGGTACCTAGCCCAACCCTATTACAAGTTTTAGCCATAGAGAGGTCTAACACATTCATCTACCACGCAAAAACAAAGAAGGAAGCAAATCTCATTCTACGCTGCTCAGATTACGACTCCCTGCTCAGAGTTCACCGTCTTGTTCTGACTCATCACTTGGACCTTGCAGGGTTTTCACCACCAGACATCTCCCCTGTCGATGTAGTACCTTGATCACAGCCTACAGCATTGCTTCAGACCCTGCCCCCATGATCGCCTACATATCTTCCTTCTGGAGACCTGCCCAATAGATCAAAAGAGCACTTGCTTGGAAAATAATATCACAAGGGTGTTTAATCAGGATCTTTTCAAAGCAACCTTTACTTCTGCACTTCCAGATGGCCCAGCAAATTGCTGCAAGTCCAGTTAGATACACATTTTCTCCTCCTGATAAAGATGTTGCAATCCAGGGCCAAAACTGAGCATAAGACTTGGGCCTGTTATTCACTTTGAAACACGAGGCCACAATGCCCCAAACCACTTTAGCTATTGGACAAGAGAAAAACAAATGATCGATATCTTCAGATTGTTCGCAAAAGTAGCAAGACGGATTGCCTTGCCAATTTCTTTTAACCATGTTATCTTTGGTCAGAGTAGCGCCATTTTCCATCAGCCACATAAAAATTTAAATTTTTTCTGGGATCCTAGCCTTCCAGATCCTCCTATGAGTTAGTCCAGTGTCGTTTTCAGTTAGGTGATTATACATTGATGTGGACATATACCTCCCATTTTCCTTCCATTTCCATTTTGCTACATCTTTGTCTTCAGTAATCCGTTGGCCATTCGGCAAATGTGTCAGCTCATACCATTGATTATGTGGAGCATTGGGAAGGTTGACACTAAATCCAATTACTCAGCCCCTATCAGCGCACTCTCTCACAGAGATGTTTTTGTTATCACACAATTCAAACAAGTACGGATATTTCACACACAAGGGAGAATCCAACTATGGTATATATGTATATGGGATACTTAACCACTCGACAATATGGCTGAGTGGGCGAAAAGGCTTGGTTAGGAAGCATTGCAGATCAAGGCCCAGAAGATAACTATTCGGATATTTGTTTAGAGTAGGCTACAAGTTAGGTAAGAGATATGGTGTATAGATAGAATCAAATATAACTGTATCATAGATTACCATGTAAAACCGCTGCCCTTCAAGGAGGGCAGGGGGTCTTTAGAGATCATTAGAACTCGTATCGGGAATCATTTGCCTAGTACGGACCCTAGAAATACAAGAACACCAAGCAGGACGTAGAATTTTTATCTGCAAGGAGGCCCAAACCTGTATAATCCCTGTGTCCTGTGTCTATCGTCTTTCATACTCACACGCATACCTAGGATTAGTATCGAGATTATCTCTCGACACCAACGCCCAACAATCATACCAGAAACTTATAGTAATCTACTTTTTAGGCAAAATTTCCTTCCTTGAAGGTAAAACTTTTTTACTTGCATCAAATCTGACCAGATTGGAGAATCTGATTGCCTATTTCTTAGATGTGCAATAGGAGCATTATGCACATATTTGGCCCAAACAAGGTCATGCCATAGACCTTCTTCTGTTTCCAGCTTCCACCACCATTTTACTAAAAGGCTTTTATTCATTTTTCTCAAATTCTTAATACCAAGTCCACCTTTACTTTTGGACTTGCACACTCTAGACCATTTAACTAATCAATACTTTTTCTTAAGACTGCCACCCTGCCAGAAGAATTTCCTTCTAGCTTTATCCATTCGTTTAATAACAGTTTTAGGGGAGGAGATACATAGACATATGGTAAACTGGGGAATTAGAGAGGCTTGCATTGATTAGTATAGTTCTTCCCCCCATAGACATAGAATTCCCTTGCCAAACATCTCTTCCATCCTTTCCCAATCAATTACATGCAGTCTACAAGGTGAGACAGGAACTCCCAGGTATTGTGAAGCAAACTTCCCAACCTGACAATTGAACAAGGTGGCATAAGTGTTTTCCACATTGTTGTCACCATTGATGCTCACAATTTCACTTTTGTCAAAATTTATTTTTAGCCCAGACATCTGCTCATATAAGTACAACACTAATTTCACATGTCTGGCACCTTCTATATCATGATCCAGACATAGGATTGCATCATTTGCATACTGTAGGATGGCCACCCCATTTGGTATCAGATTATCAGCTAATCCTTTCACCAATCCATTTTGTTGTGCTTTATGGATCATTCTAGTTAAGGAATCAGCTACTAAATTGAATAAAATGGGAGACAAAGGATCTCCTTGTCTTACCCCTTTATAACTTTGAAAATATGGACCCTCTTTGTTATTTACTTTGACACAAACCGTGCCTTCACAAACCACCTTTTTGATCCAGCTACACCACACTTCATTAAAACCTCTTGCTGTAAGGCAGCTAAATAAAAAATCCCAGTTTACTTTATCGTATGCCTTTTCAAAGTCCAATTTCAGAATAATTCCTGTTTTTTCCTTATCACAGTCTCATGCATGGCTAACACCCCTGTCATAATATTTCTCCCTTTGATAAAGGAAGTTTGCTCTCTATGAATTATCTTATCAACAACAGGTTCAACTCTAATTGTTAGAGCTTTAGTGAACCATTTATACAAGTAGTTAAGCAAACAAATTGGTCTATATTGTTGAATCTTTTCTGCATTATCAATTCTTTGCACCAGAGTTATAATACCATAATTCAACCTTTTGAAATCTAATTCTCCCAGATAGAATTCATTGAACAATTGGATAATATCATCTTTGACAATTTCCCAGCAATGTTGAGAAAACTCTATTGGTATTTTGTCAAGCCCTGTGGCCTTATTTCTTTCCATTAGATCCAAAGCATCTTTAATTTCTTCTTCTGAAAAGGGTTTGGTTAACTCCCAATTATCTTCCATAGATACCCTTGGGGTCCCATCCCACATATTTGTGTTGAAAGCAAACTTACCACCTCCACCATGTGCAAAGAGGGATATATAAAACTGGGTGGCATGTTCAAGTAGTACCTCATCTCCTTTAATTTCCTTATTTTTGTGTTGATGAGAGAATATGGTATTCTTCCTTCTTCTTCCATTAACAACTCTATGAAAAAATTTAGTATTATTGTCTCCTTTTAGAAGCCATGTTTTATGACTTCTCCTAAACCAATAAAGTTCTTCAGAATCCAGTATATTCATTAACTCCAATTTTAATTCCACTCTCTTCTTGATTTGAATATTGGTAAAGGGGATTAACTCTTCTAAGGTTGCCAACTCATCATGAATTTCCAACTTTCTCTTCTTCTCTCTACCATCCTGATCGAAGCCCCAACCTTTGAAATATCTCTTGAATTTCTTTATCTTAAAATGCACCTTATCTTAAGGTGTTTATATCTCTTGTGGGTTCTCTCCATATTTTCTCCACTAATGTTAGAAAGTCTGAATGTTTCATCCAAGACAACTCAAAACAAAAAGGAATCTTTCTAGAAGGAGGGTCCACAATCGTTGTCATGATTAAAGGGTTATGATCGGATACCTCTCTTGGTTTTTTATAGATTTTGACCATTGGGGACAGGGTTCCCAATCCTTGGACATTAGAACCCGATCTAGCTTCTCCATAGTGGGGTTTAGCTACTTATTAGACCAGGTAAAACATCCACCCGACACTTCAATTTCTCTTAAATCATTAGCATTTATAATTGTGTTAAAGAGGTTAGTAAACCTATTTGGAAGGAACACTTTGTTTTTTTCATGTGAAAACTGGATGATATTAAAGTCTCCTCCAATGATATAAGGGTCCCTATTCTTTGAATAGAAATCTGCAAACTCTGCCAAGAACTCCTCTTTAAATTCATCCTGAGCTATGTCATACACATTTATTAAGTTCCATTTAATAGATAAGTCTTTATCCCCACAAATTCAATTGTAGCAAAAATTTTCCTTCTAGGAAGGCCCCAACATCAAATCTTTCAATGTTGACACCAATCAACAAACCACCAGATTTTCCTCTAGAAGGAATCCAATGCCATAGAAAATTCTTTTGTGGATCGAGTAATCTTAGGCTCTTCTCACTAAACGTCTTCTGAATTGTTTCTTGAAAACAAACAAAGTCAAAATTATGCTCCCTTATTAGATATCTAATAAAAGGAGCCACCCCTTTTTTCCTAATACCCCTACAATTCCAAAAAAAGGCCTAACATTTTAAAGTTGTTTGTTTTTTACCTTTATTAGGACATAAAGGCACAAAATATTCCTATTAACCTTTATTCCTATACTCAGAAGAAGTAGATCTCTTACTTCTAAGTAGCCAATTTGTACTGCACAGCTTTCTGGAAATTTTTTTTCTTAGACTTAACTAAAGTAAAACTCTCCTCTTCTTGATTCTGGTTTTCATTCTTCCATTCAAGCAACAAGGTGCTTTGAGAGTTATCATTATTATCATCATTCATAGAATTACTAAGTTTTGTCCCTTTACTAATATTGATCCCTTTATCTTTTAAAGAGTGTCTAGCCCTTTCGAGGTCTTTCATTAATTCGACAATTTCAAAATCATCATCATTAATAGCAATACCCATTTGACTAGCTAGATCATGAATTTTAGAATTATCCAGGATAGAAAAAGCATAATGAGAATCAAGATTTATACCTTCATAGTCCCTTTCCTTAGAGACTTTGTCTTATAATTCTCCCATCATCTTCTCCTGCAATCTTGAGCTTTGCCTTGATTCTTTGATCTTCTGAAATTCAATGATGCTGCTGGGAATCACTTCAATCTCCTTGTCATCAGCCTTCTGACCCTGTTGCATGTCTTCCATTTTGTCAGAGACAATGTTGGTAATTGTTTTACCCTCCCCAGCCAAGATCTGCTCTCCCACTTCCTTGTGACTGTTCTGAAAGTCACATTTAACCAGTCTCAATTGCTTGCAAGAACATGAAACCCCATCTTTGTTTGTCGAGCTCATCAAACAACCCATCATACTCCTCATCACTATCAGTTTCTTCAAATATTTGCGACTTGCCTTCTTGTTCATTCTCATTTCCAACTAGAATTTGGATGTAAGACTTTTGTGCATCTGCCATGAGCTTTGTGCTTGCTATCTTTTTAGGGATACTCTCATCAGACCTATCTGAAGTCTTTGGGGGAGCTGATTTCCACCCCGATCCACTGCTCTGACCACCTGTCTAATGTTTTGTATTCTCATTCCCTCTTGAGTTGTTCTCCATTCGAGGTTTCTTGGCCTGCTGTTGTTCTTCTATTTTTGAGACATGTACCTGGATAGCACTTTCAGGAGATTGAGAAGGGATCTCCACTTCTCTCTCAAAGAAGAAATCATACAGATATGGTATGATCAGTCCTTCCACAGATGTAGGCACCTTTGTTTTATCCCAGTAGCAAATTTTTATTTTGACATAATCTTGTCTGTTCAGAGATCTCTAATCTACATCAATAGTGGCTCCAACCAGGGATCCCACATATGCTAGAGTCTGCTCATTTATCTTATCATATGAAACACCTCTAACCTTGAACCATGCCTGTTGAAATTCAGCTTTTGCCCCAGAAGCAGCACTCCAAGGGTCAATGCAAATCTGAGCATCAACAATTCTCATACCCAAAGGCCTAAAATGACCCCACTCTTTTATAAGCTAAGTTGAAGGGAATCTGACTGAGAACTTGTTATCAGCAACTTTCTTTGTTGTCCAACTCCAGACATTACCCCCCAGGATTGACTTCAATTTAACCACTTAGCACAGAAACAATTGCGGTAGTAGATCTCTCCTTTAAGGTGTTTTCAAATGAGCAATCAGTAATATAAAAGAACCCCCGACCTTCTACTTGTGCAGCATAGAATGGAGTTATATAATCACAGAGCAATTTTGTACGGCAGTGATGTGAGATATGACTAAAAAGTGCACATCAAACACACCTCTTTGGTTTCTTGCACTCTTGAACAACAAAAACATTCAAGCCCAGCAGAAGTGTTCTCACCGTGAGCCATTTGTGCCCCCCTCTTGGATGTCCTCTTGCTTCTCAGCCAGATCTGAGGGACTTCCTTTCTCTTGTTCCCCTATGATCGTCCTCTTGCTGCCATCCCATTGCTTGGCTTCACGCATTTCTAGACGGTGCCCCCAGCGAGATTTTTCAACTTCCTCTTCCCTTTTGCGATCCGCCTCTTCCTTGGAAGACTCCTGATCTGATTTCGGGTCCCAACGATCTTGATTGGGAAGCTCAGATCCACAGTCTCCATTTTTCTCTTTTCCCATCCACTCCTGCCGGCACCAGGTGAAATCCTATCTCCTGGACGGCCTTCTAGCTCTGAAACCTTCACGACCCCAACCTCTGTCACGCCCACCCACCATCACCACCGGCTGCAACTTTGCTTGAACCACCTGCGGGTACGATCTGAGGTCGCCATGGACAGTGGATCTAGATGTTCCCCATAGATGAACCAGGTATTTGGAGGTAGTGGTATTAGGGTTTAACGGTGGCGCGGGAGGTGGGTTGTGAAAGTTGCATCATCACAATGGCATCAAACAGATTACAAATTTATCCACAATCTGTCAGCAAGGGCAAAATGGTCTTTTCCTGCTCCCATTGCCTACAAACTGACGTTGAATAGTCAATAATGGCATCAAGCGGATAAAAATTATAACTCAGTGGTGCATATCGGATAACCACTTTTGCGATGGTTGATCCGGGATTCCAAAAAATTGCAATGGCATACACGGAATTGGCCCAAAAACTGAGTAGGGGGATGGATATTTTTTTGCTCCTCAATCCCCTATATGATTGTTATTTTTGCTATAGGGGATGGGAAAAGGCAAATGGTGGAGTTGCTCACCAACAATGCACTCTCTCCATGGTCTCAATAGTTGCCTCTCTCATGCGTCCTTGTAGTGGTCGTGCTAGAGATTGATGATGCTTATCATTTAATAGAGGATATTGGATGCGTCAAGGAGAGAGTAGAATATCTTGTTGTTGCTGATATTCCAGATGTGGCACAGGATGATGAGTTATATGTCTGGCTAGACATCTGGGTCAAGCAGTGCTATATACTCCAAAGGTCTCCGGTGAGCAAGTTTTGTAGTTGAACGCCTAGTCGGCCACCATGTATTAGTGGGGGGTGGGGGTGGGGGAGCTCGTAGAATGGATTGTGCGCATCTTCCATGATGGCAGGGCAACATGGGTAGTGGGATTCCTCCTGCTTGATTTAAGTTTTGTGGACGAGATTGGCTCGGGTGCTCAGTCATTCCAGAGCAAGTGAGCAACCCTCTCGGATTTGCACCTTGCTATAGAGCTTCCTCACTCATATGACTTTGCTGTTGCAATCCTCGATGTTGGTTGTGGTGAGGCACAAGTAATGCATGAGAAGAGTAGAGAGTAGAGCCGCAAATAAAATTGCGGATGTCCACTTTGTTATCTTGCTCTACCAGTCCACTTTGTTATCTTGCTCTACCATTGCTATATGGCTCTGCAATGTGTTAAGCTCTTCGGTAGAGACCGCAAAGAGGCGAGGATGGAGATGGAGGGTTGGTTGGAGGACAGAGGTGACGGAGTCATTGGTGCGGGTGACATAAATGAATAGAGCAGGGTATTGGGTGGATATAGGTCCAGGCTCCATCTAGTCGTCAAACAACAAGGATGTGGACTCTCAGTTGTGCACTTGGATCATGGGTTAGGCTGGGGTACCACTAGAGGTTGCGTACAAGCCAGTCTCGTCAGGGGACTGGCGCCGTCTTGGTGGGGATACATTCAATCCTCCTCACCCACAATAATGTCCTTGTTACTAAATTTGTGTCACATTAAATATGTCCGTGAATTTCAGAAGGATATTTTGCATATAGGATCAAAAAAGCATTGTCATTCTATTCATTACCGACATTTGTTTCTTTATTCTTCCTTCCTCCACTTCCTGTCATCAAATCTGGAGTCAGGAGATATGGTTATGTTACGTTGTTTCAAAGTTGCCGTGGTGGACTGACCCGGATTTTTAGCCCTTATTGATGAATACCAGCTGCAAAATAGTGTTTGTAAGAGAACTACTGACTAGCGGAGGACAAGATTTGGAACAACAAAATAATGCACCACAATGTCACGTTCCAACAAATTTTGCGTGGCATGTTGTCAAACTTATGAAAATGTGTTTTCCTGAATAAGTACCAGCATTTCAGTTCCAGTCGGGTGTAGAGTCGAAGTTTCTTAGTAAAATTCCACAGCTAGTTTCAGCAGCGTAGAACACAAAAATTTCACTTTACCAGCTGTGCAAGAAGAAGGTTGCCGAGGACATCAAAGATTATAGCCTAACTTGTCTCATTCATAGTTTCACGTAAACTGTTCTCCAAGTATCTTGCCAACCTCGTGTCTCCAAAACTCTTCAAGAGTAGTTTTATTATCTAAAATATTGAACAATAGTTTTAAGAAACTATTTGTCAATAGTTTGATCAATGGTTTAGATTTAATAATCTAAAAACATAACTACTAATCAATAGTTTATTAATTTGAGGGTAATATAAAAAAATATGATTTCTAGATTTATAATAATTATTTCATATTATCATAAATAAAAATAAATTATTAATATGATTAATAATTGATATTTTATTTTTTAAAATATCAAGTGACTCTCTAATAAAATCATTTTTAATGATATAATTATGAAATTACTCTCTTAAAATATTGACCAATAGTTTCTCAAAACTATTTGTTCGTATTTTGGACAATACAACTCATACAGCCATGCACGCGAGAGGTTCATGTGTTTTGCTCAGGTGGACATCGCGAAGTCCTTTGTCTCAGTAAATTAGTTAAATAAAGATGACTAAATAAACGGAGCTCGAGTAGTTTTCAAAGGCACCATTTAGTGGATTCTAGTGGACGACAGCATGTGATCCATGATCAGGAAAAAAAAATGTCGTGGTAGGAACATTGATTTGTACTGACTAACCAATTTCTGCCGCCTTTTAGCATTCTTAAGGCATCCATAATGTAAAAATAAGAGGGGGTAGTAAGTCCTATTGCCGGCAGGATACATTGTGGGGGTAGGTTTTAAAACAGATAACAACTAAAGTCGGAAGTAGCCTTACTGCCGGCAGCAAGAGATAAACAAATCTTATTCACAGCAGCTAGCTCAGATTATTCCTTTTATGTCAAATCTTATTCACAGCAGCTAGCTCAGATTATTCCTTTTATGTGTCATGTAAATATTGACGGAGTTGTTGTCGTGCAGTTTGTTGTTTGCTGCAACAAAGGAGATTAGATTGGCTGCTCGAAAAAGGAAAAAAAAAAATAAGAGAGAGAGAGGTTACAAAGGTCCGTGTCTACGGCAGCTCTGATTTTGACACGCAGACTTCGATAAGCTCGGGGATGGACATGGTGGGCGCCAGCAAGAAGCAGCAGCACCACTTCGTCCTGATCCACGGTATCTGTCATGGTGCCTGGTGCTGGTACAGGGTGGTCACCGCCCTGGAGGCCGCCGGCCACCGCGTCACGGCGCTCGACACGGCCGGGTGTGGCGCCAGGCCCGGGCGCGGCGAGGAGGTGGCGTCCTTTGAAGAGTACAGCCAGCCGCTCCTGGACGCGGTGGCCGCGCTGCCGGAGGGCGAGACGGCGGTCCTCGTCGCCCACAGCTTTGGCGGTCAGAGTCTCGCACTGGTCATGGAGAGGTACCCGGAGAAAGTCGCCGTCGCCGTGTTCGTCACGGCTACCATGCCCGCAGCAGGGAAGCCGATGACCTACGCGTTCAAGCAGGTACCAACTCGGAAATCCCGTGTACGCAAATGCAAATTACTAGCTTCTGTTTCTTTTTACTGACCATTAACGATTGTAAGAAACTGTTAGCTGTCGCAAGGGAAAGGGCCAGATTTCTTCATGGATTGCACGCTCGGAACCACCAGTGATCCCCGGAATCCGGATAAGACGTTTCTGTTCGGACCAAAGTACATGGCGCGGAGAGTGTATCAGCTCAGCCCACCCGAGGTATGTATATCCTTACAGTGGCCGTTTGTTCCTCAATTTCTCCCTACTCCCTACTTACTTCCTCTGATGTACAGTATGTGCAATATAACGCAGGATCTGACCCTGGGAATTTCGATGGTGAGGCCGTCACGGCGGTTCCTGAACGACGAGACGATGAACGGGAATGTCCTGACGGTGGAGATGTATGGAGCAGTGAGGCACGTGTATGTCGTGGCCGAGGAGGACGAGTGGAAGCCGGCGGAGATGCAGCGTTTGATGGCCTCGTGGAACCCCGGCACAGAAGTCATGGGATTGGAGGGAGCTGATCATATGCCCATGTTCTCAAAGCCGAGGGAGCTCTCAGAATTACTCATGGTGATTGCCAACATCAACAAGTATACAGGGAGCTAAGTTCGTTGGTTGTTCTTGTTCTGACACGGGCTAATTACCTAATCTTAACCCTCTGTTTCAGTTAGTTTACACTAATAAATTATGGTTTGGTTGATGTGCATTGGTTAACATTAGGCCTTGCTCAATTTTGGCCGATTTGGTGCGAGATGTTCAAGTTAAGTCTCTAATTACACATTTGTTACATACTGCCACTTGTGGTCAATTAGTCCTAATTGTTTTTCTTGTTAATCATGTATAATTAGCATCAATTTCTACTAATTAATTATGATCAATGATGATATGCATATATTTCATGCCAATTGTAATTAATTCCTCGTTCATAGACATGGGTTGCGGCGTGGACGGCATTGCAACCGTCGTAGAACATTGGCTAGAGAACCTACGACTTATCACCAACATGATTCCTTCCATGTCCACTTGGGACTGGGAGCTCGACTCGGCAAGCTGCACGGCGTACATGTACATCTTCCTGTCCGAGATGAGGTCTAGTGATTCCAAGAACAGAGGATCGCTATACTTTGGTACAACCTGAAAGTGCTGAGAGATACTCTTTTTCAAAGACATACAAATTCTTCTCGCTGTGGGCATGCAAATGTCAACCAAAACACCATGTCTTCTTCTGGCTACTGATAAGGAGAGAATAAATACCAGGGGGACACTTAGAGCATCCACAGTGGAATCGGAGCTTCAACTATCAAATCACATGCATGTAGCTGCGATGGTTAGTTTTTCTATTTCTTCACAGTCGTGGCATCGGTGCCTAGATAAAACATGGACCCACAAAAGAAAATAAACACACTCTCTCTCATCGCTTGTAGCTGCACCATGGTGCTCTATTTGTCAAAGAAATATTATTCTAAGATTTAGCACCGGGTGCTTGTACATGCACCAATGCCTAGTTTTTTCCTTCAAGCACCGGTCTTTACAGTGGTAGCATCGATGCCTAATGAAGAATATTCCCTTCAAATTCTTTCAAGCACCGATGCATTGTGGCTGCTCTTAGAAGAAAGCTTGTAGTTCCCTTCTTTATGGAGATCATCATTTTTATGTGTTGGAGGTTGGAGCATATGAAAAACGAGGAATGAGTGGATATTTGATCAAGGTGATCCCACAGTGAAGACTTGCTTAGAACAATTCTTTAGACAGCTCAACCGTGTTACTCTTTGGTGAAGAGAAGATCGATCTATCAGTATCGAATTTCGGATTGTAGAAAAAATTAGTGCCTTGCTCTTGTACAGTAGGTTGTTCCTCTTTCTTCCTTTTTTCGTTTCATTTCCTCTGTAAATTTCTTTTATCTTTTATATATTTATAATATATAACTTGTAGGGGGGCGACCTCTCCAGTTCATTTTTTTATAAAAAAAAAACAGAGGATCGCTCTGCTTCCTCAGACAGCATCATGCCGACGGCACGCTCCCTCGTCTCAGCGTCCACCGGAGCGAACTGACGGTCATCAGGACGTCGTAGTCCGGTTGTAATAAACGGTTGTCATTCATCACTTTGCCAGGCAACAATGCATATGGATCCCGTCTCTATGTCGTGTAAACGCCCTCTGCTTGCGAACAAATATGTTTACTGTAGATACTGCACCTGATATTGAAACTCGTAGCTGACATAATAGCGTTTATTGTTTTATCGCTGCGGTGCAATAACGACTGAAGGTTTGGTCACTACCATACCATGTGCTGTCTGTCATGTCCATGTGCTTCTTTTATAATATGGGGCTGTTATTGTTGCCAGTCATATCTTGGGAGCATTTCTTCAGTGGAGCAGGAATAGACCAGAGCGTCGTGACTAAAGAAACCGAGATGTTAGGCAGAAAGGCAATGAGTCCTTTCGTAGCATTTCCTATGGAGTGAGACTTCATTTTTTTTTAAATGATAGACTGGATTCAACTAGACTGTATGTTAGGCAGAAAAACAACACTTGAGTAGCATCCACTAGACTGGATTCGACTCTCCAAGAAAGCAAATTAAAACAGGTCTTGAATAAAAAATTAAAAAATACTATATATATATCCCGCCGGCGAGACAATACCCATCTCCTTGTCGTCGTTGTCGGAAAAGTCGCCGAAGACCAATCTGCCCATTAATGAGAGCTCCTTTCCACTAAGCACTGCTTCAGCGACCAAGACGGGTCCCGTCCTTCTGTGTAAGGCAGAAGCTCGCCCTCCGCCCAAGGTCCGGGCAGATATCCATCTTTCAGGTTAGTGATCCATCTTTTGGCAATTAGTAGTGTCAATTAAGGTCTGTGTCTTAGGGCTTGTTTAGGCTAGGGTGGCTGATAGCTTCTACCGTTTTTTTTTTTTTTTGGAGAAGCGTTGCTGGCTTGTCCAAAATGATGATTTACGGAGAAGCCAAGAGGGCCTGTTTGGCGACCACTTTTGGCTCGCTGCCGTCGAAGTGCTGGCGACGCTCCAACCATCCCGCTCCAGCGCGGGAGGTGCCCAAGGGACGTCCTGAAGCTCCTACCTAGGGACGCAAGTTTTCACTTTTTTGGATTGGTGAATCGATCCAAAATTTTCTCAAATGAACTAAATCCTACCTCCACCCTATTCAATCAAGTAGAGCAAATGAACTAGACCATTGACCCACTACTACCCATTGGGTAGCCCACCTACATCCCTACTCCTACCCGTATCCGATTCCCCGTTTACGCAGCGAAGGTCGAGATCAAAGCCTGTATTCCCAAGCATGGCCTCCGTCACCGCGTCGTCGTTGATTTCTCCTCTCCTGTTGAGGGTGTTAGCATCTCCAGCAGCTGCTGTAAAACTGGTGCTTTATATCTAGTTTTACAGATCTTATAAATCTCATTTATAAAGATTCATGGTGTTTGACTGCACCAGATACTCTAAAATAGGTGTTTTATATTTGTCTTTCCTCTTGAGCAATTCATCGAGCACAATGGCCGCGAGGACGGATGGATCTCCAAATGCCATGGCTTTGATGATGGATGGGACTCGAGCGCGCGCGGTGGGGACGGTGGCATGGCGCGCACTCGTGGAGCGTGGGGTGACGACGCGGCATGCGCGCGCGGTGGGGTCGATGGCATGGCGTGCGCTCATGGAGCGTGGGGCGACGGCGCGGCGAGCGCTCACGGGGCAGGGCAACAGCCATGGCACGGAGCTATGGGGTGGAAGCAGGGCGGTGGTGCGGCACTGGCTGGTGGGGGGCATGGTCCCGACGAGTCCCCCACGCCTCCATCTCTCGCCCCTCCACCAGCGCCGGCGTCCCCCGAGAACGTCTTGGCGGCGACGACGACGACTTGGGGTGCGACGGCGTCTCGGTGGCGGCAGCATCTCCAACGCAGTTGGGGAGGGGCAGGATATGGCGATGACTGCTGGCCATGGAGGCGTGGGGCTCCGATGGGCGGGCAGTGACCGGCAAAGGTGCTTCGGCAAGCAGACGGCAGGCGGGTGAAGTCAGGCCACTTCCGTCTCGTGGCGGGAGAGTCGGGCGGGAAGGAAAAATCGGCTTCCGCCAACGCCGAATCGTTATAAAGCACTGGATAGAGCAGCTCGCTTCGGGCTTCAAATATACAGCAGGACATGGCCATTTTAAAGGATCTCTAAATATTTTTACAACACCAACCTATTTTAAAGTAGCTGCTGGAGGACTCTGGTGCTGTATAATCCAAATTTTTAAAGCACCAACCCATTTTAAAGCATATGCTAGATATGCTCTTAGGTGAGAGAGAATTGGGGCAAAGACACGATGGACAGGGGTGCCGTTTATAGTGAGTTGTAGACGACTGGGGATAGGACTCAGAGGGGCGGGATGTTACAGTTGTTATTAGAGCCGATTCTCGTGGTTTCACGAGCGTATAGGATCGCAGTTGCGCAAACATGATATGCATGAATGGTATGTACCTAGAGTTGTCACACAATATGACACATGCATTGGTACTAGGAACACGGACGTGGCCAAGAGGGGAAAGTTCCTGGACGTTGGTCTCCTAAGAAGATGAGGGTGTGACGTCTTGATCTAGGGCTTAATAGGATTGATAGAATACTCGTATCAATAAGTTACAACTTCTGTTTCGGAAGCTCGTCTCTTAAGAACTCGAAGGTTAATCATGATTGAGCTGGAGTGATACGTGACTGACCGGGAAGTTATTCTCAGATGTACACGAGTAAGGATAAAGTACGTAGTAAAAACTCGAGTTGGTATATAAAAAAAGTCTTAAGGTACAAAAGAGCTGTCATGTCATGTGTATGCGGACTCTGCCTCGGAGGGCGGGATGTTACAATCCGGTGGTGCCTAGGCAAACGGGTGATGCCCTGGGCATCAATGGATCCGCTCTGATCGATGCCTATGCATAAATATCTGATGGGTCTATGTTTAATTTCCTGACATATAATTACTTGTTCAGCACCAGCAACTCTACATGGTATAGAGCAATCCTAGATTCTGCATGTAGGTAATCCACTTCCTTGCGAATCATTTGAAACATTCCTTATGCAGATCCCCTCGAGAACCCACTGGATTTCGTGTCACCGCCGCCGCCGTCCTCCGTTGGAGTGGAGCTCTTCCAACGTGTGCATAAGGAATGGATGGCTTGGGGTTTGGCAGGCCTATGGCTAGAGGGATGAGGGCCAGAGTGGCAATAGCAGAGTGAGGAGGGGCGGAGTGGCAAAGCAACGTGGCGCGATGGGCCAGGCAACCAGGGTTGGTAGCCATGATGACGCTATGTGCAAACGAAAAAGAAAGGAGTTGGAGGAGAAAAGATCGAACTATTTTTATGTGCAATGAATGGCAGTGCGGGTAAATATGTGTCGTGTTCATTAGAAGTGGATGTGCATGGGGATTGGCGTTGGAGTGTTAGGACGATGTCCAAGAAAATTGTGTTCATGGGAATCGGCTTCAGAATCGTCCTGTTTGGCTGTCCTCGTCGAAAAATTTCAATGGAAGCCACCCAGAAGTGGTTCCAAACGAGGCCACAAATTTTATATGGAAAGCCACAGTGGGAAGACCCACTGATATGAGGAGAGTTACAACACGGGAAGATAACTAAGAAAATAATTCGCTAAACAATACTTTTTAGCTTACATCTCCAAGATGTCCCTAACAAAGTTCATAATTCATTCGGATCATATTTTAACAATATGGTACTCTAAGTTCAGACTTTTTGATGTTGTATCTTACTTCCCTTCACTATGTTGTACCTTTTAGCTTTCAATATGCTGACTTGTTCCGTTATGCATGTATGCAGTAATAACAAGGTCGAAATTTTGTTACCTGTAATGGAATAAGCATCCGGCCCCATGGTGGGAAAAATAGCTGTTTGCATTCCTGTGAGATCAAGTTCTGTATTTTTTTATTTATTGATTATTTAACACTCATGAACCTCACAACTAGTTCTGATCCTTGTAGGAATAATTGGATAGTAGAGTTATATATGATTACCAATGACTTCTGAAGACAGTGCACCCAAACACTTGGAGTCCATGCTACGTGACGAAAGTGTAGAGCCGAAAGCGGTACCTATATCACTTTTAGAATCCATAACTAACAATTTCTCATATGACCAGCAGATTGGAAGCGGTGGCTTTGCAGTTGTTTACAAGGTATAAGTTGTGAATTTCCCTCAGTCTCAGTCTTGATCACAATTGATCTAATGGCTCATGTTGTTAAGTTACTATACACCGACCAGTTGCATCCAAAAGCCTAAACTGATGGGAAAGGGTGTGTAATTCACTTATGGTTTAACACTCCTCCTCACGTGCAGCTCCCTCAGAACGCAAACGTGAAAATAGGAGCGGCGCAGTAAAATATGCGATCGCCAGGACTTGAACTCAAGACCTCTGGCTTGATACCATGTTAAGTTACTATGCACCGACCAGTTGCACCCAAAAGGCTAATATAAGCTGATGAGAAGGATGTACAATTCACTTATAGTTTAACACATGTTCACCGTGACAACTGATGGTTGTAACTTTTGTCCAGCGGAGGCTTCCTTCGCTGGGTTCATGTCAAAAAAAAAAAAATCAAGGTTGTAACTGCAGGGACTACTTCGCAATGGGACAGTCGCTGTGAAGAAGCTGTTCCATAGTACAGCTGATATAGATGAGAATAAATTCATGAAAGAGGCTGATTGTTTGACAAGGTTGAAGCACAATAATATAGTACGCTCATTGGGATACTGTGCGGATGCACAAGGGGAAATGTTGAATTTTGAGGGGAAGATGGTTATCATTGAAGAGCGACAAAGATTGCTCTGCTTTGAATATCTGCCAAAAGGGAGACTTGATAAGTATATCAGCGGTATATGCTCATTGCGCCTAATTTTTATGGGAGCTAAATTACCCTACATCAGTCACATGCCTGTTTGAGCTTCTAAAATTAGAGTAAATTTGTTGTGCCACACTTCAAAAATCTGGTTTTGGGTACAACACATCACATGTATCAATATTAGGTGAGACACATTTTACATTTATGGATATTAGGTACAGCACACTAAAGTAAGAAAAAAGGTATTTTTAACCTTTTTTATCTCTTTGCTGGAAATACATTACAACTTGAAACTGTACACAATGATACATTGTGGCATTTTATATCTATGTGTTTGTACATCGCAAAACAAAAAGATCTATGTGTTTGTTTGTCAAATTTTCATCTATTGTTTAAATAATTTTTCATTGGAAAATATAATACTTTTTTTGTAAACCAAACTATGTGAACAGTTGAAAAGATCCTAAAAAAGAGCATGATAGAATATGCAACAATGTATCTTCGTTCAAAGTTTCAACTAGTAATGTATTTCATGTAAGGAAATAAAAAAGTTTAAATAAACTTCTACTTTAATTAGTGTGTTGTAACTAAATATCCACAAATTTTTAGTGTGCCTCGGCGAACTTGCAGTATGCTATGGTTGAAACCATATTTTTGAAGTGTTCACAACAAATACAATTATGGGACTAATTTCATTCCTATTTCATCCTTTTGTACCTGCATGAAAATGGAATAGCTTAGAACAATATGTATGGACTTCTAGTACCCCTCTCAATGAATATCTCTTCTTGATGCTTTGCAGATGCATCCCGAGGACTCAAATGGAGGACACGTTACCAAATAATTAAAGGAATTTGCGAGGGTTTACATTATCTTCACCAGCAGAGAATTGTTCACTTGGATCTCAACCCTGCAAATATATTGCTGGACCGCAACATGGTGCCTAAAATTGGTGATTTTGGTATCTCAAAGTGCTTTGATGAAAAACAATCCCGGCACTTAACTCCAAATCAGTGTGGATCATGGTATGCTAATAAAGCCTCTAGAATGTCAACATCCTCTTTTTTGTTGAGATCAAATTATGTTTTAATCATTTTGCTCTAAAGTTTCTCAGAATGCAATGTTTTCCATGCAGGGGATATATCGCACCAGAATCCTTTGGTGGAGTAATTACACTCAAATCAGACATATATAGTCTTGGTATTGTAATTCTGGAGATACTGACAGGACACAGAGGTTGTCCAGTAATTGACAATGTAAGAACGCTCATTACGCCATATGTTAAACTGTTAAAAATCTATGCACTACCTTTTTATTTTCAAACTTAAGGTATGCCATTCTTAAATTATGCCATTGAAAATTTTCAAACTTTAATATAACTCTTATTAAACATTCCATGTCATTTGATGTTTGAATGTAGGAATAATAACATAAGTCACCACATATGCCAATTAGAGATTGAGATTTTCACCCAGAAGTCATTTTGTTATAAATAACCACTTACTATGTTTAGTTGCAAAGTAACCCCCAATTTGCACATGTTGCATGGATTCAAGCCGTTTGCATTTGTTTGGAGTAGGTCATGATGTCTTTATCAAACTCAAAATTTTTTATGGAGTATAATATTCATACTTTTTAGAGATTTTTAAAAACAAAATCCAAAAAAAGTTCAAACAGTGTCCCTTAAAAATTTGTATTCGATGCATTTTAATGAAAATAAGATGAATAAGTCTCATTAAACAATGTTAACTATTTTTAATTTTTTATTGGCAAAAACACATAAAATTGGTTTATTATGTGCACTATGATGTGATTTTTACAACAAAATATAGTACGCGGGTCTCATGAAAATGAGTGAAAGATAGCTCCATGTAATAATTCTATATATAATTAGCGTGCTCTCATTTTGATGTTAAAATGCTTTTAAAAACTCAAGTACTTTTTTCTGTGCTCGTGATTGTCATGCTTAGGTACTTGAAACATGGAGTATTAGGCTCGAAACTTCAATGGGAGACACACGGTTGGCACCTATACGTGTATGTACTATGTTAGGGATAAAGTGCACAGACTTTGACCCAACGAAGAGACCGAATACAGGCCGTATAATTGAGATGCTTAATCAAATGGAACATACATATGGTATTACTGTCGCTGACATCTGTACTACATCTCACTACGATAAAAATATCTTCTAGACACAGTTATATTACTACGTTTTTATAAACGTCTCTACATTAATAGCTAGAGACACTTTTCAATACGATTTTAAGAACATATCAATATGATATGATTTTAGATACGCTTTAATGTCAAGAATATAATAAACATGTTTTTTTGATACTCTTTCTGAAACATCATAAAGTGTTATGATTTTAGACACGCTTTAAACCGTTGGTAGCCATAGAAAAGACACATTTTGACATGTTTCTAAAGACATCAGAAATTTAGATACGCTTTAATCGTATCTAGCCATATCAAACATGCTTCTTAAGATGTTATTGAAAACATATAAAACATGAGATAATATTAGGCATGTTTTGATCGTATTAATTCTCTCAAGAGACATTTTTGACACGCTATATAAAATCCTAGGAATACCAAAACACTAAGAAAATATGGGTATAAAGGAATGAATATCTCAATCTAATCAAGTTTCCTTCAAAGGTGAGCTGGTTAGATGAGCATGTAAAAACCAAGGAGGTCTCAGGTTCGACTCTTGCTAACTACGTAAAAAAAATTAATCACTTAGAAGAGGTTCTAAAACAATAATATGTTAGTAACAAAAGGAATGAATATCTCAATCTAATCAAGTTTCCTTCAAAGGTGAGCTGGTTAGATGAGCATGTAAAAACCAAGGAGGTCTCAGGTTCGACTCTTGCTAACTACGTAAAAAAAAATTAATCACTTAGAAGAGGTTCTAAAACAATAATATGTTAGTAACAACACAAAACATATCAATAAATTATATCTAAACTTTTTAACACGTCACAAAACGTGTCTACTCTAATACCTATGTCATATAAACATATTTTATGAAAACGTATCTACAAGCATATATATTATTTATAGCATCTCAAACAACACATCTTGTTTGTTGGTAGACACATTTTTAAAAAGCATATCAACCAAGCTCTGACACAGTACATGCAGAGACGCCTCGGATACGAATTATAAAAACATATCTATATTTTGATAAAGACGGTATAAGCATATCTAAACCTAAAATAAAGCGTATCTATAGGGGGTGTTTTCTAGTAGTGTCTGAAACACAGGTAGGATTACTCTCATTGGCTCATTGCACAAACTAGCATGCTTCCACAGTCTTATGCATAGAGCGAGCCATTGTTCAGTATTTGTCCCTCGTCTGATTGGTTTCTTTTCTCTTAACCAAAATGACTTGATTGGTTTCAATGCGATGTCGTGCCTTCATGCTGCTCTCTACTGTAGGCAAGCAGCTCAGTCTCCAAGTTAGTAGATGGAGTGCAATTTATTTCTGATGAAGAACCATCTCCGCTGCATCAGCGAATAACCAGCAGTGTACCAAAGGGATTGGAAGAAACGAGCACCGAGGTGAGTTGCTCCATTCAAACATTCGCTAAGCTAACTAGTTCTCCAGGTAAACAAAATGATCATGCGTCGATCATGTAGATAGGAATGTTAGGTAACTAAGCAGGTCCGTTGCTTACGTGCAAATTAACAATAATCGTCAAGTAGAGAAAATATTTGTCAGTATTTTAATTAGATATTAAAAGTAACTAATATTTTACTACAAAGTTCCTACTCATTCCATGAGAGGTGTGTTTGTGTGTAATTAAGAGGTCATCAGGTGGAGCAAGGACCGCAAAGAAGCATGCAGAACAGGAGGAGGCCAAGCCGGGCTCTGGCGCGGAAGCAGAATCAGGCGGCGGCGATGTGGGCGGGAATCTGGTGTCCACGGCGGATGACCCGCTGGGCGCGTCAGCGGAGTTGGAGGCCAGGCTGGAGGACAGCAGCCTCGTCGCCGACACAGGGTTCAATACGTTCATGCCAATTGCAGAAAAGTTCAGTAATAACAAGATTGATATCGACATGATGGCACGGAAGATCCATAGGTACCCTGCAAGGATTCGAGCTCTCTGTCTCGATGAGAGGTATTCCACTCCAATGGTGGTGTCCATCGGACCGTACCACCATGGCCGCGAACACCTTCAGAAGGCAGAGAAGGTGAAGTATGTGGCTGCCACCAACTGCAGCAGGAACTCAGGCCACTCAGTCCAGGAGATGTATACTGAGGTCGTTCAACTAGCGCGTCGTGCTCGCGGCCTCTATGAAAATGATCTGGTGGCAGGTATCAGCGATGATGACTTTCTACCTATGATGTTCTTTGACGCTTGCTTCTTGGTGCAGTACATGCTCATTATGAGTGACACAGATGACTCTGTCGAGATCGATGATGCTTCACTTTGTAGTTTCTTTGACTCCAACGACCAGGAAATCTGTCATGACATAATGCTTCTTGAGAATCAGCTCCCATGGCCAGTGGTTCAGGCTGTCATGAAGTTCGTAAAGGTACCCTTGGACCGATTCATCAATTCTTTCAAAGGCTATCTGCAAGATCACAAGGACAAACTGGTTGGAAAGACTTCTTCTGTTGGGAACTACGACCCACCCCATCTCCTTGGCCTCCTCCGGTTCTACATTGTTGGAGAAAACAGAACCCAACCAGATACCAAATTTGAAATCAGCTCAGTATCTTTCTCAATTAGTGCTGTCGAGCTTGCTGAAATCGGCGTCACGCTCAAACCCAGCGAAACAACTGAGATCAGTCACATGGGCTTTAAGACGACAGGAGCCCTTTTTGCTGAGCTCTCGTTGGCGCCACTGTCCCTTGACAGTGAACGTGCAAGCTGGCTCATCAACATGGCGGCTCACGAGCTATGCACGACATCAAACTTTAGAGCTGCTGAAGATGAAGAATCGGCTGTGTGCTCATACCTCCTCCTCCTAGCCATGCTGGTTGATCGAGAGGAGGACGTGCAGGAGCTGCGGACAAAGCGTCTCCTCCAAGGCGGAGGAGGGCTAAATGACCGCGAGGCACTTGCCTTCTTCAGGAGCGTTCAGAGCCTGCGCCTCGGATCCTGCTATGTCCGTATCATGAACGATATTGAGACGTACAGATATAAGAGGCAGACGCGCACCATTGTGCATGCATTTTTTCACAGGAACATGAAAATCATCGCAGTGGTCCTCCTCGCCATTGTTGCAAATGCCAGTATCCTAATAGTGACACTCATATCGTTCCGGAATTCCTGATCTACGATGTTGTAAGACTCTTAGTTTCCGTGATAGAATCAAAATCCATTTTTATCTCAAATACCATTTGCAGATATATGTTGGCTCCTTCCTAATCATGTGACTATGTAGTGTTACGTTACAATATTGTCCATTTGTTTGTTGTCCACAGAATCTGCTGCACATAGATGAGTTAATGGAGTAAGTGAGTTCATTGCTTCGTTGGAGGCTGTAATAAATGAGTTCATTGCTTCGTTGGAGGCTGATTAGGCTGAATCTTTGTCAGCACTAGCTTTTACGAAAATGAGTTCGTAGCTAGCATTGCTGAGCTACGAACGAACATATGTAATGTCTACCTGCTGACTAAGAATCAGCCTAGTCACGCTTCCGATGTGGCCTGGGTCCACTGACTTTCCTTCTAAACATATGATCAGGGCAAATACAATGGTGTTGTATTATTGGTCGTCTCATGATATATAATCTTAAGACGAGTTATAAGACAACTTATACAATGAATGATCTTATTAATTATCTCTTAGTAATTATATGACTCTTTAATTTATGAATATAAAAAAAATATTTATAGATTAAAAAACTACTAGAACTCGTACAATGGTATGAGAATCATCTCATACTGTTAAATTTTAGCTCACCATTTGGTTGTCACGTGAAACAACTACCTCTTTCTCTTACCATCCTCCTTCTCTTTCACATCATCAAAAATCCTATATGATAATATATGAGACTGCAAGACTGTCTACGTGTAGCATTATACCTACCCTTAACAAGCCATGTAAGATTGACACTCGGCCTCGATGAAACCATTTGGAGAAGACCTAACACAATGTCGCCTCGTGAGACAGGTTCTGACTACTTGTAATTCATGGACGCCGCCATCCCAACTGCAGCGGCATGGAAGCTGGCGAGTCGCATGAGAGGTGCGATGACCACTCTTGGAGAAGGCGAGACGTACGGCCTGGACGCAACTGCTCGGAGACAACATGACACATGGAAAATTTACAAGTTTGTTGTTCATTTTAGACCACTGCCTATCTCGCTTCTCGTCTTCTCCCTCTTGGGCGTGATGAGAGGTTGGCCTCAGCTTGTCGATCAAAGGGCTTGACGGGAGACAGGTGCTATGCTGTGTGCCCACGGCATACGGCAAAGCGTAAAATACCCACGAAAGGCTTTGTCGTGGGTTGCACATGGCGTAACCCGCACGGTAAATATGCCGTCGGCAAAGCCTCCCCTTTTTGTTGTGTGCCCTGGTCGTGGCACACGGCAAACCTCCCCTCTTTGCCATGTGCCCTGGTCGTGGCACATGACAAAGAATGCCAGATTGCCCCCTTTTGTCATGTGCCATGACTAAGGCACACGACAAAGCCATAATAATCTGCCTGTAAATTATTTAAATTAGCTATCTCCGGCCCCAAAAACACACCAATTTGCATATAAATCACAAATATCATCACATGCATTATTTGAATATCATCACAATCATTAAAATGTCATATTCGAACATGGACAACACAAATATTCCACAATAATCATCATAGGAGGTTCACAAACACATTTAGTAGGTCACAAACATAACCATCATCCATAATTCATCCCAGGCAGTTTAAAAACACAAGAAAGTCAGATGTTACAATAGAAAGTTTACTAACACTAGAATTATCGTCGGGGCCAAGAGCATTGCCCACCAGCTAGCGACAAGTCCTGATCTTGATTCCTGAGAAACCATGTGGATATGTGCCATGGTTTGTAATATATGTGATGAGTAATTGACTTGAGCGGATTTGGTATTTGAGTTGAAATGCGAGAATCCAGGGATTACATGTGTGTGTGCATGATTATGGTTTCGACTAACCGGAGTTGGTGAAGGTATTGGTGATGTTGTAGGAGTTGGAAAATGTGTTTGCTTGTCTCATGATGTGTAGGTCACTAGAGTCGATTTGACGGTCAACGGTGAGAGGATCGGGCACAAGTAGGGGACTTGGAGGTGGATGATCGGGATGCCGGGTGAAGTCAAGGGTGATCCACACCGTACATGTGGAGAGGCAAGAAGCATGGACGGTTTCGTGGTTGAGCCTCAAAACCATGGTTGTGATAAAGACGGCGTGTTGACCAAGTCAAAGCGAACGGGATGCCGGTGCAAGTAACAAGGGGGCCCGATGGACAGGGACTGGGAGAGCCTTGCCGGTGGTCAGGATCACAGGACAAGGTGACACGCATCAACATCGAGAAGTCGTGCTTTGAGAAGGGTGCAAAGCGGTTTCTCGGTTTGGGCCTCAAAATGGATGGCGGTGGTTGGTGGTGCACGTGGCACCATCACGGAGCTTGCTTCGAGAAGAAGGAGAGGTAAGGCTAGTAGAAGAGGTGCCTCTCTTCCCATTAGCCTTGTGTTAGGACTTCATTCAAAAACCTTGTATCTATGGATCTTGTAAGGATGTTTCCATGACATGAGATTTATTTTCGCGCTCAAGATTTTTCTCTCTCCCTAAATCCCGAATTTCTCTTTTCCCCTATTTTTGGAGCTATTTTTGTGGGAATTTTTTTATCTCCTTTTTGGATGAGTTTTTGGAGCGGATTCCTTGAGGAACTTGTTGCTGTGATGAGCTAGAACAATCCTTCATAGGTCCTTGACCGAATCCATAGCTCTAGCACCTTCAATTTAAAGGATTTCTCAAGTTTCCCCTTTTTGGTGTTCTTGGCACAAGATCTGAAATTCGTGATGATTTCTTGAGCCAATTGAGTTGATCTTCTAGGATAAGGGTTCTGATGTGTTGAGGATTCGCTGGTCCAAAAATCGCATCATTTGGAGTTCATTTGATTAGGTTTTGGAGAAGATATGCCAAAATCCCGAAAGTTTTTGTTGTTCTATTGGCACTGCTATCGATGCTCAAGACCGGCAGTAAATATATAAGGGTACATCGAGACTAAGAACTACGATGGTTACACAAGACGCCGAATTATATAGGTTCGGGCCCTCTCAATGAGAATAAAAACCCTACGTCCTGTGTTCTGTATTGTATTGATTGTCACGAGATGTTGTCTCCCCCCTGATGGAGGGTACCCTGCCGCCTTATATATCCGATCGGCAAGGGGGTTCAGGTAGCGTCCTAGTCGTACTCTACAAGGATTCTATATGGCAAGTCTAATCTTTCTTGTCTTGCACTCCAAGCCGAGTCGGTCGGCTTCCTTGTTGATGAAGTACCCAGTCGGCCACCGACTTAGCCTTGTATAAGGATACCCGTAAAGCAAGTATCCCACAGCAGCCCCCTAGTGCTTTCTGATTTTGAGCTTTAATTCTCCGAATGATCTAAAGATCATAAATTAGGAAGACCTCATTATCGAAGTTTCTGATAGATCTGGTGCGCCGGTCAGGTGCACCTGATCAGGTGTAGCCCCTGACTCTTGTAAAATTTGGAGACTAACAAATAATGTAAGAGTCTAATTGTATTAGCTCTTATTAATTTGTTTATAGATATTCAAACCATCAAGTTTGAATCTTTCAGACCTTTGGTCATCAAACCCTTGGGTCCTATTGCTAAGTGACCACTTTACCGACTGATCATCAAACCGGCCGAGTGGCACATATTATTTCCGAGTGATGGGTCGGTCGGAATTTTATGACTCTAGTCATATTTAGTATTAAGCTAAATGACTTTAGTCATAATATAGCTTTTCCCTAATTCCAATCACCCGTTTAAGTCCAAATTTGGTAATTCTGGTTATTTGACTTTAGTCAGTACCATAACCTTTGAACTTGTAACCATATGACCATCAAGTCCTTTGCCACATGATCATCAAATCACATAGATATGGTGAAATAATTGTTGGGTACTTCTCATCAAAGAAGCCCCCGAGTCTCATTTTTCTAGGTTTGTAACCCTAATGGGCTTAAGCCCTTAATTAACCTTTAAGTTAATATTAGGGTCGCACTACAGTACGGCCCACCCCGGCCCATGGGACCCATAGGTCAAAAAAGGCAAGGGTATAAAAGGCTGCACCAGGTTGACCCTCAGTCCATGCTACATTTGCACGCGAACTCTTCGTCTTCCTTGTGCCTTCTCTGCTCTCGCGACTCCTCTGTTTTTCTGGCTAGGGTTAGCTTTCTCGCTTCCGGCCGCCACAGATCCCGCCGCGTTTAGCCCCCGAGCTTTGGCGAAGTTTCTCAAACTCCTCTACCGCGTCCAATCCTGTTCGCGATGGGTCGCAAGAGGACTTCCATTTCAATCCCAGCTTCTTCCGCCGCCGCCGCCGCATCGTCCTCGTCGGAGGTCGACATCCCAGAGCAACTTCAGGAGTTCTCGAAGAGCAGCCTTTCATAGGCTGACATGAACAAGATGGTGGTGGTTGGCGTCCTTCCAGAGCAGGCTCGGATCGACTGGAAGGTACCTCGCGAATCCTGCCCCATCCCCATTCACCAGCAGATCGTAGTGTTTCGCTTATTCTTTGAGCATGGCTTTGGAGTTCCCTGCTGCAGTTTTTTGCACAGGCTCCTTTTTTTCTATGGGATTGAACTTGTCAACCTCAATCCCAACTCCATTCTTCATATTGCCATCTTCGTACATTGGTGCGAAGCTTTTCTTGGCACTCTTCCCTATTTCAATCTCTTCCGCCATCTGTTTGTCCTCCGACCGCTGCCAACCAAGGGTAACCAAGTGGCCATAGGTGGAGTTGGCGTCCAGTTACGCAAGAAGGAGGCCTACATCAATGTTCCATTAAAGACCGGAAACAAGAATTGGAAGGATGAGTGGTTCTATTGTGACAACCCTCCCCCTGTTCTTGCCGACTTCACTGGTGCAAAGGCTATTCCCCAAGCGCATTGGACAGAGAGGCCCGATTTGACTGATCCTCAAGTGGTTGCTCTGCTTAAGAAAATTGCCGGTCTGAAGGATGAAGGCGTCGATGGCATCACAGTTGCCAAAAGTTTTATCATCCGATGAGTTCAGCACCTGAAGCTTCAATGTCACCCGGCATGGGACTATGTTGATGAGGATGAGACCAGGGAGGTGCCGGACCCACCGAATGGTGAACTCCGCCGAAGACGCTTGTTGAAGATGTTTGAAGGGGATATCCTTCAGGACCATTCTTTGGTCAAAAAGGCGTATAACAAGGGCACAATGTGAGCCCGAGTAAGCCTCAGTCTGCCTTTAGCTATCCCTTGTTATCCTATCTTGATGTTGTACTCAATGTTTTGATCTTCATGCAGGTGCTGGATACTTATGTATCTCATCCCCCGCTCCCTCAGACCGATACTGAGGGAACTGATTATGTCAAAAGGACACCGCTGATCGGCGTTGGGGGTTCAAGTTCCTCCGCAGGTGCTTGGCCAGTCAGCGTCACTCCCGTCGTTACTCTAGCCTCCCCTGACAAGCTCCAGAAGCGGACTATCGGGCACCGACGCCAATATGTGGGGGACCAGGACGACGATGAAGAAATAACTACCGCAGATGCTGGTCAACCTGCTCCTGCAACCTCCAACCGACCTTCAGACCGACCGGAGCCCCCGAGCCCAACTCAGAGGTCAACAGAAGAGGTGGTGCAGACTGGCAAGACTGACCAGCCCTCTCAAAAGAGGAAGGAGACTGATTTTCAGTCGACTTCTTCAAAGAAGAGGCTATGCCGGATCAAGCTCAAGAAGGCTCCCAGGTTTAATCTTTAAACCCTATACTCCTTATCTCTTATTGCTGATCTTAACATTTCCTGATCTCTTCCTTCTATGTTTTTTTCTTGGCAGTCGGACAAGTGATTCTCAGAGTGCTCAGGGATCTGAGGATACTCAGTCTGAGCTCCCCTCTTGTTCGACTGGTGTGGCCCATTCGGTTGGCAAGTCTTCAAACACGCTGACCGAAGTGAATAAACCATTTGAAAAGATGGTTCCTGCCTCCACTCCCGAGCCTCTGCCTCAGACCACTCCAACTAATGTCTCTTTGCCTCTTGACAAAGGTAAAAGGACTCTTCCTGCAGATATGCTTGGTCGGCCTGAGGTGGAGGATGTGGAGATTTTGCACCAACACCGGGAGTCCAGCAAGGTAACTCAGTATTATACTTTTACCTTGCTTCACTCTCATCTTTTAGCTCATTTATCTTCTGTATATCAGAAAGTGTATGCTCTTGTGGAGCAAAAGCAGGCTAGAGTGGAATATCTTAAAGCCGAAACTTTTGGTATGTCCTTGGTTGCCTAATCTTCTTGTCTTTATGTTTTAGACTAACTTCTTATTCATTGTCTTGCTAGTCACCGGTCAGCAACTCTCCAAGGCCCTAGAGGAAAACAAGAAGCTATTGGCCGACCGGCAAGAGATAAACAAGGTCTTAGACCATGTTCGTGCAGATCTGGCTGGTAAGTTTTCCTACCATCCATATTTAGGCAATCTGCTGACCACTCTAACACTAAAGGTTTTACTTTTAGCTCGCGATCAAAAAATCACCGATCTGGAGAAGTTGACTTCCAACCAGCAGAGGTTTGTTGACGCCTTAAAGGTTGAGAAAGAAAGCCTCTCCGAATTGGTTGAAGACTAGAAGACTGAGATCACTCGGCTGCAGGAGGAACTGAAGGGGACTGAAGCGAAGATAGAGGAGGCTAAGACTGTCTCCAATTCCTTCAAATGTAAACTTGCCAGTAAGCCTTCGACTTCTTCCTTCTGATTGATTCTTCTGTTGATCATACTGACCAATAATTATTATTTGCAGCTCTATCTTACGCCGCTTGGAAAGCAATGAACTATGTTCATGCTAACCGAGTGGAGCAGACCGGTCACTCTCTGGACTACTTGTTGGAGCATGCATCGGAAGCCATTGCTTATAACACTCGGCGAGTGGCGACCGAAGCCGGGAGTCAAGTGCTGGTGATTTGCCAATCCTGGTCTCCTGCTCTGCCATTGGACAAGATCAAAGAGGGCTTTAACCCCGACCTAACCGACGACCAATGTCAGCTGCTCCTGGATTCCATGCTAGAGACTTCCCAGACCTTGATCAAAAATATAGAAATCAATCCAACCGTGCCGACTCCCCCAGCAACTCCAGAGGTCGAACTTCGGGCTGACTCTTCCTCTCCTTCAAAGGAGATATAATCCTGTAATAGTGTGAAACACTAGTAGTGTTTTGGTAATGATACTTGTGTATAAACTAATCTTATGCTTTTATATCTTTAAAGGTTTGATAAAGATATCATTGACATGTTTCTATCAAGAGAAACAAAGATTGCATCGGTCTGCCATAACATATTAGGTTGTAACCCGTAACCGCGTAACAAATAGAATCGACCAATCGACACATGACCTCTCACACTTTTGGCTCTGGATTTAGTGTAGTGGTAGTGTGATGTGCAGCACAAAGTATTTAACCATGATGTATAAGCGTAAGACCAAAATAATAAAGACCAAAACTCAAGATCTCATGATAATAAGTCGGTCAAAAAATAGGCCAAAACCAAAATATGGTTAGACCAAGATGGGATATTATTGCTAGCCCCCTGGCTCGATTGTTTAATAGTATAAATTAAGGAATCGAGACAAATATAGAATGATAATCATCAAAAAACCTTTCATGAAAAAAGACCGAAGTTTCATTGATAAATAATGTATAAATACACAAAATAATAGCTAAGTATAGAAATGATGTAGTTGATTTATGTTCCAGGAGTTTGGAATATCATCGCCGTCTTCATACATCAGTCGGTAAGCCCCCGGGCGAGTGACTTCCTTCACTACGTACGGTCCTTCCCACTTCAGAGACAGCTTATGCTGATTCTTTGTCGATTGCACTCGGCAAAGCACTAGGTCTCCAACTTGAAAGTGGCGACTGCGGATGTTCTTATCAAAATAACGACGCAAGCCTTGTTGGTAGAGTGCCGACCGAAACAGAGCGCGATCACGCAACTCCTCTGCCACAATCAAATCAATCTCTCGGTTCTCCTCAGAAAGCTTTTCATTGTACGCTTGAACTCGTGCCGAGACAAGACTGACCTCAGTCGGCAACATAGCTTCTGAGCCATAGACCAATGAAAAAGGTGACTGTCCAGTAGCCCGACTGGTGTTTGTTCGAAGCCCCCAAAGGACTAAAGGCAACTCTTTGACCCCCCGACCGGCATAAGGTTTGAGTCTATCAAATATCCGCGGCTTTAATCCTTGAAGAATCATACCATTGGCCCGTTCAACCTGCCTATTGCTTTTCGGATGAGCCACTGATGCAAAGTGGATCTTTATTCCCATCTCATCGGTAAAGTCCCGAAACTCCACTGAAGTGAATTAAGTGCCATTATCGGTAATGATATCATGAGGAACTCCAAACCGAGTGAATATATCTTTGACAAACTCGATCGCCTTCTTGGATGTAATCTTGCCGACCGGCTTCGCTTCAATCCACTTGGTGAATTTGTCGATAGTAACAAACAAATGAGTAAACCCACCTGGCGCTTTCTTGAAAGGACCGACAATATCAAGCCCCCAAACAGCAAAAGGCCAAGTCAATGGTGTCATGTGAATTTGCTGTGAAGGCACATGTGTTTGTTGAGCGAAGAATTGACAACCCTAACACTTTCGAACAACTTGGTGTGCATCTTCGACCGCCGTGGGCCAATAAAACCCTTGTCAGAAAGCTTTGCCGACAAAAGTCCTGGAAGCTGCATGATTGCCACATATTCCCGAATGAATCTCTTCTACCAACTTCTGGCCTTCAGGAATCGAGATGCATCGCATCAAAATGTTGGAACCACCCCTTTTGTAAAGTTGGTCCCCCACCAACAAGTATCCTCGAGATCGGATCTTCAACCTTTGTTGCTCATCAGGATCCGAGGGCAGCGTTCCCTTATCCAAATACTGGATGAGTGGGTCGCGCCAGTCGGTCTTGGAGACGTCATCGCCAACAAGATCAGCAACAATACTCATCAACATGTCCGACCGGGGAGAAATTGTTAGGGAATCCAGAATATGTAGGAAAACACCCGGCGGTACTGTAGACCGAGATGATCCTATCTTGGCTAACTCATCAGCCGCCTGGTTATTATCTCGGAGAACATGTGTGAACTTCAATCCATCAAACTTGTCTTCGAGTTTTCGCACTTCTTGGAAATAAGCACTCATGTTATCATCTACACAATTCCAATCCTTGGTGACCTGATTAATGACCAAGGCCAAATCACCAAATATGTCGATGCACTTAATGCCGAGTGACACAGCAATGCGCAGACCGTGTAGGAGAGCTTCATATTCCGCAGCATTATTAGACGCACGAAACATGATTTGAAGGACGTATCAAAGCCTTTCTCCAGTAGGAGAGATAAATACAACTCCCGCACCTGCCCCTTGTAATTGAAAGGAACCATCAAAGTTAAGACGACAGGAGCCCTTTTTGCTGAGCTCTCCTTGACCCCACTGTCCCTGGACAATGAACGTGCAAGCTGGCTCATCAACATGGCGGCTCACGAGCTATGCACGACATCGAACACTACGGGAAACTTAAGATTTGTCGTGTGTCAAGGGCACACGGCAAAGCATGAAATACCCACAACAAAATCTTTGCCATGGGTTACACATGGTATTTCTCACACGGCAAAAAATTTGTTGGCAAAGCCGGATCTACCGTGTGCCTTATTTTGGGCACACGGCAAAGACTTTGCCGAGTGTCAAAAAACACTCGGCAAAGACTTGCACTCGGCAAAATCTAAACCATGGAAAAACCAAGAAACGATTGTTATGCAAACAAGCGATAGTTACGCAAACAAAATGGCCAACTTCAAAGTCTCATACCAAAAGAACACAAACTTGAAATGACTCACCAAATTACATGTTGCAATCTACAGGTTTATCATATAAGTGTAGCAGATTTGGCTTTGGTAGGTATGATCAATATAAGAGAGCAAAATTTGCAAGGGTTAGAGACCACATGTAATCCAAAAATTATTAAGTTCACTAGCTATATTGGAGTTTTCTTCTTAGAGAGCAAAGCATATTGTCATGAAGAACAATTCAACCATATGGGGTCTTTATCAAAACATCTGTCAACAAATACCACCACTAAAGAAAATAGAGTTCATAGAATTGGTGCTTAGTTGAAAATTAAGCGGTGGATAATTATGTGCAATGAATCATGCAAGTTCCAATAACAATAGCAACTTTCATCATATCTCTAGCAAAGATCCTCATCATAGTTATGCATTTATTCATCGTGAAAGCATTATAAGACAACGGTGGCAACACATGCAAGCGCCCCTAGATAAATTAATGACATTTGGTCACCCTAAGGTAGCTATTAGGGATATATCATTGTCCATTCTATGTTCTAAGTGACAAATTACAAATAACCTTTCGCATGAACAAAACGAAAAGGATATCACAAAAAGAAAAAGAGAGAAAATTCTCAAGTTAAAAGCAGACAGCAAGTACAGGTTTGAGAAGAAAATAAGATTAGGAGAAGTGAAGAATCAAAGGGATGTTACCGCATTTTAATCGATTGAAGCTCAGCTTGTGCCTCCCCCATGCTTAAAATCTTTCTGGATTGCACGAGAGAAGGGCGATAGCAGGGGCAGCAAGGGTGCGCCGATCGGCACGAGGATGCGTCGATCGGCGCAGACGGCTGTGCCTCTTGTCACCTCCATCTCCAGCCTTGATGCGATGTCCCAATGCTCCCTCTTGTATATGTGGCTATTGTCATCTCGTTTCCTTCAACTGTCCTCGTTCAAGAGTACTTCTTTCATTCCTGCAATACATTGAAATGCACATACTACCCCCGACATGATGGTCGGGGATAGAACAATATCTATCGTCTAGCAACAACCTCAAAAGTTCAACTTGTGGCATGTTAATTCTAGCAGCAAAAAGAAAACAAAATCCTAATGGGTGTACGTGTGTGCACAAGTGTGGATGCATGGAGTTAATATCACAATGTTAGCAAAGAAACAAGACTATAATCAATGTTGTTCCACAATTTCATCTAAACACCACGGTCACATAAAATTGCTAAATGAATGTGTCATGTACACAAATCTGGGATTAAAATGCTTTTATCATTTAGTCTTGAAGCAAAGCAAACTAGCATGTTAGCAACGAAGGTTAGCGGCGTGGAAGCTAAACAAGGACAATGTTTACACCTAGCTCTAAGCACCATGCTTACAACTAGATTGCTAGCAATCTAAACGAAATTCATTAACAACCAAAGTCTAAACACCATGTTTATGTGACTTAGCTATTGCAAAACCCCGTTGGACTAGAGAGATAGCGCAATGAAAAAGATTAGCAACTAACCAATGCAAATGATGCAAAACAGAGCAAGGCAAATGAACTATTCAATGTTGTTCAACAAATAAGCATAAACACCACGTTTACACCAAAATTTGCTAAGGATATTGTGCGCAAGCCAATTAAGTGCTCATTATCAAGTTCAAACCAAGCTATTATGAGTGGGAAGGTGAATATGAACATGTAAAGTTAGAGGTTTGGGCGAATCAAAACAAAAACATGTTAGGCGGCAGTGATGGAATGCTTGGAAAAGCATTTGGGTGTTGTGCCGATTGGCAATGGATGTGTGCCAATCGGCGCATTTGGAAGTGGCTATAGAATTTGATGTAAAATGATGGGTGGGAGGCTTAGGTGGGCTGAAGTTAGATGGTTAAATGCATGCAGGCGAAAACATCATGCAAACATAAAAACAAAAACAAAGCAAGTGCTCATAAATATGCATGCAGTGGATGATTTTCGCAACCGAAACACAAAATAATGGTTACGGAGGTCTAAAAATAAAAAGTTAATCTAGAACTAATTTGCCACAAGTGAGTCAATTGAGTTGGGTTATTCTCATGATGCAAAAATTCTAGGTTGCCCTCCTAGTAGCACTAGTCAATCCAAACAAAACAAGAAGAAACACAAAAATACGGGTTGCCTCCCAAAAAGCGCTTCAATTAGAGTCATGTAGCTAGACTTCTTACATACCTTGTTGTTGCGAAGCCATGGTTCTTGGTGTAAGATCCAAAGATTTCCATGTAGCTTGTACTTATACAATCTTCATCGTGCTTCGCTCATTGCCCGTCTTCATTGTGTTGCATAATGCTCAATGTGTGTATGTGATATAATGCTCTGGAGTCTTCAATCTTATTCAACTTCTAATCATTTGCTTGTAGGAGAATTGCTTGAGCTATCCTTGTTGTCATCTTCATCTCCAATTTTATTATTGATAATCTGTAGATCCTCTTCTCTCTGAATTTCGCCTTACCAACAGGATAGAACAGGGCCAAAGACCTATACCATCTTGTAGGTTGCAAAATTATCTTTCCAACGAGTGCTCATACACTTCAAACGGGCACGATATGTAGGATTTATGATATTTTGCTCCAGGGCTACGTGCTGTTGACAGATTGCACAGCCTCCAATGATATGCTCATAAATCCTTGTAGAAAAATCCAAATCTAGCACTGTTTATTGCGTTAGAAAGAAGACTTGAAGCTCTATTCAGATATAAAATTTTTATCCAATGGTCAGCACAGGAAGTATACAGAATTACCAATGATTTCAGCTTCTAGCTTGATTTTCCGGAGAATCTTGATGACTTCATCTTTTAAGCATTGGAGCATATGTCGGCTTGTCCTTTAACATGTGAATCTTGATCTTTGTTGCACCAGCAAGTATTGATGATGAAGAGTGGATGCAACTTCACAATTCTTTTCCAATGATCCATCAAGTCGACGGTGAAGAAATCCGAAGAAATCTGTTGTTGCTTCTCTGAACCGACGTCTTGTTTTGGATATCGCGCCACGATCAGAAGGAATTAGAGGCTGAAACCTGTGCCATTGCGTCGGGCATCAAATTATCTTTCCAAGCAGTACTCATGCGTCCCAATCAGACTCCGTATGAGGGAGATATGGCCTTTTTTCTAAAGGTATATCAGGCTGTCTCGCGATGAATCCGAATTGAATTCAAATATTCCAAATATTCAAACTCCGTGTTTGAAATGACTTGAATCCGTGTCAATCACCAAAAGGAAGCCTCTTAAATCTCTGGAAACCCATATATCACATGGATATAGGACTTTAATTTCATATTTGGCTCATACTTCCAATTGTTTGCAACTCTCACGAGATATTCAAAAAGTCTGTACAGCGTCTCTTGTTTTGACCATAAATCCTTGTAGGAAACTCAAAACAATGTGAGATTTAAACTGTTGGAAACTAGATTTGATGCTCTTTTATAATATCAAATTTTTAGGTCTTTCAATCCTCTATAGAATTTCACACACCTTCTTTTGGTCAGCGGTCAGCACATCTGCTCATTATCAAGAATGTATACATCATGTCTTCATTCTTCGCAATTGAAATTCTTGATCTTCATGATTCTTTTCTCCCATTATTTGTTGCTGTGAATTAGATAGAATCCTTGCAAAGCAGATGTGTGTATGTGATATAATGCTCTGGAGTCTTCAATCTTATTCAACTTCTAATCATTTGCTTGTAGGAGAATTGCTTGAGCTATCCTTGTTGTCATCTTCATCTCCAATTTTATCATTGATAATCTGTAGATCCTCTTCTCTCTGAATTTCGCCATACCAACAGGATAGAACAGGGCCAAAGACCTATACCTTCTTGTAGGTTGCAAAATTATCTTTCCAACGAGTGCTCATACACTTCAAACGGGCACGATATGTAGGATTTACGATATTTTGCTCCAGGGCTACGTGCTGTTGACAGATTGCACAGCCTCCAATGATATGCTCATAAATCCTTGTAGAAAAATCCAAATCTAGCACTGTTTATTGCGTTAGAAAGAAGACTTGAAGCTCTATTCAGATATAAAATTTTTATCCAATGGTCAGCACAGGAAGTATACAGAATTACCAATGATTTCAGCTTCTAGCTTGATTTTCCGGAGAATCTTGATGACTTCATCTTTTAAGCATTGGAGCATATGTCGGCTTGTCCTTTAACATGTGAATCTTGATCTTTGTTGCACCAGCAAGTATTGATGATGAAGAGTGGATGCAACTTCACAATTCTTTTCCAATGATCCATCAAGCCGACGGTGAAGAAATCCGAAGAAATCTGTTGTTGCTTCTCTGAACCGATGTCTTGTTTTGGATATCGCGCCACGATCAGAAGGAATTAGAGGCTAAAACCTGTGCCATTGCGTCGGGCATCAAATTATCTTTCCAAGCAGTACTCATGCGTCCCAATCAGACTCCATATGAGGGAGATATGGCCTTTTTTCTAAAGGTATATCAGGCTGTCTCGCGATGAATCCGAATTGAATTCAAATATTCCAAATATTCAAACTCCGTGTTTGAAATGACTTGAATCCGTGTCAATCACCAAAAGGAAGCCTCTTAAATCTCTGGAAACCCATATATCACGTGGATATAGGACTTTAATTTCATATTTGGCTCATACTTCCAATTGTTTGCAACTCTCACGAGATATTCAAAAAGTCTGTACAGCGTCTCTTGTTTTGACCATAATCCTTGTAGGAAACTCAAAACGATGTGAGATTTAAACTGTTGGAAACTAGATTTGATGCTCTTTCATAATATCAAATTTTTAGGTCTTTCAATCCTCTATAGAATTTCACACACCTTCTTTTAGTCAGCGGTCAGCACATCTGCTCATTATCAAGAATGTATACATCATGTCTTCATTCTTCGCAATTGAAATTCTTGATCTTCATGATTCTTTTCTCCCATTATTTGTTGCTGTGAATTAGATAGAATCCTTGCAAAGCATTAGTTAAAAAAAAATATTGACATAAGGAGCATACCTCCCTTTTTATGGAGTGGTGAGGTGCCGATCGGCATGGGCGTTGCGCCGATCGGCACAAGCAAGTCTGGCGTGGACATGGACTCCATAGCAGATGATGGGCTACTAAAAGAGTTAGCACCTACTGCTACTGTGCAACAGAGTCGACGAAGAGCGAGGTCGTCGGCGTTGGCATCGATGCGGCACTGATCAGCGCATGGTTGCACCGATCGGTGCAAGCAGCTATGTCGCCATGCTCCAGTCGAGGTTGTGTGCCTAGCTTGTTCCTGATTTTCAATGGACACACAAATAAAGAAAAATAGGGTATGTGCAATAAAAAGATAAATGATTAATTTAATAAACTAGATAGATCCCCCTAAACAGGTTCGAGTTGCCGATCCCCGGTAACGGCGCCAAAAAATGATGCTTGTTGGTCGTTACTACGCACCCACTTATATACCGTAAGAGGACGGTGTATATTGTAGCACGTTTTCCCTTAGAGTATTCCAAGGTTTAATCGAATCCACAGGGATCGGAAGAGAACCGTGTTTAGAGTTTACTATTTCGTCTAGCAAATTAATCCTATCATGAAGTACATATTGCACATACGTGAGCATAAAAAGAAGATGGAAATTAGAAGTTGCGCCGATTGGTTCAACTGGTGTGCCGATCGGCGCAAAGTCTTACCTGAGCCAAAGTGTGCCTGATCCAAAGCTTGGGGAGTAGGAGCATACACATCGACCAAGGAGTATCACCTGGAGTTAGCCTATATGAATCTAGCGGTCGGAGAAAGGCTGTGCTGATCGGTGCAACTGGTGTGCCGATCGGCACTAAAGCAGTAGTCGTTATCATCTTAATCCTAACTTACTTGGCACTTTAAACAATCGATAAACATCGAAGATGAGCAAGACCACCCTGCTTTCTGAGCGGCTCCCGGTTTATCGCTGCCGAGAGGAAACCCTTAATCACGTGAGTATCTTAACCCTACTTGACTATCTAAAAGTGCTGTGCAAGCTTAGATCTGTCACAACTAAACCACACCCTAGTATTATCAAGCAATCATGATTCATACAAGATCCTAATACTAGCCTAATCACTATGATTAAGAGAGCATCTAAATACTTAGATGTACCTCTAAGCAATTAAATAAGTGCATGTAAGATCAATCAATCTAGACGAACACAAATTGCAGCCAAGGATAGAATTAAGATAGATAACATGAATTGATAATTATACCGATATTCATCACCATCAGGGACGCACCGATCGGTGCAACTGGTGCGTCGATCGGTGCAGCCATGATGCATCGTTGATGACTCCTAAGGTACATGGCTCTATTTCTCCTAGCTCCGGTGTAGTGCACCACACAGGGTCCCTACCCGACTAGACTACATCTCTTCAATTTGGTGGCTCTTCAACTCTGGCGGTCTCCTGGCGATGTGCAGCGGCTCCTATAGCCTAATTCTCCCCTCTTGTCTCATCGTGCCCTTTATCTTGGACGTCATATGAGTGTTTATATAGCCTCTGGTCATGTCCTCCCTTGCTTGGCCTCCAAGTTTAGCTCATAGAGATTGAATCCAAGTCGGTTTCGTCCCTTTCATAAACTGTGCCGACTTACTTTAATCATAACTAATGCTTCCGTAGTCCAAATGAGGCAAACCCAGACTCTATCGCGTATCCCTCGAAAAGATCTACAACTTTCATATTATTTGGATCCTCAGATTAGGACGTTTAGATACCCAAAATTGCGATGCCAAAATATCTGTCTTGATTTGGATTCCTTTGTGTAGTCTGCCTTGCGGGGCCCATATCTCCCAGCTCCAGAGTCCAATAATTGTAAATAATATATGTTCGGAAAGCTTTCGACGTGATCTTCAACTTTGGTATTCTGAGGTTTCCCATTTGACCACGTCTTGAGCACAGAAATCACGTGATAATACAGTGCTGTTTCTGGACTCCGTGAATTGAACTTTCCTTCCGGATAAACCTTCTAGAAATCCTTAGGCATTGGGCCACGACCTTGGGCTTGCACATTGGACCTTATGGACGTCCAGGTGTGTCTTGTAAGCTCATGGGTAAGTGGGAAGCCCTCCTTGTATGGCGAGTCGGGCTTCATGTCGGTACTTCTCATATAAGAGTTATTTTGTCGTCTTTTCACCTGTTTCTGCAATAAAGCACTAAAACGACACTACATATGGAAATCATCAATATTAGAGGTAAAACACATGATTATGATGAGAATATAGTACGATGTTAGTGGTTATTGGCATATAAAACGGGTACATAGGAACCACCAACACTGATGCATATATCCTGGTTCATCGGCTGAATGCCTGTTAAACATAGCTTTCCAATTGTGGTCATAACTCTTGTTCATGCATACTGATTAAGTATTAATGTGTTACCTATATGTGAATTTATTAGACAACATGAATTATTGCTCAGATATAACAATATGAATTCACTGTGATCTTTCCTTTTGTTTTTAGTCGTAATACTACAGCATGATGATGCACTTAGGGAAAAAATAGAAGAAAGCTCCTGTGCTATCTACTGTATTCAAGAAACAAAGTGAGAAGATTTTGATCACTCTTACATTAGGAAATTGGCATCGAGGAGGTTTGACAAATTTGTTTTCTCCCCCTCACAGGGAGCCTCTGGAGGCATTCTAATGGGTTGGAATAGTAATCTTTTTACAGGGGAAGTCATTCATAATCTCAGATATGCAATCACGGTCAAATTCACTTCTAGACATAACAACAAATCATGGCTGCTTACAACAGTCTATGGTCCCTGACAAAGAAGAGAAAGGGATGAGTTTATCAATTGGCTTAATGAATTACAGATAGATGGCGATGATGATTGGATGCTACTGGGTGACTTTTACTTCTACTGATCACTGGACAATAGGAATAAACCAGGAGGCAATATGAATGATGTTTCTATCTTCAACGAAGTCATCAGCAACCTTGGCATTCTAGAAATTCCCTTGAAGGGAAGACAATTTACTTGGAGCAACAGACAAGAGGACCCACTTCTAGAGCAAATTGACTGGTGTTTTACCACGCCTGGATGGACCAGCACATTCCCAAATACACTAATGCCCTCCTTGACTAAACACGTGTCTGATCATGTGCCTTGTAAAATCCAGATCAGCACCTCCATACCAAAAGCAAAGATGTTCAGGTTCGAAAACTATTGGGTGGATAGGCCAGGATTCATGGAACTAGTGCAAGACGAATGGAGAAAGGACATCAGGGCAACAAATAGTGCCACCAAAATCACAGCAAAATTCAAAAGACTAAGGAAAGCACTGAAACGGTGGAGCAAAGTCACCTCTAACTTATCCAAAAACATATCTAAGTGTAATGAAGTCCTGGAAACTCTTGACAAGCTTGAGGAACAAAGAAGACTATTCGTACAAGAATACAATTTCAGAGAAATCTTGAAGAAGCATATTGCTAAACTATTGCGTTGGAAGAATATGTACTGGAAACAGCGCTACACTGTTAGATGGACAAAACTAGGGGATCAGCCTACAAAATTCTTCCATGCTACGACAACAGAGAGATTTCGAATCAATACCATCTCCTCCCTAGAAAAGTCAGATGGAACTCTCATCTCAGAACATGGTGAAAAGGCTGTCTTATTATTTTCAACTTACAAGAACAGAATGGGAGTTTCTGAACAACCCACAATGCTATTTGATCTGCCTAATCTAACACAACCGCATACAAATCTAAACCATCTTTCAGACTGTCACTAAAGAAGAAATTGATGCAGTAATCAAAGAAATGCCCTCAGACAAATCACCAGGACCTGATGGATTCAATGGTTTTTTCACCAAAAAATGCTGGCACATTATCAAAGAAGACTTCTATATGCTCTACGATGAGTTCTTTCAAGGGTCCCTCTCACTTGAATCAATAAACAGCTCCTTCATAACACTGGTGCCTAAAGATAATAACCCCTCCAGCCCCAATGACTTTAGGCCCATCTCTCTCCTCAATTGTGTACTGAAACTGTTGACAAAGATAATGGCTAACAGGCTACAGAAGGAGATTATTCCTATCATCCATCAAAATCAATATGGTTTCATAAAAACGAGAACAATCCAAGACTATTTAGCCTAGGCTTTCAAGTTCATCCATCAGTGTAAGCAATCAGCAAGGCCAACTGTTATACTAAAATTGGATTTTGCCAAGGCATTCGACACCATAGAACATGCTGCTATTCTTCAAATGATGACATGTCTTGGATTCAATGATAAATGGATGGACTGGACCACAAGGATTCTAGGCTCTGGATCTTTTTCAATCATCCTAAATGTTATCCCTGGTCAGACCTTCAGCTGTAAAAGAGGAGTTCGTCAAGGTGACCCCCTCTCCCCCCTTCTCTTTGTAATGGCAGCCGAGCTTCTCCAACACATTGTCAACAAAGTTGCATCTGATGGGATCCTCACAAAACCCATTCCTGACACTTCAACAAACGACTTTCCTATTGTACAGTATGCTGACGACACCATCCTCATCCTAAAAGCTTCACAGAGAGAGTTATTCTTCTTGAAGGCTTTGTTACAAACTTTCTCCAACTCCACTGGGTTGAAAATAAATTATGGGAAATCATGCCTAATTCCTCTAAATGTCCCTGAAGAAGAGATGCATCACCTTGCAGCTGTGTTTGGTTGTCAGATTGGCCAACTACCGTTTACCTATTTGGGACTCCCTCTCGGAACAACCAGACCCAGAATTGAGGACCTTGCTCCCTTATTGAACAAGACAGAAAGAAGACTTTCTGCTACCTCTAGAATGCTCAACTATGCAGGTCGGCTCCAATTAGTGAATTCTGTCCTCTCCTTAATGCCAAAATACACCATGTGTTTGGTTCAAATTCCAGTAGCAGGATATGAGTATATGGATAGAGCCAGAAGGCACTGCTTGTGGGGCAGTCATGATATCAATGCAAAATCTAAGTCTCTGGTTGCATGGGGAAAATGTACTAGACCAAAATCTAAAGGAGGCCTAGGGATTATCAATCTTCGAAGCCATAATGTGGCTCTGCTACTAAAACATCTTGATAAATTCTACAACAGAAAGGGCATACCATGGGTAAAGCTAATCTGGAAAACGCACTATAGCAACTGATAGAGGTTCTTTCTGGTGGAGGGACATCCTCAGTCTAGTGGAACTATACAGAGGAATTGCATCATGTACTCTTGGGGATGGCTCTTCTGCACTCTTTTGGTCTGATGTTTGGAATAACAATCATCTGCAAGCAAAATACTTAAGATTGTACTCCTTTGCAAAAGACAAACAAATTTCAGTGGCTATGTTTCTGCAAACTGAGACCCTGATACAACAGTTTCACACACCTCTCTCAGAACAAGCTTATCAGGAATACATTGAACTCCAACAAATCCTCTAAGGTATTCAGACCACACAAGGAGCTACTGATCAATGGTCATATATTTGGGGTTCAACGACATATGTTCCAAAAAAGTTCTATGAACTCCCTTACAAGCACTTCCACCTGCCCCTTCCTATAACTGATATATGGAAGTCCAAATGCAGCAACAAATTGAAAGTCTTTGCCTGGTTCCTAATGATGGACAGACTCAATACAAGGAATTTTCTTAGAAGGAAAAAACTGAAGATTCAAAACAATGATTACAGCTGTGTCACTTGCAGACAGTGTGTTGAAGAAACTGCTATGCATCTCTTCTTCATCTGTAACTTCAGCTCAGCTTGTCGGGATTGGTTGGGCATCTACTGGAACCAAAATCTTAACTTCTTCAACATGATTTTGGAAGCCAAACAACAGTTTCCTCACCCTTTTTTCATGGAAATCACGATCATGGCGGCCTGGCATATCTGGAAACAAAGGAATAACAAAATTTTTGAGAGGAGTAACCCAAGCATAGAGGATTGGAAAGCAAAATTCAAGGGTGAGTGTAGACTCCAGGCTTACAGGCTCAAAGAACAAGACAAGAACTTACTCTTTTAGTGGTTGGATTCCTTAGGATAGCTTCTGTTTCCTGGCTTCTTGTTTTCTTGTTTTTCCCTTTGTTTATTTGTACAGTCGGTTTCTTGTTTCTTTAAATAAATCTCATAGTGGGAGCCTCCCTTGCTGTGTTTCCGGTTCAAAAAAAAATGGTGGTGGTGAGGGATATGCTGGCACATAGAGCAAAGAATCATCATACACCTCTGTCGTGGCAAGCTTAAGTATTTTAGAAAGTTCATCTACTATGTAATGCTTTTGCACTATTGTTTCTAACCTCTTTGAGACCGTGAAAACCTCTTCAAGACAGTGATTTATTCATTCAAGGAAAAAGTAGGGCCTTAAACCTTTATGTATTGATCTGTTGTGAAATATTCCACAAATTAGTGATGTATTCATTCAAGGAAAAAATATGCTCTTAAACCTCTGTGTATTGCTATTATGAAACATTCCACAAGTTGGCTTTGTATTTTCATTTCAGGGGATCGTGTGCTCCCTGTTGTGTCAGCAAGACAAAGGGCTCTTCAAACTTTATGTTTAGTGTAAATTCTGGAGTTGAACCTCCTGTTAATTTTTGTTGTGGTCCTGAAGGAAAATTGTTAATGTGATGGTACTGCTCTTCATACCCTTAAATGAATGCATTTTTGAAGCAAAAAGATGTATGTTTATTGGTTGTTTGGATTGCACAATGCTGTTTGAAAAATAAACTTAGATTTTCTACTTGTGATCATAGCTACTGTTAATGCAAATTGGTCAACGAATAATGTTTAACCTTCAATGTGGGTGTCGAACTTGTACAAATCTACTTAGCAGTGACTCACTGGACTCGTAAAGTAGGTTTCTATCAATATTTATTTACGCATAATGCAGGTCTCTGGTTGTAACCGGAAGCAGAGCTCAATTTGTCTGAATAATTAAACTCTAGTTCTGCAGCCATGGATCACTTCTCTGCTCGTAGGACGATTGAGCGGAGGAAGCCAACTTGCAGACTTTGAAACCAATCTGTGTTTTGTGCCTTTGAAAATCACTGAATGACGTTATCTGAATATTAGAAATGAACTCATCGAGTTGACGGGGTGACGAGCCGGCTCCTGACAACAGACCATCGAGCAACGATGAAGATGTCGCCGGCTGCCCAGAGACGGTGATGCATTGGCACGATCTGCTGCTGCGTCCCACGAGCAGCTCGACCATGCGCCTGATCTGCTCTGGCTTGCTCTGCTGCTGGCTCCAATCTTCAATGTCGATCTCCTGCCAATAGTAGGGGCCATCGAACACCCACCCCCACGACTTGCGCACCCTTGGCAGGATGGTGAGCACCTCCTGCAGCGGCAGGTTGCAGAAGATCAGGCCCAACATATCGATCTTTCCGCCCCTCATCAATTCGAAGGCCCCAGGCGAGGTTGCCACGCGCGATGGCGATGAGCTCAGCACCAACAGGCCGGACATCCAAGCTTCGATCATCGGCCGCCTTCAGTCACAGGTCTCGTGACGCTCGTGCTTGCCTTCTTCACCCACCGGGCCCACACTGTCGTCGCCTGGCTTCATCGAGGCCCGGGCTTCCGCCACTACTTCCTTCACCCATCCCGTGCCGCCCATGCCCGCCTCCTTCCCTTGATGGGCCCGCGCCGTCTCTGCCTGGTTACATCGAGGCCTCGGCCGCCGCCGCTGCATCCTTCACCCGTGGATCCCGCGCCGCCGCCGCCGTCATCGCCGCCGAGAGATCTCAGGCGACGTGATGAAAGATTGAGAGGCAGCGTTTTCCGAGAAATGGTATTGGTTTTGGCTTTGGCAATGATTCACTCGTGGCGTGAAATAATGACTCGAGATGAACCCTAATCCTAATGTAAAACTAATAATGAACATTCTATTCATTGATTAATTAACATCAGAGACTGATTGAGTTACTAATTTTATTTATATTATGAAACAAAAACTAAATATTAAAAGTCTAACACTATGACCATTTTACCCTCAATTCAATCAACTACTAGTCAATAGTTATAAATTTTTGATATTAGATCCCCACCGTTGGATCAAACTATTGGCCAATAATTTATTAAAACTATTGACTAGTATTTTGGACAGTAAAACTCCTCTTTAAATAATCTGAAGGGAATTTAGAAATAGTATTGGTTATAATTATCTTGAGACATAGAATGGTTTCAACTGTTCTCTTATTGTACCATTTTTTGTATATTTATCCATGCCCTGAAGGTGTGCGTAAGACTTTATTGCTTGAATCAGTTAATTGATGCTCCGCATGCATGTATTTTTTTTGGCACAGTTTTAAGATTAAATAGCTATTTCTGGTCATATATTTTGGAGATTCATATATATGTTTTTTGACGGTCCCATATATACGATGTATACTTGCTATTTTCATAGATTGACTGGATCCATATGGAATGATGGTGCAAGTCACAGATGAGAATAGAGTAAAATACATTAGCGGTCCCTAAACTTGTCTTTAGGTGTCGTTATCTAGGTTCCTAAACTCACAATATGTATATTCGGTTCCATGAACTTGTTAAAGACTATCATCTAGGTCCAAAGTATCGAGAATAACTCTTGCATATTGACATGCCTTCTTTTATTCATGGCTTCCCCTCTTATTTCTCTATAATTATACCACGTTGCATTAAAAATAAAAGTTTATTAGAATGAACTATGATAGCCCAGTTAATTTAGGAAAAAAAATACCCCTTGTATGCTGACATGTCTTCTTTTATTCATGACTTCCCGTCTTATTTTCTATGATTATACTATGTTGCAGTAAAAAACAAGTCCATTAGAATGAATTGTGGAAGAAAAGTAAATTTAGGGAGAGAAAGTTCAAGAAAAATCATGCTAGTTTATCAAGTAATAAATCATAGGGGTGTTTTCAGTACTTTGAACCTAAATGACACACTTTAACAAGTTCAAGTACCCAAATATGTATTTCAAGAGTTTGGTGACCTAGATGACGCCCTAACACAAGTTTAAGGATCGCGGGCGGTGCACTTTACTCCTGAGAATAGAACTTTGGTGGACAGATGAAATCGCCCATTAGCAGTCACAAGACAGATACACACTATGGGAAATCGGTTGTTTGCCGAGTGCTAGAAGCACTCAGCAAAGGCTCTTAAACACTTGACAAAGTTTTTACGGAGTATTTTTTGTCGCGCACTCGTCAAAGTATTTGCCGAGTATAAGCCTTACACTCGGCAAAATATAAATCATAAAAAAAACTAACAAAATAGAAAAAAAAACATTCACGCCCAGCAACCCCGCAACATTTTTTCGCGCGCTACCGCTAAGTGCGGTTGGTGGGATTTGAACCAGCGACTTTCCCTTCACACGTGTAGTCCCCCTAGTAGTGCACCATACTATCACTTGTGCCTAAACTCCTTTTTTAATCTTTTATATTATACCTTTTTGGCGACAGTTTTTTGTCGGACACTCGCTAAATCCTAGTTTACCGAGTGCAAAAAATAAAACAGTCAGCAAAAAGATTCTTTGCCGAGTGCTAAATTAAACACTAGACAAATAAATTTTCCTACATAGATCAATTTTTTTAAAAAAATTATCAAATAAATTTCAAAAATAATCAAATTTTAAAATGATACAATTTATTTAATCCATGACCTATACAAAATGATTTGAAGTCAAATTCAAATCTGACTATCAACAAATTTACTTCAAATCTTAACGACTCATTTTCAACTCCAAGGCTATTTTCTGACGATTCTTCATTTTCTAAGCAACGTACGTGACAACTTCTATGAAACCTTGTCTACTTTTTATTGAAGCTTCCACTTCTAATACCATCACATCATGACAAATCTCATGATTCCATTATTTGATTCTTTTAGAATTTATTTAAAAATCATTCAAACACACGTTAATGTGGTCATATTTCTTAAGCAAAACATCGAATTGCTTGTTATTTCAAGGGTAAGCTCTCAAATTCGGTTAAATAACATGAACATAATTTTTATACTCATTGACTTATTTTATTTGAGTCACTTGTAGTTCAAGTTTGACTTTATTCAAAAAATTGCTCGAAATATAATTAATTACCTAAATATAGCAAACAAATACAAAAAATAATAAATTTTAACATGGAGTAACACATGTTGTATGTGGAGAATACGAAAAGTTTTGAGAATAGAAGAGGAAAAAAATATTGTTTTACCGATATCTAGAAAAAACACTCGGCAAACCTTTATCTTTGCCGAGTGTAAAAAATAATACACTCTGTAAAAAACGCTTTGCCGAGTGCCAAAAAGAAAACACTCTATAAATACTCTTCTTTGTCGAGTGTATTTTTTTTTTTGCACTCGACAAAGTGTTCATTGTCAAATGTATTTATTTTACCAAGTATTTTTTGTATGACACTCTGCAACTAACGAAGTTCTTTAATGAGTGCCCGAATAAAAACACTCAGTTAGACAAACATCGATTTTTGTGTAATGACATTTTGGATGGAATGAAATAACACAAGAATTCTCCTCTTTCAAGACATCCAAGAGCACGATTACTTTTCTTGGCAGACCCTATGGACAACGATGAACCTGAAATAGCTTCAATCTTCAACTCCATAGCCAATGTGCACCAGTTAGATCAAGCTCTCTGTCACGGAGATGCCTGATCCCATAAATAACCATATGAATGCATATGCTGATGACTATGAAGTTCCGACATGTCTAAACAAACCTTTCTTATTTTCTCTCATGTTCTATACTTCAATTTCTGGATGTTAATAGCTGTCTCAAAAAACTATTGGAATTTGACCCATTTTATATGGCCCATTCAGGAGAAATTATAAAGCAATAAGTAGTTGTTGGTTTTAGTACCATCTTGCTAGTCTATGGTGGTCCACACCAACTTAAATAGCAACACTCTTACACATGGCTGAATAAAGAAAGCATTAGAACAGAAAAAGAGCATTTCTATGAGTACACACGTACACGCACGCCCTTTTTGGCTTGTTGTCCCGCATGACTGCTAACTAGAGTTAATAGGTCAGCCAAGCTATTGACTGCTAATTAGTAGGTACAATTAGTGAGAAAATGACTCTTTGAGAGCAGTCGTGCCTATGTAAGGCCCTGTAGATGTTCAGGTTTCTGAGACTAATCTTTTTCTTCCATTCCATACTCTTCATTCCATCTAGAAAACCTGTGTTGTGGTGTTGAGCTGCTCCAATCTCACCGACTCTTTTCCTTGGCATGCACCGAGGGAGAGAGTGAGCAGAATCTCCGAGCCGTTACCGTTATGAAGCCAGCACGAGGGGCGGCAATAGGGTTTTTGGGCAGCACATCTACGTGACCGCTCGAGGCTGATCCACGATGATCTGCGCTGCCTCATCCATGAACTACGATGTCTACATCGACGGTCTACTTTATCTACTATTTGCACTAAATTAAGTGTCAACAAACCCAATGTGAGTCAACGTCTCCTGTGCTTTTAATTGTATTATTCTACACGCTACTAGAGTTAGTTTGCATCATGAGTTTGAATGATTGTGAAATTTGTCTAAAACTAAAATCTAAAAATAGAATAACACGCTTATTTCCAATAATCCAGAAACCTTATTTGTGCGTTTATTCTATTATTCTAGCAATGGCTGGTGTTTCAGATGCAATGAAACCTGAGAGGTTTGGCGGTGGTGAAAACTTCCGTCGTTGGCAAACTAAAGTCAGATTTTGGCATATGTCAATGGGACTGTGGTGAGTGATCCACCCAGTGATGTCATTCATGGTTGAGCAGACCACTGTGTTTCCCACAATGCACGATTCGACGCTTGGCTGCATCTTAACCCTTTTAGCAGATAATTTATATGATGTTTGTATGAATTATACCAATCCCACTGAGTTGTGGGACGCACTTGCGCGCAAATATGCCGTCTCTGAAGTCGGTCACCTGTTGTACACATGTAAGCAACTCTTTGACTTCAACATTGACGCTGCAAAATCGATAGTGTCTCAAGCTCACAAATTACAACTTCTGGCCGGAGAGATTGCATGTTTTGGATGTCCTTTGCATGATCGAGTTATGACATCGTGCATTCTTGCCAAACTCCCTGCCTTGTGGAGAGATTTTGCCATGAGCTTAAAACACAAGAGGGAAGATATCTCAACTGAGAATCTGATTATAGCCCTCGATGTGGAAGAAAAGGCAAGGGATAAAGACGATCCAAGTAGTTATGTCGCTGCAGAGAATGGTGCTATTGCAAATATTGTAGTTGAAAAGAAAACTTACTACAACAAGAACAAGGGTAAGGTGCAGGCTAGTGGAAAGCCTAAGAAAACTACTAACTTCAAGAAGACAATGCGAAAAAGGACAACAGATCATGCTATGTGTGTGGCAAACCAGGGCATCTTGCGAAAGATTGCCGCCACCGCAAAGACAATTTTGATGGACAATAGAAGATGGTTGTTAATGCAACAATTGGCAAAAACAACGGTGATGAGACCGATCCATCCGGGTATGGTAATTTACCATTTGTTTTTTTAGCCATTCAATCTTTGGATTGGTGGGTTGATACGGGTGCCAATGTTCATGTGTGTTCTGATTTGTCTATGTTCTCTTCTTACCAAGGGACGAGGTCCTCTTCCATCCTGATGGGAAACATATCAGCTGCTACTATTCTTTGTATTGGTACAGTCGAATTGACGCTCACTTCAAGGAAGACTGTCCTTTTGAAGAACATGCAGCATGCTCCCACAATAAAGAGGAATGTGATTAGTGTTTCCTTATTGTGTCAGGATGGTTATAAGCTAGTGTTTGAGTCAAATAAAGTTGTAATGTCCAAGTTTGAAAACTTTGTTGGCAAGGGCTATTTAAGCAGTGGCTTGTTTGTCCAAGTTTGGAAACTTTGTTGGCAAGGGCTATTTAAGCAGAGGCTTGTTTTGCTTGAATACTTATGATTATTCCTATAACCTGAATGTTGCATCCATGATTAATAAAAATATTTGTGAGATTGATGTGTGGCACTCATGTTTTTGTCATATTGTGTTTGACACCATTGCTAGAATGTCCAGATTAGAACTTATTTCTAAGTTCAATATTGTCAAAGGATCAAAATACCAATCTTGTGTGCAAGCAAAACAACCTCAAAAACCATTTATGAGTTTAGAGGAAAAGAGAAACTTGGCACCATTAGATCTTATTCATTCTGATTTGTGTGAAATGAATGGATTATTGACAAGAGGAGGCAAGAAATATTTCATGACTTTGATTGATGATGCTACTCATTTTGCTATATTTACTTGTTAAAAACTAAAGTTGAAGCTTTACAATACTTTAAAATTTATAAGGCCAAGGTTGAGAACCAACTTGAGAGGAAAATCAAACGATTACGCGATGATCATGGAGGAGAGTGTATCTCAAATGATTTCTCTCAATTCTATGCTGAACATATTATTATTCATGAAGTGACACCACCATATTCACCTCAAGCGAATGGGGGGTGGCTGAGAGGAAAAACCAAACTCTAATAGATTTGGTAAATGCCATGTTAGAGAGCATAGGTATGCCCTATGAATGGTGGGGGGAAGCTATCTGGACAGCTAATTTTTTCCTAGACAGAGTAGTGACTAAAAAAAGAGAAGTCACTCCCTATGAAGGATGGAATGAGAGAAAACCCAATGTCAATTTCTTGAGAACTTGGGGCTGTCTGGCGAAGATTAATTTACCTGAGCCGAAGAAGAGAAAGCTTAGACCCAAAATAGTAGATTGTGCATTTTTGGGTTATGCACATAACAGTATGACCTATAGATTCTTAGTAGTTAAATCTGATACTCCTGAATAAAATGTGAATACTATCATGGAATCGAGAGATGATTTATTCTTTGAGGATATACTTCCTATGAGAGCAGCAGGTAGCACTTCTCAGAGTAAGAATTATCACAATCATGTGAATGCTCCTAAGGATGACACACCACCATGTGAGATAAATGATGAATTATACACACCATCTGAAGAAGATGACAATATCATCAATGAAGCTCCTCGTAAGAGTAGGAGACAAAGGATTGCAAAATCTATTGGTGATGACTATATTTTTTATCTTATAGATGATATAACCAAAGAGTACATTATATTTAATTAAAATGTACCCATGTTCAAATAACAAAGTATAGTACTCTTGACTGTATGGAAGGTTGGCACTAAGCCTTAATGTTTTCTGTTGTGAAAGATAATAGCCTACAGGATATCTTGAAGGAAAATACCTACTTGAGCGCAACTGTAGGTCGCACTTCATGAGAATAGTTCGTTCTCATAAAGGCTCATGAGAAGATTTGGGAGAAGACCATTAATGCTCTGGTTAGGCGAGATTGTTTTGGCAGTCTAGTATCAGTTCTGATTTCAAGTCTGCCCACACAAGGCTGAGAATTCAGGGCCTCTATTCCTTGTTTTGGAATTGGTGGGGGATTATTGGAATTTGGCCCATTTTATATGGCCCATTTAGGAGAAATTCCAAAGCAATAAGTGTCTGTTGGTTTTAGTACCAACTTTCTAGTCTATAGAGGTCCACACCAACTTAAGTAGCAGCACTTGTACCCATGGTTGAATAAAGAAAGCATTGGGAGACAAAGAGAGCATTGCTATGAATACACATGCACGCGCCCGCGCGTATACACGCGCTTTTCAAGTGTTGTCCCGCGTGATTTGTGATTTGCGATGTGCGACCATGGCATGACGTGTCTACAAGACTAACTGATTTTTTGTGACTCGTATCCTCCATCGTATTCTAAACTGTTATGTACTAATCAAGAGGATTAAGCTATAATTAAAGTTAATAGGCCAGCCAAGCTATTGACTGCTAATTAATGGGCACAATTAGTGAGAAAACGACTCTTTTAGAGGAGTCGTGCCTATATAAGGCCCTGGAGAAGTTTAGGTTTTGAGACTAATCTTTTCCTTCCATTCCATACTCTTAATTCCATACAGAAAATCTATGTTGTGGTGTTGAGCTGCTCCAATCTCGCCAACTCTTTTCTTTGGCGTCCACTGAGGGAGAAAGTGAGCGGAATCTCCGAGCCGTTGTTGTTGTGAAGCCCGCACGAGGGGCGGCAATAAAGTTTTTGGGCAGTGTGACCGCTCGAGGCTGATCCGCGATAATCTGTGGTGCCTCTAGAGGAATCTTTGCATATAGCGGCAAAACAGTCTCTCACAAGTCTATGTAGAACAAGCAAGAAATTTGGGGTAAGTCACTCAACTCTTGGCTAGAACACCATGTGGTGGATTTCTTAATTCTTAATAGTCTGAGTTTGACATAGATACAACAGGTATTTATACTAGGAACACCCTTCCTAGCTAGGTGTGGATGAGAAGTAACTTATTTTTAAAGGAAAGAAGTTCAATGGTGTGAAAACTACCAATCCCGAGAGGTCTCATGTGTCCTTTACCCTTCATGATAGTTTTTAGTAAAATGGTCATTATACCTTGATGGGAAGTCGAAATGACAAGCCGTTTGTTGAAGTGAAAATAGACTTGAATATCTTTCCACCAATATACATCATGGAAGGTGAAACCCAACAGTCTTGTGCACGCAGCTTCTACAACTTGACCCTTCTGCCAATAAACAGGATGTTGGTTCAGCTTCGGTGTAACCCATCTCCTTGTTGGTGTAACTCATCTTCTCTTGTCCAGCAGCACGTCCTTCATGTGTAAACCTTAGCAAGACAAATGCAGCACACTTAGGTAGTATAAAATTCTCATTTATATTTGATGCAAATTCAGTAAGGAGAGAGTTCACCTCTTGTTGTAGTTTCTTTGCACGACTTCGTGTAATCTGTCCTCGCAGTGGCGTAACCGATTCTTCTCTTGGCACAACAGCTCCTTGGGTTAGACCATCATTTACATCAGTGATTGCATGACCAAACTCTTGGTTTACGTTATGTTGGTCACCGTTTACATGTGTGGCTAGGATGTCCTCATCATCCCCCCGCTCTTGAAAAGGAGTCGTTCTCGACTCTTCCAATCCAGAGAATGGAGAGAGGTCAGCAAAATTGAAGGAGGAGCTGACACCGTACTTGCTCGACAAGTCAATCTCATATGTATTATCATAAATTCTACATAGAACTTTAAATGGACCATCAGCTCGTGGATGTAATTTGGACTTGCGTTGCTCGGGAAATCTTTCCTTGCGAAGATGTACCCAAACCAATTGTTTAGGTTCAAATACAATCTTTCTGCGACCCTTGTTGGCTTGCTTCTCGTACATCTTGGTCATCTTTTCAATGTTGGTTCGAGCTTCTACATGGATCTTTTTTATGAGGTCAGCATGTTCATTAGCATCAAGGTTGACACGTTCCTGCACAGGCAAAGGCAAAAGATTGATGAGAGCAACAGGATTCACGTGTGGTATACATTCTTCCCACATCTTTAGATTTCAAATGGTGAAAGTTTTGTGGTTGAGTGTACCACCCTGTTGTATGCAAACTCCACGTGTGGTATACATTCTTCCCACATCTTTAGATTTTTCTTTAGGACAGCACGTAACAACATGGACAAGGTTCGGTTGACAACTTCGGTTTGTCCGTCCATCTGTGGGTGGCATGTTGTAGAGAAATGTAATTGTGTGCCTAGTTTGCCCCACAATGTCTTGCAAAAGTAGCTCAAGAACTTGGTGTCACGATCAGAAACTATGGTCTTTGGTACACCATGTAATCTTACAATTTTCCTGAAAAATAATTCAGCAATGTGTGAAGCATCATCGCTCTTATGATAGGGAATAAAATGAGCCATTTTGCTAAATCGATCAACTACAACAAAAATGGAGTCCCTCCCCCTCTTAGTCCGAGGTAAACCAAGGACAAAATCCATAGAAATGTCTTCCCATGGTACACAAGGAATAGGAAGAGGAGTGTATAAACCATGAGGGTTCAAATGTGACTTAAATTTGTGGCATATCGCACATCGAAGAACATGTCGCTCAACATCATGTCTCATCTTTGGCCAAAAGAAATGATCAGCCAATGCTTGTTCTGTCTTTTTTGGCTCCAAAATGGCCCATAAGACTGCCGGAATGAACTTCCTGCACAAGCATGAAACAAAGGGAACAATCTGGAATGCAAAGTTTGTTAGCTCGAAATAAAAATCCATCATGTATGTAAAACTTTTCCCATCCTTTTCTAGGAGAACATTTGGAGAAACATGTAGAAAAATATGAATATTGAGCATACAAATCTTTGATACTTTCTAGCCCAAGAATGTTAGCATCAAGTTGAGCAAGCAAAGCATGTCGTCGTGATAGTGCTTCAGCTACGACATTATTCTTCCCTTTCTTGAACTTGACAATATAAGTAAAAGATTCAATGAACTCGCTCCACTTACTATGTCAACGGTTCAGTTTTAGTTGTCCTTTGAGATGTTTCAAAGACTCATGATCTGAATGTATCACAAATTCTTTTGGCGAAAGGTAATGCTGTCATGTTTCCAAACTTCTCACAAGAACATAAAGTTCCTTGCCATAAACTGAATAATTCAGAGTTGGACCACTTAGCTTTTCATTGAAGTAAGCAATAGGCCGTCCTTCTTGCATGAGCACACCGCCAATTTCTACACCACTTGCATCACATTCATTTTCAAATGTCTTACTGAAATTTGGTAGTGCAAGGAGAGGGGCTGTTATTAACTTCATTTTTAGCTCTTCAAATGCATGATCATGTGTTTCCCCCCATTGGAAGGGCACGTCTTCCTTTGTTAGTTCATTGATCGGAGCAACGATGGTACTAAAATCTTTCACAAAATGCTAGTAGAAACTAGCAAGCCCGAGGAAGATTTGTACTTGGCTCACGTTCTGTGGAGGCAACCATTCTCGTGCAACTTTAATCTTTTCCTCATCAACCTCAACACGTTGACCTGAAACAACAAAGTCAAGAGAGGCACCGAAACCTTAAAGGACTTCGACCCGATCTCTGTAAAACCGTAGACCCACAAACCGGAACTGATCCATACAAAATGGCGCAGCCGAACTGGCAACCATAGAGCATGAATTAAGGGGCTCTAGAGGAACCTTTGCATATATCAGCAAATCGGTCTCTCACAAGTCTATGTAGAACAAGCAAGAAATTTGGTGTAAGTCACTCAACTCTTGGCTGGAACACCATTTGGTGGATTTCTTGATTCATAATAGTCTGAGTTTGGCTTAGATACAACAGATATTTATACTAAGAACACCCCTCATAGCTAGGTGTGGACGAGAAGTAACTTATTCATAAAGGAAAGAAGTTCAGTGTTCTTAATTTAGAAAATAATGAGTTTGTGCAACAGTTGACATTTTGATCTAAATAGGAAGCTTTCAAATATGGGTTGTTTTTAAGCCTTTAGGCATTTATTTGGGCCACTTATTCTTGGAATAAAAATCTGAGATTTTTCTCATAATTTTTTTTTCATCAATACCTACAACATATAATTATTATGACACTATGTTGTGTTCAAATATTTGCCTTATACTTTAAATGTGGTTCAAATTTGATCAAAGTTCATGCAAATGATGTTTAAATGATTTCAATTTTTTGTAAGCGGGTTCATTTTTGCTCGAAGAGAATACGTAGGGTTTCTATGTTGGTTTCCTTGACACCCTGGGTGTCACAGTTTAGCATTCTAATGGACTAAACATAAATCTCTTAACAACTGAGCAAGTTATTGTAGCCCAAAATTATAGAGCTCAGTATAAATACGGCTTAGTATATACAACCCGAGCTTGTCCTGTTATCTCTACATATCCGAGAAGACTTGCCAATATCTCTGCAGTTCCAAACGTTTCAAAGCCTACCATTCTCTTTGTTTTTACGGTTAAAGATTACAGAGCTCAGTATAAATAAGGCTTAGTATATATACGGCCCAAGCGTGTCCTGTTATCTCTACACATCCGAAAAGACTTGCCAATATCACCCCAGTTCCAAACGTTTCAAACCTCACCGTTCTCTTTTTACAATTAAAAACAAAATGAAAGTTTGTAAGAAAAGTCTTTCTTCTGTAATTGTCCGGATATCACTAGTATAAAATAGATATGCACCATGTGAAGGCTAGCTTTGTATGGAATCTTTTTATTCTAGTATACACCCTCTCTGTCGTTGCGCCGTATAATATAATCTAATTCTGTAGCTTGGGGCGGCATAATAAGTGGCCTCCATCGGATCCAATGCAGAGCACAGTGCGCTCATAAACTTGAACTCGCGAATCCCACTGATCACTGCGTCAACGACGAAGGCGATCCAGAGCCGTCCCCGGAAGGCAGCTGCAGGCTGCAGCAGGGAGCAACCTGCTGCGCGCAGGTCTCCGTCTTCTTCCAGGTTAGTGGCCGATTTTGCCAATCATTTTCATCCATGGAGCGTGGCTTATGTACGAATCACCTCATCTGCGTTAATTTCATGACAAATCTTCCGCTGTTGTCCTTTTGTTTTTATTTCTGCAGCGATTGCGCTGTTGACGATATGCCACAGTAAAGGTCAACGGGGGAACGTTCATCACATACAATTTTTCCTCTGTATATTATGTAATAATCACAAAAGCTTTGGTGCAAAATATACATGTTAGTCCTGATCTTGTACCTCCATTGACGAATCAATTCAAATTTAGATGAGGGGCTCGCTCTATGTATACCTTGCAATGGGCAAGTCATGTGAATTACCTCCTCTTATTCTATGATCTTAAGACAAGAAGATTAGCTGAAACTTTATTAGTTCTCTAAACACGATTAATCCTCGGATTTGTATGTGTTGCTTTCTACTCGTTTTGAAGGTTAGACATTTGGTCCTAATCCTGGAGAGATTAGATCAGCTCCGCAGATTCATTTCCACTTTTTTGGACTACAGTCTTATAATTTTATCTTGATCAGTTAACGCGCATCATCCTCGTACTTAGTTCTGTTTATTGTTTCTTCACTGGTACAGTCATAGTCTTATAGGGGATTGGAAATGGACTCCGAAGCCAGTGCGCGCGATCACTTGGAGTGCATGCTACTTGATGAAAGCGTAGAGCCGACGTTCCTTCCTTTATCACTTCTACAATCCATCACGAATAATTTTTCTAATGATCAGGAAATTGGTACTGATGGGTTTGCAGTTGTTTACAAGGTATCGGTACACTCAACTGCCTTTTGAAAAGTTCATGACGATTGATTTTAAAAATCATGCTAATAAGTCAATACTATGACTAGGGGCTACTTCGAAATGGTCATGTCGCTGTGAAGAAGCTGTTCCTAAGCCTTGACGTGCACGAGAAGACATTCCAGAATATGCTTGACAGTCTGATGAGGGTGAAGCATAAAAATATACAACGATTCTTAGGATACTGTTCTGATACACAAGGTAAACTGTGGAAGTTAGGGGACAAGAATGTCGTGGCAGAGGAACGACATAGGCTTCTCTGCTTTGAGTTTCTGTCGGAAGGGAGTCTTGACAGGTTTATCAGCGGTAGGTTTCTTTACATCTTATTTGTAATGAGGGGGAATAAATCTAAATCCCTAGTTCCAAGCTTCAGTTACATACGGTAGTATTCATTGCGTTTATTTGCTTCAAAAATAAAATCATCGCGTGTACTGAACACTCATTCTGTTCCTTTTTTCCTCTATCGATGGATGAAGCAACATTGAAATAATTAGATCAACGCTTTGCAGATCCAGCCCAAGGACTTGAATGGATGACACGCTATCAGATAATTAAGGGAATATGTGAGGGTTTGCATTATCTTCACCAGCAGAAAATTGTTCATTTAGATCTGAAACCTGCAAATATACTGTTGGATCATTACATGGTGCCTAAAATTGCTGATTTTGGTCTCTCAAAGTGCTTTGACGAAAACCAAACTCGTGTTGTGACTTCAAATCTGCTTGGGTCACAGTAAGCTTGGCTAAGCACCTTGAAAGATCTATTTTTTGTGAGGTAAGAGTTATGCTGCATTCGTTTTGTGTTTAAGTTACTCAGAAGACACGTTTTCATGCAGGGGGTATATGGCACCAGAATTGTATGGTGGACTAATCACATTCAAGTCTGATATATATAGTCTTGGCATTATAATAATCGAGATATTGACAGGACAGAAGGGATATCCTAAAATTGAGAATGTAAGAACAGTCAGTTCCAGGATGAACTGCTCAGTACTTAAAGTTTATTATGACACACAATACACTCATGTATATTGTACAGCTGTAATTCTACATTCCTACTATACAATTTGAGATTAAAACTTTGATCGTACTTATATCCAGTTTCAATAGCTCCAAAATAAGTAGTGCAAACCTTCGTTATGAGAGTCTGATTTCTTAATCAATGCATATAATCATGCTAGAAAGTAGATCGAGAACTGTAAATAGCTAATTAATTATTTGGGATTGCTAAACTCCTCCAAACTTCATTACTCAGATCCTTAAGTAACAAATAATAGGTATAAAAAATGTACACAGTATTGTCTCCTTTATTTTTTGGAATTTTTTAAAGCACACAAACACACACTCTCTCTCTCTAGGAAGCATTTTTGCCACTCCCAGGAGTATCCCACGTGTATATCTTATAATCTAGAGTGTATCATTACATACTTGAGATTTGTAAATTAATTATGTAGTCATACTATTGAGTTACTATGCACCAATCAGTTCACTCAAAAGCTTAAACTGACGGGAAAAGGTAGATAATTCACTTATACTTCAAAACTCCCGCTCACGTGCAGCTCTCTTGGGCGCAAACGTGGAATAGGAGTCTGTTGTAATTTATTTTAATAAATCGCGCTTGCCAGGATTCAAACTCGAGACCTCTGACTCTGATACCATATTGAGTTACTATGCACCAACTAGTTCACTCAAAAGTTTAAGCTGATGGAGAAATATGGACAATTCACTTATACTTCAATAATGCATACATACTTACTTTTTTCGTTGGGATACATGACGTATGGAGACATACTCACTTTTCTATAACAATAGATGCAATATATGTTCATATGCTTATACCTAGAAGACACTTTCTACGTTTCTTGAACTCCTATTGGATTGCATTTGATAGCCAACTCTAATTACATATTTTATTATATTCCTATCTTTTCTAAATCCTACAGTCCACAAAAAGGAAGATTTACTTTATTGTTTACAACTCACTACATACTTGTTTGTTTCTTCGATAAACCCTAACTAATGATTGACATTTCTTAGGTACTTGGAAGTTGGAGTGCTAGGTTCCAAACGTCGTTTGGAGACGCATGGTTGGACACTGTACGAGTATGGTTTGAGATAGGGATAGAGTGCATTGACTTCAACCCAACGAAGAGACCAGATACACAGCGTATAATTGAGAGGCTTGCTGAAATGGAACATAAATACGGGTTTTTGGAAACTGGCCGCTTTACTTCATCGGCAACAAATGTAAGTACCTAATAGTATGGCACATACACCATGCCCTCCCATGCATCATTTTTGGACCCTTGTACATATGCACCATTTTAGCATTTGCTGCTACCTCGATTGGGTAAGTATGAGGATATATAGGACTTAGTAGTGCGTGGTTAGTTTTCATTGAGAACCTTGTCCTAATATTTAACTAAGATTTTTTTTATGTAACGGAAACATGCTTTTTATTACAAAGTTTTGTTCAGTCGTCTGTCTGAGAAATAAAGGTGTGAAATTACAAAAATAGTCAGGAAGGAAAAAAATATTATTGAATCTCAATCCATGGCTAGCCAAGAGCTGCATACGAGCTACTTCCAATTAAAGCCGCACTCATGGATTAGATGCTTGTGCTACAACAAGGATGTCTACTTTTTCTTTGTGAAAACATATATTATTATGACAACCTCAAATAGCCCATCAGGGCTACAGCCCCAACTAATATAAGCCTTTTGGATCGGTGTCGATGAGCCGATCCCAACAAGCATATGAGCAACCAATCTTGGTGGGTTTAACTTAGTAGCTACATTTACCATCACCCAAATGTTTTTAGCATGGTGACAATAAAAATTTAATATGCTTAATTGATTCATTACCATTGTAGAAAGAACACTTTTGTCAGGAGAAAGCATTTTTGCTTAGTTGTCCTTGCTAAAAAAATACCATTCTATGGTTCATCAAATCTAATAACGTCATTTATGGTTGATCAAAACTTGTCATTTTTTTATTGACAACCAAAGATAAAACTGCAGAACTTTGATCAAATTTAGAAATTATTATATTCTTGAATGGAAGAAAAATAATCCTTTTTGTAGGAACCAGAGGAAGATTTTAATATTTAGAGGTACTTTCAACTTCCAAATTAGTTTGTGGTTAAAAAGGAAATCTTGATTCATCATATATTGATACATTGAATGTACTGAAAATTAGCCACTCCTATGTAATTTCCAAGAGAATTTTAGCCACTAGGCTGTGATACTTGGTGACATTGTTCACAACCAACGCTCGTTAAAAAGATAAGTTCCAAGTTTCATTCGACATAATACCACATAGAGATTATTTGTTACATGAAAAAAGGTTTGGGTACAACTAACTGAAAGTTCTAGTCCTGCACCACGTGTAATTTGAATAATCATTTTTAATAGGAATTTATTTTTTGATATCTAAGTCAATGACACCACACCGTCCTTGATCTTTGGCGACATAGCAAATCTCATTTGGTTCGGTGGCATTTTTTTTTCTCTTTACCTCCTTACCAAAAGAATCTGGATTGGTAAAAATATGTTTTGTGAGGACATCTTTTGGTATTTTGAAGAAAGACATTATAAACATGGGAAGGCTACTTAGAGTAGCCAACAGTTTAACTTTTTTTAAATCTTTCTTTGATTATTCTTGAATCGCGATTACGAGATAATACTTCAGTTTTTTTGGTATCCACTGCAGGAGAAGAAGCGTTCTACTGAGCTGCGGCCTGGTCCACCTAAGATGCTAGGAGAGACAATCTTTGAGGTACATTCAGTATGTTTCTACTGATTGAAGGTGTAGACATGTGCATGTGTTCGTACCATGCTGTGAGTGTAGGGACTATTTGATGCACTGTGTGCGTAAGCATAAGTGATATAGACTTATCATTATAGTTTGACACTCTCGTCATCAATTAGAAGTATGAAGGAGTATTTCATAAGGCTAAGAATATTAACAATATTATTGCAAAAGTACACCATTTAGTAACCTAAATTTCACAAGTTGTGCTAACAAATGGCAATCCTCAACATACCCACATGCAAGACATGCATGGATAGAGCCTCAGCTAAAAATAAACAATGCATTACTTGCGTAGGTGCTTTAGCTTGATGAGTTATATACTTAGTTTTGTTCCGAATTTCTGCTTCGTTAAGTGTGCACTCTTTCATTTAATTTATAAATAAACCATAAAAGATTCAAAACAATCAACAAGGAAAATTGTTTTTCTTTTCTGTTCTTGTGATAATTCTGTTTTTTTACATGTACACTTTCATTTAAGTGAAAACATTCAAGATAGTGAAGATATTTTTTAGATTAATATGGTAACATCATATGCTCTTCAGAGCGAAGTGGTGACTTACTCTGACCTTGAGATATTCACATAAAAGTTGTTCTCATATGGTGAAATATATTAGTACTGAAAGTAGACCAAGTAGTCGCTATCAAATTGGTCCGTACATTTAAAATAGGGTTTGCTGGAACCAGTTTAATTTCTATGTGATAAAAGTCATTCAATCAGTGGTGAAGATTAAATCCAACTAACATTATTGAAATAATATAAGCCAAAAGGCGCATGTATGGTCAAATTAAAGCTGATTAGTATTGAAATTTTGATCCACCAAGAAGATGCCTGTTAAACGTCACCTATGCCTCTCTGAATGCAGACTGAAAGCTGAATAGCTTATTACGGTTCACCTCCACTCCTTTCAATTGCATTCAGAATGACCTCCAAGGCTCCAACGTCACTTCGCCCAGTCGAGCCAACTACTTTGCCACTGATTCAATAAAAATTACACTTCTGCTATAAGAAATTTTAACGTGTCGATATACTCCTAAAATTAGCACAGCATCTTCTGGAAAAACACATCAAACAAGTTTAGATTTTAACATGAAAGGGCATACATTTTTGTCTCCAAGATGCCCCAATGAATTTATATAGGCGAACTGGTCAAACTGGACATCACATATCGCCTACTGATGGACCTTTCCACTGACCTGATGGAACTTTCCACTTATTCCAATAATCCTGATATAGGTGCCCAAAGAGCAGCCGCCAACATTCCTGTAGGTGAAATTGAGCATAATCTTCTTTTGTGTGTCTTCTTCCAACGAAGAAGAAAAATGAAGCCTGATCTTTCCAACTCAAAGCCAATCGAAACAGGCTTGAACCTTGGGGGACAGATTTATTCTCACTAACTATTTATTATGGTCGGATCTAACAATGACAAAGCAGAGAAGAGACCAGAGAAATTTATTCCATGGCGGCAACATCATCTCTGCTTTCATGTCAATGTTCGGAAACCAAATTCTCCATATCGCCATGTCATGGAAGACTAACTGAATGCAACACCCCGAAATCCACAAACACCCCGGGATGTCACTAAAACCAAACAACCAACCAGCTAAACAATTACATAGAAATTTCAGCAGCATATGCTTTGTATTCATAAGCAACGCGGAAGCAAAAGACATAGATATAACCAAAGAATTAAGGCATCAAGCTAGCATTAATGAAACATCCTAATAAAAGAGTAAAGAGTAACTCCAAAGAATAGGTTTAGTATCCACACTACTTTAGGCATCATTCCCAAGTCTCTAATAAATAAACTTCATTTGTTAAGAATAAGTGAAGTGCAAGACGTGCAGCTAATCCCTCTTCCCCTCCTAGCAATCATCAAGCACCTCGAGAGAGTAGAGCAAGGGTGAGATGAAAATCTCAGCAAGCAAAATTTGTTTTGATAAGCTATTTAAATCACAAGTTGGGATTAAGCTATGATTTAGCATTAAATTTCACTTACAGGATAATCAAGATATGAAATTGATATAAAGTAAAAAACTTCCAACTAGAACATAAACAGACGATAGAGATTCAATGATAATAACACGTCACTTCAAAATATTTAATGAGTGCATATGAATGAAAATGTATATGTCTCCTACCTGCATACCCAACAAGGTATGGAGCTGCATCCCATGATGTTGTACCGGTACGGTTGTGACCATCGGTCAATGACATAACTTCCAATGCAAATAAATAATGCAATGCACATGACATGCTGCAATAATGATAATATAAACTTTAACTCCCTCCAAGAATATGGATTAACCACATAAACCATACTCCAACAATAAAAGTCATATAAAGACAATTAAGCATCAATTAATTATAATTGAGTGAATAAATAAGACAAAAGTCAATTCTTAGTGGTAAGACATGGTTCTGAACATTATAGTGTAGGTGATAAAAATAACAAGTCAAAACGGTAGCACATCCACCACTACATTCACTTGCCTCAATCGAAGAAGACCAAAGTACTACGGATGACCCGGAGCACTACCACATGTTTCGGAACAAATAGTTCAGTACAAACACTCCATAAATAATTTACAATCGACATTCAAAGCATTTCTATGCCCCAGCCAATAAGTGCAAGTGTGCCAATTTAAGTTTCTTTATACCTAGAATCAATAACCTAGGCGGTTGTTTGATTGTGTCGTTTTAGTGACATTCCGGGGTGTTTGTGGATTTCGGGGTGCTACACTGAAACTATAAAATTTTCCTGCATGCGTCGATATTTATATCAATAAATTTACTTTTTTCTATATGCATAAGTTTATTTGGTTTTACCTTTCTTTTGTTACAAATTCAAATGTTAGAATCACCTAGTGTTATATGTTATGTGAGTATGCAGGTTGCACGGTCCCAGAAACTTTATGCACCAGTTGAAACCACAAATTCCAGGTACACAAATATTATCAAATGCTACTGAGATCAAATATGACCCTTTTCAGTATTTTTAGTACAAAATATACCATAAATGTCCATCATACATAGAGTATTAGTTAGAGGATCTCCAAGAGAGCGTTGTAAAATTAAATCGAAATTAGTTTTTGGGAGCAACCAAAAAACTATACGGGCTAAAAAAAATTTCCTCCCCTGTTTTCAGTCCAAATTTTGAGGAGGCGAGAAAAACTATAGGTTATAAATATCAATAGTAGACCCACAAAACAAATCTGAATGGGACAATGTCAGCCTTTGGGGCTGGCCACAATTTTCATTCCCTTGAAATATCAACAAGGGACACCCAAAAACTTCTCCGAAACCAAAATGTTAGGGTATAGGTCAAAAACACAACTCCAACAGCACCTCAAAACCTCCTCCAATATTTTGTAGCTACAAATAGGGGAATAGTTAGCGGCCCAAATCCTCCTCACTTCTAGTGAAATAACAATATTGTGACCTCCTCCAATATTTTGTGAGTGCTTCCTTTGATTTGCAAAAAAAATTCTACATTCTCATCATCTATCATTCCCAAGAATCTCCTTTCTATCCCACACTCAAACCTCCTCCTTTATTCCAAGATGGAGTGTCACTTCTGTCATGCTCTGACCCCATTCATACTCCACGACAATCCAAAGCATCCTGGATTACCCATTCATTCATGGGCAATATATTATGCTACCCTTTAGAGGGATAGGTTAGAGATTTAGCAAAACATACCTTTTTACATTTTGCTAACTTTGCTTGGTATTATGCATGCTATTTGTGTTGCTTATCAATCTACAGATATAGAAAACACGCAAGAATTCATAGATGAGATGACACCATCTCTCCTGCTTGTGTCCTTCTTTACCTATCAACACTATGAGTGTGGTTTGTAAGGACTGATAGATCGAGAAGGGGGGTTTGAATCAGGAACTCACATGATAAACTTTTCGTGCTAACTCCTATGTCGGGCACTCAAAGGTACAGAGGCACATCCTCTCTGTTTATTTTCCTCTGGTCCACCGTATCTTATGGCAACTGCTCCGTACCATTCATAGAACCATCATGTGTTTTGTCTTTCTTCTCTCTGAGTCACCATACCTTACGACAACTCCTCCATATCTTTCACAAGAAACATCCTCTGTTTCTAGTCTTCTTCTACTTCTGGCTCACCATAGCCTACGACGACCTCATCGTTCCACATGGTGACCTCTATGCTTCTGTCCAGAGACCTACAACCTCTCTATACAAAACACTAGGACCCACCGTACATACGGTGACTTAACTTACGTAGCTTATGGTGACTTAACCTCCATAGCTTACGTTGACTTAACCTCTGTAGCTTACGATGCACCCACATACCTGGTTTACAAAGAGTCCATTTCCTATGGACGCCATCTTTTCCTGTCACCATACCATATCGTGACCAGTCCTTGACCACTTGGTGACCTATGCTGCTTGACTCCATCTCTGAGTAAGTTCTTGTGACCTTCACTGTTTCTTAAAGTGACCACGTCGTATCCTACAACAATCTATCCTAAAGTTGAAACTTCCTTGTCTTTTTACTTCGTTTCCTAGCTTCCCAATCTTGGTCATTCCTTCTCTCCATTGCATCTTCTAGTGTGCAAGAGACAGCATCCCAACACTTCTAACACTAGTGAGACCGAAGAGAATGACTCATGCCCTCTTGATAGTTCATTTTTCCCTATGGACTCAAGCCTACAATCTAGCGAAGTGATCACAACACACTTGGACCTAGCTGTCCTTAGCCTTGATCCATCTCCATCACCATGACTCATCATCAAGATCATCGTGGCAATTCTTCGAGTCCACATCAATCACTAAGGTGATCAATCATTGAGATTGTCTATTGACTTGATAGATAATTTTCCTGCAAGCACAACACTTATATAGACATTGAGTGCATTTAATGCTTGCAAATTTTGATATTCCATATCGGTAGGAAACTTTGGGGTGGCAACACTCTAATGGACATGAAGCTTACATAGTTTTCAGATGTGCATTCTGATTTTTACTTGTAGGGAACTTCTAATTGCCATCCCATTTTCATCAACATCCGCCTCCAAGATTCAACCATTTCATTGCTCAGAAATTTTCTTGTGGATCTTATTCAAAATGTCCATGGAAACTTTGATACTCCAGGTTGGTATAGTGCCGAACTTGCTCGCATCTATTGTTTTTAAAGTCATCAACATCCAGCATGTACCATCCTCCAGTGCCTTCCTCTTATTCTATTCTCGATATGGTAAACAAAAACTTGTTATCGCACCATTCTTTGCATTCTAGCTGATCTAGCAGGGACCAATAGAAAGCTTTCTCTAGTGCCTTCGTCCATCCTTGCTTCTCTAAGAGAAGCTTCTTGAATGGCTGCAGATGTTTGACTTTGCTCATTTCCATACAGGCGTTCCAATCCTGGCCCTCCTTATTCTCCATGGCTGAGACTGCATCCGTCGCACCATGAGTTGAATGTTGCCCATGATGCTTTGATCAGACTAACATGAAGACAAGACTCTTGGTGCAGATGATCTAGAGTCAAATCTCGCATATCTTGTAGTCTTTAGCCCTAAGAGTCATCTATTCACCATGATACAGAGTTCTACATGGAAACTATCAGAGTATAAGACGTGGACTCAGATGTGGCCTCATGGATGGTGAGACCAGATTAGACATGATTGTGGAAGAAACTGATTCGAATTGGGGAATTCTACCATGTATCACCACCAACCTCGAGTTGCCTAGCAAAAGCTAGACACCAAGGACCTTTCCTAGATATCTTGACAGAGTTATTAAATGGTATATTTGTAAAACATGAAACTCTAGAGTCACAGAATGAACCTTTCCATGGAGTAAACTCCTTTGTTACAATTCTACTTGCCTGTAGTATTCTATGATGTAACCCGGATACTTTCTAGAATAAACATAACTTTCTCATTTCTCTATGAAATGCATTTTGTAGTTACAATATGAGATATGAGGAACTTAATTGCCTCGAGCGTATACTTGATGGAAGAGATGAGCCAAAAAATCTGAAGTTACCACTCTTAGAGCTGATTACCGAAAACTTCTCTTCAGGTAATAAAGTTGGTCGTGGTGGATGTGGAGAGGTTTACAAGGTAAATTATTTTCTTCACACAAAATTAAATTTTGATTCGTGCCCATGGACATGCTCACAAGACTACTGTATTTACAGGGTATCTTGCCGAATGGCAGGTTTGTTGCCGTGAAGAGGCTTTTCAAAAGTCATACTATTGACGAGAAGATGTTTAATCAGGAGGTTAAAAGCATGCTGGTGGCCAAGCACCGTAATATAGTACGTTTTCTTGGTTATTGCTCTGATACACAAGGAAAAGCAATACCAATGGAAGGAGACCATCACATGGCCGAGGAACGAGAAAGGTTACTATGTTTCGAGTATATACAGAATGGAAACCTTGCAGATCATATTACCGGTATGATCATGATCAAAGTTTAGTGCCGCGTTCTTATATAATAATGTTTCTCCTGTTTTGCTGTTATATTATATTCGTAATGGCCACTTCTACTTTTAAAGCCAGATCGGTTAATTATATGGGTCATGCTGAACAATAAAAATGGCACACAAATTTTGCATGCATGAACATTTTTTTCTGTTTCTATATGTACTTTGGTTCCTCTTTTGCTCTGCAGATGAACTACGAGGACTTGACTGGTGTGCACGCTATCAAATAATTAAGGGAATTTGTGAGGGTTTGCATCATCTTCACAAGGACAAGGGTATTCTTCATATGGATCTTAAACCAGACAATATACTTATGGATGATTATATGGTGCCCAAGATTACAGATTTTGGTCTGGCAAGGACCGATGGAAAAACTCACACTATGAGTACACAACGTCTTGCATCCCCGTATGCTATATATTAGATATGAACATGCTATATATTAGATAATTCATATCTGTTTCTGAATTTTTCTCTAGTACATATTTCTTCTGTCGTAGTGATTTGAATGGTCATGTTTCAATGCAGCGGATACTGTGCTCCAGAATATCTTCACCAAGGAAAAATGTCAAACAAGTCAGATATATATAGCTTGGGTATCATAATCGGACAAGTGGTGACAGGAAGTAAGGAGAAACCAGACGTTACTAAAGTAGGTTTCACTCTAACTCCTGTATGGTTCCTTCTTTTATTATAATGTTTATTAGTATATGTAAGGGTTTTCTACCGAGAGAGCTGCGTTGCATTGACCCTTTGCTAATAATGGAAGCATGGTCCACTGCTACAACGAGAGCCAATATCGTATCGATTCTAATGAGGGATGAATCTCTAATTTCTGGTGCGTCTCCACAGCCCCCATTGATTTCCAGTACCTGTAGATGGAACGAGAGGACAAAAACAATGTCGGTCATCGAGTGAATGTTCCTGAAAACCGTACAAGAATTGGGATTGAAATGGTCATTTAACTGGTCCAACGCGCGCGGGGGGGGGGGGGGGGGGGGATCAGTGCGCTTTGGGAGCATGGTTCACAAAATCGAACGAAAATCGGTCGGTTTTCATGGTTTTTGACTAAACTGGTCCAGTGTAGTGTAAATGAATGACTGGTTTTTCATAAAAACCAAACCTAAGTAGTATAGTAAAAATGATTTTCATTCTGTTTTTATGGTTTACCACTTGGTTTTTAGCGAGTAAAAATTGTTACTGTAGTGGTCTTTTAAATCATACTGGGGAGATGATTGATGCCTCACATGAGATCCACACCAAACAGAATGAGGGAGCTGCAGGTCCGCAGACCGCACATGCTACCAGAGGCGAGGTCTCCACGGATATTAACGGTGGAGCGAGCAGGCCATAGGTGCGGAGCCGATGGCCGAAGATTATTAGCGGCAACTGTAGGTGGTCGCTGAACAGCGGACTGGAGCAGGGGTTTGTGGTGAGTGGAGGGGAAGTACGCAGGCTGTAAAGAGACTTGGTGGATTGGGGATTTTAGGGATGTGAGGAGGGAATTTCCCTGTGTGTTTCGCGTTGCTGACAAGGATATTTCAGTTTCTCGTTGTGGTTAAAAGGGCATATTCATTATGGTGGAATCAAATCATCCGAGTTCAAATTCTAAATTTAGCACGTGTGTTTATTCTTTTAGTTGAAGGCGACATCCCCACCGTGTGTTACAAGGAAGGCACACGACAAACACATAGCACATGGCAATCCAAGCCCTTTGCCGTTTGTCTTATGGGTGGCACACGACAAAGCATATGTTTGTCGTGTGTTCGTGCCCGGGCACACGGCAAAGTGTGCCTCATGCCACGCATGAGCGAGATATACCTAGCCGATGCCCCTTTTATTTTTTACCATGAGTCAGCTTCGGCACACAGCAAAGCCCTCTTTACCGATGAATATTTTGTCGTGGGAGCTTTGCATGTGCAACCCACAGCAAAGGTTTTGCCGTGTGCATTATGGTCAAAACCCCATCCTGCCATAGTGAATACTCATATGTGTATGTAAGTATCTATGTCTGTATTGTGATCAATTAAAAAAAAAGAGCATATATGAGTATAGATGGGTCAGTTAGTGTACTAGACAATGGCAAACTTTGATTTCCCATTGATTTGACTAAATATAATTAGCTTGGTAGTGGCGAATTATATCTAAAATCTCACTAACAAGCATGTATTTACTATTTAGTCAATGGGAATTTTGGTTTGGCACGGGGTGAGGGCATGGCCCTAATGTCCCTAAGGAAGCTTCACCAGTGGTTTGGTTGACCCTAACAATTGAACGTAGCTTCGCACCTGGCCCAGGCCGCGTTCATTGGGCGAGCCATGCCCCAGTCGCGACGCGTCAGCCAACTCGATGTTGTTAGATGGACCCGTCACCAGACGTTGTCCTGGGCCACATCTGGACCCTTGGCAAGTTCCGGACCTAGAGCCATACCGTGGATTCCACGAACCGAATAGTTGCTTTATTTTATCAGATATTGATTCTATATTCTTCTCCTTGCGTCCAGCACAGATTTCAATTCTTTTTCTGAGCCTTGCTATATTTCAAACGGAGTTATACCTCCTTACGTGCTTTTCGGATTTGTGTTCAAGTTTGGAACCACGTGGATTTCACAGGAACTATGTATGTTAACTAGTGTAAACTAACTGAGAGAACTAGATGTCATATTTCAAACAAAACTGCGGTAGTAAATTTATCCTTAATCCTTATTGTCTATATTGTTAAGCTGATGCATGTAAACATAATTTGTAGTTTTGCACTTCACAATATGCTAAATCATCTTAATGAAAATGGCAGGTGCTTGGAAGATGGAGGCACAGATGGAGTAAGTCATCAAAGCATGTACCATTGTGGCATGAACAAGTGGAAAAATGCATCGAGTTAGCCCTGCAGTGCACCCGAAAAAACCCAATACGTAGGCCTTTTATATGGGAAATACTTGAAGAGCTCAATGAAATAGATAATAAGAATGGCAAAGCGAGAGGTGACACTGAATCAGAATGTGAAGAGGTACGGTCATATAATTCCTTCAACTCAAGTTCGTATAGGTTATCTGGCTTTATTGAACTCAAGAACTTTGACTTTTCTTGGTAATCTATCTATCATCTTTATCACAGCTAAGCCCATGTTTGGAGCACATGCTTGGTGTTGAGCCCCTCGAAATCCATTTTCCATTGGCGCTTGATAAGGAGATATCATGCTCAGTTGAGCTGACAAACGATACGGATGATTACATTGCTTTCATGGTCTCAACAACGAGCCTACTCCAATTCAGAACACAGCCAAAGAAAGACATTATTCCACCACGATCCAAGTGTTGTGTCATCATAGCTGTGCAAGCACAGGAGAATGCCCCGCTGAATTATCAGACCGACTTCTACGTGCACAGCACCACAGTGGATGAGACTCTTACAGCTAAAGATATTACTGACGAGCTGTTCGATGAAGAGGAGGGTCATGTGGTTGATGAGGTGAATTTGCCCGTTGTTTTTGACGTGCTACCACCATTACCTTAAAATAACCATGGGAGATATCCGTGTCCCATGAAAAACTGAAAATATCGTGATCTGTGTTTTTACGCATAAGATTCTCCCTGACAATTAACAGTATGTTAGCACAATTAATTTATTATTATTATTTTTTACTTTTTAGACCAAATGGCATTTTGGCCCTGCTTCTTTATATCTATATTATAAAAGCTAAACTTCATCTTATATATGTGTTATCCTTAAATCATCTAACTTCCCCCCTCATCGACTCTTGCATCAAGGTATAATCGTTCCCTTAATCATTGGATTAATAGACGGCCTCACATTGGGCAATGAAATTCTGACCACTACTATAGAACCCGTTATTAGCAGCAGTTCAAAACCTCTCGCTGATTAATCGTTGCTGATAGTAAGGGTTATCAGCAGCCATTGCTTATATATGAGCATGTCGAAACTCATATTATCAACAGTTCTAGTTGTGAACTACTGCTGATAGTATATTTCAGATTTAAAATAAAGCAATAGTATTTTATTTTTTCCATTCTTGCTTTGAACCTTGACAAACCAGGAATAAAACCATTCCATATAGAGATTTGTACACTTTCTCAAGAACCATATTCTTCAAGTAACAAACATGGTTACCCGACGTGTACACAATATCCACGTCTTTCCGATTTTTTTTATAATCTGATTAAGATTGTAGAAAGATCCAGTAATCTGGGTGTAAACAGGTATGGTGAAAATTATCGACCTGTACGGGTGTGCCTCGTGGATTGCTCTCGTTGGGGGTTCGTGCAATGGAGGCATTGAAGGCGTTGCTCTATTTCTTGTGCATTGGGGGCTCCATCTCTTTCTCTCCCGTTCTTTTTCTTTCTTTCCTCTCATGTTCTTCATTGTTCATCTCCTCGTTGTGCATCGCACGCCGAGGTAATCTGCTCTTTCTGCTCTTTGTTTCTTTTTGGTTTCTTGCTTCCTTTCCGTTGGTTGTGGGGATTTTTCTTCCTGTCCATCATGATTTGTCCATGTATTGCATGTTTGTTACGCAGAATATCGTTCTTGAGATAGTGAAAAAATCTCTATATGAAATGGTTTTATTCAAAGATGATTTTGAGGTTTATAATAGTATACCATTGAAATAAAAAAAATTTATCATCCTCGCATGCATATAATTGAGGTTCAGGAGCCTGAAATTAGCTTGCACATTTTATATAACACTATAGCATGCATATAATTGTGAAGCAAAATATATATGAATTTGATATAGCTGGGACTCAAATGGCAAGAACTAAAGCTACTCGTCATTCAATGGAGGCTCTGAGGTTGTGATAATTCTTGCTTCCTTTATTTATTGAATCTGTTGGCATTATATAGCTCAGCGCCTAATACAATCCTACTAACTCTCCAACCGACTAAGAATCTCAATCTCCTAACAATCTAATCTTTATATATCTTAGTGTAACATCCTAATTTTTCATTTTTTTAATAATATAAAATATATTTGTTAATTAGGATGTTAACATTAAAAAGTTTTATTTTATAAGCAAATTAAATCAAGTAGATTCACACTGAATAGTTTCATATCGAATTTTATTGTGTGTATAATAATTTATAAAATTATAGAGAAATTTGATTTCGAATGACATGAGAAATAGGAATATAAACCAGAAAAGAAAAAAAAAAGGAAAAGAGAACCTATCTACGGTCTTGGGCCAATAGCCCTCACGCGGCTCATTCCTCCTTCCTTTCTTTTCTCCCCACGTCGGCCTAGTTTGCCGATGCGCGGCCCAGCTACCGGCTGCCAGTCACTCCGCCCTGACTCCCTACAGTTGGTCGTTTTTTATCCTGTTTTTGGATTAGTTTTTCCGTCTGTGTCCCATACCCATTTTATTAATGAAAATTCAGAAGCGAACGGAAGAAAAATCAAATATTGTGATACGATTGTGGTCGAGATGGGATTTTCTTATCCCTTTCTCATGCTCCTGGTATTACCAAAGCAAACTAGATGGTGACGAGTGTTGTAAAATACTATTAGGCCAGGCCCATCTTGTATAAGAAGGTTTTCTGACTTATGTGGACTGTTTTATTAAATTACAATCCAAGTAGGGTTCCTCTTATAAATAATTAAGAAAACATCACTTTTTGTAATTTTACTAGAATTACTAAATAAAGAATTTTGTCTCCTCTATTCTTATTATTTTTAGTTTTTGTTTTCTGTTTCATTCTACATGTCTACGATCGTCGATAACTTAATACATTATTAGCACGCTCTAGTCGGGCAGACATCATCTATTCCGTGATTTAAGATATGTTTTTTGATTGAATTTATATTTTAACTCGTTGCAGCCAAGATCTGTCCAATTCACTATAATAAAGATCTAGACACGTTGATGTCATGATCTAAGAAGAAAAAAGAGGCGCGAATCATCAAGAAAAAAGTGAGCACCGTGTGGCTCGCCGCCCCCTGCAACCTGTGCCATGAAGGCATAGCCCCACTAGAAACGCGCAGCCAAGGCCGTCACGACCGGTTGAGAGGCCTGATCTATGGATCTTGTTGCTACAATCCTCACAAAGAAGATCGAGAAAAAGATCCAAACTGCAATGTGGCACGAAGCCCTGGGCGGTGAACCCCGAGATCTGCACATGTGGACCATGTTCCGGCGACGGCTCCACAGACCAGACAGCCACGAAGGCAAGCAACCAACATGGCACAAACCAGATCTAGTGCCGCCGACCCAGATCTGGCATTCCATCCTCAAAAGAAAGAAGAAACAAGAAAAAAAATAACGACAGTGCGAGGCACCGAACACCGTGAGGCTCATCACCCCCTGCACCGTGCGCGATGGAGGCGCTAGCAAGATCCGACACAATCAAAAGAAAGAAGATTGTAACCATGACGGCGCAGATCTAGGCTAACTAAAGCTATGTACCCTACACAAAGAAAAAAAAGGAAAAAGAAAAAGCTAGGGTTCGTAACCACCACAGACCGGCCCCACCATGAAGGCGGTGGCCCGATTCTACCCATCCTCCAACCTGGCCCGCCTCAGCCTAGATCTGGCGTTGTACAACCAAGATCTCATGCTACTAGGCACAGATCCGATCGATTTTTTTATTTTCAGTTATAAACTAGAAGGTGCAACAATGTTTTTTTTATCTCAGGCACACACACATATTTTTTGTTTTCTCTGAAAGCATTTTCATAGATAAATGTAGTTTCATAAAAGCATTGCTAAAAGATGACTAAATACTCCTTAATAAGACAAATTAGGGTTTAGTCAAAAAAAAGAATATCTCAAACATAGTCATAAACCACCCCCATAATTTAGTTCCTCCCTAAACTCTCTTCATTTATAGCTATAACTAGGAGAAACTGCTGGCTAGTTCAATCCTTCTTCTCCTAAGAGCATATCTTAAGAGAGCCTCATAAAATTGTCCCAAAAACATAACATTTGGGGTAACTAAAAAATATTCAGGCCAATTCGTTTTCCCTCCTCCATCAATTCTCCATATAGTGGATCTAAATCCTATTATAATTGATCCGTATGATCACTTGGGGTCACAATATTGTTATTTCACTACAAGTGATGAGGATTTGGGCCGCCAACTCTTCCCCTATTTGTAGCTACAAAATATTGGAGGAGGTTTTGAGGTGCTGTTGGAGTTGTGTTTTTGACACTATACCAATATGGAGTTTCAAAATTTCGATGAACATGTTGAATAAGACCCCATAAGAAAATTTCTTAGCAATAAAATGGTTCAATTCTTGGAGGCGGATGTTGATGAAAATGGGATGGCAATTAGAAGTTTCCTACACATTAAAATCAGAATGCACATCTGAAAACCATGTAAGCTTCTTGTCCATCGGAGTGTTGCCACCCAATGTTTTTTACCGATATAGAATATCAAAGTTTCCAAGCATTAAATGCACCCTATGTCTATATAAGAGTTAGGCGTAAAAGAAAATTATCAATCAACTCAATAAACAATCTCGATGATTGGTCACCTTAGTGATTGATGTGGACTCGGAGAATTGCCATGAAGACCTTGATGAGGAGTCTTGGTGTTGGAGATGGATCAGGACAGCTAGGTCCAAGTGTGTTGTGATCACTTGGCTAGATTGTTGGCTTGAGTCCATAGGAAAAAATGAACTTTCAAGAGGGTATGTGTCATTCTCTTCGATCTCATTAGTGTTAGAAGTGTTGGGATGCTCAATGAGTCTCTTGGACACTAGAAGAGGCAATAGAGGGAAGGAATGACCACATTTGTGAAGCTAGGAAACGACGTAAAAAAAACAAGGAAGTTTCAACTTTAGGACATATTATCATGGGATATGGCATGGTCACTGTAAGGAACCGTGAAGGTTGCAAGGAGTTAGTCAGAGAAGGAGTCAAGCAGCGGAGGTCGTTGTATGGTCAAGGACTGGTCACAATATGATATTGTGATAGAAGAAGATAGCGTCCATGGGAGATGGACTCTTTGTAAACCAGGTATGTGGGTGTCACCGAAGGCTACGGAGGTTAAGTCACTATATGTACATTGAGTCTTAGAGGTTTTTTTAGTAACTTATTGAGTCCTAGGGTTTTGTATAGAGAGGTTGTAGGTCTCTGGACAGAAGCACCAAGGCCACCATATGGAACAACGAGTTCGCCGTGGGCTACGATGAGCCAAAACCAGAAGAAGACCAAAAATGGAGGATGTTTCTTGTGAAAGATATGGAGCGGTTTCCGTAAGGTATGGTGACTCAGAGAGAAAAAGAAAGACAAAACACAGGATGGTTCTATGATTTATACAAAGAGGTTGCCATAAGATATGGTGGACCAGAGGAAAGTTAAACATATAGGAAATGTCATTGTATTGATTTTTAGGGATTGTCAAATGATGGAGGAGATAGTCACCATAAGATACGGTGACCTAGACATTCAATGGCTAGTGCTAAAGTTTCAATACTTCAAGGTCACATAATGTGTGGTGATAGGTCACCATAAGATACATGGATGATTCCACAACAGTCTACTTTTTGACAACGACTATTGAAGTGGTTGGAACCTATTTATCGTGGTTTTCAAGTTCATGGAGAGGTCTTTTGGCCATTTGGATTGCTAGAGGAATCAGTAGAGAGCCAAGAAGAGAAGAGAGGACACTTTGAGCAAAGATTTGAGAGCTATATTTAAGTGTGAGGGACAATAGCAAGATCATCCCTTCATCTCTAGCCTAGTGAGGTTGTAGAGAGTGTTTAGTGTGGTTACTCTTGGTTTGTGGCATGGCCTAGCCCAGTTAGGTGTCGGTGATCGAGCCTATTATGATTTGTTGTGAAGCCCATCACACGTTTGTACAAAGTTGGCGCTCGCCTTTGAAAGGAGCATCAAGAGAGAGTGTCCGTGCTTGCACTAGGAGAGTACAACAAGTACTTGAGTGAGACAACCATGGGCCTTGGTGGCAACGGTTATGCGAACTTGTCTTCACTTGGGCTGACGCGAGCTTGTGGGCTAGGACTCCACCCTTGAGTGGCAGGAGGGACCAACACTTTGACGGAAGTTGGTCCAATGAGGAGCAAGGGAAGGTGCCATATTTCCGAGACCTTGGGCTAAAAATCATTAGCCTCCTTTGACCCTTTCTCCTTTACTACTTGCATTTACCTTTCCGCATCTTATGCTTGTAGCATTGCATGTGCTAAATTGCTTGCTTACTTGTCTTTTCCTTGATTGCTTATCTATTAGACTTGCATGCATAGGACCTTTGCTAGTTAGATGTGTTGATTGATTGCTTGTCTAAACAATAGCTTGCATAGTAGTTGATTGATATGTGAAATCTAGCATGTGTAGGTTGTGTTTACCTTTACTAGGTTTATATCATTCTATTGTGGCTTCCGTATAACTATATAGGAGTTGTTTGAGTGCCCGACATAGGAGTTAGCACGAATAGTTTATCGTGTGACTTCCTGATTTGATTCAAGCCCCCCGCGCTTCTCGGTCACTTGGTCCTTACAAACCACGCTCAGAGTGTTGATGGGAAAAGAAGGACAAGAGCAATAGAGATGGTGTCATCTCATCTATGAATTCTTGCATGTTTTGCTATATTTGTAGACTGATAAGCCACACAAATAGCATGCACAATACCAAGCAAAGTTAGCAAAATATAAGAAGGAATATTTTGATAAATCTCTAATTTATCCCTCTAAAGGGTACCATATAGTATATTTCCCATGAATGATTGGGTAAGCAAGGAAGCTTTAGAGTGTCATGGGGTATGAATGGGGTCAGATAATGGCAGAAGTAACATTCCATCTCGGAATAAAGGAGGGGTTTGAGGGTGGGATAGAAAGGAGCTTCTTGGGAATGACAGATGATAAGAAGGTAGATTTTTTTTTTTTGCAAATAAAAGGAAGCACTCATGTGGAGGATGGTAAAGAAGTTGATAATGTGTAGAAGGCCCTATATTTGATGGACGATATTGGGAAGACTGGTTTCGTAGAAGGTGCAAAAAAATTAATGTGTCTCGGGCGCATTTTCAGTTATAAACTAGAAGGTGCAGCAATGTTTTTTTTATCTCAGGTGCACACACATATAATTTATGTTTTCTCTGAAAGCATTTTCATAGATAAATATAGTTTCATAAGAGCATTGCTAAAAGATGACTAAATACTCCTTAATAAGACAAATTAGGGTTTAGTAAAAAAAGAATATCTCGAATGTTGTCATAAACCGCCTCCATAATTTAGTTCCTCCCTAAACTCTCTTCATTTATAGCTATAACTAGGAGAAACTGCTGGCTAGTTCAATCCTTCTTCTCCTAAGAGCATATCTTAAGACAACCCCATAACATTGCCCCAAAAACATAATATTTGGATTAACTTTAAAATATTCAGGCCAATTTGTTTCCCCTCCTCCAACAATTCTCCAAATAGTGGATCTAAATCCTGTTAAAATTGGTCCATGTGATCAATTGGGGTCACAATATTGTTATTTCACTGCAAGTGAGGAGGATTTGGGCCGCCAACTCTTCCCCTATTTGTAGCTACAAAATATTGGAGGAGGTTTTTGTGGTGTTGTTGGAGTTGCGTTTTCGACACTATACCAATTAACGATGGCAATGGGGCCCCAAAACCCGATACCCGATGGGTAATTACTCTATTAGGGGGTGGGTCTGGGTGGAGTTTTCTACCCGTGGGTCTGTTAATGGGAAAAAATACTACCCATCGGGTGAAGTGGGTATGGGTACATTCTTAGCCGACCCATCCCCTTTAACCCATGGGTATTGAATAGCCGAGCAATTTGGCCCATGTACTACTTTGATCTGGCCCATTACCTTTTATTCAGCCTAGTTCAAAACTTGTTATTCAGCCCAGCCCAATATAAAAGCATATGCCCAGCCCAATAGTGCTTATTATAACCCTAATCCATCGTCTAGCACATTTTCTACTGCCCGTAGCTGCTAGCAGCCGCCGCCACCACATACAAGACACAACAGCACATACAGCCATACGCACACACGTGACAGCTGCCCTGCTATGGGAATAGCTCCTCCATGGCATGTTGCTCGTGGCTTCCTCAACACCAGCTCGATTCCATTGGAGGCGGCGACTTCTTCGATGTCGATGAATCGATGACAAAGAGAAAATTGAAGGGTAGCGCCGGCTCTCTCGATGGTGAATTGGCGGGTGGTAGCAGCTCCATCGCCGATGAGTGCCTCAATGGCGGGGGCGGCAGTGATGACGCACGGCAGCTTCGTCGGTCATATCGAGTTTGGTTGTCAGGGCTGGGCACCCATCGGGTATGCATTACTCATGAGGGACCGGGTACGGGAAAAATTATACCCGCCAACGGGTTTGGGTTTTGGAACGGGGAGAGTTTTAAGTCATGGGGGCGGGTGTGGGGAGACAAAACCCAGCGGGTCTTCACCCGTTGCTATCTCTAATACCAATATGGAGTTTCAAAGTTTCCATGAACATGTTGAATAAGACCCATAAAAAAATTTCTTAGTGATAAAATGGTTCAATTCTTGGAGGCAGATGTTGATGAAAATGGGATGGCAATTAGAAGTTTCCTACACATAAAAATCAGAATGCACTTCTGAAAACCATGTAAGCTTCTTGCCTATTGGAGTGTTGCCACACAATGTTTGTTACCGATATAGAATATCAAAGTTTTCCAATCATTAATGCACCCAATGTCTATATAAGTGTTAGGCGTACAGGAAAATTATCAATCAACTCAATACACAATCTCGATGATTGGTCACCTTAGTGATTGATGTGGACTTGGAGAATTGCCATGAAGACCTTGATGAGGAGTCTGGGGTGATGGAGATGGATCAAGGCTAAGGACAGCTAGGTCCAAGTGTGTTGTGATCACTTGCCTAGATTGTAGGCTTGAGTCCAAAGGGAAAAATGAACTTTCAAGAGGGCATGTGTCATTCTCTTCGGTCTCATTAGTGTTAGAAGTGTTGGGATGCTCAATGAGTCTCTTGCACACTAGAAGAGGCAATGGAGAGAAGGAATGACCACATTTGTGAAGCTAGGAAATGACGTAAAAAAACAAGGAAGTTTCAACTTTAGATCATGCTATCATGGGATATGGCATGGTCACTGTAAGGAATAGTGAAGGTTGCTAGGAGTTAGTTAGAGAAGGAGTCAAGCAGCAGAGGCCATATGGTCAAGGACTGGTCACGATATGATATGGTGATAGAAGAAGCTGGCGTCCATGGGAGATGGACTCTTTGTAAACTAGGTATGTGGGTGTCACCGAAAGCTACGGAGGTTAAGTCACTATATGTGCATTGAGTCCTAGAGTTTTTTTAGTAACTTATTGAGTCCTAGAGTTTTGTATAGAGAGGTTGTAGGTCTCTGGATAGAAGCACCGAGGCCACCATATGGAACAATGAGTTCGTCGTAGGCTACGGTGACCCAGATGCAGAACAAGACCAGAAATGGAGGATGTTTCTTGTGAATGATATGGAGTGGTTGTCGTAAGGTATGGTGACTCAGAGAGAAGAAGAAATACAAAACACAGTATGGTTCTATGAATTGTCCGAAAAGGTTGCCATAAGATACGGTGGACCAGAGAAAAGTTAAACTTATAAGAAATGCCATTGTATTGATTTTTAGAGATTGTTGAATGATAGAGGAGATAGTCACCATAAGATATGACCTAGACATTCAATGGCTATTGCTAAAGTTTCAGTACTTCAAGGTCACATAATGTATGGTATTTGGTCACCATAAGATACGGTGGATGATTCCACAACTGTCTACTTTTTGACAATGACTAGTGAAGTGGTTGAAACCTATTTATGGTGGTTTTCAAGTTCATGGAGAGGTCTTTTGGCCATTTGGATTGCTGGGGAATCAGTAGAGAGCGAAGAAGAGAAGAGAGGACACTTTGAGCAAAGATTTGAGAGCTATATTTGAGTGTGAGGGAGAGTAGCAAGATCATCCCTTCATCTCTAGCCTAGTGAGGTTGTAGAGAGTGTTTAGTGTGGTGTAAGGACCGAGGCGGGGGGGGGGGGGGGGTGAATCGGTAAGCCGCTCACGAATCCAAATACTTCAATTGACACTACTTGAGTCTAACAAGCATTGCAACCTAAACAATTCTAGTAGGCCAAGACCCTACACATGGTAGTGTTCATAATGAAAGCAAGTGCGGAAGCCAAACACACTAGCCTATACAAGCCACAATTCAACCTAATTACTAGAGCACACAACTGCGAAATAGTAAAAAGAGGGTCAAGAAATGCTCATGATTTTTTCCCGAGGTCTCAGAAGGATGGCGCCTTCCCTTACTCCTCATTGGACCACTCCCGCCGGAGTCCTAGTCCCACCCGCCACCAATGTGGAGTTCTCGCCCATGAGCCCACAATCACTCCCGGAGTGAAGACATGGTGCGTATCACCGCTACCTACAAGGCACAAGCTCGCGTCCCTCGAGAACTTGCCAGACTCCTGGAGCTGACACTGGCGCTCACTATTGTTGCCCCTTTCACCGGCGAGCTCAAACCGGGTACAAACTTGTGACGGCCATCACAACCAATCACGATAGACTCGATCATCGACACCTAACCGGTCTAGGTCTCACCATAGACCAAGAGTAATAGCCTAGATCACACCATCAAGGACACCCTAGCCTTAGATGTGCAAGATGCTCTAGTTACTCTCCTCTAGCACTCTTAAGATATTCAATATTTCCTCCTAGTGCTCTCCTCTTTCCTCTTGGCTCTCACCAAATGCTCCAAGAAATTCCACTGGCCAAGAGTCGTCTCCAAGACCCCAACAACGAAGTTATATAGGCTTCCGACCTCCAACTAGCCATTGCTCCATGAAATCAGCTTTCTGGGCCTACTGACCGGACTATCCGGTCACTCCAGAATCCAGCTCCAACGGCTCTGCCCATTGCTGATCTCCTTCTAACCGGACGATACAGTCAGTTGACGGGACCGTCCAGTCCAGTTCTCTCTCCAGTTCAAAAATATTTCAGCCTCGGCTTCCTCTCTGCCCTGTGCAACTCTTACTGATCGGACTGTATGGTCAGTAGACCGGTCCATCCGGTCACTTTGAATTCTAGCACAGGCAGATTCCTCGCTGCTCGCTGTAAGTTCTAGACATCTTCACCTAGTGACCATACAGTCCGGTCACCATTGACCCTCTGTCCGGTCACTATGTCCAGAAACTAAAACTTGTCGTCTTCACTTGACTTTGTTTCCCGGCTTCTCCGAACAGCTCCTTGGCTTCTCCACTGTCATCTAGTGCCTATGATTTCACCAAGCAACCTTGCCCATCACCAACTAGACATGACCTAAGAGAAATGACCTAGACCCCCTTGATATTCTGGCTTTTCCTATGGACTCAAAGCCCTAACAACTTGACAAGTGTTCCCAACACTTGCTCCATAGCTTGTCCTCAACTTTGATCCATCTCCATCAAACCTTGGACTCCATCAAGCTCACAAGCCTCCATGCTTACGGTCATTGTCATCAATCGCCAAGGCAACCATCATCCATATGATTTGTAGTAGAGTTTAGAGATGATTCCTACATAGACATCACTCATGTAGATATTAGCCTATAATTTCATAGCTGTCATCTATCACCAAAACATTCATACCTTGGGGATCCCATCAATGGACATGAAGCTTACAATCTCCCCCTTTTTGGTGATTGATGACAACCACTACTTATCATAATCTTATCAATGAACAACAAGGCTAAAAGAGCTACACTACAATCGAGAGGAACCTCAAAAGCATAAGAGAGAAATGCACAAGGTCCTACTCAAATAAGCATCATCAAGAGCTAAGAGGAAAAAGGAAGAAATGTGCACTCTAGATGATATGCATGCATGTCGTGTGAAGATATTTAACAAAAGCATAAGGACATGCAATGCAAGACATAAATGATGAAGTGCAACATATTAGCATGACAATGCATAGGAATAAGAACAAACAATCATAATCATGGAATCATACACAGGCATACAGGATAATTAATGAATAAAAGGCACTACGTATGAAAATAAACCAAGTGAGATCAAAATGAGTCAAACACAAATGAATGAAAACCATGACTCATCAAAATCCACGAACAACGAATAACTCCAACAAAATAAGATCCAAATGTATCTAACAACCAAAACCAATGTACCTATATGCTCCCCCTAGATACAAGCTACTCTCGATCGCACAGGATCACACTCCAACTCCCCCTAGACCTATGACTACTTCTCCCCCTTTGGCAACAAGCACTAAAAAGCGGAAAAGTGAACATCTACATGCTCGTGGTCGAAGGAAGTGGTGCAGCAACGTCCTCTGAGGGATCTGCTCCTGGCTGCTCCTGTACTGGATCCTAAAGTGCTCCCTGAGCCTATGCCGTCTGAGCATCCATCTTCTCGAAGAAGTCAAGGTCAACAGGCGACTCAGATCCTCTGTCCTATCCTGCTGGTGGGACCATGGATGTTTCCTCGGCAACAGTCACCTGGAGAAGACCAAGGTCATCCACGTCCTCCTGAGTGTAGCCTCGGTGGACCAGATCCTCTGCTACCTAAGGTGTAAGAGTGCTGACTGTAGCAGTGGAAGGTGGAGCTATAGCTGTCTCTGGGACTGGCTAGGAGTCTGCATGAGAGGTGTGCACTATGTCTGAGAATAGACTCCTGACTGGTAGCTGGGAGGTAGAAGGTCCTGCCATCTGCGAGGTCGAAGATTGTGTCGGTGAGGTGAACAACGCAGACACCAAGAAGGCGGACATGAGGGAGAGCTGAGTCACTGGAGAGAATGTCTGTCCTGCTCCCCCTATTGGTAACACTCCTGAGTGTGACAACCCACTGGACTGAGCTGTCATCAATGCAATGAAGGGTCCTTGGTGTGTCGGCAACACCTGAAATTGTGGAAGTGAAGATTGTCCCAGCTGCTGACTAGCCTGCCTCTGAGTCATCTCTGCCATCTGAGTCATCAGGGTGGTCAAGATCATCATTTGCTGTCTCTGAAGCTCTGCCTGTCCCCTGATGACCTCCATCATCTGACGTCTATCCTCAGTTGTGCTCTAAATAAACTCACTCAGGTGTCCTGCTAGTGCTGCCACTGTGACAATGTCCTCTGACTATGATCCCGTAGGCTGGGGAGGTGCTCTAGTGCTAGCTGACTCAGGAATCACCATCTCTCCTACTCCTCCTCTCCCGTCTGCTAACTCGAGGCTGACTGTGATCCCCTAGGGACTCGAGGTGCATAGCTGGTGGTCACCTTAGGAAACAAGTCATACTGCTCCTCTGTCACTAGGCCCATCCTCCTCAGAAGGTAACAAATATAGGGAGCATAGACCAGGTGATGTCCTCCTATCCTCTTAGAAATAACCTCCTCCATCTCTTCAATTAGTAGATTAGCCAAGTCAAATGGCTATCTGCTCAGAATAGCTGCTACTGCCCACTAATGAAGTAGAGTGAACTCCTCTCTGTAGCTAGACCTGGGGATGATAGTCCTGGTGACTATCATTCTAACCACCTTGGCCTCTGCGGTGAGTCTTGCAGGGCCTCTCTCAAAGCCTGGGGTGTGTGGTGGTGAAAAGGCAATTGACATCATATCGTCTGAAGGTAGTTTCCCTCACTACGGTCTACGAGGTTGCTCGATGGATGGGTAGGCACTCTTGTATAGCGGAAAGTCTGAAGCAAGAAAACCAAAGCTGGCTATGAGATCCCCCCTGGTCACACGCTATGGCTGCCCTCTGAACAAGAATTAGAACTCTGAGTGGTCTCTGGCTAACCACAGTGTAGCATAGAACTCTAGGACAATGTCCTCTCTGAAACCTGTAGGACTCTGTGACCAGCTCTGCAAGACCAGGCAAGTATGTAAAATACTACTCCATGTCTGTCCCAGTGGCCCTCCTCATGGCCTGGTAGGTTATATACTGCTGCAGCACAAACACCGTATCCTTGCCCTTCATGGCGAGATAGCGTCTCAACCCCTATCCAATCCTCGTCTGGAGGCCTGTCCAGTATCTCTCTCCAGTAGCGGGATCCCTGGGAACTGGAATCCACTGCTCGGAGGAGACAAGACGAAGACCTTAAGGTCCTTTGCAGAAATCTTAAGTATGTTTGTCTCCCCGACTGCCTGAACCAGTCTCTGCAGCCTCCTGGTGCACACTGCACAGGTGCACTATGGGTCTCCTGCCCGGTGAGCTAACCTCTGGGGTCCTGTCTACTCTGGCTGTGCTGGCTCCTCAAGCTCCTTAACCTCCTCAGACTCGTACTCTAAGCTCTCGTCAGACTCTGACTCCTCATCCTCTGACTCCTCCTACTGCCTGGAGGATCCCTGCTCCGTAGGTCTTGATGACCTCCCCTGGCGGGAATCCGGAGTACTCTACGACCAAGGTGCTGAAGTCACACCTGTAGCCAAGCCCTATGTTGTCCTCTACTTGGTACTCCTCCTGAGTCCTTGAGTGTCACCAGACGGCTCTAGGATAAGCCGTGTCCCTGGTGTCCTGCATGACTGCTCCATGGCATCCAAGTGCGGGGCTAACCTTCTGGCCCTCTTTGACTCCGGGTCCAGTCCCGGTCTCTTCTTGCTCTTGGGCTTCTCAGGCATCTTACCCTTGCCCTTGTCCTGACCCGACCATGCCATCTCTGCTGCTACTGACTGCTGTCACTTCACGCACATAGGTATAGACATGATAAGCATAGAACCTATATAAATCTATAAGCAAAGCACCGCTAGGAATGAATGCGCAATAGAAATTCTAGCACTAAATGAAGGACACGATCACTGAACAAATAAGGTAATGTAATCAACAATAATTATCGATTATATGTGGCTGGTGCAAGTCATTTAGTGTATAGTCAAATAATTTTCAATAAATCTAACTCTAGACTAAACGAGGAGAAAACCCTAGACATGCAATTTACAGATAATCAAGAAATTAATTGCATCCTAGGTTGTGCCAATTAACTAATTAATGCAATTAAAGATGAGAATTTGATCTAATTGCATCAATTAACCAAATTTCTCGAAAATAGGGCATAATCGATGAATTGGGGATAGGCTCAATACCCCAATGAAGGTCGAAGCCGAAACCGAAAGGAAACTCACAGCCGATCGCCTAAAAACTGAACCTTTGGGCTCACCGGCAATGGAGGTGGAGGATGGGGCAGTCCTTGCCCTAGGCTTGCGGTGGAACTTGGCAATGGGGGCTCTGGACGTGTGCAAGAAAGCAGAGGAGGTAGCGCGGGTATGATGGCGAGCTGCACAACGGTGGAACGACGATGGCACCTCGACGGCAAGCTACGGCGGCGGTGGTGGCACTAGGGTGGCACAGGCGTGAGCGACTACGCGTGAGGACGAGCGTGGTGCGCGGTGGCATGGTGTGACACGACGGCTCGACAGTGATGGAGGGGGAGAAGAGTTCGGCGGTGGAGGGAGTGAGGTAGCGAACTCGGCATGGTCTCGGCATTGGGGCTGAAACGAGGAAGAAACCAAGAGGTTCTCCCGAATTGACTTAGGTCAAGAAGGATCCAACGGTCGATATCAATCAAGGCGCGATCAACGGTCACAGATCGGGATTGCTTCACGCGATGAACCATAGTGACTGGACGGTATGCTCTCTAGACTGGACTGTCCGGTCAGTTTAGGGTCTGCTGGTCCTTGTGCAGACCGGACTATACCGTCTCTAGAACTGTTCTATCCAGTCTCTATGACCAGACTCCCCTAGGCACTGTGCACAGAGCCACTGACCGGACTGTACGGTCCAGTGATCGGATTGTATAGTCACTACTGAAAAGTTGCTGAGTCAAGGAATTTCTACATTTTCCAAATGCCCTTGCTAAGCATTCAAATAAACACTACACTTGGAATATGAAGGGAACTCTCAAACACTCATTTTCAAATAGTGGTGCTTTATGGCCTTATAATTTTCACAAACGCCAAATGGAAGATCGAGCAAATAAGAACCAAGGCGAGTAAAGAACCAAATGGGTATGTATGTGATTTAGTCCATGAACCGCGCGAGTAGATTTAACCTCAGAGTTCATAAGAGCTTGTGGAGATGTAATATCATATAGAGCATGAGGCACAAATATCTCCAAGTGGGACAAGCCTAATTTGTGTTTCCTATATGATGCATGCAACAAGCATTTTACATGTGCAATGGAAGTAAACATGTCATGTGAATGCAAGAAATATTAAAACAAGACACAAAGGAAACCTAACAATGTCATGTTTGAACCCCTCCCAAGCTTACTTACTATAAGCCATACCCTTGCCTTGAGAGAAGCCAAACCACCATCTCAAGCACTCCCCCTTGCTTATATCTAATTCATACAATTTTCTGTTACTTTATGCACCTTCCACAAGTATTTTGTTGCAAAATTCTAGAAGCCTAGAACTAAAAATAGGATCCTACCTCTGTTATTGCATAATGTACTGTCATAACTACCTAAGTGGGCAATTTTAAAAAAGTGAAGTTTGAAATCATGTTAGAATTTTTATACTATTCATTATGTCGAGAGATATCCAATCTTGAAGCCCACCCGAGTCATAAAATCTTTAAACTCTTATGCCATAAATTGACTATCGTTGTCAGTGATGATCTTGTATGGGGCACTGAACCGAGTGACTATTTCAGTCATGAACTCGACGGCCTTCTTCGCCGAAATTTTGCCGACTGGTTTTGCCTCAATCCATTTAGAAAATTTGTCCACTACCACGAATAGATGAGTGAAGCCTCCTTGAGCCTTCTGGAAACAGCCAACAATGTCTAAACCCCACACTAAAAACGGCCATGTGATGGGGATGTTTTGGAGCTCGGTGGCGGGTACATGCATCTGGCGGGCAAAGAACTGACAACCTTCGCACTTTCGGACGATATCCTTAGCATCTGCGCAGGCAGTCGGCCAATAAAATCCTTGTCTCATTGCCTTGGCCACTATAGTAGATAGACCCGCATGGTTACCACATATGCCAGCATGAATTTCCCCCAATATAGCTATGCCCTTATCCTGTGACAAGCATTTCATCAATACCCCATGCGGACTTTGCTTGTACAAGAGATGATCAACTATGCAATATGATCTGGACTTGCAAATGATACGGAGGGCTTCTTCTTTGTCGGCTGGTAACGTTACATGATCTAGATACTCGACGAAGGGAGTTCTCCAATCCACTTGGATTACGGCGATCTGAGGTGTTACTCCTTCATTTGTTACAGACTGCACCACAGTTTGTTGGGTTAGTACAGATGGCTTGTGTAGATCATCGAGGAATACTCCATCAGGTATTTTGGATGTGCTAGACCCAAGCTTGGCCAGCTCGTTCGCCTCTTCGTTATACTTTTGAAGGACGTGTTTATACTCGATGCGATCAAACTTGTCTTCTAGCTTCCGAACTTCAGTGCAGTATGCTGTCATGCTCTCATGAGAACAACACCATTCCTTTGTTACCTGGTTGATTAGAAGTGCCGAGTCGCCTGAGACGCTTATCCTTTTGATGCCGAGTGATACGGCTGTCCGAAGTCCATATAACAGAGCTTCATACTCTGTTGTGTTATTAAAAGCGCGAAAATGCATTTGAAGGACGTATCGCAACTTGGCTCTGTCCGGGGATGTCAATACGACTCCTGCTCTGACACTCTCCAGTTGTAGGGAACCATCAAATGTCATTGTCCAATAGCTTAGTTCTTGCGGGGTGGGTGGTAGTTCAGATTATGTCCACTCGGCGAGGAAATCAGATAATGCCTGACCTTTGATCGCGTCGCAAGGTTTGAAGGTGATGCCGAATGATCAAAGCTTGATGGTCTACTTGGCTATTTTTCCAGTTGCTTCTCGGTGGTGGAGCAATTCGCCCAGCCCGAACGATGTATGGACCTCGATTGGGTGGTCCTCAAAGCAGTGCTTCAACTTCCGAGATGTCATCAATAGTGCATAACTTTTGAAGCTAGAAGTATCGTACCTTAGAATCTGATAGGACCTCGCTGTCGAAATAAACCGGCCCGCTGCACCTTTTGAGCCTTGCCATCTTCCGCCCGCTCCACCGCCAGCACCGTGCTGACCGCGTGTATGGTTGCGGAGATGTACAGGTACAAAGTTCCCTTTGGCTCTGGGGGAGTTAGCACCAATGGGCCACTAATGTAGTCCTTAAATTCCTCCAAAGCCTTCTGTGCTTCATCATTCCATACGAATGAATCTTGCTTCTTGAGTAGCCGGAAGAAGGGTAGTCCTCGGACGCTGAGCTGCGACATGAACCGACTGAGTGCTGCCATGCAGCCGGTTAACTTTTGAATGTCCTTTTGTGAATGCGGGCGTCCCATTCACAATATGGCGTTCACCTTTTCTGTATTTGCTTCGATCCCTCGATGTGAGACCAGAAAGCCGAGTAATTTTCCTGACGGGACGCCGAAGACGCATTTCTCATGATTGAGCTTCATGTTGTATTTGTGAAGATTGCCGAATGTCTCATCCAAGTCTGATATCAAGTCAGAGGAGAGTCGGCTCTTGACTACCACATCATCAACGTAAGCCTCTACATTTCTCCTGATCTGGTTGTCCAGGAACCGTTGCATAGTTCGTTGGTAGGTGGCACCAGCGTTTTTCAACCCGAAGGGCATTGTTGTGTAGCAGAAAGCCCCGAATGGCGTAATGAACATAGTTTTGAGCTGGTTGGATTCATTTAAGGGAATATGATGGTACCCCGAATAGGCATCTAAGAAGCACAACAAGGCACATCCAGCCGTTGAATCGACCACCTGATCTATGCGTGGGAGGGTGAACGAATCTTTGGGACAGGCTTGGTTAAGGCCAGTGTAGTCCACGCACATCCGCCACTCCTTATTCTTCTTTCTCATCAGGATCGGATTGGCTAACCAATCAGGGTGAAAAACTTCTTTGATAAAACCAGCTGCCAATAATCAGCCGATTTCTTTTCTAATTGCTTCCTTTTAGTCCTGCGAAAATCGTCTAAGTCGCTACCTCACAGGTTTAGCGTTGTCTCGAACGTGAAGTTTGTGCTCAGCCTTTTCCCTTGGAACACCCGGCATATCAAAGGGTTTTCATGCTAATATGTATTTATTATTTTGAAGAAAAAGGATGAGCGTGCTTTCCTATTTATCGCCTAAATTGACCCCAACATTGGTGGTCTTGGATACATCATTATCATCTAAATGGATCTTCTTTGACTCCACGGCTTCTGCCTGCACCGTGGCCTTCAGTGTCTTCTTTTGGGGCGAGTCGAGCATGGACTCCTCCGCCCTCGCAATCTCTGCCTTCAGCTCGGTGAGCTCTGATGCCGCCACATTCTTTTCTGTCAGCTCACAACTACCGATGTCGCAGTCGTACGAGGTCCGAACATCCGAACGAAGTGAAATGACTCCATTTGGCCCCGGCAGCTTCATCATCATATACGGTAATGAGGTATGGCCATGAACTTGGCTATGGCTGGCCGTCCTATGATAGCGTGATAGGTGGAGTCCAGATCCGCAACCTCAAAGGTAATGCGCTCCGTCCTATAGTTCTCCCGAGTGCCGAATGTCACTGGCAGAGTGATTTGCTCTAGAGGAACAGTCTACATGCCAGGGATCACGCCGTGAAATGACGATCTGCTTGGCTTGAGGTCGGTCAAAGGTATGTCGAGCTCCTTGAAGGTCTTCATGAAGAGGATGTCCAGACTGCTGCCACCATCCACCACTACCCTATTTAACTGGACTCCGCTTACAGTCGGTGTCAGTACTAACGGGTATTTACTGGGCCTAGGGATGTGATCCGGATGGTCTGACCGATCAAAAGTAATCGGAACCTCAGACCAACGTAGGTAGTGAGGTATCGCTGGAGAGACCGAGTGGACCTCTCTGTACAGGATCTTCTACTGGCGCTTTGAGTCTGCTGTGGACCTACCACTGATGTAGTTGACCTCACGCTCGAGATCTTGGAATTCCTCCTTGTCCTAATCTTGGTTCTCCTTATCTGTGTCCTTCCTACCACCTTTGGGAATCCAGGGGTGGTCTTTGCAGACCTTCAAAGCGTGATGCGTGAAATTTTTCAGTTTAAGGCATTCTCTGGCCTTGTGGCACCATCATGCAACAGACACGGACCGTCAAGCATTTTGTCAAAGTCATCCTGAGTGACCTGTCTTTTCTGATTGGGGCGCTCCGTGTTGGCCACCGTTCGGTCTTGCTTGCGCTTCCTGTCGTTGTCCTTGTTGTAGTTGGACGGACCCGACTGATTCTGTGGTGCCTCATCCTTATACTGGCAAACTTGGAAGAGGGCCAAGTTGCCAGCCGCGTACTTATCAGCCATGGTGAATAGCTCTTTGGCCATAAACCTCCAGCAGCATCTAGTCTTCCAATCTTCTTGATCAAGTCGTCGTCACGGAGTCCGTCCTAGAAGGCCACGATGACTTGAGCATCTGAGATATTAGGGATGGTATTCTTCACTCAGCATAAGCGCTGGATGTATTCTCGCAATGGCTCCCGGTCCCGCTGCTTGATCCTGGCGAGTTCCCAGTGGTTCCCCGGCCTGTCAAATGTAGCTTGAAAGTTGGCGGTGAACTGTCTACACAGCTCTGACCAAGAACTGATGGAATTGTCGGGCAGATTGGTGAGCCAAGTTCTGGCTGTTGGGGCTAGACATACATGCAGATAATTGGCCATGATGAAACTATCACCGCCGAGTGCCCGGATGGCCGTTGCGTAGACGTGAAGCCAATCGCGTGGGTCTGTCTTGCCATCATATTTCTCGATGCCGACTGGTTTGAAGCCGTCCGGCCAACTGACAGTTCGTAATTGTCGAGTGAAGACCCGAATGTCGGCCTCGTCATCGTAGTCTTCAAGGGCGGGAGTTCGTTCCCGCTCGCGACCAGCTTCTTGGCGAGTTCTGTCCTCGCGCCGACCCTTGTTCTGTCGATCATAGTATCGATCGTCTCTGGGTGGCTCTCTCCTGTCATTGCGCTCGTAGTAGCGGTCGTCAACGAAGCCGTGGTGACATCATTCATCTTTGTACTCTCGGCGGGCCGCGTCATCCCACTCTTGATATCTACTATCCAACCGGACTCGGGCATCACGCGGTGGTATACCAGTGCGAAGGTCGGCATTCGGATGCCGATCGTTGTAGTCTGCAATGGGCCTCCGCCGTGGTACGATCGATGGGGTTGCTTGCCGGTCGGTACGTTATCGGTCCCTTCTTTCCTGGCTAGGCCTTGAACTAGCAGCGCTTGATATTGACTTGCTTGCCACCGAGCGCATGTTGTTCATCTCTAATACGGCTGTTGCTTTGATGTGTGCCTTCAGTTTGTTGACCTATGGTGTCAACTCTGGGCTAACCTAGAGCATAGGCTCTAGTGAGTTTAGCAGGGCCACCGCAACCGTGATGTTGTGTTGTGGGGTTTTGAAGACATCTTCACCATCCAGTTTTAGGGTGACATCACCCATGTCCAGGTTCTGCATGACCCGTGATCCCTGCCGAGCATCCGGTCGTCAGAGTGGGGGAGTGGCAGCGTCTGGGTCGTCGTCTTCAAGCTCAGTTTCCTGTCCGTCCTGAGGCTGCATGTTCCCTCGTGCGGCGGCTGCCGCTGATGTTTCTCCATCAGTGCCTCCTGGGGTGGTTGGTGCTACCATGAACACCTCGTGATAATCCGACGAGCAACTTTCTGAATCACTCGACCCTTCAATCAATTCCAGGATTGACTGCGATCGTAGCTACTAGTCTTGATGCATAGAAAAAATTGGGATCTTCATTCGACTGATCCGTATGAAAAGCCGGGAGATCAACCATAGTTAGATCTCAGTCGGCCAAGGTTGCCGATCGGTTCATTGTGGGCAACATTGAGTGGGAGCCCGGAAGGGTTTCCATCTGAAGAACCGCCGCCACGTTGTTAAGGCCGAGTGGGAACCGGTTGACGGGTCAGTCCAGTGATCGGTCGTCGAAGCTCTGCTGACGCCTGGATCTGAAGGTGCGATGACCACCGGACGGGTCACTATATCTTGCTTGACGAGACTCCCGCTTTGATCAGCCACGAAGCTGACGGTGCCAAAGCAGATCTTATCTCCCAGGCGGAACTTGACGCCGATGAAAGCCATCAATTTCAATGGAGTTGGACTCAACGCACCCGCTTCCTGGCACGCCAACTGTCGAGAGATATTCTCAATAGTAGATTCAGGTATGCGTATGAGTATGGAAGATCGACGGACACAGGACACAGGGTTTATATAGTTTCGGGCCTCCTAGAGGATAACAACCCTACGTCATGTTTGGTATTTCTATATTGCTAGGGTTCGCACTGGAGTTAGGGTTCCAATATGAGTTCTCTGCTTTGCCGAAGACCCCCTGCCCTCCTTATATACCTGAAGGGCAGTGGTTTACATGATAATCTTTTATTCGGTTACAATAGATCCTATCTATCCATCATATCTGCTAACCTAGTTTGCTGCTTACTCAAACAAATATCTGACTAAATATCTTCTGGGCCGCATTCTTCAATACTTCATAATCGAGTTTCCGGCCCACTCGGCCATATAGCCGAGTGGTTAGGTATCCCGGATACATATGTCCCACACATTACAAGATTATCATTTGTTTATTTTGCACACCTGGTCGGTGGACAGGCAAATCATGTTCTTGCTGTTTGCTATTTTAGAGTCTAATCTGAGTGATGGTGATTTGGCAGGTTCGTTGGCCCTGTCAATATGAAAAGACCACTGCAGTCCTTTGTGGTCTTCTGTCATTGAACGAACAAAAGCCATTGGACATTTGCACCTATATGACTAGGTATTGCCACAGTTCATTTGAATTTGATTAACTTGCTGAGTTACTGTGAGATTATGGGAAAAACAATGACCTAATATATCAGTTTTTTGGTTAATCCAAAACAGCCTTACATGCAGATATGGAAGAAGAAAAAATGCATGCATGGTAACTACTCATCAAGTCCCTTGTGTAAAGGAATGACCAAATTCTACACTACGCTTCTCCAATGGTAAACTATGTTCCTCATTAAAAAGGTTGAGTTCAGTTCTTTGATCTGTTCAGTCCTTTTAATTGCACATAAACGATTGTTTTCATGATAACGCTTCTCTCCTCAATTTTAAAAGAGCAAAATCAGATTATCAGATACATAATGAACATAAGTTCTACTCTTGCTTAACTGGTACAAATATACTACTGACTGTTTAGCTAGGTTAATTGCTTTGAAGGACCTATGCTCTCCTCGATCAAGACAAATGGAAGATGATTATTTGGTCTCTAGAAACTTTACTGACAATGATTGTAACTCCTAAAAGATTGCTTATAAATTTGACTGACCGGACTTGTATCTTCTTGAAAATACCAAATTGATCTGTGGTATGTTGTTTGAATAATTGATAGATTGAGTCATATGGATATTAGTTTAGCAATCATGTGCATATCAGTTTGGATTCCTACCGTCCATTATTTCTTTAGTATTTCCCTTAACCTTGATTGGCTAAATCTATCAGTTATATTTAGCCTCCCATCCATCAGCCAATAATGTTACTGAAAGTGATTTTTTTTTTCTTTTTTTTCCTCTTCCCCCCATTACATCATAAGTCACATGTCTCATAAAATAAAATACCCATTAGCAAATCAGTAAATCTAACTTGAGCCTAATGCTGTTTGGCCGTTGTCGTTTTTTGAAGACTGCAAATTTTCCTTTTTCTTTAATTTATATTTTATTTCTTGTGTGTAGTGGTGCCATCCTTTCCAACAAACATATAATTTTTGTTCTCCTCACTTACTTCAGTTAGCAGCATATTTATATTCATGCTGAATTTTGGAAGAAGCATATCAACATGGGATAGGTATATCTCCAGGCTGTTGGTTAGGCAATGTCGTGATGATGTTCCTTTTTTAGACTGACATATTATTCTTAGTATTTTTCACCATAGGGCAAGCACACAACTCATGATACTGATTTTGGTAAATTTTTTACAACATTTTTTTGACCTTTTATCCAGTCTCACTTTATGAAGCTTCATAACTAAGGGCCAAAAGCCAAATACTATTATGCTATGTAGCTTAAAAGCATAGCCTATTGAGTCTAGAGGGCCTATAGAGCATGCAAATTTACTATAAACTATTTTTCTGTTTACAATGTGAAGATTATCATATTCCGACCATTTGTGCTAGGAGCTCACTTAAACCAAGCAATGTATTCAAAGATAAGACAACAGTAGTAAAATTTGATCTCTTCCCACCCTCTGGTCAGTCCTACTGGTTTTACTACTTAGTTAAAAAGCATGCATGTCTAATTTAGGCAAATGATCTATAAAGCAGATTTTTCTTAAAAAGAAGTTAGGACTCTGGCTATTCTGATGTTGGATCAAAATTACAGCGATGGAGCACCTCACCTCATTTTTCTCATTTGCATTAAAATGATTGTATATTGGTTTTACAAAGGTAGAACACAAAGAAACTGAACATGCAAAAGAAGAGAAAAGGTCAGATTTACTCACACCCATCATTTGCTTACTGTTTACAATCTCATGGTGCGACTTTTCCCTTGGCTGATGGTGAGCACACAGGAGTATGAGAACATTGTGGCTAAGTTCAGACTATGATTAGTTTAGTTGCCCAGTATAAGAAATGAACCAAAAAATTATGCAGTCATATCGGAACTTATTCCTTATGTGGTCTGAATATGATTGCAGTCATATGCTTATCTGCATCTAGATTTATTTGAATTTTTTCTTGTCTGTTTTCTTCTCCCCTTGGTCATCTTAGTCTCCTCTTGTAATTTCACATGCTCATCGCAAAACTCTACTTTGCACTTGGTAATCCTTTTAGCCCTATTTCACGGTTGTTTTTTCACCCAACTGTTTAGCAAACGGTTCACCCATCTGCCATCATATTACAAATGACATAGCAGTTTGTTAATAGTAATATGATTAATTGGTTGTACCCAGATGTAGTTGTGGCATCTTGGCTGGTAATTGAAATATACAGAGATAGACTGTGTTTGTTAAGTTTTCTAGATATATGGACTTCCATATTTCCCTTTTGACACTCTGATCGGATTAATTCATACTATACTTTTGTGGTACTGAATTTTTTAGTGCAGTCATGATTTCAAATGTTAACATAGGTTAGTGGATCTGTTGATGTGCCGGTGAAGAGAAATTATAGGAAGAAAGCAAGTTGAAGCCCTTTGGTGCGGTATGAAATATATATTTTTGTATCAGCATTTGAGCCGGTCTTTGGTTTCTAGTTTCCATGTTCTAGATAAATGTTGTTATATTTTGTGTTATCCTAAGCTAAAATGTCCCATTCATTTTTGTGTTTGAGTTCAAATCACACATTTGAGTTAATCACTAGTTTTTCAATTCCCATGTTCTTGAATTACATAGCTGGGGTTTGCTTTCTTTAGCCTCAACGTCCAATATGAAAATTTCGACATTCTTATTTCTAAAAGTGTACTATTTTCATCCTTATCAAAGTATGCAATCAGAAATTTATGCTCTTGAACCATCTGAATTGTGAATCTCCTTATTGATTGTACCTTTCTTTTAGACTGCAAACTGCATTTGACCAGTATTTGGAGTAATGTTTTGGACTATGGCGCTTGGTAAAAAGCAAAATAGTGCCATTGGATGTAGAGATAAATGATTGTATGCTCCTCCAATACTTGTGTGCGGTCGGTAGCATTTTTGTGTTCGCCTATGTCGTGAACTCATGATGCAAGCTCTGGTTTTATAGTACGATGAATTTATTTTTCCAATGTTGCATATGGCTCACTGTTTTTCAAGCTATAGTGATAACAACTTAGCCTAATGACTCATTGTATTTTCCCTGTAGTGTGTTTGAGAGTGCCTTTCCATCACCATCCCTAAAGAGAGCGACATCAGATCTGTAACATGACAGTGACATGATCATATTCTTGTTAACTGTGTGGTTAAACATTCCCTTTTTATATACAAGCACATGGTTTCCTTTGTTTTATCCATAAAATTGTCTAATTAGTTTTTGTTATGCACTTATACGTGATGTCTCAGATCTATTGTGCTCCAACCAGCTGATTTTTTATGTTACTGGATATCATTGGAATGGTTTGTCCTAAAAGTATTTTCATTCTGCAGCATAGTGGTACACACGGTCATGCACACGCGCGCACGCACGCATATTATGCGTGCTATCCTCATACATTGTTTTCTAATCTTTTTTTTTTAATGCTGACGGCGCGTAAGGGCGCGCCGCCGCCAGTATACTAGTCGACACGGAGGAAATATTTGGTTAAACTTTGTCCGATGATGTTTGTGCCGTGCCCCGCTACTGGATAGCAGTATTCAGCATATCCAGTCAAACTTGTGGAAACATGGTCATGACGGTAGTCGTCGAGTCTAATCGTAGAGTATCTCTGACAGCATCGAGATATTTCTCGTGCCAGCCTGATCGCTTGGCATTGGCACTGTTCTAATACACATACCGAGATGATCTCTTCTACCTTTCCACCCTCGCAGCAGTGATTCCAGTGCTCGTACTAGTAGACGAGAAGTACTATCTGAGACAAATCTGTAGCCACCATCATTGCACTACCGGAATCCGGTAAGATGCCGGGTGCCACGAGCACTCGGCAAAAGGCTGTTTATATGCCGAGGGTAGCCGTCGGCATCCATGACTCGGCACATGTTCTGTCGGCAACTTCGGAGTTGCCGAGTGTCACGAATCGGGCACTCGGCAACTAGGTTCCCGAGGTTCACCTCGACCACTCGGCGCAAAAAAGTAACGTGACGAAGGAGGTCACGACGGCGACGTCCTAGATGCCGAGTGCCATGGGCTCCGGCACTCGGCATCTCTCCATTATATGCCGAGTGCCAGTTCACGTGGCACTCGGCATATCTCCCATCTATGCCGAGTGCCTTGGTACCTGCCACTCAGCATATTTACCTTGGATGCCGAGTGTCATATGTTAACACTCGGCAACTATGTTGACAGGTTGCCAGAAAATGGCACCTTTGCCGAGTGTTAATCCCAGGCACTCAGCAAAAGTGCCATATTACAGTAGATTTTTTTTTATTTTATCTAACCATAAACCACAAAAATCACAATAATAATATATATCATCAAGAAACATCATCTATACCTCAAATGCATATCCATAAACATCACAAGCATCATGATCGTTAATTCACAAATTATAACATCACAAGCTTCACATTTGGTTCTCAAGTCCACAAACACACCATATCACAAATGATAATCACAAACGATAAGAATTCGATCCTCAAGTCCACAAATAAATACACCACATCGCAAATGCTAAAGTATTAGAAACGGTCACCACTGTCGCCATTGCGATGGGGATAAGTCCTGATCCTATGGATTGGGGCAAGGATTGGGATCGTTCGATGCCCACGATTGACCCTGCATAAAAGAGGAGATTGCATGTGTGACTATAGTTGGTGACAAGTATACAAAGTTTTGCTTAAAGTATAATTTAGTGACAAGTATAGTAAATATTGCTAGAAGCATATAGTTTAGTTATAAGTATATGAATTGTTGCTAAAAGTATGGTTTGGTCTAAACAAGTATAGTTTGCTCTAAAGTAAAGATTGATCACTAGGTAGGAAATGATAGTGTAAAATGACAAGATAAGTAAATTCATTCACAGGAGTACTCGCAGGAGGAGGTGGAGCAGGGATTGTAGATGGAGTATATATCATCGGTGGGAAAGACTGACCCATCTTCTCGCCCAGACTATGCATCCAGCGACACAAGTCCTCCACCTTCTGCCGGTCGGCTGCAATCGCATGTCAGTCAGCCTCAATCTGCTGCTGGCCAGCTTGCACCCTTTGCCGGTCGGCTTCGACTGCCTCTCTTTGGGCTAGCATGTTCCGTTCAATCTCCTCCCGTTGCAGCCTCTCTTGTTCTAGCTGGGCCTACAATATTTGTCCTGAATGTTAGGAGAACCAACGTTGCAAAAAATAAATGAACGACAAATGAAACTGAAATATACCCGAAGCGTCTCCATTTGAGCGTGTGTAGTGGTCAGCCGGGAGCGTATAGCGGGGCTCGAGCTCGTGCTCCTCGCTCGGATTTGGGTGAGAGAGGGTGTACTGGCCGTGTCGATGGTGTTGTCGCAAATCTAGTAACGCTCGTGCTTCATGCCTCCTCCCACCCTCATGACGATCTCTGCATCAAGGTTCTCCACGCTTGGATCGTACTCGGGCCCATGGACCTCCCGTGCCACGGATGTGTACTCACTGAGACGGCTGTGGATACTCACATCGCTGTAGGCCTCTGGCGGGTCCTCTGGGTTGTAGTTGACGTCGGACGTCACCTTGCCCTTGTGGACCATAGCCCATGCCTTGAACTGGCCACAAGTCTGACCACCATGTGAGTCGAACTACGAAACAAAAGATTAAAATGATTAGAAGTTAAGTAGTATTTAGGGTTGAGCAAGATGGTTATAATTTATGTAGTATTGAGATTTGAATGAAGAAATGAATATACGTACCCATCTAGACACATACTCGCTGAGGGTGAGGCTGCCTTGATGGTGGGGTGCACCTTGCATCATCAGCCTACGCTCCCGGCAAGCATTGTGCTGCTCCTCCCACTAGGGGTCAACCCACTTAGCCACCATACGCTCCCAGCACTGAAGATTTTGAGCAAGCCACCACGCAGGCACCTATGTCTCGTGAAGTGTGAGCCACATAACATAAGTACAAGATCTCAAATGCATAAGTGTGAACCTTTTATAGTTACTTGCAGGTATTGTTCCCAGATGAGGTTCATAGTCCTTGCGTGCTCTTTCTTGATCATCACTTTAAGAAATCGGCCATCTCTCGAGAGGAATTGGTCGTTGTGGGAGTTGCGATGGACCTCGCAACCATATCTCTCCTGCCGATGACTGTGAACCCCCTGCCTCTGCCGCCTCCTCCCCGTCCCTGTCCTCGGTGTCCTCCTCCGCCTCCTCCTCCTCCGTCCCCTGCCTCTCCTCCTCCTCCGTCTCCTTCGACGATGACGACGCGGCTACCGGTGAGGGCGACCTTGCTCCAACTCTGCCTCCACCCCTGGCTCCACCTCTCCCTCCACCTACACGTCCACCTCTGACTGGTGCCTTGCCTCCAGCTTTCCGTTTACCCCTCCTAGACCCCTCAACTTCCTCGGACCTGCCTCGTGGGTAAAACGATGACAAGGACCTCAACGTCGTCCTGAAACCATCCACCATCTTTGTTCAGTCACCTGCAATTAAAAATAGTAAAAACAATCAACATACATATATGATGAATAAAAATAACATAGAACTGTAAATAAGAAGTAACATAATATGATAAATAAAAAATGACAGTACAGAGCATACATGTATTAGAAATAATCATCAAGATCAAGATCGAGATTGGGATCAAGATTATCATTGCTAGCACGCATATCGATATAATCATCATGATCAGGAGGAATTTCGTCATCACTGTCATTTCCTAGACATAATCGCTCAAGCAATTGTAAGTCCTTCACATTATGAACCTCATCTGCAGCGGCCTCGTCCACATCCGTTTCATTGTCTACTTCCATCCCAATCACTTCGTTTAAGTCTATATGAAAATGCCCTTGTAAGTCGTCTTCTTGAAAAAACTCTCTATCATATGTGTTTGGGTCTATGTTATAATCTTCATTGTTTGGGACAGGTAGTTTGTCGTGCGGCGATACCTTGTACACAACATCCCAACCTATGAGACGGTCGTCAGTTTGGCACGGGTATGAGAGATAATATACTTGTGTGGCCTGTTAAGCCACGATATAGACATCATCACTTGGTAAGACAGATGATTGGCGAATTTCAACTAGCCCAACATTCGGTGACCGTCTCACTACTTGAGGATCAAACCAATGGCATTTGAAAATGACAGGATTAAGGGGTCTGCAACCATGAAAGTTGAGTTGGTAGATTGCTTCAATTCTTCCATAATACTCAACCCCATCACTTCTGAGCGTAAAAACACCGGAATTTGTTGTTCTTCTATTGGGACGACCCTGCTCGTAGCTTGTTATATGAAAGCAATACCCATTCACATCATAACCGGTATATGACTTTACCCTAAGGACACAACCATCAGAAACCTGCCTCAACTCGGCACTCATGGAAGCATCGGATTGACCCTGCAAGTGCAAGCACGATAGTTCATTAATTACTTACTGAATGTGATGTCTGACGGTTTTAATTAAGTGGTCAATTGGATACCTTTTGTTGGAACCAAGCAATGAAATCGGGTTGTCCATTTCCCGCACCATTTCTGAGAAGGTCCTCCACTTCCCTACTAGTAGGTTCCCTTGATTTACGCCAGAATTGACTAGTAAACTCCCTGTACACACGAGGAACAAGGGGGTTGGTTTCATAAGAATGTTAGTACTAGAGAAAAAGGTTAGTTGAGAACTTACTGAATGTACGGCTGCACCTCAGACAGGTTTGTCAATACATGCAGCATGATGATGCGCCACACATCATGTCTCAAGGTCTTGCGTGTCGCACCACTTGCACTTCCGAGCTGCCCTTGGAAAAGACTGAGGCTCGATTCATTTACGTTGGTATTGTAGCGAGGAGGTGGATTATGGACGCTAGGAAGGTTTTCGTTATAGTACTTTGTTGTGAAGTTTGAAATCTCCTCGAGAATGTATGCCTCTATAATAGAAGCTTCAATTTTGCATTTATTTTTACATTTAGTTCTAAGAACCTTTAGACACCTCTCAATTGGATAGCACCAACGAAACTGCATAGGCCCACCCATTCGTAGCTCATACGGGAGGTGCAAAAGCATATGTTGCATTGAAGTGAAGAATCCGGGTGGGAAGATCTTCGCTAGCTTATAGAGCAACACAGGCGCCATTTTTTCCATATCTGCAATCACGGTCCGAGATACCTCCTTAGCACAAAGCTGGCGGAAGAAATAGCTCAACTCTGCCAACACTTGCCACACATGATCAGGGACATAGCCTCGAACCATCACCGGAAGAATCTGCTCAATCCATATGTGATAGTCATGACTCATAAGTCCATTGATTCGCATAGTCTCTAGGTTCACCCCCCTTCTCAGATTCGCTGCATACCCATCGGGAAACATTACAGTTTTGAACCATTCTAACACTTCCTTCCATTGAGGCCTTGTCTTAGTGCCCTCTCTAGGAGTTCACCCCCCTTAGGCTTTTTCCATGTCTTAGTGCCCTCTCTAGGAGGCACCATGTTTAGCTTCGGTCTATCACATAAGTTTTCTTGATCCACTCTCACCTTAATGTTATCCCTTGACTTATCAGGAAAGTCCATGATTGTTGCTAATGTCACCATGCCCTAATTCTGTGCGGTGTGCATTGCGTCAAGGTTATGTGGAAGAATGAGGTGTTCCATGTAAGAAAGCTTCCACAACACCGGACGTTGAGTCCATGCATGTACCTCACCATATCCGACAAAATAACCTTTTTCTTCATCGACCTTGAGGCTCGAAATCTGAGCACGAACCGCGGCACCAGTCATCATCTCCGGTGCAAGGTGGATAACTTCAACACCCTTCAAAAAGTTCTTTTTGTCTCTTCTGAATGGATGGTCAAGAGGAAGAAATTGTTGGTGTTTGTCAAATGAAGAATACTTGTCACCCTTTTTCAACCAGTCGAACATCAGATTGCCCTTGCATACAGGGCATGGACACTTCCCGTGAACAGACTAGCCGCAGAATGTGCCATACGCCAAGAGATCATGCAGAGAGTAGTGGTACCAAACCTTCATAATGAAGTTTGTCTTTGTAGCCCGATCGTATGTCTTTACCCCTTCATCCCAAGCACGGGCCAATTCATCAAACAGAGGCTCCATATACACACTCATATTATTCCCCGGGTTTCCAGGAATTATCAATGACAAGAATATGTTTTGTTGTTGAAAGAGGACGTCGGGAGGGAGATTGAGTGGTATAAGGAACACAGGCCAGCAAGTGTATGGGGCAACCGACATTCCATAAGGTTGGAACCCATCTGTTGCCAGTGCCACGTGTACATTACGAGCTTCGCGGCTTCATCAGGATGAATGTCATCAAAATGTGTCCATGATTCAGCATCGAATGGATGTACAAGATTTTCAGGGTGGTATCATATTCCTGTTTTGTGCCATCTCATCTGTTTCACGGTATCCTCAGTCATGTAAAGACGCTGGATCCTCGGTATGAACGGAAGGTACTGTAGGATTTTAACGGGGTCCATGAGGTGCCTCTTCTGACCATCACCAGAGTATACCTCCACGTATCTAGAGGATTTACAATTTGGACAGTACTTTGCATCTGCATGTTCTTTCCTAAACAAGACACATCCGTTCGGACAAGCATGTATCTACTCATATGGCATCTTCAGTGCACGGAGGACTTTCTGTGCCTCGTACGTGCTCTTTGGCAGAATGTGACCTTTCGGAAGGAGACTGCCAACAACTGACAACATAACGTCAAAGGCATCACGACTCAAGCTAAACAGTGACTTTATAGCCATTAGGCGAGCAATGGCATCTAACTGAGAAATCTTGGTATGCCCATGAAGGGGTTGTTGTGCTGAAGACAACATTTTGTAATGCGCCTTTGTAGTGGCCTCTGGCTCCTCCTCTATGCATTCTTATTCATCGCGGTGCGCCTCAAGATAGTCATCTAACATGTCGGCAACCCCGGCATCAGCATCAAATTTCTCGATACGTTGTCTCACAACCTCGTGTCTCATACGATCGGAATCACCATTCACGGCTTCACCATGCATTGTCCACTGGGTATAGTCAGGCATAAAGCCATTCAGACAAATATGTTTACCCATGACCTTCTTTGTTTGCCGACGCATGTTGCTACAAATGCTACATGGACACCAAGTGGTACGCGCTGCCTTAATCCTAGCAAATGCTTGGTCCAAGAAAGCTTCGGTCTTGTCAATCCATTTATCGTTCAAATCTATTTCACTTTTACGGCCCGAGTACATCTACTTATGGTCTTCCATCCTTGAACATATCACAGAGTACTATAATAACAAATGAAATGGCTAGACGATGCCTATACTATCTAGTAGGTCAGGATAGGTCCTAATCCCACCCGAGGATACGTAGATGTGGTTAGTTCCCATGGTCTCCTCCGATCCAAGACAGAGTTTTGGCAGCACCTCCCTACTGTTCTCCAAATACACGTCCTGTAAAGCAGATTATATATCCAGAGAACAACAAGGAGATGCTACCAAAACTCTATCTCGGATCAGAAGAGACCATGGAAACTAACCACATCGGCGTATCCTCCGGCTGTCCAAAAAACATGGACAATTCGAAAAAGATACGATGATAAATATGTAAAGGTCTGCATATTTGCAATCGTATCTCTTCCGAACGGGAAACATCTAAGTTTACGTTACGTTACTTACTACTAGAATGCAATGCAGGAAAGACAAGTAATTTGGAAGTGCTTACCTACTAGCTCGGCGACGGCCGTAACAGTGAAGGACGGAGCGTCAGGCGGCAGTGATTCTAGGTCGCCAACTATATCGAGACCATATAAAATCCGTTAAAATGATGCACTAGATTCTACTCATTAGGTCATCATGTGATCCAGAAAATAATTAACAATAACATTTTGAAACAAGGCAGGACCATATATTGTCAATACTCTACTCCTATTTTGAAACAAGGCAGGACCAAATATCACATTCTATCACATAATTTTCAGTCCCCGTGTTGTCAAGCATAAAGAGAAGCTAAAAAAAACTACATTGGTATACTTCAAATGCCCTAGCACATGCTAAACTATCGATGTTGTTGAAAGCACCAATGCTAAACTATCGATGTTCTTGAAAGCACCAAATAATTATCTATCTAACTAAACATAATCTAAGTCTAAATAGGAAACAAGAGCTGTGCTCCCTCTGCACTTGTTCACGTGTTGTTGTTCTTTGTAAATTACTTCTTGGCAGATTCTGATTCTCCACACAGAGACAAGGGCGCGGATGTCCCAGCATTATTGGCCCCGATAACTTTGTTTACCATTTTACATTGACATTTTAACATTTCACAGTTTTTATGTATAAAATCATACACTACTGAATCTGTATGGAACCAAGAATAGCAAGAAATGCAGTACTACTACGCGCAATCGGCATCTAAAACGTTTCAGTTGAGGGCGAGAGGAAAAAGAGGAAAGCAGAACGGCCTGCACTCACTCACATAAAAAGCGGTCACCACTCCGACAGAGTCCCCCGGAGTCACTTATAATTTGATGTGTAATAAAAAAAATCTGTTATTTTATATACTTTTAGCTCAAATCTAATACTCAATATTTAAAAAAACATATAATAAATTATCATACCGATCCAAAAAATGATCAAATTTAGACGTAAGAAAATGAATATGATCTTCCATCTATACAAAAAGTTTCAAAGGTAAATTTCAATTGAATCATCAATTTGATTTGAAATCTTACTCGTTTTATGTTAACTCTATGCATCTTCGTTTGAGATTGTTCAATTTGTGAAGAACATATCCAATAACTTTTATGAATTTTTCTATATTTTTTAACACAGTCTTCCTATATGATATTATGATACTATGACAAGTTTTGTGATTTTTCTACTTTGTTTGCTTTATATATAATTTTAATACAAGTAGATGACATGTTCGTGCTCATGTTTTGTAAATAAGATGCATGAAATATTGTTTCATTTTCATGCATATGGACTTAAATTGGACTTAGTAAACTAAATATTATTTTTTCTTTCACTATATTCCATTATTTTAAGTACTTGTAGTTCAAATTTGATTTTTAACAAGAAATTACATTTGAACAAAAAAATGACAGAATATAGAAAATAGGTCAATATAAATAAAATACTTTGTCATTGATTATCATATATTATACTAGTGCAAAAAGAAAATAGACAAGTGGTATTTTTTAAAGTTTGTTTTCATAGTTGCCGAGTGCCATTGCTAGACACTCGGCATCTAGTCCTATTTGCCGAGAGCCAGAACATGACACTCGGCATCTGTGTTAGCTGTCGAGTGCTAGTTTTAAGCACTCGGCATAGCCTAACGGCGGCGGCCATTTCGTCCCCGGCCAGCGATGTGTCCCCACTAGACCCCACACGTTTGTCGGGTGTTTTTAGTTGTTAGAAAATTAGCCATTTTCAGGTTGAATTTAATCCATATTATTAGCAGCATATAGGTGATGACAAGTTTCACTAATTTGCAATTACTAGTTACAATCGCAATCAGACTAGTAAGCACAACAAGAAGAGTAAGTATGTACCCCGCGGAGGGACCAGTGCTGGAGGCACCGGCGGCTCCATTCGTACCAATCGTCATGGTACGTTGCTTGAAGTAGTCGAACTTAGTTGACGCGGGTAGAACGTTGTTGCCGTGCAGTCCCTCGAACGGCGCCGGGCGGGAGGAAGTCGTGGATCACGCCGGGAGGAAGTCGAGGCGTGGATTGGGGATGCGCCGAGAAGAAGTCGAAGAGGCTGAGCAGTCGCGCCGTCAAGCGCTCCCTAAAAACCTGATTGCCCGCATGCCCGAGCAGGTGTCGCCTTACGGGAGAGGTTCCGGAGGCCTGCTCCCCCGAAGCTCCGTGCGCGCGGATTGCCAGGACGGGGCAGAACTCGGAAGGCAACTCGATAGAGAAAAGGAATGTGTTTTCGCACTTAGGGTAGTGTCGGGATGCACGTATATATAGCCTCAGCATTTTGGAAACTGCAGGCGAGAAGATAGGAAACTGTAGACAATGAAACGGGAAACTGACGCATGCAGCAATCAAAGTAGGATTTCGGTTTCCTCGAATCTTGCCTTTTCGTTTCCACGCTGTAAAAACTTCCAAACGCTCGCGCGGCAGGCAGGCACGGCGCGGCTCACACGCTCACACGCACGCCATGCCACGCCACACCATGGCACAGCTCGGCTCTGCTCGCTCGCACGCCACGCCATGCCTCGCCTCACCTCGGCACGGCTCGGCTCGGTGGCGGCGGCACGCCCGCGCGTGTGGCTCGCCTCTTGCCCCTCTCAACTTCTCTAATAGGTGTAACAAGAGTCCACCTATAAGTCGAGTCAACACACAGTAAATACTCCATGTGGGATTAAACCATTGTATTTAATATAGGCCTAGACTTTATTAGTTATTAAATAAAATATGGGCCAACCCATATTATATCTAACAATCCCCACCAAGTCTAGAGTTCATAAGAAATGTTCTCGCATATCCTTCTGTCGTTTGATATACCAGAGTTTTAATGGAGACTATTAAGTTGAACATCCATCTAGAGTAGAAGCTACGCTTTTTCACAACTGAACAATGGACTAAGTCTTAAATTGACAGTATTGTGCGAAAAAGGTTTCACCAAGACTCTTTACTGATACTAGGTTGCCAAGAGCATCCCCTCTGGTTAGAGCGTATAAGTCATACTCCTAGCCCTATCATGAGCATCTAGAGATTTCTACCATCTCATGGACTGTGACTAACAGTCGGACTCACATAGGTGCATTCCTTGAGGGATATCCTGTAGGTTGATATCTCTGCTTCTCATAAGCCATTGGAACACATAAAGGTCAAGAAAAACTAGCCTACCATACAGCATAGGAAAGAAGTGTATCTGAGACGGACGAATAAAGGGTCTTTCCTCTCAAACTAGTTTCAGCTTGTTTCGCCATTCCACTTCACGGGATCTCCGATCAAATAGAACAGGCTACCACTAAAATAGTTTATCAGGTGGATCTCATGCCCATCTCACTCGATGCACTATCTATCATATTACATGACAGCCCCTTTATGAATTGATCTGCCAGATTTTTAGACGTATGGACATAGTCCAATGCTATTACTCCAGAGTTTCTCATTTTCCTGACAGATTTCAGCCGCCTTTTAACATGCCTGGATGACTTCATATTTTCCTTAGAACTGTTCACCTTGACTATCACAGTCTGGTTATCACAGTTCATGGAAATAGCTGGTATAGGTTTCTCTACCACCGGTAAGTCCATAAGGAACTCACAAAGCCATTCAGCCTCAATTGTGGCGGTGTCTAATGTTGTTAGTTTTTCTTCCATGGTTGACCTCGTTAAGATGGTCTACTTGCAAGACTTCTAGGAAACAGCGTCACCTCCAAGTAGAAACGCATATCCACTCGTGGCGTACATCTCATCCGCATCAGAAATCTAGTTGGCATCACAATAACCTTCTAGTACCCTTGGATACCCGTTATAGTGAATGCCATAACTCATTGTACCCTTTAGGTAACGCATTACTCTCTTAAGAGCGTGCCAATGATCATCTCTCGGGTTTGATACAAACGGACTCAATTTGCTCACAGCAAAAGAGATGTCAGGCCTCGTAGCGTTAGCTAAATACACGAGTGAACCTATGATTTGGGAGTATCTTAATTGATCCCTTGCTATTCTTCGATTTTTCCTTAATAGCACACTAGGGTCATAAGGTGTTGGAGCAGGTTGACAATCGCTAAACCCAAAACGACTCAAGACCTTCTCCACATAGTGGGACTGCACCAGACCCCACCATTACCTTCTCTAGTTAGCTTGATGTTAAGTATAACATCAGCTTCTCCCAAATCCTTCATCTCAAAATTATTAGACATAAAATCTTTTACCTCCTTAATCACATTAAGTTTGGTCCCAAAGATTAGAATGTCATCAACATATAAACACAAGATAACTCCCTCGCCCCCACCATACCGATAATATACACATTTGTCAGCTTCATTTACAGCAAAGCCGGTCGATATCAAAGTTCTTTCAAACTTCTCGTGCCATTGCTTAGGTGCTTATTTTAGGCCGTATAGGGATTTCAACAATTTACACACGAGTTCTTTTTGACCATCAATTACAAACCCATCAGGCTGATCCATATAGATCTCCTCCTCTAACTCTTCATATAGGAAAGTTGTCTTAGCGTCCATCTGGTGGACGAGAAGACTATGTGAGGCTGCCAGGGAAAGTAATACTCGAATTGTGGTCAAACGAGCGACAGGTGAATAGGTGTCAAAATAATCTTCACCTTCCTTTTGTGAATATCCCTTTACCACAAGCCTTTCCTTGTACCGCTCGACGGCACCATCAAGCCTCAGCTTCTTCTTAAACACCCATTTGCATCCTATAGGTTTACAACCATAAGGGCGCTCAACAACTTCCCAAGTACCATTAGACATAATAGAATCCATCTCGCTCCTTACTGCTTCCTTCCATAAGTCAGCATTAGGAGAGGAATATGCCTCCTCAATAGTACTAGGAGTGTCATCCACAAGGTACACAATAAAGTCATCACCAAAGGATTTTGCAACCCTATGTCTCTTACTCTTTCGAGTGACTTCATTGTCATCCTCCTTAGGATTACTCACATGGGGCTGTTCACTGTGTATAACCGGTATAAAAATCTCATGGGGAATTATAGAATCATGACTAGAAATGCTATGTTCATTCTTCATTGCAAAATTACTCTAAAAAAATATAGCATCTCTGGACTCAAAAATTGTACCGACTTCCATGTCGGATACTCCATATTTAACAACTAAGAATCTATAACCCGCGCTATTAAATGCATAACCTAGGAAAACACAATTAACAGTTTTAGGTCCTAGTTTGTGCTTTTTGTTAATTGGCACGTTCACCATGGCCAAACAACCCCAAGTGCGCAAGTATGAAAGACTTATTTTTCTCTTAAACCATTCCTCAAATAGTGAAATTTCTTTATTCTTTATTGGCACTCTATTCAGGACATGACATGTCGTCAAAATCGCCTCACCCCACCATTCCTTAGATAGTCCCGCGGTCTCTAACATGGCATCAACCAAATCAGTTAGAGTGCGGTTCTTTCGTTCGGCGATCCCATTGGATTCAGGTGAGTAAGGTGGTGTCCTCTCATGAAAAATTTCATGCTCAGTACAGAAGTCAGAAAATTCATTGGAAAAATATTCTCCACCACGATCAGACCTTAACAGTTTGATTTTCCTCTCAAGTTGGTTTTCTACTTCAGCTTTATAGATCTTAAAGTAATGCAGCGCTTCATCTTTTGTTTTCAACAAATAAATATAGCAATAACGGGAACAATCATCTATAAGAGTCATAAAGTATCTTTTGCCACCTTTAGTCAATTTGTCGTTCATTTCACACAAATCGGTATGAACAAGTTCTAATGTCTCTAAGTTCCTCGTCTTCGCAGCCTTGTGAGGCTTACGAGGTTGCTTAGATTGCACGCATGCATGACATTTGGAACCTTTGACTAAGTTAAATTTAGGAATTAAATTCAAATTTGCTAACCGCGTTGTAAAATTAACATTACAAAGCCGTGAATGCCAAATGTTCGACTCATCCGAAATTAAGATATTGTTCACAATATTATTACAGACATTGTCATTCAAAGAGAAACGGAACAAGCCTCCGCAATCATAGCCTTTTCCAACAAATATCCCGTACTTAGAAAGTACGTATTTATTTGACTCAAGAACAATCTTAAAACCATCTCTACATAGTAGAGAGCCACTAACTAGACTTTTCTTTATGGAGGGGACATACTGGACGTTCTTCAAAAGCACGGTCTTTCCTGAAGTAAGATTCAGAACGACCGTACCAACACCAAGAACACGCGCATGTGACCCATTTCCCATCAACAAAGCTCCAGTCACACCGGCCTGATAAGAAGAAAACAAAGAAATATCAGCACACACATGTACATTAGCTCCAGTATCCATCCACCACTCAGGCGAATGACAAACTGAAAGAACAGTAGGTAAGAAATTACCATACCCCAATGTTCCCGCAATCTTGCTAATTACCACATTTGCTGATTTCTTTGGCTGAATGAATTTGCGGTCCGGGCATGCACTTGCCCAGTGCTCAGTGCTACCGCAAACAAAACTGCCCTCAAGCTTTTCTTTTCCCTTTTTCTTCTTGAAAGTGGTGATTTGCTTTGGCTTCTCTTTCTTGTCTTGCTTCTTCTTTTTGTTGTGAGACGCATTGGAATTATTTTTCTTCTGCACCACATTGGCGCTAGAAGACTCAACTCCTTTTCCACGCGTGTCTTTTGCTCTCGCTCTCTCCTCAACATCAAGAGTCCCAATGAGGTCAGCCACGCTGAACTCTTGCCTCTTGTGTTTTAGAGAAGTAGCAAAATCCTTCCAAGATGATGGTAACTTGGAGATAATACCTCCAGCCACAAACTTGTCAGGCAACACACATGGAAATTGTTCGAGTTCCTTTGCAAGTGCTTGTATCTCATGAGCTTGTTCGACCACGGAACGGTCCTCGACCATTTTGAAGTCAAACAACTATTCCATGAGATACAACTCACTCCCAGCATCAGAAACACCGAACTTTGAATCCAATGCATCCCACAACTCTTTGGTAGTTTTACATATGATGTAGGAGTCAACATACTTGTCAGCAAGAGTGCTAATCACACCGCCTCGAAACAGGTTATCGGCAGCCTCGAACGCTTTCTCCTCTATAGGAGTAAATTGTTCGGGCTTCCCCTGTGCGGCGTGATAGCAATTCATCGCTGTCAACCATAGTATCATCCGTGCACGCCACCTCTTGTAAAACATACCATCAAAACTATCGGGTTTCAACGCAGCAACAAATCCTCTAACAGAAAAATGCCTATCAGGTTTTTGGATTGTTAGAAAATTAGGCATTTTCAAGTTGAATTTAATCCATATTATTAGCAGCATATAGATGATGACAAGTTTCACTAATTTGCCATTACTAGTTACGATCGCAATCAGACTAGTGAGCACAACAAGAAGAGTAAGTATGTACCTCGCGGAGGAACCAGTGCTGGAGGCACCGGCGGCTCCATTCGTACCAGTCGTCATGGTACGTTGCTTGAAGTAGTCGAACTTAGTTAACGTGGGTAGAACGTTGTTGCCGTGCAATCCCTCGAACGACGCCGAGCGGGAGGAAGTCGTGGATCGCGCCAGGAGGAAGTCGAGTCGTGGATCGGGGACGCGCCGGGAAGAAGTCGACGAGGCTGAGCAGTCGCGCCATCAAGCGCTCCCCAAAATCCTGATCGCCCGCATACCCGAGCAGGTGTCGCCTTACGGGAGAGGTTTCAGAGGCCTGCTCTCCCGAAGCTCCGTGCGTGCGCATCGTCGGGACGGGGAAGAACTCGGAAGGCAATTCGACAAAGAAAAGGAATGTATATATAGTCCCAGTGTTTTGGAAACTGCAGGCGAGGAGATAGGAAACTGTAGGCGATGAAACGGGAAACCGCTGCAAAACTTCCAAACACGTGCGTGGCAAGCAAGGCAAGGCAAGGCTCGCACGCCACGGCGGCGGCGGCGCGCGCGCGTGGCTCGCCTCTTGCCTCTCTCAACTTCTCTAATAGGTGTAGAAAGAGTCCACCTATTAAGTCGAGTTAACACACAGTAAATACTTCATGTGGGATTAAACCATTGCATTTAATATGGGTCTAAACTTTATTAGTTATTAAATAAAATATGAGCCAACCCATATTATATCTTACATTAGTTGCCGAGGGCTACGGGTTTTTTATCGAGTGTCCCTTTTACTTACACTCAGCAAATGTCTTTAATACTGTGTGTTTTATATATACCGAGAGCCTGTAGATTTAACACTCGACAATAATCTATATGCCGAGTGCCCGTGAAAAAGCCTTCGGCAAACACTGTGGCACTTGGTTTTCCCATACATGCAAGCTCTCTGCAGCAAGGCAAACTACCTGTACGTAGCCTATACCTCTCGAAGTAGCTAGTCTCGTTGCCCGTGCGATTGGGCGGTGGCCACGCGTGCATATGGCTGCACACGTGGACTCATTGATAGGCACCGTGCCATGGGCCCATGGCATGTCATGTCACGGCCGCCACGGCCTGCCGTTCCGTCTCCCATGCAACCCAACCCGCACGGCGACCGAGCCGCTCCCGGTTTCCCGTCTTCTCGACCGCCTCGCACCACTCACTGCTACGACTAGCACGACTAGTACTAGCATTTGCACACACTGCACAGAAGTACAGAACCACTCGGCTACCGTTCTGAACACTAGACGCAACACACACAACGTAACTGAGAAGGGAGAAGTGATCAGGCGATCGCCGACGGCCGGTCGGCGAGCAACAAGGCCGGCAGCTGCTGGTGGTTGCCATGGGTGTGCCTTCGTTCTACAAGTGGCTCGTGGGGAAGTACCCGAACATCGTCGTCTCAGTGAAAGAAGACGACGACTCCGGATCCGGGGAGGGCCGCATCAATGGCGTTTACCACAACCTGTACCTCGACATGAACGGCATCATCCACCCCTGCTTCCACCCGGAGGACCAGGTGCAATACTATGGGATCCCTAATACTATTTGGCTACTATTTGAACCTGTACCTCGCACAAGCATAGTGTGCCTGTGCACACACATTTCCCATGCGTAATAATACTATATATTTGCGATGGTCCCGATCTATCGATCCAGGTGTGCCCGCCGACGACCTTCGACGAGGTGTTCCAGGCCATGTTCGAGTACATGGACCGTCTCTTCCTCATCGTCAGGCCAACCAAGTTGCTTTATCTGGCAGTAGGTGAGCTGCTCATTCCGAATCGACTGGTTTTTGGTCGATTGCCTGCCTGACTTGATGGCTTCATCCCTTCCTCTATTATCTGCTTCCTCCCTTTTCAGACTTTCAGTTCATTAGCTGTACTAATAAGAGTGCTTGATGACTTCCTCTACTATTTGAACTGCAGATGGTGTCGCTCCTCGCGCCAAGATGAACCAGCAGAGATCAAGGCGCTTCAAGGCTGCCAAGGACGCCAAAGAAGCGGTGAACTCTCACTGCTCACCCCTCCTCTACGGCCACAAATGATGATTTTTTTTTTCTGCACCGTGCAAAATGCCTTACAGCAAACGCTCTGATTTGCAGGAAATTGAAGAGCACCTGTTAAGAGAAAGGTTCAGTGCAGCAGGGAAGGAAGTTCTGCCAAAGGAAACGAATGAGGTTTCCGATCCCAATGTCATTACACCAGGGACCGAGTTCATGGAGAAGCTGTCCAAAGCGCTCGAGTACTATATCCGTCTCCGGTTGAATACTGACCCTGGATGGAAAGACATCAAGGTTCGACTGACAGCGCACTTCTCCCATTCTTTGTTTTTAAAAAGAGTTTGGACGTCTTATTATGGAGGGTTTTTGTTAATGATTAGTATGTTCACAATATGTTCATTCTCTGAAGGTTATATTGTCTGATTCCAATGTACCGGGAGAAGGCGAGCACAAAATCATGTCCTTCATCCGTGCACAGCGCAGCTGCGAGAATTATGACCCAAACACACGACATTGCTTGTATGGATTGGTACGAGGCTCATTTATTTGTACACATATATGTGTATAATCCGAATAATAATCTCATACTTTCTGTGACATGCTGCATATTTTGTTTTTGAAGACACTGTTCGATCAGATTGACGTTAATGAATATTGCAGGACGCAGATTTAATAATGCTTGCTTTGGCATCCCATGAACCACACTTTTCGATTCTACGGGAGGTCTGTCCGCGCATAACCACAGTGCTATATCTCCAGGCTTCAACAAATTTTAAAATGCAATTGCAACATTTTTCAACTATGGAATCGAGAATACTTTACTCCCTCCGTTCCAAAATTGTTGTCGTCATTGACTTTTTTTGTTAACTTTTACCATTCGTCTTATTCAAAATATTTGTTTAAATATGAAAAATTATAAGTTATATTTAAATTTTATCTAGTGATAAAATAAATCATAAGAAAATATATAACATTTTTTAAAAATTTTTGAATAAGACGAATAGTCAAAGATAGCGAAAAAAGTCAATGGCGATAATAATTTTGGAACGGAGGGAGTATGTTTTTACTTGACCAGGATGTGGTGTTTGAAGTTCAACCAGAAAATTGTATCCCTATATCTAAAGAATTCGTCAAAAATGAAGAGTCCTCAAAAAAGTATAGAGGCTGGTTTCCCCGGACAACAGAAGAAAAGACTAGGAGCAAGGTTCCTGAGAAGTCGTATCAGGTTTGTTGTTCCCTGAGATTTTGTATATTAATAACAGTGGTTTTGTATGTTAATTCTATGGACCACGGTATATTATTGCAGTTCTTGAACATATGGGTTCTGAGGGAATACTTGGAGCTTGATCTGAAGATATTGAACCCTATATTCAAAACTGATATCGACAAGCTTGTGGATGACTTCATATTTATTTGTTTCTTGACGGGAAATGATTTCATTCCACACATTCCTTCGCTTGAGATACGTGAGGTATGCATCAGTCTATGTTGATTCCTTGGTAATGAAATAATTTAGTAAAATCTATTATATTTATGTTCTTTCAACTGTTCACACTTGTGGAAAACCGAATTCTTTCTCTGTTTAACACTTAATGGGTCACAGGATGCCATTGATCTTCTCATTGAGGTGTACAAAGCAAACTTCAACAAAATGGGGGGTTACATTGTGAACAGAGAAAAAGTACATGAAGGATCTCACTCTTATCACTTTAATCAATGATTAAGTATTTAGTTATGACTGATTTACTTTTATGTATATTAAAATCAGGTGAAAGAAAAACATGCTGCATATCTTAAAGTCTCAAGATTGGAGAAGTTTTTTCATGAACTGTCCTTGTGTGAAGAAAAAATCTTTGTCAAACGATATGAGCTGAGAGAGGTATGTTTTCCTTTTTGAAGAATATATCATCTTGTTGCAAACATAAAGCCTTGTCAAAGGGTGTGCTGGTCCCTTCGTAACTTGTCATTTACTTGCAGAGCCATCAGCGCAAGATACTGCGTCAGGCTGCAGAAAAAGAATGGAATGAGAGAAATTTGGAGGATGCAGTGAGGATTTGCTACACTTACACTATTGTGTACTAATTATTATTGATAAGATTAAGTGGTGTATCCCATGATTTTCGATGTAGGAAGAAAATCCTGATGGTTCAGACTTGATGGTCAAGGCTTTCCCAACAGAATGTAGTATTTTGGCTTGCAGCTCTGAGAAATCAGATGTACGGAAGAGTTCACTCATGTTTCTAGGAGCACTGGAAAGGTATTATTATTTATCTGGCTTTTTATGGAATTACTCTGTATCGTTCACTTTTCTTATCTCACATTAGATGTCTGTCTTGCTCAGATCACTGGAAATACTTTAGAACTGAGGCGAAACTTAAAGGATGCTCTTCGAAAGAAGCAAGACCTTATTAAAACTGGAGCGTGTAATCATGACAGGGTTAGTCATACCTATTTCCATCGATATTTTGCTTTTTTGCTGCTGATATTGGCATTTCTGTGTTACAGATAAGACTGGGATTCGCAGGGTGGAAATCTCGATTCTACAGGGAGAAGTTTGGAATCGAAAATTACAATGAAGTTGCAAAGCTGAAGGGCAACATGGTTACACTTTTCTTGTTTCTTTGTTTATTAAATAGTAACAAAATTCACATGAGGCCATGAAGTGTACTAATAAGATACTTTGACTTTCTTTTAAAATTGCTTTATTTATTAGGTTCAGAAGTATCTGGAAGGACTTTGCTGGATGCTACAGTACTATTTTGCAGATGTTCCATCTTGGAGCTGGTACGGAGAAAATATTTATGTGAATTGATTTTTTTTATCCATGCATTTGTGTATATAGTTAACTAGGTAGTGCTTTCATCATTCTGAAGTTTGGGGTTGATTGCAAAAATCACCCCATAAGTCAGTTAGAGTCTGATATTCTCACCCATAAATTATTTTGTTGCAAATTCCCACCCACCCATCGAGTTTTGTTACAAAAACCACCCGAATTTGCACATGTTTAATTTATTCAACATATTTATTTGGAGTAGCCAATGATGTTCTTATCAAAAATACAAAATTTTGGAAGTATAATCTTCATATTCTTTATAGAGAATATATAAAAAAAATATCAATTAAAGTTTGAACGGTGTTTAGAAATAAAATTTAAAATTTAGATACGTTCTTCATGGAAATAAAGAGGAGTAAACATACTAAAAAATCTCTAACAATATTACACTTATTTAACTTAGCTTCATTTTAAATTTATATTGATGAAATCAATTAAACATGTGTCAACTGGGGTGGTTTTTGTAACAAAATACATTAGGTGGGTGGATATTTGCCACAAAAAAGCTTATGGGTGGGAATCTCAAACTTTAAGTGACTTATGAGGTGGTTTATAAAATTATACCTAAATTTTGTGATGAGTGGTCCTAGTTCCTGTTAAGTTTGACAATGATAACTGATACATAATGGAATTATTAACTACAAATTCTTATGGATAGTTCGGACCAAAAATAATTCCGTTATGTATCTGCAGGTACTACCCTTTCCATTACGCTCCTTTCGCATCTGATTTCAAAGGCCTATCTCAGTTCAAGATATCTTTCACCAAGGACAAGCCACTGAAGCCATTCGATCAGCTCATGGCAGTTCTTCCTGTAGAAAGGCAACGTTAACCAGTCTTAGTTTAACTAAACACATTGTGTATGTAGACCCGTATTTTAACTTTTTCTTTCTTTTGCAGTTCATGTGCATTACCGAAGTGTTACAGAGAACTGATGGAAAGTGATGAATCTTCGATACAAAAGTTCTATCCGTCAGGTATATTCATTATTCTAGTTTGAACCCAGTAATCAGAATTACTAGATTATTGAAGTAAAGGAATCTATTTTTCCCACCAGATCTGCAGATTGATACCCATGGAAAACGCTTCTTGTGGCAAGTAAGTCAACCTTCTGTCCTTGTGAATGAATATTTTCAAACTAGGTTTCTATACCCATGAAGAACTCAAAGATTAGCTACATTATTGTTGCAGCGGCATCCTCATCCATGTTAATCTCCTCTGAAATAAATTCTTTCAGGGTATTGCATTGCTTCCATTCATTGATGAAAAGCTGCTGCTTTCAGCCACCAAGACTGTCGAAAATAATCTTGCGGTAAAAAGAAATTATTGTCTTAATGCTCCACTGAAGTATACTGCTGTCTCTTAGTGTTTTATCTTGTTTATGTATTAGATGCATGAGATGAATAGGAACACTGTCCGACAAGAGAAGATCTTCCTAAGGAACACAAATTCTCTGGCAGGATCTATGCAAACATCCGACCGTTCATCAATAAAGCATCCGATAGATCCTTCTACCAGGTAGATCTTGGATCTTATTCTAAAATTGGAGCAGTATTATAAAAAAAAGTAAATGTAAATGATGCTGAATTCTAGTATTCCACATAGTGAACTCAGAGGATGGTTGTCTCCTGCTGATGACGATGGCATGTGCAGTGGCATCTTCAGCTCGCCCATAAAAGATCTAGAGGACATTAGAAATGATCAGGCAATGTGTGTTTTATCTTGAACCTTTAGAAATGATCTTGTTGGTATGGTTCTGTAGAATAATTACATTTACTCTGTTTCATGGTCTTGAAATGTTTCAGATCGCTCATGTTCTTCAACCCTGAGCCCGTTAAGCCCATACCAAAACTACTTGATCACGTCAATGTACCTGAAAAGGTGAGTTACATATGTTTTGTAATCTGCTCAGGTCAATCCTTTTGTCCCATTTGCAATGCCCATGACATATGCCGTGATCTCTTACGAACTCATGTGCCTTGCAGACCTTAACTGAATCTGACATCTCGAGGAAGCCGCTGTGGCACACCTACCCGGGTTATCGGCCGCCTGTAACAACCAGCTCCATGGAGGCGCAACCGAGGATCAGCAGTTTCAGCCGTGGAAGAGGAAGCGCTGTCTATGCCGAGACACCGCAGCAGAGCATTATCGGCAGCAGTCGAGGGAGAGGGTTCACTTTCCAGCCGTTTAACAGCGGTGGCGCGTACAGTCCCTGGCCTGCTGGAAGCGCTTGGGCAGGTAGAGGGCAGTATGGCGGTGGCACGTTCCAGACGCAGCAGGTTGCCTGGCGGCCGGTTGAGCAATGGAGCAGAGGAGGTAGTGGTGGTGGTGGCAGGAATGGAGGTGGCCGTGGTGGGAGCGGGCAGTCCCGTGGGTGGTAGAACACATCCATAGGTGAACGCAACGACGGGATGGAGTTTTTGGGCAGTGTCGCCATACTTTGTCCGGAACATCGATGGTGATGGGTTGGTACTTTGTCGTCTTTTGTGGTTTGTTCAAACTTCAGAGTAGTGGCGAATTGGCATGGCGGTCCCTGGATGCCTGCTTTGAGCCGTTTGGCCGAACAAATAGATCTTGCACAACCTTGCTCAAACTTCAGATTCAGAGTAGTGGCTAGTCTTTTTCTTTTACAACTAGTTGATACCCCGCGTGTTGCAGCAGGTTTTTTAAATGTCAACAAAATATTTTTGAAAAAATGAGGACAAAAAAATAGAAAATTATTATATTTGCTAAATGTCAATTAGACAATTTAGAGTTAGTAGTTGTAGTGTGTTAGTATGCAATAAAATACAATTATATGTATAACAGTAATTGCTTGGCTAGAACACTAATAATATTTTGATGATTGGCTCCACACACGCTGTTGCAAAATTTAATTTTGCATTTGATTTTTCCATGTGTGGAAAGGGGCATCTCTGTAGAAACCTCATTATGAAGTACGTGAATTTTGAGTGACTATGAAATTACATGGATATGTAATATATACAAACACAAACAATGGGGCGATCTAGGAATTATCTCTTCTAAAATTATTTTGACTACATAGTGTGCAAAGAAGTCTCGTGTGTGAGGGAGAGTATGACCAATTGCAAATCCTGTACACGTACAACTGAAAAAAGAAGCTTTTTGTCAGAGAAGTTACGCATCATAATATATACTCCTTCCATATTAAAAAAACAATTTGTTTTGGACATCATTTAGAATATCAAGGAGAGATTAATGAGAGGATATTTTCTATATCTACCCTATTAAATAGAGTATTGGTTCTACTTTATTCACAACTATTTGCTTGTCCCATTGGTTGCCTATGTCAAAGTCCAAGTTGGAGGTGGTGGGTTCGACTTCTATTGGCCTTATTTTTTGTCCCACTCTTCTCATTTACTTGCTATTAAACCAAAACGAATTCATTTGATGATAATTAATATTAAGCCAAAACGAATTGCTTTTCTAATATGGAGGGAGTATATTGCTAAAGACTAAAATTATCCAGTCCTTAAACAAAAGTGAGAGAGAGAGATTTAGTCCTACAAATAATTGGAAGAGCTACAAATGATTTGAGGCGAATGAAGAGGAAATGAATTAGACTGATGAAGAACTTGTCCCAAACAATTTACGAAGTATGGAACAAATTAGCCCCTGTTTGGATCCTTTCCAGTTTTTAAAAAACTGGTTTATAAGGTCTTGTTTGGATCCTTTCCAGTTTTTAAGAATCAGTTTCTTAAAAACTGGTTTATATAAAAACTACATGGGGTGTTTGGATCCTAGTTTTTAAAAACTGGTTTCTTAAAAACTGACATTAGGTGGTCTAACCCAGATTATGGGTTTCTTAAAAACTCATAAACTAGTTTTTAGAAACTGATAAAAAAACTGACCTGTTTGAAAGCCCTTCAGTTTCTAAAAGCTGGTTTCTTAAAAATTAGAGATATCCAAACAGGGCCTTAGTAGGGTCATCTAGCGAACAATCGATGGGATGTGGTAGCAAAATTAGATGGACAGTTCAGAGAAGACAAAGATAAGATAGTTGACGCAGGAGGAGATGTTTGGTGAGGGGAGTTCATCTTGTCGTCACAAAGTCTGTATATAGAAAAAAAAAGTAGAGGAGCAGAAATTGTTGCTAATGGGCAATTAAACCCCAATTAAAATGATGGAGGTTTGAGTGGCTGAGTTTCAGCATGTGTTGCTAGAACGTTTGTGCGATTTATTTGCCTCTTTATAACGGCCTATTAAAGGATGAATGTTTGCATAATTTATTTGCCTCTTTGTGACGGCTTATTAAAAGATGATGGGCCAACTCAAAAATAAAGAGAGGGCGTGATTTATTTGCCGCATTGTGACGGCTTATCAAAAGATGGTGGGCCTACTTAAAGTTAGAGGCAGGGTAGGAGCTAGGAAAAAAATATCGGTAAAAAAAAATATCGGTGGTCACCGATAAACAAGATATTTTGGAAATATCAGCAATTTTGGTTTATAAAATAAATTATTTTTTAAAAACTTTTATATAGTTTGAGAAAAAATAGTCTTAAATCTATACACTATCATAGTTACATATATCATAAAAGTAGTTTTCGTTGAATAAACATAATCAATGATAAAATTTTCATGATAAAAAATATATCGGACCTCACCGATAAATATGATATATCGGATATTTCGGTGAAATTTCACCGAAATTTTTTTCCTAGGGTAGGAGTGATCGTTTCATGAATCAGATCGGACGCTTAGGATGAAAACAAAACTGATAATCGGACGGATAAAAGAATTGAGGTGACGTGGCTCAATGTGGTTGCAGAGAATTATAAGTTAATGATCTTTAGTTGGTTGTATCTTCTAAAGATATGTAGATGTTCATTCATCTCCATTACTAAGGAAATAAAATATCAAAATTAGCTATGTTTGAAATTTCTTCCAGGGATCGGTAAGGTTGTGTTATGTTTTCACAGATAGCAGTTAAACATAATGTATATATCGATGAACATAATGGAGTTTCTAATGTTACTGGAGCGTCCAATCATCTTATATAACAAAAGACTTACAACACAGACAACATGTAAGGTAATGTGCTTATTCAAAAATAATAAATTTTCCTTGTCTTCTTTTATGATAGAAGTACACAAATTAATAGGTGAAAATATTACATTTGTAGTGGCTACACATATATCCAAACAGAGTTTATTTTGCAACTACATAAGCCCGAGAATAATCCATCTATCAACTCAATTAGTAACAAACTAACAGCGGAGTAGATTAAAGGTATATATTTGGACGGTAAACCAAACAATAAACCAATTATAAAAAGTCTGCCGGCTCACATACCTTTCATGTGGTTGTTTCATTATGAACCGTTGTCAGTGTTGTGATTTTTAGAACGAACATCTTAGCTTTGTTACAGTATAATTAAGGAGTCAATCTAATCATTAGGAGCGGTTCCATTCCTTCTCAAATATAAAAGCAAGAATTTTTCTAGTGATGCACGTAGAAACATAAATCCATGCACAATAATCTTATCTTGGAAAGCGCTTCATCAGCTTTCACCTGTCCAGCAACATGCCGCTGTCCTTTTAAGTGCGTGTGCGTACCTCTTCCAGTTCCATCATGTGATGGTGTAGCGCCTAGCTGCTGTGAGGACGATTTCAGGACCACCCTAATCTCCAACAATGTGTTGCTGCCGGTGATGCTTGTTAATGAAAACAAAGCTTGCCGATGCTGCCGTAATGACCATTCTTAGCCCTTCATTCCTATGCACTGCTCCTGATGAATCGCTTCTCCGGACGTACCAGGTATCCAGTCACCTTTTCCCATTGTAATTCCCATATGCGAAATTTGCATCTTTGGGATGTCTTGATCGATCCCTAGTGCACGTCTGCCTCAGGATCCGATTTTAGATGATTCCTACCCGACGCCCACAAAGCAGGATCTTTGCTTGCTCCCCTTGCCAAAGCTAACTGCTGGAATTCAAGGCTGCCTGGAGCACAGTCGATGTGGTGTGGATGACATGAAGATGGATACATGAAGATTGCTGGCGGATCCCTGATAATGGAATGCCTGGTGAAAAAAACCGCTTCTAGGGCATGGTGGAACCTGATGACGTGATCGAGTGATGATGTGGTGGCGGTTGTGAGGTCATCACATTGTAGTCATACAGATCGCCGCCACTACGGCTTAGGTATTGGGGGATGGAAGTTAGAACTTAAAGGTTAACGCAATGATAGACAGAATCATAGAAGCTAATGAAGGGCTGGATCTCATTTAGAGATTACATCCGCTGGGGATGTCTGAGAGAGAGATGTATGGACTTAGGAGATTAATGGTTGGATGTTTAGAGGAGTAGTAGATTAAGGGCTGAATGTTTTGCTTTTTTGTAAGAATTTCTAGCTTATTTCTCTTTTTTTTTAGCCATCCTAGTGAGATGGTCATCTCCTTTTATTAATAAATAGATGAGAGTAGTGGCGAGTTGACCATGTTTAGAGTGACAGTTGGATATAGCCTAGAACTGAAACGAGACGTTGCGTTTGTACATTTCTGCCAAAACATTGCAACGGACTCTAGAAATGGTACAGATGCCTCGGCATGGCATGAGGCTGTGTGTTATGTTTGGGCCAAGTGGACAGCCTAACGGGTGGCACTGGTACCTTGTTTAACTATCGGCCCAATGAAGTACGAATTGGTCCAATAAGACCCGATAATATCTGGCACGACATGGCAGTATAGGTGTTTAAATGGACGGCCCGGCACGGTTAGTTTCGGGCCGGCCCGGCATGTCATGCTTATCGGGCCATACGGAGGCAGCCCACGGCACCACACTGATCTGTTTAAATGTGTCTAGCCTATTAAAATAGTGGCCCAATTAACCTTTTGTCGCCTGCTACTATTAAAAATGGTGAAAAAGTGAACGAAAAGCAGGTGGAATGGTGTTTGAACTCAAGATCTACAGGAAATGAATAAGCAACTAACCACTAGACCATTAAACCTTTATTAAATAAGTAAGAAAACAAAATTTTATTTAACAAATTATAAACGGGTCATGCTCGTGCCACACACCGTACCGGGGTGTTGGCCTAAGCATGTCCCGGTGCATTGGGTCATGCCGTGCTTGGGCCCGGCTGAAAATATCGTGCTTTGGGCCAGCCTAGTAGACACGGCTCATTTGGTCATCTATACACGACAGTAGAGAAGCATCGCAAGCCCGCCACCACTCCAATCCAAGAGCTAAGAGAAAGTGAAGATGCCGTGACTTGTCTGTGCCTACCGGCGCTAGCCTCTATGCTATCGCCTATAATCGGCACTGCCCACTTCCCTGCTGCTTCCCCCCCCCCCCCCCCTCCTCCCCACCTCCCAACCCGTAGCCTACATGGCCACCGCCATCTGCCCGCCGCAGGCCCGAGCCAAGAATCCACTTCTCGTGTTTCGTGGACACCATCGAAAGTGGATCCCCCTTCGCCATCATGCCGCTGTGTGCGAGGGCCACCTCCCACCGTTTTGCAGGTGCTGCAACCGCATTGCCAAAGCAGCTGCTCGCCCGTGCCACCACTAGTGCTGCTGCTGCTCGCCCACGCTGTTCACCCATGCTGTCATCATCTCCCATAGTGACACCGAAGGGCGGAAGCCATGCTATGGAGCCTTCATGCCTGGCATGCCAACTGGACCTTCGTGCCTAGCAGGCTTGTGGGACCGGTCGTCTCGGCTAGCTAAATTTGTGTTATGTCATGGGCCGACGTCCAGACACATGGACTGGCATGGCATGATTGAAATAAATTGTATGTCGTGACATTCCGAAATAAAATAGGCTGAACCATTTCATGCTTGGGTTTTGCCGTTTCGAGCAGCCCGTTTGGACGACATTGATCTCAAGACTCCATGTTTGACTGACTAGTCTCTCCTATTCAATGGGGTGACAAGTCTACATGGGCTGCTTTCTCTGCACAATACCATCAGGAAACAATCGGCAGCCCATGTTATGTTTATGAAAGAAGTACTTTTAGTTTTAGTCTCTCTTAATTATTTTTTGAAGAAGCAGGAGGGGAGAGCCCCTACTAGTTATATATTAAAAGGAAAATAAAATAAAATTGTCCTGTTACAAAGCTGTGAATTTAAGAAAAAGCAGAAACAAAACTTAAAGAAAATCAAAAAGCTATCACAAGGTTTCTAGTCATTCTTTCATCCTGGGTTTGTTTGCATCTTTCGCTATATGGATAACCAACGCGAATTCTGTTCTGAAGATTTCCCGACAACGGTGAATTGATGGGTCCTGTCCATTGAAGATCCAATAGTTTCTTGTTTTCCAAATGCTCCATGCCATTATGATAATTACCTCCATTGAGAAAGGAATGTGAAGCTGTCGTTCCATTCTTCGCACTGCTCTTTCTGCATTAGTTGTTGTCGGTGCCTGCACTCCAATTAGTAACCAGCAAGCTTTTGCAAAATTGCATGTGAGGAACAAATGATGAATGGTCTCCTCTCTTTGTAGAATACACATTTCACAGTTGTAATTATCTAAATGCATATTATGTCATTTGAGGACCCCTCTGGCATTGACTCTGTCCTTTAACAGTAACCAAAAGAAAATTTTGTGCTTCATTTGACAGATGGAGGCCCAAATCCAATGGATTGAAGGATGTACTACAGAGTGACCAATGATTTGCCTATATACTTTGGACGAAGAATATTGACTCGAACCTCAAATGTAGCGCCATTGGTCGGGGTCTTCATTGATGGTTATTGTGGATAATTTTTCCTGTAATTCCTCAAATTGAATGAAGGCTTCTTCCGAAAGAGGTAGCTGAAACATTTCAGTGAGATTCCCCAGACTACATGCCGAATATAATGCAGGTCAATGTTGTTCTTTGTAGTGAAAGAGTATAGACGAGGATATGATAATTTCAAAACACCCTGATCCCACATATCATCCCAGAAAATAATGCTTTTGCCATTGTTTATTGTTGGTATTGCAATAGCCTTAGACTGATCCAGTAATTTGACTATGCTCCTCCACCAAAATGAACCTTTCTTTGACTGTTATGGGAGACTTCTTCCATTGTAATAGTTGTCCCATATTAGAGTCCAATTTTCTTTGATTACAAACTGGGTATTCATGCTTCTTCAACTATCAAAACCATTCATTTTATCCTATGGCTATTTTAAACGGTGATTTTGTCCATGTGACATAGAGAAACACATATTTAATGTCATATCATCTTTTTCACAATAGAAAAATAAAAATATACATTTTGGAGGTCTAAAAATCAAAAGATATTATAATATTAAGATTAGTCTATGGACAAAAAAAATTATTTTTAAAATATACATGAATATGATCTCGTATATGAGTCAAAATTCATCAAGTATGATATTATTGTATTGTGAACTATTTGATTTTTTCACATTGATCTATTTAAAAATTTTCTTTATCCATTCAATTTAATTCAAATTCAAACAAAATAATGTACATAATTCAAATGTGGTTCCCTTGGTTCATATAAAATGCTTCTACAGTGTAAATGTCAAAGGTGTCATAATCTCTAATTATAATTTAAAGAAGAAAAATATTTCTATATATCTACAAAATAAAAATATTCAACATAGTAATATTTAACTATAAAATCTTATGATTTTTTTAATTTTGAGTGTACATTTTTTTTAATTTTCAATTGAGAAAAAGATGACATATCACTAAAATGTGTCTCTTGTTGCCACATATGTGTTACATGGACAAAACCATCATCGAAAACAGTCATATCAGGAAAAACAAATGGTTTTGACAATTCAAGGAGCACAAAATTCTCCGTTTTATAATTGAGAGAAAAAACACAACTTCAATAATAGTTGAGGACTTCTTTCTATATTTTTGGTGAGTTGTTAAGTTGGCCTGGCCAGCCTACAACGGGCTGAAGTTTTTGTGCATCTTAATGAGTAGGGTCAATTTTCAAACACACGTGCCTGCAGACTGCATTAATCCCAAAATAGTTTTCTACCCTCATAGTGCTCCTTATCATAAGCACAAGGCGTCAAAGATTAAAGATAGATTTTCTTAGCTACCCTAGATCCCTTGCCGTTCAACGCAGAATGTAAACAGAAGCTTCTCATCATTGAGGATCCCAAGAATTAATCTACTCCCTCTGTCCTTAGATATTTGACACTTTAGTCAACTCCATTTATCCCAAAATACTTGTCATTCTTACTTTCCGATGCAACTTTTTCTCTTTTCAATGCATCTCTATCTCTATATCTCTTCTTCTCGTTTTCTATGCATCTACCTTTTATACTTTTCCTTAATTCACATATCTGAAGTTAAAACGTTAATTATTTTAAGACGGAGGGAGTAGCTGCGGCTAGCCCTCTAATAAGTAGCCCTATAGGTCACTACTCCAATGACAGAACAAAAGACAAAGGTATTGCTGACATGTACTTCCTCAGTTCCAGTTTACTTATCATCTTATAGGTGTGATTTTTAATACTATATGTCTAGATTTAGAAAATATTCAATAAATTTGATAAAAAACCAAGATGACAAGTAATTTAGAACAAATGAAATATATCTCTTTTAGGGATGGCAACAGGGTGGGTGGAGCAAAAGCCCACCCGCGATGAGAGATGTCCACGGGTGGAACTCCACACCCGCGCCCGCACTCGTCGGTTTTCGGGTGGGTGACGGGTCCCCTACGGGTTTTTTTCATATGCATAAAAAATACATCTTTAGTTTAATTTTACATGATTTTTACATATTTTACATAATAAAAAATATTAACTTATTCATAACTTTATAGTTAACACAATATGATAATATATATACATGCAAAAATTATTAGACTCATATAATTCTTACTCTCACAAAGAAATATTAGACTAAAATTATTTATATGCCTTTAATTTCGGACCCTGCGGAGCACACGTAGGTGGGAGAAAAAACCCGCACCCACCCCGCGACTGTGCAGGTGAGCCCCACGGGTGAGAAAGTGCACCTGCACCTGCACCTGTACCTATCGGGTGCCAAACCCGGCGGGGCTGCGCACCCGGCACCCGAATTGTCATCCCTAATCTCTTTGTAGATCCAAGGTGTGACGATGTGCAAGTGCAAACACTATCTCTGTGACTCCGTGGCTTATGGATGCTCGCAGCTCCTTCAGCTGTACATGGGCATGGGCAGGTGCAGAGAATTTATGAAACTGTATATAGAATATGTATCATCATAATTTGTTTGATACAAAGCAGCTTTATTATAAATTTGTGAGGAGAAACCAGATTAAAAAGATGCTGCAAATATCCCCTGATATGTGATATGTCTTATATTGAAATGAAGGCCGAGAAACAATGATCAGAGAATAGTTCAAAGGAGTTGTGCACGTGGGTAAAGATGTATTCGCCTTGGGTGTAAATTAAAATCAATTTGAATTGCCACATTCTCGGTCATAAACATGCTTGGTGGCACTGCCAGTTCGTTGTGATTATTGCTATAGTTTGTTGGGCTCATGAGAAGTTGACATATCCTAGGAACATGGATGAATTTGAGCAATGCTACTTCATACGGATGAATTGCACCCTAATTGTCAAGAACCTAGCGGGAAAGAAAGATGAAACATGACCAAAGCACATTTTTCCGGCTAACGCACAATTACGGTAAATGGTTAGCGATATTTAGTCTGACTTTCATAAGAGATTTAACAATTTTAGTGTCCTCCTGTATCTTAGTGCAATCCTTAGTCCACTAATGCAATAGTCTTTTTTTATTAATAGAATCTACCAAGGCTTAATTTGTTTCCTAGACTACTAAATATTGTGTGCCTACATGGTGAAGGAAATTCTGGAAATGAGTAACCTATATTCACCACGGAAAGATACCATCCAATAAAATTATGGGAATTATATATGCATATATACTTGTATGCTAAGTGATGGGATTAGATGTCTAATGAAAGATGGTCTAGCTTTCAAGTAACGAATAGAACAACTATAGAGAATAATAAACGTGAATTTGTAGAGCTTGCTACTTGGAACGCCACAGGCTCTTGTGGTGTTGGTTTCCATCGTGCAAGTTGTGAAATTGATGACCACACCGCACTGAAGTGCTTTAAGCAGCACCAATGAAGTCTACAAAGACAAACTAATGGATACAGATAGGCTAAGAGGAATTGCCAGCTCCATGTATGATGTATGCATGTTTGAAATTTCCCGCTAAGGTTAACACAGGGTAAAGGTGGCCCATCTTTGCCAAAGCAACCTTGTCTTGAGTTTGCAAAAAGTTGACAGCACTTTGGAAAGGTAAGAGAAAGACAAAGTGTATCATGAAAGTTGATACAGCCACCATTATCTCCAAATTGTCTTGATCCTAACCGTAAAATATTCTGCTTGTATATATGATAGCTAAGCCCTTCTGCACTCGCCTTTTTTGTGACTATTCTAGAGGTCGTCTCTCTTTTTTTTTTTTGCGAGGGACCAGAGGTCGTCTCTAATAACATGGACCAAGTATAGTCAAGATGGGATCAAAATTACTGATGGTACAATCTCCCTCAGTAGATAATATGGTTGGTTGTGCTGCTTATAGTAGTTACACTACCACAAAACTGCCTTTTAGCGACGGTCCAATATGCACTGTAGCGACAGGGCAATCAATCCACCATTGTGTTAACGCAGCTAAAAACAAATATTTTTTTACGGTGGATCTGTTGAGGGTCAAACAAACTGACGCCAAAAACTCTATTGTAGCAGTGGGTGATAAAGTCACCTGCCACTATGAATTTAACCCAAAAAAACACGTCAGGCCCGCCCGCCAGGAGGGGGCCGGATCTCGCCGCCTCCTCGTCCACTGAGCCTAGAGGGGACCAGATCAGCCCGGCACTATGCCAGAGAGGGGTCGCCCAGCACCGCCACTTCGACTGGAGGGTGTGGATCTGTCTGCCGCCGCTGCGCCTAGCGGGGAAAAGGAAGGGGAGCACTACAACAAAAACCTCTCATAATGACACTTTGTTAGAGGCACTTTTCTAATATGCCTCTATATATGTTGTAGAGACATATTTTTTCCTCACTTAAAAATTTATCTCAAAAGTAGAGGCATAATTTGTGAAAATTTAGAAGAAAGATGTGTCACATCGACAATAGAGACATTATTTGAAGCATTTTGTAAAGTGTCTGAAAATAAATAGCATAGAGACATTTTTGTGATATGTTTAAAATGTCTATATCTTCTAGAGACATTTCTAGAGGCATCTTTTGCTTGTAAAGTAGAGTCATTATTATTATCCGTCTCTAAAAGTCAATTTTTAGGGGCGGACCATATTGTGATCCATCGCTAAAAAATAGAGGGTCACTATAGTGGCAGATATCTTCAAAATCGCCGTTACGAGCTTTTTTGCAATGCTGCTATAGGCCCTTTTTGTGATAGTGTTACTACTAGGCCAAATTATCTAGAACACACCAATAAAATATGGCTTTGTCCTAAATACATCAACAAAATCAAATTCTGCTGAAACACACTATGATTCCTGGAATTCGCATCTATAACACAATATGACCATTTAATAATTATTTAAATATTTTCTATCTCAATATATAAAATATATTAGAATTGAAACTTATCACAAATATACATCATATTTTTTATTAAAAATTAGAGCTAGATTTTTTATTGTTTCTATTATTTTCTCATTCTGTATTTAATTTGTCGAGCAAACTATGCAAAAAATCAAAGAGAAATCTAACTGTATTTTAATGGTAGAGAATGTACACACCTATATTTCTACCAAGTTTAAAATTCTAATATATTTTATATATTAATATAGAAAAGTTAAAAATAATTATTAAACAGTTATAGTTTATAGCAGACAAGAAACTCTAGAATCATAGTACGTTAAGCTAAATTTGATTTTATTGATGTATTCAGGACAAAGTCACGCTTTATTGGTGTGTTTCAGACAATCTGACCCTACTACAACTAGCGCAGTGTGGATTGATTTTGATATTGGAAATGTATCTAGGATGTTTCAAAAGAACGGTACTAGTGGTAGAGCCTTTTTTTTACAATAATCTTAAATAATTGTCAACATGCATCACGATGACCTCTTGAACCCTAGGTGTAATAGGTCATCTATATTTTTAAGAAAGTCTGTTAATGTGTTAGTTAGCACTAACTATTTTTTTGTGTTCCATCTAATTATTAATCAAATTCATTAGATTTGTTTCTTGTTAACCCAGGTGAGTTATTTAACAAATAGAAATGCGATTGATGATGTAGCAAGTTGAATACACGCGACAGCCTTTTTTATTGATCTACCGTGGGTTAATAGAAGAACGTGGCAGGATGACATGCCAGATGAACTCACGTACGCCATAATTAATTTTCTTGTTGATACATTACAAGCATTACTTCATTAAGATACGGAATCACGTGACAGGTTGATGTGTCAAGGTAAAACCTTGTTCTATTAATCTCTACAATCTATTAATTAAGGTGTGGTCGTCCACTTCGTGTCCACATAGTTAGAGATTGAATTTAAATCGGTTTCGTACCTTTTATATCAAGTATCGAATTTTAAAAATCATAACTCCTTCGTCTAGAGCTCAAATTAAGCAAACTCGAATTCTATATCGTAGCTCTCGAAAAGTTCTACAACATTGGTATTTAATAGAAGTACAGATACTGCCGTTTTAGTTTCCAAATATGCGATGCAAAAATATTTGTTCTAATTTGGACTTATCTGTGCATGTCTCTATGCGAGGCTCAAATCTTCTAGCTCTGAAGTCCAAATAATATGATCCATATATGTTTCAAAAAGGTCTCGACGAGATCTACAACTTTTATATTTTAACTTTTTTTATTTGAGCAAGTTTTTAAGTTTAAAATCGCGTTGTAATACAGTGCTATTTTATAAACTGCGTAAATTGATTTTTTATTTCAGATAAAACTTTTAGAATATGGTAAAAAATGGTGAAAAATTATTATTTTTAACATATAAAATAGTATACTAAGAAGCACCAACAGTAATATAAATATAATCTTTTATATAAAAAATATTAATAATATTATATACATATCTAATAATTATATTATATAAATAATTAATATTTAAATTATAAAGAGTGTTTTATTTTTTAAATCCGTAGTAACGTACGGACACTTTGCTAGTTTGTTAAATATCTCGTATGGAATTTGGTCCAATCGTGCATTAGTACAATACATCTGGCTCCAAGTTGATCCAATGATAGATACGCATGACATACAAACTGATCCAGGTCCGGTAGCGTGTGATAATGACACACGTACTCCTCTCATCATTAATGCTCTCTCCGGATTTTATTTGTTGATGCTGGCTGGTGCAAACATTAATAAAAAAAACCGAAGGGAGTACATACTCTGGCTAGTACGCAACGTATGAAAGCATGGCCTGCGGATTCCATACCCGGCCAAATCATGGTCTGCGAATTCCATATCATGCCAATCCGTCATTTGAGGATGAACTGAAGAAAGTGGAAGATCAGATCAGTTAGGGCAAGTATAATAATGCTACCTCATAAGTCTTCTCATGCATCACACATCATTTTAAGACCATCTATCAGATCACTTATACAATTGATTGTTTTTAGTTGTCTTGTATTAATTATCTAATTTTTTAATTTATAATATAAAAAGGAATATTTGTTACATGACAATTATAACTCATACAATATTGTGTAAAAGTTATCTCATACTTCTAAATTTTAGCATGCACGTCTCGTTCTACATGAGACAACTTATGAGACTGCCGCCATTTGGCATTATACTTATCCTTAGCACCAGTAAATCAAACTAACTTGACTTTCTATTTACTACCATTATATTGTTACTAATTAAAAATGGTGTATATTTGATCCTTTATCTTACGCTCTGAGGTGCAAGAGAAGAGATTTGACTACCGTAAAAGAGCCTGCATATAAATAGGAGGCTGATGAACATATATAAGTAGTATATTCCCATCGAGTCACTATAATATTGTCATCTTTTTTACCACAGGGACACAAATGTGTGCCACTTTTTGCAATTCATGGCACGTTAAAGATGTATATGCGCTTTTGTGACGTCTCACTTTATCATCTATGGGTTGGAGAGAGTAGTGTTGACAAAGCTCGAGGCTACCATATCGTGACAACACATGGCGGTCACTAGCTTAGCTAGGAAAAAGGATAAGACACATATTTATAGTAGTTGCTTATTAAGCTGAGTAGCTGACTTGATGAAGACTGATGGGTAGATGATCTGGTGTCGAACCATATGAGAAAAGTTGATGCATCTTGCAAAAGAGAGTTAATGCTGAGTGGTAAAAGAAGCATAAAAATAGATAGGCTGCAACGTTTTTTTCCCCAAATTACATGATGAAATGATGAGTTGATGACTAGCTAGTCGCTAAAGCTAGCTTACACTGCTACAAAGATGGTCATTTGGATATGGCTCACCACGTACAGAAATGAAATGCAATATTTTAAAGCTTTCAGTCAATAGTTTGCTACTTTGTGTTCTAATTTTTCTTTTATAAAATTATCTGTATAATAATTATAAACCATTGTATTTAGATCTAATAGCTTAAGGAGGTGACTAAAAGTTGCCAGCTGAAAATTAGCAAGTCTGAAGTTACCACCGTTCCAAAATAGAAACATTTCTAACTGCGTCAAGTGGCGGATTGCTGCTCTCTCCTCCATGGGATGTGGTGTACCACAAGATATGACAGTATCAGTATGGCGCCTTGGATTTGTCACAGTAAGTGCCTACGAACTCTTCTGCGATGCACACATCCAGAAATGAAAAACAATAATATACTTACATGTGTCTACGTGAAAGGCTGGCCCTGTCATTTGTGTCTACGTACGTAACCTAGTTTACTAGTTACGCTACCTGATTCTGCAATTATTCGATGATGAATTGATGATGCTGTCGATAAGAAAGCTGTATGGAACTCTCCCCTTTTAAGATGAATTAAAGGAGGAGACGGAATGGATAGAAACATGTATACGTACGCAGTAATAATCTAAGTTCATAGTGTGTGGAAAGAATAGACGATAAGCATGTGATAAGATAGGGAGGGCAACAAACACATGCAGTAGCGCGCTAGCTGTAACCTCTCAGATTTCAACACTTGTCGTCAATTTTTATCTAAGAAAAGTCGGACACGACAAATTCTCTTCTTACACATGCTCCAGTCTATTCAGTATGACGTTGAGGGATATATTATCTTTCCAAGATTCTAAAGCACGATGCTTTAGAGCCTAATGTACAAAGCATACTTATCTCGATCTCTACCTTGTTAACCTTTCTTTCTCCCTCATGTTAAGCTAGCTTTTCACACCCAATACTTTAATTTAAGCAGCTGGGAATGTGGATTTGGAAATCTAAAGCACGGAAAGGAGGGTCACCTTTCTTTTTCTCAAATGGCATCACCGTACACTAAAAGCAAATACCTTTTGATCGTCTCTCTAGTAAAGATTGCTCCCCTTGCCTTCTAAAGTGTCTTCCCCTTTCTACAAACCCCAAGTTTTTAATCATACTGCTGGCACATAATAATACATATATATAAGGTTCATATGTGAATTGGTATCAGTTTAAAGATTGCTGTTGTCCCGCCTGTTCATGTTGTGTTTGCTGGTTTAGTTAAACGTTGTGTGTGGCTTAAAGGTACTTTGTCATGAACGGCTGTGTACTTCCTTTTGGGTTGTAGAGGCTGGAACCTTGTTCCCTTATCTAAAAAAATGTGAATTTGTCGCATGCGTAAATTTTTACTGCTTGTCAAGCTTTTTTACATTCGCTTCATTTACAGGATAATATATATCTAGACTTTTAAACTCTCGATTTATTGATATCATTGTGAAATGAACAAACCCATGAATAATTTTCTTTCATAGTAAACTTTTTAAGAATATTTTGGCATCATAGATCAAACCCAGGAATAAATACTTCAGTACTATAATATATATGTAGATAATGGTTCCACTCGCCATATACTACTACTGTTATTGGTAAATGCTTTTGTGATGAGAACTCTTGCTTCGGTAGAATCTATTTGTACCAAGAAACATGCCAATAATGTAGGTTTATCTTAACTTTAGTAAAGGAGTGAATGAGTGATGATGCATCGTGCAACATCTGTGCCTAATTTGGTCTCCATGATAGCACCACATCTGAACATAAATCATGTAAACCATCACATCGGGCAAACAGGAGCACTTATGATGACTTGTGTACTAATTGTATGCAGTACTTGTTTGATTATTATTGTAATAACTTGGGTGTCGTGGAGAGCACTTGTGTCCTACAAAAGGCTGGCTACAATTCAAAAGATTTTTGGGTTTTGTTCTCTACAAAGGTGGCTAGCACGAATAAGAGTGTTTCGTAGTTCCATTGATAATAGTATCATGTACCTGCAAAGAAAAGATAATAGTATCATGGCAAACTGTATAAAGATCAGTTTCCACCTTGTGGGGAGCAGAACGTTCAGCATATACGGCTGGTGATTGCAGTGTATGTTCCCACATACCGCATCAACATTAAACTACTCTGTATAGGTCCATATGTAATTATGACGAACTGTTCTAAGTGTCCCACGCACTAATGGCCTAACAGCCAAATCAATGCTCCACTACATAGCTAAATGTTCCGGCCAAACCTCCAGTAAATAATCCCGACGAGCACGTAATCCTGTTATAATGCATGACAAACATATGTATGTCATTGAGTCAAAGAAACATGGAGCTTTGGATCGAACCATCCATTTCTAACAACTTTGCAATAAACTAGCAGTTCTTTTCCTCCATAATTTCCACTAAGCCGTTTCTTCAATTCATGATAGAGTTAACATATTACACAAAAGGAATTCTGGAATCAAGAGTAGCTAGCTTAACCAAAGTAAAGTAAAAAGACAAGAAAATATTAGTGGATGACTAATACCTATAGACTGTTTTGTTGATCAAATGAAGCAAGGTAATGCGTCACAAATCCTATGTTAATTGGAACAAGAAGACGCCATCCACAAGATTGAGGATGTCAGAAGCATCCCCTTCTCCATCATCCACACAAGCATTCAAATCAAAGACAAAAGACGACGGTTCAGTTCCCTTCTTCATGTTCATGACATTCCCTTCATCGCCTTCATTATCGATGGCCCTTTGCTTGAACCAAGGGGATGAATCGCTCGACCTTGAATCGAGTGCTTCACAACTCAGTATCACAATGGCATCCTCCAAACTGGCCTCGTCACCATTGCAACCCACAATTCTTCCATTTCTGATTGCATTTGTGACACCAATCTCTGATTCACACTCCAACTGATCAACACCATCAATCTTTATCACCTGATGAGGATTTTCAAGTATTGCATCGTACAACCTTTGAGCAAAGCCATACTCATTATTGTCCAGTGATCTTTGCCTCTTAAGGACGACCTCTCCAGAGCTGGACTTGGACTGCAGTGGGGTGTAATTGGATAATGAGATGGAGGTAAAGCTAGCGTAGGAACCAAATACAAGCCTTGCAAGTTCCTGAGCCACCGCCTTCTTGCCATCGCTATCCCTTCCTTGGAACAACAACCATGTCGCCACACTAGGCTTCTCAGTATTATGCCACATTTTCCTCCTCCTCCTTGTCATGCCAGACCGGCACTGAAGCACGGCGCTCGCAATGTCAGCAGCCATATCCTTGTAATAAGGTAGATGGTTCTCGAGCGTGTTGCAAAGGACTTTGAGATTCTCTGCTGTGAGTTCTGTGAATTTTGGCTGCACCGCTGCACCGGCACTTTCGGATGAATTGGACACCGAGTAGGATTCTGGGCTAGGGTTTGCAGGCAATGTCTGATGATCATATGACTTGGCCATTGGATCATCGTACCGGTGGTTCAGCCAAGGTTGCACTGGCATGAATTGCCATGGTTTGCAGCTCACCGTCAAGTTGGTGTTGCAGTTGTTAGCAAAGCAAGGCGTGGAAGAAGGGGTTGGAGAGTTAGTTGTTGCAGCCAGTGAGGAGAAGCTCAAGGTAAGCTCGGATGTGGGATGATGTGCAGCTGATCCATTGCAACTTCGGTTGTGTTCTTGCAGCTGCGCGCGTAGAGGAAAAATTGTATATATTTTTAGAAGAGATGGTACTGTGCAAATATCATTGAAAAAAAAAACAATCCGAAGGAAAGAAGATGGTAAATAACTTGGTAGCCATTGCATGCATCTATCAGTGCTATGTACCAAGGAAAAAAATAAGTATTTGTTTTGGTGGTCGCCGATGGATTTACCTGTAAACTGGTGGTGCAGCTTTCCGGGCCGTAATGATCTGAACCTTGGTGCCCACGAAGCCACTGTGGGAAATCCGGTCGCGGCGTAGCCACGTCCGCACGGGCAACAACGAGATCACTCCCATTCCCATCAGTTTCTGCGCCATTGATGAAAGGCCACCCCGTTCGTCTGGATCTTTCTTGGCAAGCTTGTTGCTGGGCCTCACTGCTGGAAGAAGAACATAGAAATCATCGACACGTTAGTCATTGGAACATTATTAGCTTCTTCTTGGCACGTAGATCAGATGTGATCCTGCAATTGGACCAGTGGTGACAATAATAAAATTTACGCACCTAGTTGAGCTGCTGAGGCTTAAGGCTACGCCGCTGCCATCCGGCACGACGACGGGGTGCAGCTCCCAAACAGCCGCGAGCGACGGCTGCCCTGCCCTGCACCTCATGTACGCCTGGTTGTTCCCGAACCCGAGCATCCAGAACCTGTCGAGACCACCAGCGGCAGCCGCCACCAACCCGCTCACTTCCATGACCCCATGCTCCACAGGACAGTAGCAATTAGTAGCACCATTCTTCCTCCTCCTCTCCGACGCGGCGGCCCACGCGTCGGCGGCGAACCCGAGGTCCTCGACCACGAGCACGACGCCCTTCCCCGCGGCGCAGCCCTGCCGCACGAGCGCGGTTAGGTCGCCGGCGGCGGCGCCCACCTCCTCCCTCGCCATGGTCCGGAACGAGGCGGCCCTGAGGGGCACGAACTGCAGGTTCTTGAGCCGCTCGTGTTTGGGGTGGAGCTCCCCCTTGCTCACCCGGTCCATCACCGCCTTCACCACGGCCTCTGCCGTGGCCGCGCTCTCGCCGACGACCACCACCGCGCACCGCCGCTTATTGGTCGTGGTTGTGGTCCTCGACCCGCCGGAGCCGGTCATGTGGTCCAGCACGCGCATCGTGTCGTCGTCTACTACCTTGGCGTTGTTGAGGCGGCTGATGCTTGTTGTTGTTATTGGAGAAGAGGTCGTGGTGGTTGTTGTAGTCGAGGAGTGGTGGTGGTGTTGATCTGGTGGTGCTGACGTCACGGCCTTGTCGACGTTGGCCTTAACCTGTGAGCTGCAGAACCCGGCCTCGCGCATCACGCGGCTCACGCTCGGGTCGTCCAGGATGGAGACGATCAGCTGCTCCAGTTCCACCTTATTACTAGAGGAGGCCGCGGCGAGCGGTGGCGGCTGGTTGTTGCCCTCCCCGCCGCTGCCGCGCCGCTGGTGCGCCTGCGCGCGCTTGAACGCGGCGACGAGCGCGTTCGAGAGTACGGGCGGCGCGTGGTGATGCCCTCCTATGCCGCCGCCGCCGCCGCCGCCACCGTACCCTGCGTGGCCGCCGGCGTGGAACATGACGGCGGCGGCGGCGGCAGGGAGGCGGTTGAGGGCGACGTTGAAGCAGAGCTCGAGAGCCTTGCACTGGAGCGGGTGGGAGTGGGACCGGAGGCACGCGGCGCGGAGGGGCCCGGACCCGGCCCCCGGCGGCGACGGCGAGAGCATGGCGCTCGCCACGTGGAGCGGGGTCACCTGCGCGTGGCCGCGGCGGCGGGCCAGGGCCACGGCCTGACGCACCACGGCCGCCGCCTCCGCCGACAGCGCCTGCTGCACCGCGCAGCCACCGGAACGCATCCTCCTCTCTCTGTTCAGCTAGTTCCTCACCACCAGTGTGGGCCGGCGATTACTGCAATTTGCAAGAGATAGAGACGTAGTAGGGACGATGACTGGGCGAACAAGTGATGCCTGCTGGCTGCCTCAACCCCTGTTGCTACCTATGACCAGGCCCCCTTTTAGTAGTGTAGTCCACTGAGCGCACTGGGAGGAGAAGCAGTACATGCATGCGTGTCTTTTGCAGAAATGGTTACACACACTGGACTGGAATGTTACTAGTACAACTCCAGCAAGTATATATGGTATATATGATCTTGTGACGTTGTCCTTGTCTCTTTAATTTGGTGTGGCGTGACGATCCTGTATGAAATATTTCTCTCTGCGTGTAGGGCCCCGGGGCACGTCAAATTGGCTGGTGGTGGTGTGTCCCCTCCCCTCCCCCCGCGCTGCTGTTTATGGAATGTGTGCAACGCATGTGGCGGTAAAAAGCCATGCACGCACTAATATTCCCCTGATTGATTCCCCTCCCTCTCCAGCACTCAACCTCTCCAGATAGATATAAATGGACAACATGATGTGGCTCCAAACTTACCGATTCCATCAAAGTTTTTCTTTTCATGCACATTTTGGGTACAAACTTTATGATGTATTATTAAAACATATTTTCTAACTTTCAATCGAACGAAAGTTTTCAGTCAACAGCATATTACTTTATGTTTTGATCTTCTCTTTTGTAGGATTATCTGTAGAATAATTATAATTTATTAGATATAGATACAATGACTCAAAGCGGTGATTGAAAGTTATTTAAGCTAAAATTAGCAACTCCCTTATTAAAAACAATGCTATGTAAAACTTGCTCCCTCTGTTTTTGAATTTTTGTCATCATGACTCCAATAACTATAAGTTATTTCAAACTAGAATGCTTGTCCTAACTACCACAGTTCAAAAATGAAGGGAGTAAGAATTCCCCATATATGTGCAGTGAAGGACTGTAAAGTAATACTCCCTTGATTCTAAAATTGTTGTTGTCATTGACTTTTTCGTTAATTTTGATCGTTCATTTTATTCTAAAAAAGTTAAAAATATAATATCTTTTCTCATGATTTATTTTATCATTAGATAAAATTTAAATACAACTTATAATTTTTTATATTTAAATAAATATTTTGAATAATACGAATGATCAAAGTTAATAAAAAAATCAACGACGACAACAATTTTGGAATAGAGGAAGTATACCTTACACATCGAATTTGGAGGGGGGGGGGGGGGGGTCACTACTGTTTCCATGTTTTAGACGTTAGAACAATGTTTTCAGCACTCAGAAAATGGAGTAAATATGTTATCCTAATGTCATCCACAAATAAGGTACTTTGGCTTGTATATGAAGGAAAAAAACATTAGATCGTTTTGCTTCATTCGGCGCACACTACCTGTGACGTGCGTGGCCTCTATTGCAATATGAGTGGCTGCATCGATCGGTGCTGTTTCATGCATGCCTGTTTGCACGCGCGGATCGGAGGATCACTTGGAGAAGTTGGAGACCCACTACTTGAAGTATGCACCCATGGAACAGTTGATGGATCGGAGTGAGGCATGCCGGCATGCAGCAGCGAGCCCTAGTCTGGTCTGCCACGAGATCCATGAAGGAATTGATGCATTATGCATGCCAATGAACGGCGTGTACGTGATCCATATCGATCTTTTTCCGCTCTCTCGATCTCTACGCACTCTGGATCGAAAAGCTTCGAGCTGTGGAAATCAATCGATGGCTGTCACAGAGCAAATTAAGATACTGCTGAGTGCAAAGAGAAACTACTAGCTAGTTATCGAAATGGTTGAATCCCTTGTTCATGTTTGTGTAACGAGACAAACATCGTCCAAATCCTGCAGTCAAAATCCTCAAAACAAATTGCAGTCATGACAGCCGGTCCTGATGAAGAACTGGGTCAAAAGCCACCTTGAATTGGCCCTCTCTCCACTCCCAATATATGGTCCAAAAGCCAACAAAAGACGGAGTTCATGATTAGAAACAAAATAATAATTAAAAACGTCAAGCAAATACCACAAAAGAAGTGCCTGGAGAAAAAAAGGAGCAAAAGAAGAGAGATGTGGGAAAAGCATCAAAAAGAAAGAAGAAAAAGGAGGGAGGAGATGTTAGCTAAAGAAGTAGATATGTGTATCTACACGACAGGTTAGAGGAGGAAAAGCTTCTCTCTTTTAGTCATTTCCCTTTCATGATGAATGAAATAATGCTTCAATTAGGTATGGTATATAGTACATCTTTTCATAAAGTAAGGATATATTAGCCTTAAAAGAACTTATGTGGCATTTTCTGATCAACTCAAAGAATAGCCTGCATCTAACAGGACTCTATGTTTGCTTAACCTTTCTGATAGCAGCTAATTAAGAGCATTAATTTACCTTTATGATAGTTCATGCTATACAAATATATCATCAGTTCTTTTTGATAGATGATATCTTCCGCGTCCCTATTATCTAGTTTGATACTCACATGCGTAGGCTGTAATCCTGTTTCCTTCTTAAAGAATAGTAGCTCTCCTGTCGAATTTTCGAAAGAAAAATACTCACATGAGTCAGATCCCCCAAAAAGATTGTACTCACCAGTTCATTCTTGAGGAACATTCAGCAGTAGTTATGAAAACAATTCAGTTTCAACAAATGCTACCCAGCAGCACCCCTGGGCACAGCACAGATCATACATCTCTCATAGATAGGTAACTAATTACTCAAGGACCCACGAAGAAAAAATGTAAGCGTGAAAAAAACGTGTGACAACAGAACACCAAAGGTCGAATTTGCACCCATGGCACGTATTTGTGAAGACCTGCTTCGGGTCAAAGATCTGGGTTATACCATCTTAATTTTGATACTCTGATCCAGCATACCAGAAACCGAATAAAAGTATGCAGATAGCCAGGAATGAGAATCTTATAAAAGAACAAAATGGCCATTCTTTACTGACTCCCTCATCTTATTGTCAAATAACCACGATACATAAGCAAGAACTTCTGAGAAGTTCCATCTTACGCTCTGTTCCAGTTTAAGATGGAAACATAAGAAACAAACCATTAGTGACTCGACTGTGCCATATTGACAGCCATCAGTGGACTCCCGACACAGTAGAGAATATATATTCACAACGCTATGTCATAACAATATTTTTTTTCTCGAATACGCAGGAGAGTTATGTATCTTTGTATTAAGAAGAGAGAAACCAGTCCCGTATAAACACCGCCACCTCACTCCGAACCAAGCTGTGAGGGACTGTCATTACATTAAGTATTAAGAAACTAAAAAAACAACAACTAAAGATTCACACAAATGTCTCACAAGAATGACGTTGAACTCAATGACTGAGAAAATGTGTTGTGGGTATCCTCTTAGGATGGCAGCAGACTTTACTTATCGGCCAATTGGTTGTGTAGAAAGTTCAGAACAGAGCGGCGCTGCAGCAGTGGAGTAAGATTAGCACAGAACAACATATGGGGGAATATACATAGGAGATACAATGGGGGTAAATAATAGCTACCGTTTGCTCAAGACTCTTGCTCAGAATCAATCAATTGCTTCCTCGAAACCGTCGTTTGTTGTGCTTTCATTCCCAATATTTCTATCAACATCCGCAACTTTGGCAAGAGAGGTTGCTAGATCAATTACTTACACCACTAGTTGTCAATTATCAAATGATAGCGCATATATATGTTCTATGCAACGGCTTAGCTCGAATAAGAAACAGTTAAACCAACAACAACAAAGCTGTTAATACCAAGCAAGTTGGAATAGGCTAGAAGTGGAACCCTGAAGAACCAAAGCACAAGAAAAAACAAACAATTCTATAAATCACATCATGGTTTGAGCACAAGAACCAAAGCAGTTCATGCAAAAAAAAAAAACCAAAGCAGAAGAAACAGTTAAACCCATGCTGAATAAATCGCTTGGCAGGTCAAAAACAAATCAAGCATGGCAGGTAAAAAGGAACTCTGCCAAAAAGAACATTTATAGAATACGATAATATAGAAAATATAGACGAAAACAAACAAAGGAATCTAATATAGCAACAACAACAGCAAAGCCTTTTAGTCCTAAGCAAGTTGGAGCGGGTTGAGATGAAGTGAAACGGACAAGAACTATAAAAGGGGAGCAAACAAGTGAAAGATAAGAAAGTGGAAATATGAAAAAAAAAACAAAAGTATAATGCATAGCTGTAGGAATCTAAAATTGTGCAAAATTATTGAAAGAAAATCTAATATTGCAATTCCAGCACTGTAGTTTGTGCAAAAAGAGAGACATTTTTGCAAGCAACGTTAAATCTGATAAAATATCTGCATTGAAACATATTGTTTTCATTACTTTGAGTGAACGTCATAAACTCATCAAAAGAATAAATCAAGAAGTGTATTTATTCTTGACATTGCCTTTTGGTTGGTTTGTTGGCACAACATCCAGAAGACTGATCATTGTAAACTTTCTTGTTGCAAACTCTCAATGCATGTACATTAGTCAAATGCAGAGTTAGTATTTGTGTCTTTACTAGTAACATCTATGGTCTACTCTCTTCGGATTTAAATTGTTGACGTAGTTGACTTTTTTAGTTACGTTTGACCATTCATCTAAAAATTTTGAAAAATTATCAGATATTTTATTATGATTTGTTTTATTATGAAAAAAAGTTGAAACACACCTACCTTATAATTTTGTATATTTAAACTAATATTTTATATAAGACAAATGGTCAAATATAGCTAAAATAGTCAACAGCGTTAACAATTTAAATATGGAGGGAGTAGTTAGTATTGTTTCCAATATGGTCCTCATAAAAACCATTTATTGCACATATAGCATACAAGATTGTTGAGCTGAGGGACCTCAGCTATCGTTTTGAACTTTTTCCTTCTAATTGTCTATGTTCTATGTCTAGTGGAAGTACATAACAGTTAACTAATATTCTCCCCAAAAGTTGTAGCTGATATTTTGTTTTATTTATTTTTTCTGAAAGAGGTCCAGCATTAGTTGAACGTATTACAGCATTAATTGAAAGGTGGGGGAGGGGGGGGGGGGGGGTCTCGTGACGTTTAGCTGAGGCCTGAGGCTTCTTAGTGAAATGCTGTTGGAGCAATTTTTCCCCTCTGGGAAGAGTTTTTTTATATATATAAGAAAGGAGGACAAAAGTAACAGCCATTTAAAATTGGGAAAATCCCTTCAAAACCACTGGCATAAACTTCAATCTCTAATCTGCCACCGAGAAAACTTCTATCCCGTAAGTGCCAACGATCTTAAATTTTTTTCTCTTACGTGCCAGCTAGTGGGTATCTGTTTACTTGAACGGTAAGTGCAACATGTAAATCCCAGTAGTACCCCTGTGTGAGTGAAGACATGACTATTGGGTCCGTAGATAGCTGATACATATCTATCTCCAACAAGGAAAAGAAACTCACACCTAACCAGAACACTTCCCTCATCGATCTCCAACCAAGAATCCTAATCGCCCCGACCAAATCGAATCCACTCCCATCAAATCGCCTCTCCCATACAAAAATCACACAGATCCGGTTGTCAAATGCGAGGAATTGCTGATTGACTGGGCAGATTAGTTGGGGATGGGCAGCTCTGATCTGGATGATGGTCGCAACCTGGATTGAGGAAGGAGCTAGGAGACGGAGAGGTTGTACGCAGGTCACGGGAGTCTAAAGCAAAAGCTACGGCAGATGGACCCTTACGAGCTCCCAGATGGGTACGTTTCACCCTTTAATCTCATCTATTTTTCTTTTTTTTTTTGCATGCATGAGTTATAGTATGAGTATTGGATATTGACAAACGAATGCATTTCTCTTATATTAGTTGTACTAATTAAACTTATGTCACTAAACTGAGATGTAACATGTAGTTCTCTTCACCGTTTTGACACGATGGACCCAACATCTAGCAGTCTGCCAGTAGATCCAAACAACCTCTGTATTGTGGATGCTGCTGCACCAGAAATTTCAGAGGCTAGTAATCAAGCAGCTCGTGATGATATTTTTATAATTGATACTTATCTTGTCAACCCCTTTCCACTGTTTGAGCATGTCGGTGTCAATAATGAAGTGTTATATGGTGAAGAAGTGGTAGAGGATGAGGAAGAGGAAGAGGTAGAGGAGCCGGTTGTGCAGTATAATAACGACGATGCTTCAGATACAAGTGCGGATGAGGTTTCAGATGCAAGTGTGAACAGTAAAGATGATCAAGACTGGGTTGCAAAAGAAATTGGGCCATCTGACATACCTAAGGTTGCATATGACAAAAATGATCCACCTATACATGTTGGAGCCACCTATTCTTCTATTGAGGAGTTTAGAATTGCACTATGTCAACATGCTATTAAGTATGAATTTGAGTACAACACAGAGAAAACAGATCCTGAGAGGGTCAGAGTTTATTGTTCAGACAAGAAAAAGGGTTGCGAGTGGAGAATCCATGCATCTACATTGGAGGATGGAAAAATCATACAGATAAATATATGCTTCTTTGTTTTTTGTATGACTTCCTTTTTTTTTATTTAACTAAACAACCATGCTAATATAGTTGTTTATGCTTGCTAGGTGAAGGTGAATCCATGTGGACACACCTGTGGCAGTAGACAAAGAAGCAAGAGAATAAAGCATGCAACAAAAGCTTGGATATGTGACAAAGTAATGGACTGGGTGAGGGAGAATGCAGTTGTTGGTGCCAAGGAGCTTCAAAGGAGGCTTTTAGAGACTTACTTTGTGGACATTAACTACAAAAGAGTGCATGCAGGGTATCAGCTTGCACTTGATAAAGTGTATGGAGATTGGAGAGGTAGTTTCGACATCTTGTATAATTGGAAAGCTGAGGTAGAGAAGAGGAGTCCTGGTAGTGTGGTCATTATTGAGCATCATGTAGTGAGGGAGAAACACCACTTCAGAAGAATGTTTGTTGCTTTCAAGGCTTGTGTAGCAGGATTTCTGAATGGTTGCAGGCCATATCTATCCATAGATAGCACTTTTCTAAATGGTAGGTTCAAAGGCCAATTAGCTACTGCATGTGCCGTGGATGGACACAATTGGCTCTTTCCAGTTGTGTTTGCAATAATGGAGTGTGAGGATGCAGACAACTGGGAGTGGTTCATGGAGAAGCTACATGACTGCATTGGTGACCCTATAGGCTTGGCGATTTGTACTGATGCAGGAAAGGGACTTAATGTGGTTAAGACTGTATTCTTAAATGCAGAACACAGGGAGTGTATGAGACACTTAGTAACCAACTTCAAGAAACAGTTTCATGGCAGGGTGTTTCAGGACACTAAAGTTGACTATGTGACAAACAACTTGGCTGAGAGTTTCAATAGTTGGATAAGGAAGTTTAAGGCAATGAATGTGTGTGATCTGGTTGAAAAGCTTAGGCAAAAACTAATGGACAAATTTGATCAAAGGAGACGGATTAGTAGGAACATGGGTGGTCCGATCCTACCACACATTCATAGTGAACTGAAAGAGAAGAGTCATGGACTACGATATAGGATTCAAAGGAGTGGTGATGATGTAGCTGAAGTATGTGGCAAGCAGTGGACTTTCACTAAAGAACTTGTGGACTTCAAACATGTGGTTGATTTAAAAGAAATGACATGCACATGTAGGGAGTGGCAGATCTCAGGTAAACCATGTCTCCATGCTATAGCTTTTATAACCTATCTTAGGAAAGAAAATCTTCAACTTTATGTGCATAGTAGCTTCACAATCCTGAAGTTCAGAGCTGCATATGAGGGCATGGTACCTGCTATGACTGACAAGAAGCAATGGCCCAAGGTCAACAAGGGTTTCTTCTTGTATCCCCCGTTGCTAAGGAGATCTGCTGATAGACCAAAAACTCATAGGTACAAGGGTTCTCATGAACCTGGGGCCTCTAAGAAAAAGAGGAGAGGAAGTGCACATGAGTGCCCAATCTGCCACAGACATGGACATCACTGGAACACTTGTAAAGATGGAAATCCTGAAGACAAAGAAGCACTTGCCTTGTTAGCAGCCCAAAGGTTTGTATTTTACCAGTATCATTTAAAGCAGTTAATCATTTTCCATTGATGTCAATGCTAAAAATTGTTGTTGTACCATTCCCTTGCAGAAAAGCTGAAAAGAAAAGAAAGGCTGAAGAAAAGGCAAGTATTGAAGGTGGCACTAAAACAAAGAGGTAAAAAAACTACACTCTTTCAGTATTTAGTTATGCTACTTTCTTTTGATTGCTTATTCAATCTTTTTTACAGGCCACGGTTAGCTCCTGTAGCAAATGAAATTGAGGTGGCACAAAGTCACTTATCTCTTGCTCTATACGGTGGGTCATCTAGTCAACCGACAAATGCAAGTGTAGTAGGTCCTGCAACAAAGATGAAGAACAAAAAGGATAAGAAGCACAAGAAGGGAACTGCTCAAACAACACCAACTGTAGTATCTACTTCTGGAGATAGTCCTGCCATGGGGACTAGGAGCAAGAAGAAGGGTAAAGATAGTCCAGCTATGGGGACTAGGAACAAGAAAAGGCTCATTGACCTGTTGTAATTGATGGGTGTTTATTTTGGTATTTTGGGTGGTATTGAAAGGAAAGGAAACTTGTCATGTTGATTGCTGATGCATGCCTTACTCTGTTAGCAAACTACTTTTAGGAGATGCTTATCTATTTTGAAGCACTAAAGGGATGCACTATGTGAATATAATAATTTTGAATGACCATAAAATACAAGTATAGTATAACTATGTCACAGTCTGTGTCTATATTTGTAGTCCTTGTTTGTTCACTTGATGGTATATAGGGACTGCAAATTATAAAAAGTGTGCTTGCGTTGACTTCATGGCATAAAATGGAGCAACGTTGTAAAATTTTGGGTCCAACTGGCTGCTAACGAAGAGGTAAGGGCAAATGGGACCTTTTAGGTGCATCCGTCAGGGAAGAAAGGCAAGATACAGGGATAAAATTTAACTGTTGATGGCATTCACAGTATTTAACTTTTCTCGGTGGCAATGAAGGGATAAAATTTAACTGTTGATGGCATTGACAGGATTCAACTTTTCTCGGTGGCAGGTAGGGGATTGAAGTTTATGACAATGGTTTTAAAGGAATTTGCCCTTTAAAATTTGGTGCATTCAGGTAACCACAAAGCATTCATAGTATCACTGATAAATTCACCACAAAAGAAACAACTTGCCTACTGTTATCAGACTTTACTGAGCCTTTTTATTGAGGCCGGGCTAGAATGAGCCTTTGTGCATGGACGAGAAAGCAATAGGCTTCCTTATTCAATAGTTTTCACGGCATAATAATAGGTTCAACGCCAATAAAAACTTTCATTTGCTACATAGCAATTTATCCTTATATATGTTGCCTCTTCATATAATGTGTCATGTCCAAAACACCATCCCACATACCCCCTGAATAAGACGAATAGTCAAAGTTAATTAAAAAAGTTAATGGTGACAATAATTTAAGAACGGAGAGAGTATATATGTACACATAAGAGAGTACATAAAGCTAGTAACTGGTAACAAAATGATGGGTCGGACCAAAAAACATATTAGTATTTCCCACTTTTGTTGCCTGTAGACGGTAGTCTATTCCTTAGTTTGTGAAAATGGATACAGACAACAAGTAGCAATCTGTAATCAAGAGAGAAGGGGCCATACCAGCAGTCACCAAGCATCCCTAATACAGGTCCAAGCTGAGAACGCAGGTAGATTATCTTCTGAAGATTTTAACTCATCCCTGATGTCTTCAGCACACATAGTGAGACTCAGACTTTGCGCTTTCAATGTTCTGAGCGCAGAAAGCCTGTATATGTCGAAGTTAAGGGCACTGTAAAAACATCAAGATCGTTGATACAGACCGTAGAATATGCAAAGTTGATGGTTTAACAAATTCCATGTAAGAAGATAAATCAAAAAGTTGGTTTACCTACTCACCCTCATAGCTTGGCTGCACTAGAAAAGCCCCTCTCTCCATAGAACCATCCTCATATATCACCTTGCCGTTGCCAGCCAGCACTTCTGCATTCCCCACAGCATGTGATCTTTTGATCTGGGCATGGACATGTATGAAGCGATCCACAATGGGCTGAAGCTGAGAATCAGGCTCAATGCCCTCTATATCAGCACCACATAATGGGCAGTCCTTAAAATGCAATAAAGTAAAACATGCCCTGCCAAGAAAATCCAATAAGAACTCTCATTCAAGCAAGGGTTCAAACACAATGTGCATCTGATCTGGATGTGTATTACAACACGCACTTGCAGAACTATGAAAACACGGCGTGCATATACAGCACTGGTGGAGCAGGGCTTGGCAGATCATGCAGCTGACGGGACCCAGCTTGAATGTGTCGGAGTCATAGCCAAATGTGGGCACTTCGCCGGCACCATCCGCGGATCAGTTTTCGTCTGTTCAGCATTGCCGGTGTTGCTCTGGTGCTCAGCGCCATTATTCTTGCCGGTGACAGGGCACACGCCGCTGATGTTCTTGCATGATTTAGAAAGGCATACACCGCTGCTGTTATTAGTGGATTTCATTTGGCATACACCACCAAGATTGATTCTTGCACGCTGGAGAAGAACCTAACAGAATCCTGGATGGGTGGACAGGACTATATTGAATCAGCAGCAACGAATGTGCTAAGAAAGGAATATGCCGGTTTAATTTCTAATAAATCGAAGTAATAACCGAAGTTCATATGAACAAATTGAACTCATAGAATCAGTAATCCATCCAAGCGGAGCTTTGGTCACCTACCTTCCAGAAACAGAAGAAATAGATCGAAGTCCGGATGACGGGGAAGAGTCTGAGATGACGCGCATCGACGAGCGAAGACTCAATGGAAAATAAGGCGTGGCTAGCAGTGTCCCCTCGCCGGCGATGAGGTCGCCGACGGGGACGAGGCGCAACAAATCGCGGTGCCGTAAGAATTACGAACGGGTACACTCAAGTTAGAGGATTTCCAGCTTTGCCCCTGGATCGGTTCGCGGCATCGCCATCAAATAAGCCCATTTGTTTGACTTTTACGTCCGGAACTCCGGATACACTGCTCCGTAACCCGGCCCATCCAGAGAGGAGTGGGCTGGCACGTCGTTCTTTTTTTATTGGGCCGGAACTGTTCATTTACAACACATCCAAACAAAAAAGAACGAATTACAGCACATACGAGGACGGAGCTACAGCAGAAAAGCTTGAGGGTTGAGGCATTCAGCGTTCAGCTGTTTTTTGTCGCTAGACAATTGTGCACCGTAATCGACGTCTATATTGCAATCGCTCTCACTGTCATCAGATGTAACCAAAACTGTATTTGCAACTCTGAGTAACCAAGTGAAAGGCCGTTTCAGTTTGCTACACCTTACTTTTCTATTCTGTTTTTTATTATTGTTAGGCTCATTAATAATATAAATTTGTATTAGCTATCTTGTCCTAACGATAAAATTTTTAAAATAGAGAAAGTATAAAACAGTTTTAGCTGTGACTTATGACATAAGCAATGTGAAATGGTTTGAAACCAAAACAGGTTATACGTATAAGAGCATGTACAATGTGGTGATGTCAGCCGTCAGGGAAAGAATCCAGCTAGGATTTTGTCTGAGTTGGAGGTGAGAGAGGCAGGAAAGAGAATGGAGCCATCGAGTGCATGTTCGACGATCTAATTCTGAAAATTTCAATGCATATAGACGGTATTTGTTCCATTGTCTCGATGCTGTTGGTAACATTATCCTATTTTACCGGCCAATGCGATTCGCTGTTCCAATATTCTTCTCTCCTACCATGGTTCTGAATTGCTATTTCTCCACATCCCTGTTTCTCTCTCCATTGTCCATCTCTATCCCAAGTAAAGATGCTTCGCTGGTCGCCACTGGTGATGCGCCACCGTGCTCGTTCACCATCGGTGGATGCACTACCGGCTGCCGAGCTCGACGCAGGCATCACAAGTTTCCAACAATTGAAGCCTATGACCATACCATCTCGCCCTCAGCGCTACAGTTTGAAAAGCCAGCGCAGTACGTGCTGCTTCGTTGCCCAGCCCCAGCCCCCACACGGCAATCAAGCTCGAATTTGAGACAATGCAAGTGGAAGTCCTATTAATTATACTTTCTTTGTTTCATGTATTATAATATGAAAATCTAATTCAATAGCATGTTTCAACATGATCACAAAACCATAGCAGAGCAAAATAGAACAGAAAGTTTAAACTAACTTTCGATCAGCACTTTTCTTGGATGCATGCAAGATCAAAAAGGAGTAGAATCCTTAAATAGTCAGTATAATAGACAATCATTGTATTACTTAATTTTTGTGTTATCTAAGAAATGACATGGATGTGTTTTTCAGACAACTCGTTGTCTGTACCACTGTACATGTCCTAAGAGCAACTCCAACCTTTCCCCTATAATCCCATCACCTAAAAGAGGTTAAAGAGGATCCCTCCAACCCAATTTCTAAATTATAGGTGATGGTATTGTAGCAGTTTACCTATTTTATCACCTAAAAGGGTAGGATCCACCATTTAGGTGAGGGAAGGTGATCCCCTTTATAAAGGAAATGGTGGAATAGATTTAGGTGATCACCTAACTAAGGGGATGGGAAAGGGAAACTGATAAAGAAGTTTTTTCCATCCCCATTTCCTATATGATAGATTTTTGTGTTTAGGTGATAGAAAAGTGGAAGGGTTGGAGTTGCTCTAAGTACCTATAAACTACTTTCAGTTTTGTATTAGCATAAACTGATTTACCCAAACTAAAAATTGTAAAGTTTTCAGTTACTGGAAACTGAACAAATCAAATAAACTGAAAAACAATTTATAAGCAAGAGTCAAAGCTATTTTCTTATATAAGGCTGACTCCAACGGGTGTCCCATATAACCACCCAAACCCAAAATAGGTTTCAAAAGGTACAAAATATGTCTCCAACGGAGCATACAAATGAAAGACCCATTTTGGGAGGTACCCACTCCGCGACTCATAAATGGAGCACAAAACCCTGCGACCCATCCGGCCAGACACGCTCTGCCTGCCGCCCTCACCTCCCTGAGCGGCACTCCGCCACCCCCGCAACCGCGCCCAAGCTTCTCCTCCTCTACTCGGCCGCTACGGCGGTTGCGGCTATCGATCTCCGTCGCCGTGTCAGTGCTTCCTTGTCCCCCCCCCCCCCCCCGCCACCTTATTGTCGTGTCGCGTCAATCCTAGCAGCCCATCCCCAACACGAGCCGACGGCGCTCGCCCACGAGGGCTTCTTCTCCACCTCAGGCCGCTTCCGCTTCGTCTGCTTCACTACCCCCACTGCCGCGGTGGCCAACGATGGCACCGCTTGGAAGCAGCCCATCCACCTCCCGCTACTACAACCACTGCACTACGCCATTGGGGCGAGCGCGTTGGCATATTCGGTATTTTTGGATCTCCTATCTTCAACCTCACCAACACCTATTTGGCATATTCGGTATCCAATTTAGATCAGCTGCGTTGGAGATAGCCTAAGTATATGACTTATCAAGACTTTAGCTTGCCAAAGAAAATAGAGTAAATTCCTTCAGTGCCATTAAATACCCGGTTTCCTTTATGCCATGAAAAATATCAAAGTTTTCTGTGTAACATCCACATAAATTTTATTGCCCTTTATGCCACTATCATCCAATTGTCCATCTGACGGTGTTACATGACACATAAAAAGACGAAATTACCCCCACTTGCTTTCATCCTCCTGCGTCTGCTTTCTCCTTCCTGCCGGAGCGCTCGCTCCTCTTCCCCGTCGCCCGCTGCTCTTCTTGCCGCGTGCGCGTGCAGCCTCCTTGCTCCGCTCCCGCCGCCTCCTTTCTGCTCTCCTACCACCCGTTCATGCTCGTGTCCCCTCCCCGCCGTTGGCCCCTTGATGAGATCCACCTTCCTGCCATAAGCTCACGACACCAGGGAGCAAACTCTAACCTCACTGATTCACTGCCCCTCTCGGTCCCCGGCACTAGGAGGGCTCCCTGCCTCGCCGCCCTCATCGTCACCAGCAGATGCACCCTGCTCTAGCTATCCAAGTCCAGTGCTGTCGAACGGCACGAGGTGCTGGAGTCTGGAAGAAGGGGACGAGTCCAGCGCTACGCAACAGTAATGGCAGGGGACGAGTCTGCAGCATTCCTCCTCGTCGGCGCCTGTCGTGCCTGCCCTGCCCGCACCTGCCCCTCTTTCCAACTGCACACGGGATCAACATTGCCTGTTCACTCGTTGCAAATGAAAGAACCAACCAAAGATGAGATGTGAAAAAGATAAGGACATTTTGGGTAATGAAAATATGAATAGATCACTCAAGGGAACGTTTAGTAACAGAATTGAACTGTAATGGTGCAAGGGGCAAAAAATTAAGTGAATGGTATAAAAGAAACTTTGTTATTTTTTATGGCATAGAAGAATTCGCTCAAGAAAACACTATAGCACATTTGATCATCTAACAATATGCAACAGATCCGGAGCTCTTTTAATTTGTTGCCTGCCAATCAGGTGGTATTAAGACGGCCGACGCACCAGGCATCCATGGACCGGAGGAAAAGATGGTCTTTTGTCGCCCTTGCCTGCCACTGCTGCTTCCCTAGTGCTAGAGACGAGCATTCCATCTCCCGAGCCTATCGGTGACACCTGCGAGCTTTTCACGCCGAAGATTCAATTTACAGCTGAACAAGAGATGCATAACTTTATTTTGCAACACCTCAAGTCCACTTCTGCTGCAAATGTTGGTCCCTTTTTTTTCTTTGTACCTGTCTGTTGGTCCCTTTGTGACACAACCACCACTCGATTTCTTCCATACGGCAAACAAACGAAGTAATACAGTGTCGGTTGTGCCTCCTCTTGTCGTACAAAAAAAACTCGCAAAATTGTTTTCAAACGCAAAATTAAAGTGGCTTGAATTTTAGTGCAAGAAAATGATGTGGTGCTAAAAACAATATACACTTTCAATCCACGTGCTCAAACCAAGCGGAACTTTCACCTCGGAAGAGTTCAACGCGTTACTGTTCCGCATAAAAACTTGATAATAACGTGTACACAATCGTTATCGTCGCTTACCTTTCATCCTAGAAAAATTTGAGTTCTAATAGGCCCACAAGTCTTTGGTCATCTTTTTGAGTGATTATAAAATGAGAGTGCTATAATTAATAACCGGTCAGTGTTAGAGTTATATGGATTTAGACTATTAATAATAACAATAATTCCTGAAAATTTCAAAAACCTATTCATGAGTGGTGGAAGTGCAAAAGTTTAGTCCCACATTACTAGTGGAGGTGGAGGGAGTCCAACTTATAAGGTTGGTTGCTCTAGCATCTCTTCGAGTCGGTCTCATCCGTCGTTGTCAACAACGTGACGGTGCTGCACGTCATCACCGCCTCCTCTACCCAATCCAGAAGTAAACGTACGTACTCTCATCTTACACTATGTCTTCCATACTAGCTTTCATAGTCTATTCATCTATGATTGGATGTTGCTAGTATGGTAGATGTTATACTTTTGTCTGGTCTATGGCTGAATTTGTTGATGCATTGAGGCCACAGAAATTCACTGGCGTGCATTTTAAGATGGCAAGTGAAAGTCAATCTGTGCCTTTTTGCTATGAATGTGTTCTGGGTGTCCAGTGGTAAACCTGAAAGGCCTACAGTGAAGCCAACACAATATTCTTGGACACTGTTATTGGAGTTTTGATAGATCGTTTTCAGGACGTCTACATCCATCATATAGTCGCTAAGGATATGTAGGACGCTCTGATCGCTGACTATGGTGGTTCAGATGCTTACGTTGAACTGTATGTCATTGAGCAATACCATAAAGTGACAAACTAAACAAAGTTTCAAAAAGAAAAATTATTGAATATGTTCCACGAAGTGAGAACACTTATAAAATTTCTATGAATTGCTTTCTTCTTGACTCTCACTTTCTTTGGATGAGAATGAGCAGCATGAGCATTCAGACCACAGACGTTTTTCACATACTACGATATTTTAAAATAGGTGTACTTACCATTATGAAACAACAAACATCCATTCTTTAATAGATATAATATAGATTGAATATAATATGTTAGTATATATATGAGATTATATAATTTGAAAGACAACACATCTCTGAAGATACATATAAAAGTTCTAAATATAATATTTTAACTATGAAATATAATCTAACACATCTTTCATTTGAAAAAGAATATTGTACTTTATAGTGAATTTTTTAGAATATTTTCTGAAATAACTATCAATATATCATGATTTGCAAGAACACAAAACGTGTAGTTTCACCCCTCTCAATAACACTACTCATGTCCTGTCAAAACGCACAACACACCATAAGCAATACACAATAGTGTATCATGTTCCTAAACAAGGAAAAATTAATCCATAATACTAACGCAATTTTGGAAGGAAGCGAGTTATGCATCGGAGAGGCCCCCAACCACTAACCATTTCTTTTTTTGTCCATCTGTCCATCACTTTCTAAAGAAGAAAATGACTATTACTGCCTAGAATAAAAGCCTTTGATATGCTATTTTTTTTGGATAACACAGTTGCTACTTACTTTTAAAATAGAAAACACAATGTGGGGTCTGCATAGGGAACAAATATTGTGCTATAAAAAGTTTTCAGGATGTTTTAATAATTTCAATCACATAAAAAAAATAAATAGAGCAGAAAAATATTTCCTTGATTCGTCAAATGATGTCGTTTAAGACAACCAATTTATATTGGATGTACTCCCTCCATACTTCAAAAGGAAGTCGTTTTGGATCTACTGCTGATTTTACAAAAGCAAGTCATTTTCTCGATAAATAATAAAATATTATAGTTATAGAAAATTGAACCAAAAACCTCATAGGTTGAGCATATTTGCTATATAGCACCAACCACTCAGCTAAGCACATACTATTGTTAATTGGGTTAGTTTCAAGACATCTTTAATAAGGATAGAGAAGAAAAAAGACGTCTGATTAATGAGTCATTGGTATGTTCAATCATGTCTTAAAAACTTTTTTTTGAAGTATGAAGGGAGTAGTTTATTTGATCCATGGGAACGGTATCTAAAAAATTTTTAGAATGGAGGAGTAAGGTTTTGAGCATTATAGCTGCTTAGCCTAGTTTTCACACGCGAAACCAGGTTTTGAGCATTATAGCTGCTTAACCTAGTTTTCACACGCGAAACCAATTACTATGTGGAAGTGGAACATATAATCGCTTATTCTGGTTTCGCTGGGCCAAACCATTTTACAGATGAACAGACCAAAGCCGTGGCCGAAGTAAACGTGGACTCAACAATCATTGATGCCGACCCCACCGCCCAGCATCGCCGCTCATCGAGCGGCACGTCAGAAAATTCCATTCCCGTCGTCCAACCTGTTTCCCGGATGTTACTCTAATTTTTTTTTATCTCCAAGAGAAAAATAAATACCGCTTGCCCGCGTCCAACTGCAGTGTGGGTCCACCATACGAGCAGCGAATATTTCGGAAGAAATTTAAACCTGCACGTTTATATTCTCCGGTTCTCTCTCTCCAATAACAAGTCTTCTCTCCTCCACCCCGGGCCTCTCTTCTTCTTCGGCTCGCGCGAGCTCTCAACAATCCCCCCGTTCGACTCGACTACCACCTGGCCTCCTCCCCGATCGCGCCATGGTGACGGCGGTGGTGGAGTCACCGTCGCGGCAGCGTCACCGACTCCGCAGCTCGCTGGGCGGCGACGCGGACTTCGAGTTCCGGCACTGGCGCCCAGTGAAGCGCGTGTCCGGGATGCGAGGCCGGTGGGCGCCGCCGGAGATCGAGATCCCCAACCCAAAGGGACGCGCCGGCGGCGGAGGCATGCGCGGGTACACGAGCCTCCGCGACATCATGTCGTCGCCCGAGTACGCCGCCGCGAAGGCGAGCTCTCCCGGCGAGGCCGGCGGCGGCGGCGTCACTGCGAGCTGCGGCGACGTGCACATGATCCGGCACCCGCTGGTGAAGCACGCGGCGTACGCGTACCTCCAGCTGACGCCGTCGGCGAGGGAGGAGGCGCGCAGGCGGCGGCAGCTGCGCGGCCCGCTCTGCCGCCTGCTGATGGGTTGCCTCGGCTTCGTCGGCGCGCTCTTCGGACGGTGACGGTGACGCCTCCCGTGAAAATCTTGTTGCGTTAGATTCTTTTTTGTTCTTTCTCCATTATTACTTTGTTGCTCCATTAGCTGGTGACTGGTGTATTAGAACAGGAAGAATTGACTTCTTTTGTGTTTTGGTTTTGGGTTGTAATTGTGTAAATACTATGTGGGTAGGATTAGCAGCTGCAAAAGAGATGATAGCATCAACACCAGAAACAGAGGATTCTTCTCTATTTTTTTTCTTCTTTTTTTATTGGATGATCATGAACTCATGATAGATGGAACAGTGGCAGTGAAACGAGATACTGCTAGTACGCGATTAATCAGATCAATGAAAATTAATAATGTACTAATTGCAAATCATAACAGCAGGCCTTGCTACATTTATGTTCAAATCGGGCAGCTAGATTTTGTTTTGTATCTCTTTCATTCAAGCCTTCCCACATGCGCAACGGCTGGACGGTCAAATATGGACGGCGGAGTCGGCCGGCGGCGGCGGCGGTTTGGTGGCGCGCTCAGGGGCTCCACCAGCACGACCAGTTGCTCCCCTCCCTGGCGCACAAGCATATGCGGGGATAGAACACCCAATCATTGGCAGCACTCGCGTTCAGATTGTCTCTTTAACTAACCCCGTCGCATGTCGCGCGTGGAGATTCGGGCACATGGGAGCACATGCCCGTTCGGTGTAGTACTATACTACAGATCAAAGGAGTCTCTGCACAAACCTTGAGCTGCGTACCATGTCCACGCCGAGTGATATGATATACTCCCTCCATTTTGAAAATGATGTCGTTAGGACTACAAGATTAGTTCAAATATGAACTAATTCTGCTGTCCTAACGACAACATTTCTGTAATGATGCGAGTATGTGTATATCGGCACAATAATACTCCAAGGTGATTCAGACTCTATTTTCCATTTCAATCTAGAGTTAAAATCTGAGGCATGAACTGCGGCGACCCGGGTAACAGCAGCTGCAAGACGAGGCGTGGACGCCATGACAGAGCTAATAAGGCAGTGCGGCACACGTCCAAGGCCAGCAGAGTGAGGACGACTGGTTTGTGGAGAACAGTCTAATATACTCTCCAGAACATCAGGCGCGTCGTGCGCGCACGCCGATCCTTCCACTGCGGCAGTCGCCGTCCGGTGGGCCATGGCCGGACGGAATCTGCGGGAGGGAGCAGACAACGCCCGGGGATGTGCATTACATCGAAACGTTCTCAATTTGAGATAAGGGAGCAGTAAAGAGGAACGGATGTCTCGTGTCTCTGATGGGATCGTATTAGGAGGCCTCTTTTGTTTTGCTTTGACTTGGCACTTGCTGGCACTGTCATGGATGGATGGATGGATGGATAAAGTGGGGAACGAGAAGGAAAGATTGATTCGGCAGAAGTGGGAGCGGTCTGCAGTTGCCCGATCGAGCATTTCCTTTTCATGGCACTGGGCGTTCAGATTGGAAGTGGAAACTTGGCCTCCAGATATCACTGTTCATTCCAATCCTTTTCTTTTTTTACCCCCTTTCCGGAAGAGATTTGTTAGAGCTTATTTAACTAATACTAATAATACTGTAGCAGCATTACAACTCTTCATCGATCACTCAAGATCCGTACCATATCGTGGCTAACAAGGGCACTCAACACTATACCTGCCCAACGGGCCATGTCGAGCCAGCACGATCCGAGCCCGTCACGTGCCAGGACAATTCTTTAATGGGCCAGCACGGCCCCTCTGGTTAACCAGGTTGTGCCATGCCTGCACGGCGGGCCTTCACCTAAGCCCAAGCACGGCACAACTCATCTTACATAGGCCGTGCCGGCCCACTCGGCCCGACAGGCTATCCGGGCTGAGTCGGCCCAAAGACCGTTAAATTTTATATGTTTTATTTTTTTCTCTAAAAAATTAATTATATATATAAATATTATATATATAACTAAAAAATATGGTTTTTTATGTAAATATTAAAAAATTAATAATTTTATAATATTTTATGTGACGGGTTGGGCAGGGCCGGGCCATGCTTCATGGGACAAGTCTACGGGCTGACCAGGCCATTTTAGTCGGGTCGGCACGTCAGGCTTGTGTCTAAGCCCAAGCACGGGCCATGCCTGTGTCGGGCCAAAACTGACTGGCCTTGGGCCGGCCCTTTTAGCCCGGCCCAGTTGGCCACCTATACTCAACACATCCAGGGTCACTCAGATCTGCTAGTTTTCAATTAACTGGTTCACTCATATTTTTAGAACAATAAAAATATATTACTAAAACAATAACAATGCACGACCGGAATAATGTCATTGTACTGTGGAAACAATTAGTTACTAGGTGGAATAATTTCTGTTTTTTCCACAAAACATTTTTTTCTGTACAAATGAATAAAAATCTGGGTTGTTATTGCATCCCTATACAATGGCTTAAAAAATGACTAGAGATTAGCAAAACTTTAATCACCTGATATGAAGACATCCTTAACAATGAGACAATTGTATGGTCACGCCAATTTTCTATGTTAACTATGAATTTATCCTCTTTTTTCAACTTTACACCACTACCCTGTTTTGACTAAATCGTTGCACAATTGCTCATACTTTGATGGACAATTCATAATTAAGGTATAAAGTAGGGACATGTATAATAACAAATTAAAATCCACATAACTATGTCTTAATTTTTACCGCAAATTGCATATCACCATAAGAATTTGCTGGTATTAACTTCCAAGATAAAGCTTTTTTATCATAAGGTTTAGTAAGTCCACTTTTAGCTTCCCATCTAACTTGGGAGTCATTGTCTTCTCGAACCACGTGGCTACTAACCGAATCACCTTTAAGATGATGTCACATTAACTTTTTAGGATGTGTTTAGTATAGTTTATGCAAGTATTTATTGAAAGTGCTTATATTTAATAAACAGTTTGGACAGTCAAATAACAAAAGTGCTTATAGAGTATAAATATTTTTATAAATATTTTACTATTTTGTACTATCATAAACACTTTAAACAAAACAGCAAAATGTAATTTTTAGTGCTTATGGTGATCCTCTCTCAGTATAAGCAATTTGAGCAAATAACTATATTAGTTTTACCAAACAGGTTGACTGCTTATACTATAATAAATATTATGAATACATAAAAGATGATATATGAATCTGAACACTCTCTCTTCTAACCTAGAATACTTATATTTTAGGATGGAGTTAGTATCATCCAACCTCTTGTTAGATACAGAGGGAAACATAACCTACATCCTAACCCACTTCACATCCACAAGCGTCATGCATCTCTCACTTCTAAACCCAGCCCCCAATACGGACCTTTCTTGTACAACAAACAACCTTTCCCAAAAAAGATTCATGCTCGTGGCAGAGCTTTGGACAACACAACAGGAGTCTGTTTTTTCTTAAAATCTAAAGAAAATTATATTTACCCTCTTGGATATAGTATGAAAATCTTAAATTGAGCATTGATACGAGTGTGCCACCCTATGTTCTCTTAGAGTTTGAACTAGTATCATGTTATAGCGCCCTTTACCATTTTCATCAACACAAAAAAAGGTTGGTATAAAAAAGAGAAAAAAAAAGTAAAATGCACTACAGGTTTTGTTCACTTTTGTCAGCTATGCCCACAAACTTTTTTTTTTTTTTGCATTCCAAGGCCTAATTCAGTGCCGAATTCACGGGCTTCTTCTCTGGGCTGGGCTACCGCATCTATCTCAGACTTCTCAGCTGACGGGCCCTCTCTTCTAATGCAGGCAGCTACACATATGGCCCCTTTCTGATAGGTAGGCTGCAGTGTGCGTTTTCGATTTGTATGGGCTGACACACAGAGGTTCCCAGTTTGTTTACAGTCCAAAACTTTTCTAGGCTCGGCCTTGTACGAACATCACAGCGCGCAGACGATTTTCAGTTTGGACTTCGGAGGACTTCCAAACATTCATCCATCGGCCTTCCATCATCCTATGGATGGATGATATGAACTCGGTGAGCTATGGCGCCTGACCCCAGCCAGCTTCGTCGCATTCATGTGTACGTATCCAGTGCAAAGTAAACTCACCAAGTCATGTTCACAAGCATTTGCTCCGGCTGTCGCTTTATCAGTTTATCAGATGCTCCTGAGTCCTGCCGCTAAAGCATTAATCAGTTTGGAGACCGTAGGCCTAGCCACAGCGATGCTAGTGCCGCAGTAATACCAATTCACGTTCAGTAAAAGCCATTAATTTCGACAAGTGCACGGATCTTACCACGTCGTTGTAAGAATAGGCATCCCCTTCGTGTAACTTCCGTAACTGGTAACAGATGCGTTATGAACTTTTCTTCGGTTTCAGTCTCTGCTATAACAATGATACTGTTTGAACCACGGATTGATCAGATCAGCAGAAGTACATTTCTAGGACCAGAACTCATGGTGCTCCTCTTACTCCATCCAGTCACAAATTCCTGACATTTCGAGAAGGAAATTGGCCTACAAAACAACTACAAATGGCTATCCGAACACAGTATTAAAAAACACAGAGGGAGTATCTGTTTTTTTTTTACATAACAGGGCACGCCCTGGAATTTCATTACTTGGCAGCAACGAAATTACACAGTCTTACGAGAAAACCAAAACAGAAGTAAATGAAATAGTTCTTCTAGCAAACTTAACCCAATCACGCAGGCGCTACTGATAAAACTTCTACGACTCCTATTACAAGGCTGAGGCCTGAAATAGCTAGTCACTACTGCAGTCTCCTTTCTTGATTACACTCGGCTGCTCATGCTCCGGGTCCTGTGATAGCAAGCGTTGTTTCTGAAGACCTCTCTCCTCTTGTTTCTGGTCCTGTTGGGTGAACCGCGATTGCGTTCTGTTGCAGAATTCTTGCTCCCGTCTCCAGGCTTTGCTTGTCGGCCTGTTTCTGAAGACCTGCCCAATATTGTAAGAAAACACATGCATAGCAAACCACTTCAGTTGGCGAATGAATAAGTTTTCCTTCGAAACACATTCTATTCCTTAGCTTCCAGATCGCCCAACAAATGGCAACGAGCCCAGCTGTATAAAATTTAGTTCCTTGTGGCAAGAAGAGTTTGATCCAGATCTGATACTGATATATATTTTTAGGTCTGCAATTAGCGCCTATAGTTGCCGCCACAATACTCCAAACATACTTACTGATATTACATTCAAAGAAAAGGTGATTAATGTTCTCTTCTTTATCACAGAAAGCACAAGTTTTGTTCCCCTTCCACTTTCTCTTACACAAGTTATCTTTAGTTAGGATTGCTTCTTGCCTGATTAGCCACATGAAATTTTTTATTTTCAAGGGCAACTTAGCTGCCCAAATATCATTATTTGGAGCATTGCTATATGATTCACACAACTGCGCATAAACTGATTTCACTGAGAATTTGCCCTTTTTCTCCCTAAGCCAGCATGACATATCTTTTGTTTGAGACAAGCAAATGGTCATGAGGAGATCATACAATTTCCTTTTCTCCTCTTGCTGTTCTTCTGACAGCCATCTTCGAAAGGTAAGCTGCCATCTTTTACTTGCCACTTTATAAAAGTTACCTGCTGCTCTTGGCAAATATTATGAAGCTCTGTAAATTTCTCTCTAAGGGAGAAATTGCCACACCATTTATCGTTCCAAAAATCAGTATTTCTGCCATTTCCTATCTTAATTGTTCTCCCATCTAAGTATATCTCCTTGACTTTTAAGAGATCAGCCCAAACAGGTGAGTCATTATGTTTGTGTTTAACTTGCATCACACATTTATCTTTTAGGTACTTTTTCCTCACTATTTCCTGCCATAAGCCATCTTCAGACTCTAACTTCCACCACCACTTACATAAGAGCAAATCCCTTCTACGCCATCAAAACTTATACCAATCCCTTATAAACCATTCAAAATTATAGCTTCCCTTACATGCCATTATTTCGAATTTACAATCCCCTATGTGCCACTTTTACTATTTTATCTATTAGATGATGGTTGTTAAATTATGATAAAAAACAATCTGCCATCAAGATAAAATCAGAAATATCATTTATAAAATTATGGATGAATTCCCATATGAATAATATTTTTTTGATTTTTATTATACCGCTACTATTAAGAATGTACCGAAAGTCATAATAGCCATATTTTTTTATTACTATACAATCAACAAAAATTTTAGATAATCTACCAGATTTCATCTTAAGGGTATACTGGTCTTTTCTATCATTATTTAACAAAAATCTAATAGATAAATAATAAAAGTGGCACATAGGGAATATAAAATTTTAAAATGATGGTATAGAAGGGAAGTTGTAATTTTGGATGGTTCATAAGGGAATGATATAATTTTCAATGGCACATAAGGAATTTGCTCCTTACATAAAAGGCTGATATTCTGTTTTTCAAGATCTTTGATTTTCAGACCTCCTTTCTTCTTTGGAAGACAAATCTTACTCATTTTACCAAGTGGTACTTCTTTTTCAACGATCCTCCTTGCTAAAAAAAACCTCTTCATTATTTTATCCATTCTCTCGATGGTTGTTTTAGGTAGCAAGTACATGGACATGTGATAGATTGGGATGCTTGATAAACTGGTGTTAATTAGGATATTCCTCCCCCTAATTGTTAGAGAGGGAGTATGGTGTGTTCGTTTCCACCCCTCTAATTTTTAGATCTGTCCCATCGAATATTGTGATACTAATTAGGAGTATTAAATATAGGTTAGTGACAAAACCCAGTCCATAACCCTCCCTCTGAATGACGAGACAATTCTATTAAGACTAATTATGTCATGATTAGATAATGTGATGCTACAGTAAATATCTCTTAATGATAACTTAATTAAACTTAATGAATTTGTCACGCTGATGAGCATTTAACTCTGTAATTAGTTTTATATTTAATATATATTTAATAATCATATATAGTATTTTAATGATTGATATGATCCTACTAAAATATACTATATATTAATGAATTATTCAGTTTAGTCATAGAAGCACAGTTGCTAAAATACTTTTTGAGAGCATGGGTGAAGAAATCATTTTGTTCCATTGTCAGAGTACCGTTGCAAGAAACGAAGGGCATCATGACATGAACTACTCGTATGTGATTACCAGATCAGCAGATTCTATGAAAGAGAAAAATATGTAAAGCATGGCACTAGAAGAAAATACAGTATTGCATGCGCACATCTGAACGCATCAAATCTATTGAACGCAACGGTAGTTGATGGATGAGGAGTTGAGCAGCAAGCATTGAAGTAGCACGAAAGAGGCGAGGTACTACGGTAAATGAGCAGTCTGAAGAAGCTGAACAAAATTTTGCATCATCAGCGTCCTCATCGTCCCGGCAGGCCCATAATTCCCTCCCTCGGCGGAGCCAGGCAGCGCAGCTATAGGGGTGGACCAGGATTTTCGGACAAATTTTACAGCCTCATCTGGAACCTCTGACGAACCTCCGCGGTTTCTCCTCCGATAAGCCTCACTCTCTCATTAAGTACAGTAGATCTCAGGTACTCGATTTCTTAGCTGGAAAACCTGCAGCATTGACATGTTGGCTCATCGCCTGAGTCATGCATGGCTCATGGCCGGGCTTCGTCAGGTAGGAGCGAGGAAACATCATGATTTCAGGCGCAGATGCACGGGTTGGAATTGGAAGGCAGCTCTTGCCGTGACACTAGGAGATTTATTCCCTTCATGACACCGTTTGCGCCTTCAAATGACATGAAGCAGTAGATAGAACTTTATAGCCGAACTGAACAAATAATACGCGTGCGAATCTTATCTTCAGGACAAGCTGGTGCGCACAAGAACCAGAATGTGGAGTAGTAAAATCGAGCTGAGAAGTGATCGAACTGTTGGACTCGCAGGATCAATTAGCTTAAGCAATTGAACCACCATCACAGATAGTAGCTAGGTGTTTACCTTCGTCTTGAGCTACCATCTTCTGAATACTTGATCTGCTCTTTCTCCTCCTTCCTGATTGCCTCTTAGAGCTAGAGAGCACCCTTTCCAGTGCTTGCAGTGCAGCAATCGATTGGACTTTTTCAAGGGGCAATCACTAAGTAATAAAATATTAGTTTTTTTCCCCGGAAGTGTTATCCTCCTATTTATAGGCACTGTACACTGGAGGGGTACACCCCTGGTGTGTAGAGGTGTCTCCAATTAAGACACAAGTTCATCTTGAACTCTTTTATTTTGTCAACCTTTATCACTTAACTATTTATTACTTTGGTCAACAATGATGGCTCTCACCAAGAATATCTGGTGATCACCCATTCACACTAACATTCTCCCCCTTCATCATCAGATAAACTTAATAAGTTCACTTTTTAATGAAATGACATACTAAGATAAAAAGATTACGATGATGAATATAACATACCATTGTACCCAGTTTCTATAGTATATCATTTCATATCCAATGAACTTCTTTAACTTAGGAGCTCCATAACTTTAAACATTAAACATTAAAGAAAATATAAGAATCCACTTCTTAAATAGATAGTACACTAAATCAATAAATTACTACAGTCAATTAAGTATTATAGAACTAATTGATCATAGTTCCTATTCTATCTCAAAGTGAGTTCTTCTTATTGATTGGGGAGAGGGTGTCATAATACCCCTTATTCCAGGATCAAAGGCTTTTCAACTAGCCCCATGCCAAAGACATGTTCTTTAAATATGCTGGGTGGCAAACCTTTTGTAAGCGGATCCGCCAACATTTCCTTAGCACTTATGTATTCAAGTCTTATTGTTTGATCCTGGATTCTATCTTTCACAACGTGGTACCTGATGTCAATGTGTTTGGTAGCACCACTTGACTTGTAGTTACTCGCATAGAACACTGCGGGTTGATTGTCGCAGTACAACTTAAGTGGCTTCGAAATACTATCAACCACTTGCAATCCCGGGATGAAATTCTTTAACCATATAGCCTGCCCCACTGCCTCATAACATGCCACAAATTCTGCCTGCATTGTCGATGATGCAGTCACAGTTTGTTTTGAGCTTTTCCATGATATAGCTCCTCCCGCGAGTGTGAAGACATAACCTGACGTGGATTTCTTAGTATCAACACATCCTGCAAAATCAGCATCTGAGTAACTCACCACTTCAAGGTTATCAGACCTCTTATATGTGAGCATGTAATCTTTAGTGCCTTGCAGATATCTCAAGGCTTTCTTATAGGCTTTCCAGTGTTCCAATCCTGGATTTGACTGATATATGCCAAGCATCCCGGTTATGAATGCTATGTCAGGACGAGTGCACACTTGCGCATACATTATGCTTCCAATCACCGAAGAATAAGGAATTGATTTCATTTGTGCAGATTTATAATCATTCTTTGGACATTGAAATGTTCCAAACTTATCGCCCTTGACAATAGGAGCAGGTGAGGCTGAGCACTTATGCATATTGTACTTCTTGAGTACCTTTTCAATATATCCTTTCTGGGATAACCCCAAAATTCCTTTGGATCTATCTCGGTGAATCTCAATTCCCAACACATAATTTGCTTCACCAAGATCTTTCATATCAAATTTAGAGGAGAGAAAGTTCTTAGTTTCCAGCAGTAAATTCTTATCACTGCTGGCTAAGAGTATATCATCAACATAAAGGATCACATAAATAAACTTGCTCCCTCTAAACTTAGCATATATGCAATTGTCCAACTTATTCTCTTTGAAACCAAATTGCTTTATGACTTGGTCAAATTTGAAATACCATTGCCTTGATGCTTGCTTCAAACCATAAATGGATTTCTTTAGTCGACATCTCAAATGTTCTCTTCCTTCCACAGCAAAACCTTCGGGTTGAGCCATGTACACTTCTTCACATAAGTCACCATTTAGGAATGTCGTTTTGACATCCATTTGATGTAATTCCAAATCATAATGAGCAACAAGCGCCATAATAATTCTGAATGAATCTTTAGTAGAGACAGGTGAGAAAGTTTCATTATAATCAATGCCTTCTCTTTGTGTGAAGCCCTTAGCAACAAGTCTTGCTTTGAACCTTTCGATATTTCCTTTGGAGTCATACTTGGTTCTGTAGACCTATTTACAACCTACTGTTTTGGCTCCTTTGGGAATTTCTACTAAGTCCCATACATCATTTATTTTCATAGACTTGATTTCATCTTTCATAGCTTCAAGCCATTTAGATGAATCCTCACTTTCCATGGCTTCCTTATATGATACAGGATCATTATCAAGTATCATTTCACCCATTTCATTCAGATCTTCACTCATATAAGTGACATAGTCACTAGCAATGGCAGATCTTCTAACACGTGGTGATCTTCTAAGTGGTTCTTCATTTTGCTCATCAATCATTTCTTGAGGCTGCTGGTCCTCATTAGTATGCGTATCATTAGATGATTCAGGAATATTAGCAGATGTTGTATCCACTAGTGGGACAACATTAGCATGCACAGGAAATACAGGCTCTTGCATCATAGGTATCGGGACATAATCCCTCTTTTCCTGTAAATCAATTTCCCTCGGTGTCATTCTCCCCCTCATAGCCTTATTTTTGAAGAACACAGCGTGTCTAGTTTCAACAAATTTAGTATACTGAGTTGGACAATAGAACTTATATGCCTTTGACCTGTTAGGATAGCCAATAAAGAAACAACTGATAGTCTTGGAGTCTAATTTTCCCAGATTTTGATTCAAAACTCTTGCTTCAGCAGGACATCCCCATACATGAAAATAATTGAGGGTCGGTTTTCTCCCAGCCCACAATTCATAAGGTGTCGTTGGAACCGACTTACTAGGGACCATATTTAAAATATGAGCTGCTGTCTTTAGAGCTTCCATCCATAAATTGACCGAAAGAGTTGAGTGGCTCAACATGCTTCGTACCATATCCATAAGAGTGCGATTACGCCTTTCAGCCACTCCATTTTACTGAGATTCACCCGGTGCAGAGTACTGGGCGACAATGCCATTGTCCTGTAAATACCTTTCAAAAGGACCAGGAACTTGGCCATAAGAGGTATGTCTTCCGTAGTATTCACCACCACGGTCAGACCTTACAATATTTATCTTTTGATCATGCTTATTTTCAACTTCAGCTTTGAAGACTTTGAACTTATCTAATGCCTCAGACCTTTCTTTAATAGGATACATATATCCATAATGGGAGTAATCATCGGTGAAGGTTATGAATAAATCAAACCCATCAATCGATCTAACATTAAATGAACCACAAATATCTGTGTGGATAATTTCTAGAACTCCCGCACTTCAATTTGCACCTTTCTTTATCTTCTTTGGATATTTTCCCTTTATGCAATCAATACAATGATCATTTGTATCCGAAAAATCCAGTGGAGGAAGGATGTCTGATTTAATGAGACGTTCAATCCCCCCCCCCCCCTCGAAATATGGCCTAAACGATAGTGCCATAATTTCGAAGAAGTCTCATTCTCATTCCTTTTTCATTTGGTACCAATGTTTACATTAGAGGAGGATCCAACATTATTGATGGTATCACTAAGTATAAGAAAGTAAAGACGTTCTTGGCATATGGCAAGACCAACATCTTTATTGTCACACATAATTATACAGCTGTCATTACCAAAGTTACAGTGATATCCATTGTCATCAAGACAGGACACAGAAACCAAGTTTCTTTTCATCGAGGGGACATAGAGTACATTATTTAGTTTAAGCATAAAACTGGTGTGAAGCATAAGGTCAAAGTCTCTGATGGCTTCCGCATCGGTCTCCACACCATTAGCAACTCTAATTCTTCTTTCCCCTTTTCTTAGGGTCCTCCTCATAGCTAATCCCTGCATGGAATTCACAACATGAATTGTTGCGCCTGAGTCAACCCACCATGTATTGGTGGCATTATCAACATGTAGTGATTCATCAACGAAAGTTACTTCATCGATACCTTTTCGATTCATCCACTTTAAGAAAGTTAGACAGTTCTTTCAAACATGTCCAGATTTACCACAGTGAAAGCATCCATTCGGATCTTTCTCTTCATCTGGATTCTTTTCAGACTTTGGCTGCTGATTTTGCTTTGGAACTTGTCCTTTGTGCTTGAATTGGATTGGCTTAGGCTTTATGTAATCATCCTCATGTTTCTTATATTTCTTCTTCTGGGGATGCTTAAAATGATTGACATAATCAATCCTTCCAACCTTAAGCCTTTCCTCTTCTTGCACACATCTGGCCATTAATTCATCAATTCCCCATTTTTCTTTCATATTAAGATAATTGATCACAAAAGGATCAAACTCTTGAGGAAGAGATGCCATAATAAAATGGACAAGAAAACCATCAGAAATATCCATGTCCATTGTCTTAAGTTTTGCGGCCATGTTACACTTTTTCATAATATGCTCCCTTAAGTTTGCATTAAGAGTATACTTATCTCCAATAAGCTTCTGAATAAGAGTGGTTGCATATGCTTTAGAGGAACCTTTAAATTGGTGCTCAACCTTAGCTAGATATTCTCTAGCAGTTTGAGCCTCAGGGATTGCTCCTCTAATGCTTTCAACTATGGAGCTCTTAATGATCATTAGGCATTTTCTATTTGATTGCTCCCAATCATCTTTCTTATCGTCATACTTCTTTTTTAGAGTATCATAATTTTCAACATCCTTTTGAGGCTCTATAGGAGCATCATTATGGAGAGCATAATCAATATTCAGCAAAGCCAGATTAATTTCTAATTTCTCTTTCCAAGAGACAAAATTACTTCTATTTAATTGCTCAAGACCATTAACAAGCCTAGCAATTTGAGAGGCATTAGACGCTACATAAAAATTTAAGACCATTATAAGAATCATAATAGACTTATTTTATTGAGTTAAAACCCAAGTCAGCTACGACCAGAAATGGATTAAGAACAATAAAATAATTGTGAACAAATATTTATTAATCAGCTACGGCCAGAATAATAAATACAAGCCACACATAATTTATGTAGAAACTTCTTTTACTATTCATGTTCAAGATCAGCTATGGCCAGAAATTGAATAAGAACACTTAAAATATTGTGGACACATATTTATCAATTAGCTACGGCCAGAATAATAAACATATACCACACTTAAAATTCTTAATTTGCAGTGGAAACATAAAAACATAAAATATAATTAAGACATAAAATTTAACAACATAATCCTTAAAACCTTAGCCATTAATCACTAATATTCTTTAAAGAAATTTTGTCCATGAAACTATTATAAGGGGAGGACAAAATTCTATGTGATCATAAGTGTAAATTTCATAATTGGCTAAGGAAATTACTTAACTCAATAATTATCCTTAAAAGTTTTCTAATTAATTCTCAAAGAATTTTCAGAAAAAGGGAGGTTTTAAAAGAAATAATCCTGGAAAATTATTAAGAGAACATTCGGTCTGTTAGGGCCCATTAGAGTCCAGCCCATCAGAAAAATAGCTGGAAAATAGATAGAAAAACTACTGGGCCGCAGCCAACCATTGTTGGCCCATTTAGTTTCGGCCCGCTTTCTCCCCTATGCATCCCCACCTGGGCTCCAGGCCCATCAAAGATCAGCGACCGCCATGGCCTGTTGGATCAAGATCCAACGGCCAGGAGACGCCCGAGCCGGAACAAAACCGGCGCTCCGCACCAGCCTCCCCCGAAACCCTAGTTTCTTTTCGTTCCTCCTCTCGCCTCTCCTTCTCTTTCTCTCCTCTGGCGGCGACCGAAACGGGCAAGACGCCCGTGAGGCCAAGAGGTGGCGGCGCCGGCTAGGCCCCTTCGCCGACCGGCGAACGAGCGAGAGCGGGAGAGAGCGACAAGAGCAGCGACGGCGCTGGCGAGGCCCCCTCGCCAGAGCTCGCGGGCCGCCATAAGCAGCGCACGGCTCCGTCGAGTGGATTTCGATGGCGTCCATCTCCCGCCGGGGTCGCGCACGCTCACCGGCTGAGATCCAGGCGGCGGTGGCGACGATGCCTCGGCTACTTTGTCCGGGACCGCATGACAGCGACAAGCACCGGCGACGATCACACAAGCTGGCGCGACGGGCAAAAGGCGAGGAGGAAGTATCGGGACCAACGCCGAACTCGTCGACGGCGGCCACCGACCCACTTCTCTGTGAGGTAAGCCCGTCGCCTTTAGTTTTAGGGTTAGCTAGGGTTAGGGTTAACTGTAGCTAGGGTTAGGGTTCGACAAAAAATTGGGAAATTTCCTAAAATTAATCTTCAGTTGTTGCAATTCCCTACTTGTTGGTGCTACGACACCAATTTCCAGAACCCTAGCTACCTTCTGTGGGTCGATCTTTAACAAGAATCATTAACAGGGGCTTAGGATGAACACTTTAGCATGAACATGAATTTTTAGGGGTTCAAATCTTAAGCTAAATGCTCTAATACCACTATTGGACTCGCATGTTCAATTAGCTTAAGCAATTAAACCACCATCACAGATAGTAGCTAGGTGTTTACCTTCGCCTTGAGCTACTATTTTCTGGATACTTGATCTGCTCTTTCTCCTTCTCCTTCCTGATTGCCTCTTAGAGCTAGAGAGCACCCTTCCCAGTGCTTGCAGTGCAGCAATCGATTGGGCTTTTTCAAGGGGCAGTCACTAAGTAATAAAACATTAGTTTTTTCCCCTAGGAGGTGTTATCCTCCTATTTATAGGCATTATACACTGGAGGGGTACACCCTGGTGTGTAGAGGTGTCTCCAATCAAGACACAAGTTTAATTTAAACTCTTTTATTTTATCAACCTTTATCACTTGACTATTTTTTACTTTGATCAACAATGATGGCTCTCACCAAGAATATCTGGTGATCACTCATTCACACTAACACAAACGACCCTGTACTGAACACGGATTAGTACAGCGGAATCAGGCCCTCTGTAACTGTAACTTTGACTAGCCTCTGTTCTGAATATATCCTCGCGGACAACAGCAAAGCAAAATTCACATACTTTTGGCTACGGGGGAATGCATAGAGAAAGGGCAATAATTCCGTGGGCCTCGCATTATCAGCGAAGAACAGAAGAAACGTGCTGAGAAGACGCTTGCGCATCTCTGCTTCCGAGAATGTCCAGACCGGTGGCCTGCCCGCTGCAAGGGAATAAACATCGAGACCAGTGTGAGGAACAGAAATGATGGCCTGACGGAATATGGACCAACGCATCATCATCATCATCTCGACGACGACGACATATGACCGTCGTTGCTGCCCTGGCCGAACGCTTCCCGACCAATCGATGGCGGGAGGGAACACGATGAGCAGGCTCTGATGAAGCGATTGTGCATCATCTCTGCAGCGGCAAGCATTGCCTTGATGCCGGTTCGTGCATCTTGTAGTAGTACTGTATATGCAGACACGATTCATGATTATGTTTAGGATGAAAACTCGCAAAGTACAGTACTATGGGTATCTATATGACGATGAGGACAGGGTCGGGCAGGCTTGAGTGCGGTGAAAAGGTCTCGTTTCACAGCGTGCGGCGGCGATAATTACCACGGGTGGCCTGGTAGTGGTCTGCCCAAAACCGCATCTGATTTTTACTGACCATTTTGACCGCCGACGAGAGAGGTTGCTGCCATTACTGGCCATCACGAGGAGGACGAGGACGGCTGGCCGGCGTAGTCGGAGGTCGAGTGGCCCCGCTGCTCTGCTGCAGCGATGATGACGGAGACGCAGCCAAAGAAAACAGCGCCTGCTGCCTGAATCTGAATCTTGTGATGAATGCCACAATCCAATGCTAGGAGCAGCCCAGCAGGCCCACTCGCTGACATGCTTTGACTGCCGGTCATCCAGAGCACCTGCTGACGGGTGAAATACCCAACAGTGGATACGTACTCTGCCATCCCGCGCGCACGTACGATCTCGGGCAGTGCTACGTGTACTACACGTATCTGTGTATGCATGTGCTGCTCACGATCGATGAACATTGACCCAAACATATTACTCGTACTAGTATTATACACAGCTGATTTAGGAATTGGACGCTCACGGTTGGGTAGTGAAAAATGGGATCTTGTCGCAATAATGCTCGGCGGTGCACAACCGGCTCGTGTTTCATGGCGACGAAGCGGGCACAAAGCTATCGCCGTGGCACAAGCTTTTCTGTGTGCTTCTCGCTTGTCGAATGGACAATGGAGCAAGCAAGCACCCAAGCCAAGGTTGTCCCGCTGCGGAATCCGAGGGGATCGGATTCGATCTCGTCGTCTACCTCGGATCCCGATGGAGCATAAATTCCCAGCCTGGCATGTCACTTCTCTTGAGTTCCGAGTCGGATTCTGGACCTCTGGTCCATCCGACTCCAATCCTTTCCAGCTCACTGGAGAGCAAGTAGACCAATGGACACACCTCAGTTGAGTAAATTTTTAAAGAAAATACTAGGTTTGTGTTCGTTTAGTTCTCACTATGCTAATTTATAGACTCGTTTCATTAATTATTGGGATAATTAGAAGTGTTAAATATATATTTTTGATAAAACTTAGTCTATAACTCAAACCTAAATGACGAGACAAATATATTAAAACTAATTAAATTATAATTAAATAAATATAATACTATAATAAACATCTTTTAATAATGATTTAATTAAGTTTAATAAACTTATGTGGTAAAGTAGCATCCAACTATTTAATTAGTTTTATATTTAATTATTATATTTAACGTTCAAATGATTGATATGATAGTAATAAAATTTAGACCCTAAGACCAACACAATATGATCATTTAACCTGGCTTCTGTGATCAAAATAACTTTTAATTTAACTATGGACACATTTTTATATTAACCGAGATTACCTGTTACCTCACGACAAATCTTTGTTTTACGGTCAAACTGATTATGAAACCCGATACAATCGTATTTTAAAACAAGTTTTTTTTTTTTTTGCGAGGAGTGCTATAAAACAAGGCTTCGTACACTGCACTCAGCACTCAGTTGTTTTCGGTTTGGTCAGCGTGGTGCTTTATGGAGTACTATAATTCCATAATGTTCGAACTAAGTTGACACGGACCAAAATGACTCGCACACACCACAAAACGGATAAGATTGGAGATAGCTAAGATAAGACGATGAAAACTACAAGTTTACAAAATTTACTCTACACCGTTTTTTATTTATAAATCCAGTCAACTGTTCAAATGGCACAAGTTCTATATACACACACCATCCAACGGAGGAAATTGTTTATGTTTGGATTCTGCCCCGTACTTTGATTCTTATATTACCTGGCGTTTAAAAGTTTTCCTTTTTGAGATGGTTGGAGCTACCTGCAGAATTCCTCAACCTAACACACAATTCACATACCTCAGCACCACCGGCTTCGGTGATGAGAGATCAAGGGGATTACAAAACAACAGGCTGCAAGGCGTTGCATAATAATCGACGGCAGATTAGTCGAGCAAAAAAGGTATTAATTAATCGAAGGGCAGTCCAAACGTAAGTGCGTAATGGACAAGTGGCAATTAATCAAGCAGGCGATATGTTAGTGTCATCACTCGAAAGAACGACCCGAACGGGATAATGCACCAACTTGCTACGGTCTGTGTTTTGCTCTTCTGTCGTCATCTCATCGACTAGTGATACAAGTACAACAACCATTTTTCAGATGATAAGACATTTGGAAAAAAAAAACTTTGAAAGATCAAATGACCCAGTTAGCATAGAATTTTTTTTTACAAGTACAATACTCTGCATAATGTAGGTACGGTGCATCGCAGACGCAGAGTTTTATTTGCTTATAAGCATTGCAACAGCGGTAGCCTGACCCAAAAAAAAAAAGGTACGGTGCATCACAGACGCAAAGGACGGAACACAAGCATACACATGGCTTGCAAGGAATAACTTTATTTCCTGCATGCAAAGCACGCATGTCCCTCCGTGTAATTGTACTCGCGTGTGTTGTACCGAACCCTTGGCTTGCGGGTTTCAGGGCCGTAACGTGTAGACCATTTGTATTATTCTCGCTAATCGCTGTCACTTATTAGCTGCTTCTAACTCTCCGTCACTGCCACGTACATGTGCATGCGTAGAAACACGTAGATAGATGGATTAGCAGCCACTAGTAGATGTAGGCGGCTACCCCCCTTGTGCTAATTCAAGGAAGAAGCAAGGATACATTAATCAAACCATGCACGTCGCCTTCAGGCATAACGATTATTATTGCGCGTAAATATCCGTCAGATCGGATGATGTGCAGACGAGTCCATGAAAGCGTGGCAAACTCGAGTATAATTTATTTATGTATGGCCTTATGAAATGGTCGTTGGTGTGGCGCCTGCTCAAGCTCCCAGCGTGGATCACATGATATTATCTTCGAGAGAAGGCTACAAAATAATTGAAATGAAGATATATATGGTGTGTCCTCATCCATTTAAGAAAGAGTACTGTGTAGCTGTAGCAGAGGTAGGCATACATGTGGAACTTACATTTATAATCTAAACAAAAAAGAACATAAATAAAGAAGACTTGGGAAAAATGAAGCGAGGCTAGTTCTGGTAGTTATAGGGCGGCCACCACCACAAGGCACACGAATAAAGCAACGCAGAAATGGTCATGCATTTGCGAACGCAAGCAAAAATTGGAGGATGCATAAAGCATATGCAGCAATAACACTAATTGGTGCTTGACAGACATGAGGAGGGGCATGGATCTTTCTCAAGGAATAGGAAAGGCAGAGAGAGGAGGCTTGCAACAAGCAATTGGATACAGTAATTGCTTCGATTCTCTCAATTAAGTGGCTTAATTTTGGTATTTTGGCAGAATCTCCTGTGATTGTGAAGTAGTAATTCCTAGCAGTCCCCCTAAACGACTTATGGATGTGTGCCCCAAATTGCAATATGTAGACTGTAACTGTGCTAGCTAGTAGGAGTAGTAACTTGTAAGCATGGCCAAGAGCTTTAACCCTCTGATTCGAAGGATAAAAGAAAAACAAAAAGGAAAACAAAATCCACTTGAGGATGGTCAAGGTCAAGAAATTGGAAGGTTGGGGAATGATGATGAGCCCCACACAAGCAAGGCTCTCTCCCCACATGGCCCAGCTAAACCCCACCAATCGTTTAATTAACCCCTCCGCACCGCCTAATTAAACTACCCAGTCAAGTCAAATATGCGTATATATAAACCACAAGCAACGCCTTATCGCCGTCACAGGTCACACACACACACACTTGTTGCATGCAAGACAAGGCAGGCAGCAGCCGCACCTAAACTTCAACACACTTGCAGTTCCACACCACAACGCCGTGCAACGTGCAACCAATTACTAGCACCAGAGAGACACAGCAACCGAATCTCGAAAGCACTTTCAACAACGTTGCAGCGACGGCGATGTCAACGGCGAGCAGAGCGCGGCAGCAGGGCGGCGTGAGGCAGAACCATCAGTTCCCGGTGGGCCGGCGCCGGTACGTGCCGGTGGTGGACGCCGGGTGCGGGTGCCGCCCGCTCCGGCCGCGGCTGCTGCTCAGCCTCCCGTCCTTCCTCAAGTCCGGCAAGGCGGCGGCGAGGAGGAGCGGCGGCGAGCGGTACTCGTCGTCGGCCACCTCCACGGCGTCCTTCTCGTCCTCCTCCTGCGCCGCCACGCGCAGCAGCACCGGCGGGTACTCGTCGTCGGCGTACTCCTCCTCCGACAACCACTACTACGCCTACGGGAAGCATGCACCGGAGGCGCCGCCAAAGGGCGAGAACGAGCTGAAGAGCAAGAAGGCAACGAAGAAGAAGAAGAAGAAGATGGCCTCTGCCGCCGCTGCTGAAGAAGAAGATGCTGACGGCGTGGGCGTCGCGGTGGAGAAGGAGTCGTGCGACCCGCGCGCGGACTTTCGTGAGAGCATGGTGCAGATGGTGGTGGAGATGGGGCTCTGCGACTGGGACGGCCTCCGATGCATGCTCCGCCGCCTGCTGGCCCTCAACGCGCCGCGCCACCACGCTGCCATCCTCACCGCCTTCGCCGAGGTCTGCGCGCAGATCATCGCCGCGCCGGCCGCCGCCGCCTCGTCGCCGTCGCCCAAGCCGGGGTACCAATACCACCGGCGCTCCTGATGGCACAATAATCCGATCCTAGTCCCTGCTCTCTGCTCTGCTCTGCTCCAGCCAACCAAGCGGCCGGCAAGGCGCGTGCGTGGGTTGGGGGATCCATCGTGTGACGCCACGTATGGCGTCATGCCATGCATCGTTGTGTGGTGATGGCAGGATCTCCAAGGAAAAAGGGTGCAGAAGCTGCTACTGGTGCAGAAGAAGATTATGATCTAGTATGTTAATCACACAATTATATTGTTGATGTAGACCCGTGCATAGTATAGACCACCTTGTCGTGTTCCTTGTTTTGTCGTTTCCTAGTTCTTTTTTTAGTGTTTATTATTTTTCTTCTTTTTCCTATCTAGAATTAAGAATATATTCAGTGTACAGAGTACTATGTGTTTGTGTGGCCCTTGTTTTGTTTTGCACCAAGGTCATCATCGATCCACGGTAGGAGGTTGGAGGTGAAAGTGACTAGTACTCAGAGTCCAATATGACCAGTAGTGCCTGTGTAGCTGTAATCTGTACACGTACGTGAATTGTGAGATCAATAATAACCAGTCGAAAGTACGGCTTATTGTTTGTACGCGTATGTATATGTGTGTGTGTTTACAAGTATGTAGGCATGATTCATTTGCTAGAACGAATAAAACTACACTAGTCAATGGGACTTCTCCTCCCTGTACATATGTGCCGCTACACGAGTTGCCTTTGCTTTCACGGAACTACTTGTTGCGTCGCTGAACAAGCGTTGTGCTCTTTCCTGCATACGCAAATGTTTACAAGCAGCAAGCTTGGTAGAAGATTTTACATGCTTTTTTTTAAAAGAAAATCGAAGCGATGCGTTGTATGCTTGGCCTACTCGCTTCTGTTTTTACCTGTCAGCATCATGACCTGATGTACAGTAGTACATGTCATGACTTTGCAACAGTGGATTCGGTGCTTGCAATTGTTGCTCACATTTGTGCACGCCACTGTAGATCGATGCTGCCCTGTGTCCTCTGTTCTTGTAACTTTGGCTGCTCTGTTTGTCCGCGGCGAACGTCTCCAGCGGACGCGTTGCTCGTGGCAAAATGATTCGAGTTCTGTTCCATGCTCGTATGAAAAAAAAAAGTTGAGAAAAGAATAACAGTCAGGAAGCGGCTCGCAGGTAAGGCAACGACAAGATTTTTCATTTCTTTTCCGAGCACAAACGAAAAACAAGGCAAAGAGATCTCGCGGCAATCTGTTCTCTGTCTCTGATATTTCTAGGCTGGGCCAGTAAGCAATCTACCCAGGCCACAATGGTCTATTGGACCATCAACTCAGGGTCCCATACAATAGCCTCCGGCCCAAACTGTCTTAAACTTTGAATTAGGCCGCGCGCACCATCTTCATCCTCATCCCGAGGCAAAAAGGCAACCATAGCAGTGTCGGAGATTCAATTCGACTGCATCTCACACTAAATTCAGCAGCAGTAGCGGAATACTGTACTATAAGAACTTCATTCGCTACTATACTAGCAACATGGCTACCTCCAATTATGGATCTAAACCTCGGCTCTTCAGAAGCATAGCAGGCCTGTTTTCTATGCGTACTTGTGGCGCCATTTTCTGAAGCTTGCACATGTGCATACTCCTTGTCGTTGTTTTCATTTTTCAGGATCCAAATCCGATCCACACGAACGGCTCGTCACTTAGGAGTAAATATTCAATTCTGCATCTATGGAACGCCGATTTTAAAATTCCAGTCGACGCCTGCTGCACCGTGTCGGTGGCAACCCTGGCCGGCGCGCTTGCCCTGAATGTATATGCAATTCTCTATACTCAAGTTCCATCAGTCGGGCAAGGAAAAGGGAAAAAGGATTTGATTTTCCTGACCTTGCGTTGCACAGCAAACATGGCCATACCGCCCTGTTCCGTTTTTGGGCTCGAAGGTCTTAAATGCTTGCTGCTGCCTCCAATGCCGATGCCTCTCTCCATCCGCAAACGGGGCTGCGTGTTTTTTTTTTCTTCAAATTTCAAGTGGCAGCGCGTGGCTCATCGAACAATAATTTGGTGTCAGCCCTTGGAAGGCTCAATCGCCCTGAACCCGATGCAAGGCAGGACCTCTGCGAGCACTCACTCTAACACGAGAAGTGATAGACAGGGGGCAATTACTCTGCTGCGTCCTGTGGTAGGAGCGCGCGGTTTTCATATTGCTGCTGCTACCACTCCCGTTTAAGCACTAGTGGCAGTAGGAGTGTTAAACAAATCCCAAGGCTTGTCAAAAACAAATCCATGGGATTCTGACTGAGAACAGTTACCCAGGTCAACTACCTCATCGCAAACGGAAGAAACCAAGATGCAGGGCGGGTACGGAGGACGGAGTACCAGTCTGCTTAACATTCAAACGGGTCTTGAACACCGTAAAATAATACGGTGAACTGGTCATTAGAAGTTTCGCCTACAGGAACGCTAGTTACGATGCCGTGTAGCCTGTCGTGCAACGCGAAAAATCTTTTTGCAATGGAAAAGCGCCGGGGAAGAATCTCTCTTGTTTCCCGCTGGAGTGCACGGGGATCAGAAAAAAAGCAACATGCAGGGTTATCGCTGCCTGACCCTCGTGCTTCCCTTACGACATGAATGCGTGCACGGTTTCTCCATGCATTACTAGTAGTATTAGTTTACTCATGAAGTTGTTCAAAATTCAAAATGGGTTTGAGCGCTTTCGAGGACGGCGGGGCGGCATGCCCATGCATGCACATGAAAAGGACTATACTGAAAATCGTTCATGATGAATGGTGGAAGTACGATTCATCGATGGAAGAACACTTCACGGAGCACGGCCGCACAACATGAATGCTTGGGATTCTCTATCTTATAACTCCAACAAAAGGCACGTAGCACTAGCTCATAAATTCACACCCTTTCGAAATTCAAAACTAATTTGACATTTCGCAGAAGACAGCGGATGAAAACGGTATGGGCACTGTGTGCATATAAGGTAATTGGAGTACTTTAACTTTGATTCGCCAAAAAAGAAGAAGAGAGGAGTACTTTAACTTGGTGCCGTGTTAGTACGAGTACTGTATTTGTAGCTGTAGCTGTATCATCATTTGGCTGTAATCGTACGCAGGAGCAGTGCAAAACGCAATTGAAGAGCCGCGGCGGCAGGCCCCTACCGGCCGGTCATATCTGGCTTCCATCCAACACGAGCAGGATCGGAGGAAAGAAAGTGCTGGTTGGATCGATCGCTGATACCAGTAGTACTGTAGCATTTACACCCCCGGACCAGATCAGGACGCCGGGGCCGATCGACGAGCCATAGAGGCGATCGATGGCGTCGGTTCCTCGCAAGCTAATACTAATAAGCTGATGACTCGCACGTACAGTGTACTCTACTCCGGCAGCGAGAAAGGCTGTACTAGCTTTCTACTGTGCACGCAAAATGCGCCGCTTAATCTAACTCCAACTAATCGCGCCGTTGATCAAGCACGTACTTAGTAGGTCGCGTACTGAGGACGGTGCTGCTGGCACATGAGTTGAGAGCTCTGTGTGGGTGTGAATTGAATAGTGGGTAGGCGCATGTCTCGTCACGAGTTTGAGGGCGGGAAAGGGACGGATGGGTCTCTGCAGCTGCTACCTAACATTTGAACTGGTTGTGTTTGTTTGATTGGGATGGACGTAAACCGGCGGTCGGTCTGATAAGTGTTTAGTACATTTTAGACGAACGCTCGTCATTACTAAGATCGCCAAGGATACGTCATACGTGTGTGTGTATGTGTCAGTGTGTGTGTGTATGTATGTGTCAGTGTGTGTGTGTGTGTGTGACACCGACCTCGCTCGCTCGCTCGATCTGATCTACTAGTAGTGGTGGTAAATGCGGTGCACACACTTGTGGGATATTCGGATGTAGCTTTTCATGCCTTAAAACAGCAGTAAGTGTTGCGCAAATGTACAAGGCCTAATATATCAAGGTCGCGCAAATGTACAGAGAAAGAAGATGAACCTAAAAAATAGTAGTACTAGTATATTTTTAGTGGTAAAAACAGAACATGTAATTCTGCTAAATAATCCATATTACACTCCCAGCAGCTGGTTATCGATCGATGCAAGAACATCCCAAGAACAGAAAATTCAAGTGTACAACTTGTTGATGCGTAATGCTAGGTCGTCATAGCTTCCATTCCTCTTCCCAACCGGCTCCTCTTCATCCTCCTCCTGATCCGACGACAAAGCATCAAGGGAGCACGACGCATCATCTGCTCCACTGCTCCCGCCGCCGCCGAACCGGTCCTCCTCCTCCACGATCGTCGTCGCAGCCGACGTGCTGCAGGATGCGCCGCCATCGCCGGCGACGCTGCTGCTAGTGCTCGAGCTGCTGCCGCTGCTCGTCGTCCCCGTCGTCGTCCTGGTCATTACAGTCGTGGTGGTGGTCGTCGTCGTCGTGGTTGTCGCGGCACCGGAGCGGGAGGAGGCGAGGCCGACGAGGAGGTCGACGAAGGCGCCGACGATGAGGTGGTGGTTGTGCTTGGCGTTGACGCGGAGGTAGCAGGCGAGGAGGTCCTGCAGCTGGGCCCAGTCGCGGAGTCCGTGCGCCGCCACCATCTCCTCCATGGACGCCCGGAAGTCGGCGTACGGGTCCGACGAGTCCACCGCCACCGCCACGCTCTCCTCCACCAGCGCCGACGATGATTGAGGCGTCTCCTCCTCCTCTTCTTCTTTCTCCTCTTCGTCGTCAGAGTCACCCTCCCGGTGGTGGTCGGGCATTATTGCCGCCGCCGATGCTACCGGTTGATTGGGCTCGATGTGTAGCGCCGATGACGTCATCGTCCGCCTTGCAGGGGATGGGGATGGGGAGCGCGAGGCGGCGAGGATGGAGTTGGTCGCCGGCGGCGGGCCGGAGTCGAAGAAGAAGCGGTCGGTGGAGGAGGTCTGGCGGCCGAGGCTCCGGATCACGGCCTCCGACCACTCCTCCGACGCGGTGGTCGTCGAGTAGCTCACGCAGTCGTCGTCGTCGTCCAACGCCTCGGCGTCGTCGTAGTCGGCGGCGGCGGCGGGGTCGTCGTAGACCGAGTTGACCATCTTGTACATGTCCCCGGCCGCCGCCGCCGCCGCCGTCTTGCCACGCGGCGGGACCAGCCGCCCAACCGTGGTGCAGGGCCGGAGGTTTTCGTCGTGGTGGTCCG